>JARJCM010000006.1:600000-1182436 GCA_029233265.1 Mycena alexandri | reverse complement strand
TCGTGATCGAGTTCCTCCAACTGCTGAAGGGATTGCTGGAGATGTTGATCGTCAATCTCGACAGCTTCTTCAACAGCGTCCATGAACAAATAATCCGGAGACGACCCCGAACTGGGAGGCGTCGCGGATACCGGTGGAGAAGGTGTGCCGGGATACACCGCGATGTCGTCCTGAGGCGGTCCCACATGGAAGGTCCCCATGGGAATTGATGCCGCCGCCATGGGAAACAACCCACGATGCGTTACCGAAGCTTCACCGGATAGGGAAGTTTTAGTCGCAGCCTCGTGCTGGGGTGTCGGTGGAGTAGAAGAATCGTGCAACATAACGACGTATGAGGCAAGACTTCCCCGACTAGCAGAACGAGGGGATGGCCAAGAGCGCAAGAGGTAATTTGTTGACATGCTGATGCAGAACTACGAGACCTGAACAGGTGAGTAGTTTAATACTGTTACGTGCTGAGCCGCGGGGTTAAGGGATAGTGGAACAGTCGGCCGGAGTCGTACAAGGTACTCCGGAATAACCGGGGTGCCGGAGATTAGGCCGGAGTAACCGGAGTCGACAGAGAGGATCGGCGGAGCTGCTTGACACAACACCACTGAGGTGCAGGGTGAGCGTGTACTGCCAGGTATCGTCTAGAGGAAGAGGAAGGGTTGTGGGGGAAGAGAGGAGCGACTGGCACCACTCCGGAAGGGGGGAAGTGACGTTTATTAAACTACTGAAGAACAGGGAGTATGCTAGCTGATTAAATAGTGTAGGATCCTAATTTAGTGTAAAGGAGATAAGGAGTAACATGTGGAACGAGCATATGGTTGAAAGAATAGGAAGTCCATAAGCGGTAAGAGAAGTTCGACCTGTATCAGTATTGATCTTGGGAAATGAAACATGAGGTGATGAAATCTGCCATGAGGCGATGGAAGGCAAGAGGGAACATGTGGAGAGGTTGTTACCACTTGATACCAGCCACGACAGACCGCGAGAAGTCATTCCAATACTAATACCCAGTTTCCGGTTGGCTCCGGGTTTCCGGTTGACTCCGGAAACACCGGAGTAGACCGGAATGCCCGTAGAGGACCGGAGTGGTCTTGGGTGACGAGGACCAATGTCCAGGGGTGTGGTTGCATGGATATAACACAGATGAGCGTCGAGGTCTCTGAGCCAAGAGGGGAGCTCGAAAGACGCTCGAGTTATCGACGCCATGGCTTAGGGGGGGAAAACGCAGATCCATCTATCAAATCCACGGCTCCTTAAGTGGTGCACGGGTGGGCCGGCTCACGAAGCGATCAAACTGGTTCGGTTCGCCGGGAGAGCGCAACAATATTTCAAATTACTACGAAGCGCGACATAACGATGATTACGACGAGGAGGGATCGACCCAGCCGGTATTGGTCGGTCTGCGCATTATGCGCCCGGAGCGTTCGAATTCGGGGTATTCACCACGCGTACCCAACAGCGCGGCCCAGCAGGTGGCCACGCGTTTTAAATGTTCGAGCGCAGCGCTCATATGCGCACCGCCTTCGCTATTTTCCCCTTCGAAACCATAAATTTCGACCATATGATCGAGGATTTCGAACTGGCCCATCGATAAATCTGACACCGGTGGTTCTTCCGGGATCAGATGCACCGCGGAGATGCCATCCCACAGGGCAACATAGGATGGATATTCGGGGTCCGTGAGCGAAATCAGGTGCTAAAAGAGTTCGCAAAAAGGGGGCAGAATTAGGCTCGACTTCCGCACGGAGACGATGAGCATACCACTAGCTCCATCATTTTCCGCAGGGTAGCCTGAACGACACGGGTCGTGGTGTACGGAAATTGGAAGCTGCCATATCTCGTGCGATGGAAGGAAGGATCCAGCGCTTGCTGAAGGACAAATACGGCGGGGCGAAGAACCTGGTGCAGTATGTTGGAAATGGGGATCGGGGGACGCCAGTTCGAGCCAAGGGCGTATTCCGTGTCGCTAATCTCGAGCGGCCGAATGAGTGCGCAGGCTTGCTCCACTTTCACTGCGAGGGCACGCCCTGCAGGGCTCCCAATGACTCTGAGGAGGTCGCTGCGTGGAGAATCGGGCGGAGACGGGGTCTGCGCCATGGACACAAGAATAGCGAAAATCGATGATGGGACGCGACCCGTATTTATGCTCTTAGCGCAAGCGGACAAGCGTACGGAGCACGCGTCTACGGAAATATCCGCGGAGAACACATCATATTAACCGACGAATCGACCGCTAAAGTCCCAGCACAATATCTTCCGGGCTACCAGTAATAAAGGCCGTGAAGTCCTCCACGGGTTCAACAAGGTGCCATGCTCGTGCCAGCAGTATGGCACGGCTCAGATTAAGCGAAACCGCCGAAGGAGCGAGCCGTGTAGAAGACTCGGGCAGATAAACTGCGTGCATTTCGTTAAGCCTATCCAATCCACGGAGGCAGGCGCCACGGAACGCTACGTAGCAACGAAACCCTTCCTGCGCGTTCCCGATATGTTCGTCACTGGGAAAGTGGCCGCCTTCTTCGAGCAGATGAAACTGCGGGAGCTATACTAAGCACGGACTAGTGCACGGAACAAGAACGGAAGACTCGCCAGAATGCCCATTATATTCGCCAGCGCGTCATGAACAAAGATTAACTCCAGCATGGTCAGTTCATACGGCGCCAGCCAGCCACGATTCGCGGGCCGTAGAGCGCAATCCAGCAGATAAATCGACGGGTGAACGATGCACTCCATGACGTCGTCCAGCTGTTCGCACTCGGGATGTCCTGGGCTAAACCGCACGCCCGTGGCGAGCGAGTGCTCAATAATCAACTCGCACGCATCCACAATTCCGTAGAAATCTGCACTTAGGCGCACGCGGGGGGGCATGGGTAAAGACATAACGCGAGGACATACATGCGACTACGGCGAGCCTTTTATACGGGAAATGTTAAGTGATCCGAGCGCATGGATCTCAGCTCCGAAGAGGACAGCATCACAATACTCCATTCCGTGGCTTCTCGTCCACAGGTTTCTTCATCCGTGCACAAAGTAGGGCAAGGGCTTCCGGGTATAATGCCTGGAGGTCCTCCTTGCAAACAGTCAGCGGTATGGGACCTCGCCGGCGGAGACTGTACCATGTCTGCCAGCAAACCTTCCACACTCTCTCTCTGGACCCCGATTACCTTTCCATCTCTATCCGTTTCGACAACGAGCGCTCCTTCCACGCGAGAAAGCGCCAGCAAAGTGGCTTCGATAACTCGCTGCGCGTCCGTCCAGAGGGGGGTAGTGGCCTTCACGGAAAAATCAAGCACGGGGTTGTCGTTGATAGGAATACGTTTGTAATTCCGTGGGGGCTGCCGAGAAGGAAACACCACCTCGATAGTACGGTGCGGGTCGTACTCCTCGTACTCAAGGAATATTGGGTCCTTGGAGATACGAAAGAGCGCAACGGATTCCGCGCACTCCTTCAAAAAGAACTCCACTTGCGAAATCGCTAGGCCGAATACACTGACTCCGTGGATGTCAGGCGCATCGTCTCCGTCAAAACCAACCGCGTAAAGGAGTACGGAGATCAAGTAAAACATCCACGTCGATTGAGGCGGGGTGTTATGGCGACTGAAGTTGGACCGCAGCTCATTCTGGCGAAGCCGTGCGGCATAATACTAGGAAGCAACAGTTAAACACCATCGCCTGAATATCCGGACAACATCGCGTACCATGTGGTCTACAATTAGACGTACGCAGACGCGCACTTCATGGAGATCCTTCGTGGTCAGTGAAGGACGCGTACATGTGGCCCAACGGTCCTCCAGCACGGAAATCGCCACAAGGAACACCTTGAACCGGAGGTTGCGATAAAGGAACTCCGCCAGGCCGCCAATCGGGACGTCAAGGCTCTCCGCAGGAAGGGGATGAATTGTAGAATGGAAGCGACCAATGGCAGAGGCATCCATCTTCAGAAAAAGTTCTGATTGTCGACCTACGGATGGGTCATATTTATACGTGGCGCCAACCGGGGACGGTCGGCATTCAAAAGTGGGGAGGAGATGTGAGCTATCACTTTGTGATACGCTCTCTCCGTGGCTGAAAAAGGCAAATACGCACTACGGAGCACCACAGAAAAAGGTTGCAAAAACGACCTGACCCCGATTCGAACGAGGGACTCGCAGTATAGTGCAATATTGCGAGGAACCGACAATGTGCGCGTTACCGTTACGCCACCAGGTCTACGCTACAAGACGTCGAAAAGGTGTCGACCCACGGTTGATTCTCTCCTGTGGGAAAAGGGAAGCAAAAAACGACACGACCCCGAATCGAACGAGGGACTCGCAATTATGCAATATTGTGAAGAGACTACAATTGCGCGCGTTACCAGTTACGCCACCGGGTCTACACTACAAGACGTCAAAGAAAAGGTGTCGACCCACGGTTGATTCTCTCCTGCGGGGAAAAAGGTACATGGCCTGACCTCGAATTGAACGAGGGTCTCGCAATTGTAATATTGTGGAGAGTCGACTGCAAATGCGCGCGTTACCGTTACGCCACCAGGCCAATACCTCGAACAACCAGCAGGGTCTCGCAACTGTCATATTGCGTAGAAGTGGAACTACAAGGGCGCGCGTTACCAGTTACGCCACCAGGCCTACCACCAAATAAATCCCCAAAGCGCCACGGACCTCACGGAAATTAAACAAATCGACATGACGCATACGCAGAACACGGAAGAGGTACTACACGGGGTACGGAAAGTGTCGCCACGCGGTACATATCAAGGCTACGGAAGGAGGTGTGAGCTACGGAGTACGGAAATTGGGTGCACGGGCAGCAACGTTACGGTCCGTGGGTTAGGTATCTCCTTCAAGCGCACGGGAGAGCATGGAGATCCTCGCCGCGAGGCAAGGAGGGCAGTGTTGAAAGGGGTCCGTGGACGAATGAGGAACAAGGTCGCGCGTGGCGGTCGGAAAGAAATTAGTATAAAAGCAGGGACGTCCGTAGAAGAATGCATCTTATTACCTCCCACTGCTCATACCTAAGCTACTCCCCCTCGATCATATGGGGTGAGAATCTAGTCAAAATACATACTCGCTCAGGTTGCGCCGCCCTCCGTGGGATCAACCAAGGTCAAATTGGGCCAAAGCTTCGATCAAGGAGGCTTGTCCGTAGTACTTCCAGCTCAATAGAACGAGCCAGAAGGAATTATAGAAAACATCGGCGTTGATAGCTCGCGTGGTTGTAGTACGCGCAGCGAAACTTCCAAACGGCCAGCAGCCCAACTTAGCAGTGTATAACCGTTGGCTTGGGCCTCGAACGCAGATCCGTGCGCGGAGTACCACCCCCATCGTCGCGGAAGGCTTATCCAATTCGATTATAACCACTTCACGATTCATTCTCACCACTTCGCCACACACACGCCCACGGAATTGACACTCCTTGGCCGTACCACCACAGCGTAGAGAAAAAGCCGGGTTACGAAGGACTACGCTATAACCCGTACGTGTTGTGTTCAACAGTTCTGAAGATACTGCTTGCCCAACCTATACGAGGCAAGGGGATAAGAAGAGGAACCATATAGCCCAGGCATCTCGACACGGAACGGCGTTCATCTTGCGGAGCGTTGCCCCTTCGCGCAAGTGTAGAAAACCCTCCGATCGAAGTTTTCCTGGAAGGCTAGCCCCCCAACGAGGAAATAAATCCTCGAGGAACCTAGCGAGACTGTTCATTCCGTACGGAAGGAACTGTACCACCACCACCACCTTTTAAAAATACATAACATTGCGTGTACTACAGTAGCAGACGAATCTCCGCGACAGAGAAATTTCCCTCTAGAGGACGAACTAATTTCGTGCTTTTGCCTGACTATACCACACCCGGTCAGACAACTCACGGAACCGCAGTGCGTATCACAGCGCGAAGGGGCAACGCTCCGCAAGATGAACGCCGTTCCGTGTCGAGATGCCTGGGCTATATGGTTCCTCTTCTTATCCCCTTGCCTCGTATAGGTTGGGCAAGCAGTATCTTCAGAACTGTTGAACACAACGCGTACGGGTTATAGCGTAGTCCTTCGTAACCCGGCTTTTTCTCTACGCTGTGGTGGTACGGCCAAGGAGTGTCAATTCCGTGGGCGTGTGTGTGGCGAAGTGGTGAGAATGAATCGTGAAGTGGTTATAATCGAATTGGATAAGCCTTCCGCAACGATGGGGGTGGTACTCCGCGCACGGATCTGCGTTCGAGGCCCAAGCCAACGGTTACACGCTGCTAAGTTGGGCTGCTGGCCGTTTGGAAGTTTCGCCGCGCGTACTACAACCACGCGAGCTATCAACGCCGATGTTTTCTATAATTCCTTCTGGCTCGTTCTATTGAGCTGGAAGTACTACGGACAAGCCTCCTTGATTGAAGCTTCGGCCCAATTTGACCTTGGTTGATCCCACGGAGGGCGGCGCAACCTGAGCGAGTATGTATTTTGACTAGATTCTCACCCCGTATGATCGAGGGGGAGTAGCTTAGGTATGAGCAGTGGGAGGTAATAAGATGCATTCTTCTACGGACGTCCCTGCTTTTATACTAATTTCTTTCCGACCGCCGCGCGCGACCTTGTTCCTCATTCGTCCACGGACCCCTTCCAACACTGCCCTCCTTGCCTCGCGGCGAGGATCTCCATGCTCTCCCGTGCGCTTGAAGGAGATACCTAACCCACGGACCGTAACGTTGCTGCCCGTGCGCCCAATTTCCGTACTCCGTAGCTCGCACCTCCTTCCGTAGCCTTGATATGTACCGCGTGGCGACACTTTCCGTGCTCTTCCGTGTTCTGCGTATGCATCATGTCGATTTGTTAATTTTCGTGAGGTCCGTGGCATTGAGTTCCACTTCTCCACGATATTACAATTGCGAGACCCTCGTTCGATTCGAGGCCAGGCCATATACCTTTTTCCCCACAGGAGAGAATCAACCGTGGGTCGACACCTTTTCTTTGACGTCTTTGTAGTGTAGACCCGGTGGCGTAACTGGTAACGCGCGCAATTGTAGTCTCTTCACAATATTGCATAATTGCAAGTCCCTCGTTCGATTCGGGGTCGTGTCGTTTTTTTTTGCTTCCCTTTTCCCACAGGAAAGAATCAACCGTGGGTCGACACCTTTTCGACGTCTTGTAGCGTAGACCTGGTGGCGTAACGGTAACGCGCGCGTTGTCGGTTCCTCGCAATATTGTACTATACTGCGAGTCCCTCGTTCGAATCGGGGTCAGGTCGTTTTTGCAACCTTTTTCTGTGCGTGCTCCGTAGTGCGTATTTGCCTTTTTCAGCCACGGAGAGAGCGTATCACAAAGTGATAGCTCACAACGCAAGTGTAGAAAACCCTCCGATCGAAGTTTTCCTGGAAGGCTAGCCCCCCAACGAGGAAATAAATCCTCGAGGAACCTAGCGAGACTGTTCATTCCGTACGGAAGGAACTGTACCGAGCCGTAGTGGTAATATATGTAAAAAGAACATGGTGCTAGCCAAGGGATTCGAAACCTAATGGCACAGTGCTAGCCAACCGGTTGGCTACAGAGACATATGGGCCTAGGGGCAATTTGGCCGCTTGGGACCACTCCTCCCACGCCTTTCATGCATTTGTGGCTGTTTGTGTTTTGATCCTCACCGAATAAATCTCGATATATAATATTTTCCAAATGATGGGTCAAACCCATTTAGACTGTCCACCCCCTCCTGTTGCCCGCTTGTACATTTTGTCCCACGGGCCCGTTCTGACGGCACAGTCGGCAGTGCGTCCTCGGCGCTGGCTAGGAATCACTTTTAGCGGGTCATCCATCAATTTGCCATCAACGCCCCTATTTCTGGGGTGGTCCAAAATTCTGCTTACTGGACCAGGCACACAACAGGATGATGGGGTATCATCTTCTTATCATTCCACCCACTCTCAAGCTGGATGGGAGCAGTTTGTCCCTGCCCTAGGCATCCCGACTTTGTGCCGATATATCCATCAATGCCCCTATTCCTGCGGTGGGGCAGAATTCTGCTCGCCGAGCCGGGTCTATTGGGCATCATCTCATTACACATCTTACCCCACTCTGAAGCTATATGGGAGCAGTTTGTCCTTGCCCTGGGCATCCCGACTTTCTGCCGACACAGTTTGCATATGTGTTCTTCGGAGGGCTTTGTTCGGGTACTTCCGGTAGCTCTGTTCGGGCACCCAGGGCGTCGCAGCAGGAATTCCTGCTCGTGGGCAGACATTCAAGCCAATTTATATGCTCTAGAAGCATATATCTGTGACGGGGTGCATGCAAAATTTAATCGAAGATTCGCGCTGTTGACACGTGTTTATTGTTCCCACTGTTGCGGCATCGCGGCATTTTTTGTCCCTTGAATACTTGTTAGATACCCTCTACAGAAACGGGTGGGGCACGAGGTAGGTTCAGGCAGTTCTCTTAATTCCGCATTTTGTATGTGCTACGCATGATGTAGAAAAATAAAATCATAATTGGTTTTCAGTACACCGAGCGTTCGTTCCCACTGCGCTAACTTTTCTTAGTATGTTGGCAATCCTCTTGCTCTCAATCTTTCTTTCTGCACCGTTGGAAGTACAGAACAACTCAGAAATCGTAAGTTCCGGTTGACAAATCCATCTCGTGTCATCGGACCCGATCTTCCGAAACCACAACGCACAAGTTCTATTCAGAAGTAACATATCCAAGCACTAAGAAAATAAGTAGACACAGTCAGAACTTGCGGTTCCATTTTTCGTAGTATATAGCGAGTCCCTCGAGCATCCACCCAACATCCGAAGCCGCACTTTCCCACATGCTCTTTGAATCTTCGTCGGCGCAGGCAATACCCCAAAAGTAGAGGGAGGCGACGACGCTCAAAACTCCGTTCACACCCCAGTGAAAAAGGGGGCCCCACTCCTTGCCGTCCCCACCATATCCCCCGCTAACCGACCACCCCTGATCCTCGTCCCTCGTTCTCCACTCCGGCTGCAAACTATCCCACCACAGCTGCCATTCTTTAGCATAGGCCACGGGGTCGTGCACCGTGGTGCCGGCAGACTTGGCCCGCGCGCGCGCAATCCAGTTGGCGACTTGCTTGGGGCGGTTCTTAGCCGACAGCTTCGTCGGGCCGTGCTCGAATCTAGACGCCGCCTCCACTCGTATCCAAGCCGCGAGCACTGCATTGAAATGAGGCCCAAGCGCGGTGTGGCTCATTTGTGCATGGGCGTCAACGAACCACGCCGGCGCCTTTTCGGGGCATGCCGGCGGGGGTGGAAGTGAGCTAGGTGCGGCGGAGCTTGATCCCACAGGCCCCGCCGTGGGCGGCGGAGTCATCAGCATCGCGACGGCATTCGTCCTGCCAGAGGACGGCGTCGGATCAGTCATGTCTCCTGGTGTGGCCGTCGAGCGAGGAGGGGAAGGAGGGGAAGGGGGAGCTTGGGCACCAGGGTTGCTAGGTGGGTACGTCGTCGTTATGTGAGCCATGCCTGTCGGTGTCGTTGTCGTTGTCGCTGTCGAGAGAGGCGAAGGTGGAGCCGGGCTGCCGGTGTTACTAGGGGGCGTCTGATGGTCCAGTCCCGAGCCAGACGCGACGCTGGCAGAAGCCCCCTGATATGCAGGACGCGGCCGGGGTCGAGGTACTGTGGGCGCGTCGGCTGCAGCCGCATGCCGAGTAGACTTACGCACGGGCCCCGTGACCCTCTCCTGGTCCTTTCGCTTCCTCTTTGGGGCCGCGGGTTTCACGAGATCAGGGCGTGACAGGGTAAACGCGGCCTTGAGTTGGTTGGCGAGGGCTTGGTTGCGCGCACCGGTCTGCGCGCGGCGCTGCTCGTATGTGAGGCCATCTTCACCGCGGAAGAAGTTTGGTGAGGGGGGCGCAGGTGCGGGGGACGCAGGTGAGGGTGTGCGGCTTGACCGAGCCCGCCCCTTGCCCTTGTCGGTGGGGGCCGATGCAGTTTTTTTCTTCTTGAGGGGACGCGAGTCCTCGTCGTCACTTGAGTCGCTCCCACTGTCCGAATCCGAGCCACCGCTGTCGTCCTCTGATAGCTCGCTGGCCTCGGACCCACTGGAGTCGCTGTCCTTCCCGTCGCTTTTGGATGCTATGGTGTATTTTGCTCCCGCCAACGCGGCGTCGGGTGTGAGGGAGGAGGCGGCACACTGCTGAGGGGCTATAATCACGGTAAATCTCTCTTCGCCCAGTCCCCACCAAAAGAGATACGCACTGAACGCTGTACCGAGGTATTCCGTCATAAAATCCACGACTTGCTTTGTGAACCGAGTCTTGTCCCACTGCGGCCAGGTATCCCCTCCCCCAGTTTCGTTTCGGCCGTGAGCAACACTGGTGAAGACATTAAGCTTCCTGTACGTGCAGCCCAACGAAACAGGCCGACTTACTGAAGTGTTCGCAACTCGCCGTTGTATTTGGGCATCGGTCCGCCAACGATGAAGCAAACGTGCAGACCCGTGTACTCTTGTATACCACGGACAATCGGCCCCACGAATTCTGGCAACGCATCAATGCATCTAGGGATTCGTCAGAACATTGTGTTTAAGGAATGTAAGCTAAGATAAGACTTACTTCTGACGGTCCGCCGGTGCTGTCGAAGCACGATCCTTCATCGCTTTCTGGTACGCGGCCTTCTTCGTTGCCGCCTCCTCTTTGGCGCGTGCAGCAATTGCCGTTTGCTCCTCCGGTTCGAGCGCTGCAAAGAGCTCACGCGCCACTTGCGCGCGAAACCCCGCCTTTGGCTGTTTCGAGGCTCCGAGATTGGTTTCGCGTTCCCGGGCCCATTTTTCAGCAACGGTGGGTGCAATTAGAGTAGAATAAGACTCGTGCATGAACTGTTGGAAGGCTTGTCGAGCTTTCGGTGGTGCAGTGACGCCAGACAGTTTTGCAAGAAGGACGGAGAAGGGGTCTTTGGTGGGGTCAAACGACGCAGCACGCTTTTGTTTGCGAGTTTTGCGGAGACGATAGAGGAACCATCGGCGAATGCGCTGCGAGGCAGAAGCGAAGTGAGCTCGCTGTTCGTGACAAGTCACAGTGTGACTTACCTCATTCAGCACCTTCATTCGCGTCAACTTTGCAACTTCTTCGTCCTCTGGCAGACTCTCGGGAGGTATCACGGCTTTGGGGTCGTAATCTCTCAACTCCGGCTCCTCGTGATCTTCGATCCTCCAATCGACTCGGGCATGAAATTCGCGGCAGACACTTTTCCAGTATTTTCGCTCGTACAGCCAGCCTCTGTCGAGCGCGCGACCGTAGTCCGTGAGGTGGGGAGTAAGAATATTCTCTCGAGCACCCTCCGCCCACAACCTCAAATTTCGCCTTTCAGCTTTTGGAATCCGTCTGCGTTCACGCTTCGAACGCGCCATATTGTCCTGCTTCCTGTCAGCCGTAGATTCATTGGCCACAAAAGAAGGGGCTCACCTGGAATTCAGCACTCTTCACGCAAACTCGTTCGCCGTCGTAGTGGTAAGTTAGTGATGTCGCTAAGGTTTCTTTTCCCCCTCGCGCGCCTGCAAATCATGTGCCTCGATGGCGGAGTTTCGTAGTGGTGAGTTAGTGATGTCGCTAAGGTTTCTTTTTGATAGCATTTTCCCCTTGCGCGTCTACAAATCATGTGCATCGATGGCGGAGTTTCAATCCCCGCTATAAAACGCTTAATCGTATGTTCTTGTTTACCACCCCCTCCTTCTTTCACACTTCCATCTTCTCCAGCGACCATGACCAACGTCTCCCCCGTAGCTTCTGGAACAGAGCACAACTCTGTTGCAGCAGCGGCGCCCCCCAACAATGAACAAGGTACACCTCTCCGTCATCTATACTCCCTTCCTAACAACCTTTCAAATAGTCATGCAATTCTTGACCGCCGCTATGGCCACACTTTCTCAAGGTAAGCTGTATATCCCAACTGTACGCACGCGCCTTCTGACCCCCCCCCCCCTGCAGCTCAGCCTGGACTCGCTCCCTCGGCACCTGCGCCAGCTCCCGCTGCCGCCGCCGTTACGCCTGCCCCCGCGCCGCCTCCCTACCCCGTTGACGCCGCCGCCGCACCCGTCGTGGCCCCTGGGCCCACCTTCCAGACCAGAGGCCCCTGGGTTGCGGGAGCGCTCTTCATCGTTGTTCCTCCTGTGGCCTTGTCGGCCATTCCAGAGGACCCTCTGGTGGACGACGAGAGTTCCCCACTCTGGTATGCCATCACCAAGGGTACCTTCATCGGCGTCACTCTCAGCAACCCCTTGGCCCTTGCTGCCACGGTTGGGGTCTCCGGCTCCCGCATGAAGAGCTACAAATCGCAGGCCCTGGCTCTCGCTGCCTTCAACGAGATGCTGAACTTCGCCTTGCTCGCTGTCATTCCCAAGTAACTGGAAGTAAGTAGTCCTTTCTTCTTCCATTGCACTTCGTCTGATTGTAATTGTCCACCCCAGTGGCGCCTCATGTAGTCTACTATCTTTAGTGTACGATGTCCCGGCTGAATATATGCTTGATTTTGTGTGTACTTCCGGAATCGTGTGGTCGAGGGATATAAAAATAACTTAGTTGAGACTTCTTTCTCAATGAAGTAAGATCGCCGCTGCTACCATCAGGTGTGGCGGTGAACTATTGACACTTGCCATTTTCTGTCACGTACGTCGACAATCGATTCCGCCCACAGATTCAAATGCCTATGCGGCCCTCCTCAACCACACCAATTGCGGTCCCATACTCGCACAATACCTGCATTCAAGCCCAATTGACCGTTGTTCGTGTGATCGACGAATTGTGCTCAGGCGCAGTTTCATGTGCATCAACACGGACGCAGACGGAACCAAACGGAGACAGATCTGGTCCCATCTCGGCCGCGAATCTTAATGATTCGCGAAACTGTAACTGCTCATACTTGATGCAAACCGTAACTGCTCATTCTTGATTTCAGTTACGGTACCCTTCAGCCGACAAAACTTTTTTTGCACTTCCTCGGCCTGTACGTTCATGTGTTTTGGTCCAGCAGCAGAGAACGTCTGACTGACGCGCAGTGCTACTCCTCCAATTGACTCCTTTAATTGTCGACATCAAGGGCCAGGTTCCCACAAACGGACTGCGCGGAATGATATCAATAATTCCGCAACGAGTACTAACCCCGCACGTCCTTGATTGCGGTTCCACGGATCCGGTGAGAACGTGTTTACCTGACCTCCCCCAATCCACTCAATTCAACTTCGAACAACTTCGACCAACTTTCTCCAGGACTGCTAGCCGTTGAGGCACAGAGAGGTGAGCATTCTGCCTCCTCAACGATGGAGGGCTTGTCCAAATCCTGGCATAACTTATCGATAGCCGCGCAGATCCTCCACCTGACCTCTCGCCTTCTGATCGTTTCCAAATTCCTCTCGTTTCCGAGTTTCTTGTGATTAAATTTCGGGTAATTCGGTGCCCGCAATCTTGGGGGTCTGGGTCTCTTTCTTCCTGTGCTCCAAACTTCCCCCCTCCAACTTCCTCCTTCCTTTCCCGAGCATTCAATGTCGACTGAAAGCGATGACAATGACTTCGTCTCCCTCATGGCCACCCTCAACCTGATGAACGAGCCTATCGATGAACGGACGTCATCGCCAACATACGCCGCGCCCCGAACACCTTCCCCGACACCGTTATCCGCCGCGGCCGTTCAACGTCAAACCTTCCCCGCAATGAGGAATCGGATCTATAATTCTGCCTCCAGCGCTCCGCCCCCGGTCTATCGGTTTGACTCTCCTGCAACGAGTGGCTATACCACAGAGTGGTAAGTGTTTCCATCCCCTGTTTGTTTTCTGTTGGGTCTAATTTCTGCCAACCAGGTCTATCGCCGGTGCCGCCACCCAAGGGGTCCCCGATGGGCATGTCCACACCGTTAGGCCTGGGGGCCGCCGCAACAAACCTCGCACCAAGAAAGCTGCCTATGTGGTATTCGTCGGCCGTGACACTGGGGTTTTGTCCACTTGGTCCGTCCTCGTCAACAATCCCCACCTTATGTAGTTAACCACATACCAGGGCCGAAGCTGAGCGGCTTGTCAAGGGGGTCAGCGGCTGCATCTTTCGAGGCTACAGCACCGTCGCTGAGGCAGAGGCGGCCTATGCTTACGCCCTCGAGCACTCATGGGTACGCAACTGTAGCCTCCCCGTGGTCGCCGCTATCCCCACTCTCCCTCAACCTGTTCAAGTTTCTGACGGGGTCAATCCCCTTAACGGCGCCGAGGAATTCGATGGGAGATGGTACGTGGTATACCGCGGGATCACTCCGGGGGTTTACCGTTCGCAGTGAGTCTCCCCCGCCTTTCCTACCTATTTTGCTTACCTGTCCCCTTTGCAGTTTGGAATGCCAGCTCAACACCGTTGGCGTGCGCGGCATGTTGCACGAGTCCGTGCAAGGCATTTCCCTTGCACTGAGTAAATTTGAAAGCGCGCGCGCGCGCGGCAACACAAAGGCGGCGCCGCCCCCTGCTTATCACACCGATGTCTTTCTTTAAATACTCTCAAATATATTCGATGATTTTACTGTCTCCTCTATATATCGCGATGAAAGAATCCCAACAGCGCCACTCACATCAGTCGGGATGATCGTTTACTGCGGCATCTCGACCGGAAGCGCTGCGGCATCTCGACCGGAAACCCTGCCGACAGCACGGTCGTGGCCCGAGTGGCGGTACCCTGCGCTACAGGCAAAGTTAAACCCTAACCCTACAGCAGAGATCGAACTCACCACAAACATTGCGTTGCCAATCTTTTTCTACTCGCTCTCCTTCTCACCAATAAGCTTAACTTCGGCAGTATGTCCTCTTTATTTCCATCTTTACTTCCTACTGGCTTTTTTGCTCGGCTGACTGTTTCCAAGGGAAGAGGAAAAACGGTCGGTACAATCACCCGGGTGCGAACTCACCACGTTTGACGTGATGTTGCGAACTCACCACAGAAATATTGGTGATGTTCAATTTCTTTCCTGCCGCTATGGAATCCCTTCACAAATCGGAGTAGGCAAAAACTTTCTAAATACTGCCCTGTAGTGTTCAATTAAAATTCGACGTAACAGTATTTATTGGCGATTTAATGCAGATATAATTCAAGTTTGATGGTGCGAACTGCTCACATTCTTGCTTCAAAGACCTTGTCTCCAGTTCCATACTGAAAACTTACCACAAAGTCGTCACTTTTGGCGTCTCACCCAGCTCAAATGCCATGAAACCAACCACTCCTTGAAAATCAACATGGCGCAATCCGTTCCCGTCCTCAGTTTTTCTCGAAAGCTGCTCATTCCACGTCAACTTGTCGTTCAACACTGCGAACTCACCACATCAGTTCAAAGCGTACTTCGACAAATTCCACACCAACTCGACCTCGAACACGCGACTTTGAACCACCCCCTTGTGGCGAAATACATTTAACACGCCATACCGAAAAAAAAAAATACCCTGGCCTTTTGCTACTCGTCCGTCAGGCTTTTTGTTCGCGTCTGATGGTGCGAACTCGCCACAGAATTGGAAGATACGTACACCACAGCCACAGTGGACGCGGAGGTAAGGTTTCAATTGCAATTTGAGACTATGATTTTAGAACTTAATCCAGGGTACCTTCCGAGTGGATTTATCTGCACGCTCTCCCTTGTGCGCTCAAAACTTTGATTCCTCTCGGTGTAATGGCCCAACGGGGACATTAACGTGACATCATGATGTGTTCCATGTTGTGACTTGTACCTTTCCTCTCTGCGCTCATCTCCATGCACCCGCCTCCCCTTTATTCCAAGTACCGCTGGGGTCCCACCGACCTCGAACTCAAGTCAGGCTTGTCGTTTTTGTGTCCACCCCCCTTGTTTTCTGACTATTTGCTAGGGCTGCGCGTGCCGCGGTGCGGCGCGAGAAAGCACGTTTGCGTATGGCCAAGTAAGCTCCGAGTCGCGCTCTCTCACACACCTCGGGTACAAACCCCACACAGGAAACGCGCGCAGCTGAAGTCTCGTCCCGTGGAGGAGCAAATGGCCGCCGCTGAGCGTGCGCGGCTGCACCAGGCGACTTACCGAGAAAAGTTTGTGTTCCTTCCTTTCCCGTCATAATCTGTACTTTTACTTCCCCAGGAATCGGGAGGAACTCCGTGATTGGGAGGCGACGCGCCGTGTTCAGTAAGTCCATATTATGATCCCGTTGCATCGCAGAAGCCTAAAGCCTAGTGTAGGGTCTATAAGAATAGGTTCGGTGTAGAAGCCTACAAGGCCTACGAGAAGCAGCAGTCGCAACGAAAGCGCAACGCACAGGAGAGACGAATTGCCAAAGCAATCAAGGCGGGTTATCTCCCAGTTGGGTACACTCTGGACGACTCGCAGTTGATCACTATGGACGCCTCAGACCCGGCGGGTGAAGAATCTACCTGAGTTTTACGCTCCTCCTTCGCCCAATACCCCATGTTTTTAATTTATACACAAATTTATATCCTGCTTTCACACCAGATCCGACTCAGTGTCAGCTGCATGACACCATCGTCCGTGTGATCTCAATATCTCTTAGGCTTCAGTTCAGGCTGAGGGATGGCCACAAAGTTCAAGAGACGGGGGGTTATTCGATAAAAGACAGACAGACGTTATGTGATAAAGATGTAAGTAAAATCAGCTCCCTTTTGAATACTGACTACGTTTTTAGTACCTAGCAAACATAGATATCCTTCAGCTTGCTATACATACGGGCGGCGGCTGTTCCACGACGCGCACGCTTGGTCTCCCAGGCCTCCACCTCAGAATCGGACGCATCGGCCTCAAAATCCGTGTCACAGCGACCCTTCTCGACGAACCGCAGCGCGCTCGCATGGCAATACTGACGGAAGATGTACCGTGTCTCGTGCGGCGCCACAGGGATGAAGGAATAGCGCTTGGTGCCCCCCGGGAATATGACAGTCGCTCCAGGACGCAAGGGGATGATGCGGTCGTCGTCCCAGAGGATGAGGCCGCCACGTTGCTTCCAGTCGTAGTCGCCGCAGGACGTGATCGCCTCGAAGCCGTAGAACGTCGACTCCCAATTCTTGCGCGAGACGTTGGGGACATCGCAGAAGGCAATCTCGCAAGTCGTGAAAACTGAGTTGGGGAACGGCGTAGCAAGCCCGTGGCGCATGCGAAGCAGCTCGACCATGTCGCGCAGATGGGCGTAGAGGGTGGGGGCGGCGAGCTCGAACATATCTGGTGACGGCGACACTTACTCAGAGTTTTATGCTTAACAGAGACAACACTTACGATTCTGATAGGCTGCAACTTCGCCAAAGGCGGGACTCGCTAGAATGAGGTGAATTTCCGTGACGTTGGCTTTCTTCTGGAGGATGCGGTGGGGTTTCTGGATTTCATCAAAGTCAGATACACTGATGCGCATAAAACAGAAGACGTACGGGTCCAAGATCTCCAAAACCCGTTCCGAAGCGAACAGTGGCCTCTTGGTGACCAAGGTTCGTGAACTCGCCGTTGCGGTACAGACGACCCATGTTCTTCCCAATCTGTTTCATAACGTACCCCCACCATTTCAGCTGACCTTTGGGAGCGCCGCTGACAAGACCCATAACCATGTCTTGATTGTCGACGAGCGGCGTCAAGGTCCTGTGGTTACTCTGTGAGTAGTTTGCAAACTCATAATAAATGCTATCCACTCACTCGGCGTCGATTTCTTCGATAGTGTGGCCAATAGCGACCAAGCCCTCAGTGGTGTAGACTCCGGGACTGTTCTCCTGGAGGCTGAGCTCGCGATGGAGGCGTCCAGAGCGGCGAGGCTTAGGACGCCCCACGACTAAATTAGTGAGGCGCCTCTTTGCGGCGGCGACTCGGAGAGCCAGCTCAGCCGCGGCCTCGCGTTTCGCACGGGCGGCGCGCGCACGGTCACGGCGGGCATAAGTGACGAGGGTGGTGGGGCTGGCCTGCACGATGTCGGTCACGGTGGGACTCGGGATGTCAGCGGGGATGTCGGCCACGGTGGGACTGGGGGGGCAGGATGAGAGCGGACTGAGGTCATCCAGAACAGACGACGAGCGCGTCTCAGGAGTGATCGAACGGGCGGAAAACGACGACGACGACGTGGCTTCCGGAGTGACGGGACGCGTTGCGATATTGCTGGTGAGCTCGTCGTCGTCGTCGCTGTCGACGTCAGGTTGGAGGTGCAGGGGGACCAGGTACGGAGCGCAAGACTCGTGGGGACGAATCTGAAAGCAGAATTAATAGGTATTAGACTCGGGGATAAGGCATGGAGTCTTGCCTCGCCACGGTAAACGGGGTCCGCGTCCTCGCGATGGATGACAAGCTCATTTTCGAATTTCAGCGCGTCGACAAAGGAGTAGGCGATCTGGCTGCGAATGGGGGCACCAAAGGCCTGTCGGCTGAAAGTGAAGCGGGCGGAAGAGCGACCACGGCGGAGCATGACACCAGGAGGCATCTTGGAGGGCGAAAGTTAAGTTGGAGACAGACCAGTCGCCGCACTTATTTATTATTGCATGCAGCCGTTTCTCATGGCTCTGTCCAATCGAGTAGCGCGGCTCCTCTTGGCTCTGTTTGGCCGGTTAGCCCGACTGATCTAAGATTTGCGTCCACCCTTCTCAACTTTCACATTGCTCATCAAACCTTCAGAAATTATCTCCTGTGGTCCTAGACTTTGTTCTTCCTTGGTTTCAACCCCTGGGACGTTCCTTACCTGATAGGTTGGTGTGTTGTGCCCCCGGAGGAACGGATCTTTACTTACGTGCCGTTTCGTGCAGCGTTCATTCAATCTCAACCCTCCATGGCCGAGAAAATTCCCAACAAAGTGCCCAACAAACTCCACGAGAAAGGTCTCGACAAAGTGCCCGAGAAAGTCCACAACAAAGGCCTTAGTACCGTAGACGAGGACGACCCCTATGATGATCTCTCTGATCTGGCCCCCGTGAGCGACGACGAAGGCGACACCACTACCGAGTCGGATATCCGTGCGTATCAATTACTCACAATTGGCGAGTTCACACTAAGTGAACATTTCAGACATCGTTTGCAAGGAAACGGCCGCCTGCGCGTCGTATGCTTTCCCCCTTGGACATGGCGTGTTCCAGTTGCGCAAGCACATCAAAGGCGAACCTTCGGAAGATCTGCAGCGCGGCGAGCGTTACGTGGAAATCGACTTCGCCCTCTCCCGCAGGGTCTTCACGGACGGTGAAGCGGCGGAACCAACATGGGCCTTTGCCAACCCGAACCCTTGCACCTCGCGGTAAGTCTGTCCTGTGCCGCCAATATTCTTGCAGGTTCCTGACGTCACTAACAGGACGGGTGGCGGCAACAAATTTACCGTACGCGCGAAACTTTAGCACAATCCCACATGTTAGTCGGCAATGTGAATTGATGCGGTAGCCTGCTCCACCGGAAATCTGAGAACCGTGGTACGCGCAAGCGAATTTATCCCAAGGGAACCCTGGGGCTGCCATAAGCTTTTTTTTCTTTTTGGGGGTGCGTGCTCAGGGCCAGCCGGAGTGATCTGGACCTGGAGATCATCCATGTGTGGAAAGATATACTGATTTTGATCCCGGGCGCCCGGCACAGGGAGGTTCAAGCAAGGTAATTTACGGGCGGCGTGAGTTCGCAATTCCGCCGCGGTTGTACTTAGTATTAAAATGTACTTGGGATTGAACTTACAACAGTAAGGTTTATTGGACTGGAAGGAACGAGCCGACACGATCTGGCGATCGTCAACCAGAATGGGGGAAGCCCGTATATAGTAATGGCAAGTTACATATGAAATGTCCTAATCGAGAAGGCGCGGTTAACCGAAGCCCTTGTGCATGATTCCGCGTAACCATTGCCTTACCAAACATTCCGAGATTCCTGATGTGTACTCGTGATGCCAGGAAGGCCACCTTGAAAACTGAAAGCTTTAAAACTGGAAAAGACCATTCTGCGAACTCACTTGCGCGAACTCACTCAGTGGACGTAAGCGTCCTAAAAAGAGTAAGTGACTTAATGGGTTTCGCTTGGACACGAAACAAAGTTGTGATTGCGGGTAATTGCGCGTCCGCGGGAACGAGAATGATACGCGTCCTGACTGAGTGATTGGTGAGTTGAGAACTTGACGAAAGGGAGTAAACGTGCACAAAAGGATGTGCGTGAATAGTTGAAAGAGAGCCTCCTAAAGGGATGGAGGTTGGCCATACCCCAAGAACTCCGTTAACTACCAATTTTCGCGCCAATCGCCCAATGGCTCAACCTCGCCCAGCGCGAGGTGGACGGGAAAATCGTGTCGCCCCACCTAGTCCCAGTAAGTGCTGATGATGGTTACATTGATGTGGAGAACTCATGTCGCCACAGTCAGACCAACAGTACGCGTCCACCGAAACCTCTACAGTAGAACACGGCCCCTTGGACGCACCGCCTTCAACGAGATACGGGCAAGGAACAACAGCGGCCCCAGCGACGAAGCCTGGAATCGATGGCGCGCCCAATCAGCTTTGGACCTGCATACTGGGAGCGGAAACAGGCCTGCGCGTGCACACCCATATTTGCGTACCATTCACGCGATTCACGCTCGACAGCGACTCTCGATCGCGACGCCAGATGCTGGGGGCGGTTTGTCAGGAAATGAATCATTCGGGCCGCCCCAGCCTCCGGTCCGTGATAATGATTGTCATCAAGATGAATACCTATCACAGGGTCAATTAGTATATATATCGCCCTATGTACGCTTCACACCCTCAGTCATTTATCCCTTATTGCGGGAGACTGAGGGTAAGTTCTCCATGTATTCCTAACTTATTTACTTTACTTACCTACCTGTAGTACAAGCACCTTCCGTGCATTCTCAGGTATTTAATATAGTCATTTATCCCTTATTGCGGGAGACTGAGGTACAAGCACCTTCCGTGCATTCTCAGATTCTAATAGTTTACGTGCGACTCGCCGTGAACCTTTGAAGCGTGAGGATCTATGGGCTGATGGTGTTGGACCTGGTGACTTTGTTGCGAAGAGACCTCACGAGCAGTGCAGTATCTGCGCTCGCGTCAAGTCCCACCCAGTGTCGTGAGTGATCTTAAATTTTGAATTGCTTTTTGATTTCTTTTGACGCGCTGGGACTGATTATTTTGCAGGTACGTGTGTGGGCACAGTCATTGCTATGTTTGCATTCGGCTGCGACTGGAGACGCGTTGGGATTGCCCAGTGTGTTGTAAGACCATGTATTCGGCGCCGTTCCGACACGCTGCGGAGGAGGCTGCGCTGGCGAGCGAATATCCGGGAATGGCGGAGGCCTGTGAGGTTACCTACAGTTGGGAGGGTTTGATTTTTCCTCAGGCGCCATCGTCGCTAGTGCTGTAGTTTGTCGCGGTCGAGGTCGGGTTTCGTCGGGTTTCGGGGCCCGAGAACGTAACTAAAATCAGTGGCTGTGCTTCATCCGAACTTCCGAAGCCTCGCCTTTCGCAATACTACTAGTCTACTACATCAATACAAACCACCAATTCACGCAACCGCGCTGAGTTTCGACTCGGCGCGGTGGCGCGCCTCGCCTTCATGATCATCACTCGACTCGAGTGCACACCGGCTCTGGCTGACCAGCCAATCTTTGCAACAACTCAACTCTGTCTGACTTCCGAGCTCTCTGACTCTGCATTTGCTTGAAGATCTCTGTTGCCCGAAAATCTCATCGCATCACCTCATATCTTTGATGAATATTTGGATCTCACGCTCTTTGCAATCTCTTCTCCATATTACTAGTACATGCCTCGCCGACCCGCTGCCGCCATCGACGACCTTGAGATTGGTGGAAACGTGGTAGAAGACACCGCGCTGGTGGCTGACCACGGGGTTTACTTCTCGGCAGACGGTCTCCGACGACATGAAGAGGCTTTCAATGTGGCCCACAAAAAGCGCCGCGTGCAACCGACCGACTTGGACGACTCTTACGCCCAATGGATTCCGGTTCCCGACATGGGGTACGACAATGATGAGAATCGCGACTCGGAATCAAATCCGATTAATGCTGTGGATTCGACACCGGCCAGCAATAAACGGAAGCTGTACGCGAGCTCGGTAATTTCATCGTCCTCGGTTTTTTGGGCCTATTAGTTGACCAGCGTCCATTGTATCTAGGTTGACCCTATGTCTCTATGGCGGCCCATGAAATCCAGATTCTCGGATGAAATCCTTCGACACAACGGGCTGGGGAACGACTATCACAATCCGAAATGTGCGTATTGCAACGCGACGTATGCGGCGGACGGCCCGACCGCCATCCGCATCTTCAAGTGCGGTGACTGCGGGGAATTCCTGCAGTGCAGGGCCTGCTGCGTATCCCACCACTCAACAACACCTCTCCACGTTGTCAAGGTGAGTCGTTGATTGTTTCTGCCCGCAGATACAGTTATCGAGCGACTGTGTGCCAGGAGTGGACGGGTTCATTTTGGGTCACCGCGTCTCTCGCCACGCTGGGGCTAGTGTATCAGCTCGGACACGGCGGCTTCCCCTGCTTATTCCCCGGCGACAAAACCTACAAGATGACGATAATCGAGGCGCCCACAATCCATCAAATTCACATGCGATACTGCGGCTGCTCGAGATCGGATAGTACGGACAAAGTCGACCAGCTCCTACGCAACACATGGTATCCTGCATCACTTACGGATCCCGCGACTTGTGCGACGTTCAAGACGCTGAGGGCATTCAGGCTATACAACGTAGTGGGCAACATGAACGTCAACGACTTCATTCATGCAATGGAACGAGGGACTGACGCTACCGCGTCAACTGGGATGAATTGGTTGCCGGTACGCATTTAGGCCGCGTTTCAGAAATCTACTACGTCTAACGACATTTCTACAGGACCGGTATAAGCCTTTCCAGCGTATGGCGCGACAGTGGGCATTTTTGTCCCGTATGCATCGAGCTGGATGCGCACACAAACCGGGTGGTATCGACGCCACCAAGGCAGGCGAGGCGGGAGTCACTTGCTGGCCGTGCCCTCAAGACAAAAAGAATCTGCCGCCAAACTGGCGCGACGTGGAGCCGCGCTTCAGGTGAATAATTACCTCTTAACCCTCGAGGCTATGTATTGAGGGGACGATACAGATTCCTGTACATGCTCTTGCTCGCCGTCGACGCCAACTTTCGATTGAAGAATAGAATGCGGACAAATGAAACCGACGACCCACCATTAGGCCCGGGATGGAGCTACTGGGTCGAGCCTGACCGGTACCGGCGCCATTTGAGAAAATATGTTGGCGAGAAAGATGTATGTACGTTGTTTAGTCTTGTTGTGCAGACACTGAAATGCCAAACAGATAAGCACTTGTATTGCGTTTGCTGCCCTCCTTCAAAAGGATACACGCGTAACCACTGGCTTGCGCTCCTCTGGCATCGGCGGCTGCGTGTGCGCTCGTCACGAGTGCGTCCGTCCAAACGGAGTGGGCGACCTGCAGAAGGGTGAAAGGTTGGACCGGCCCTTTTCTCGTTAGGAAAGCTCACTAATGAGACGCATAGATATGCCAATATGGATTATATTATTCTCTCGGCGCTCCTTGGGTTCAGCCTGATGCTACTGACAATCTCATATGACATCGCCTGTCAATGGAAAAAAAACTTCCCCACGCGTCACGACAAAATGCCGACGGAGCTGAAGCTCCCGCTGGACAACATCACGGTCCAATGTGCACTCCCTGTTTGGCACGCAAGCTCCCATAACGAAGAGTGCCAGAAGGAAAATAGTCTGAGCTTCAAACCAGGGGTTGGGAAGAGTGACGGTGAAGGAGTAGAGCGTGTCTGGTCGGTCTTGAACCCTGCAGCCAATCACACCAAGGATGCGGGGCGTGGTCAGAGAGTGGACTCGCTGGAAGATAAGATTGACAGCCACAATTTTTCGAAGAATATTGGCCAAGGTGAGTTCAGCCCCATTTACGGTGTACTAGCATTTGACACGAGACGTAGGAGATGCCCTGCAGCGCAGACTGATCGTCGCAATCGCAGAGCGCGACAGGCAGGTGGACGCTTTCAAGGAGATCTCAGCGACGATCGAGCGTCCAGTGCGAGCTGAGTGGAAGAAGAAGATCGAGGCGTGGCTCGAGGATCCGACGAACGAGAACCCGTACGTGCTGCAACGTAAAGGTATGTTTTATTGAGACTTGTGCCTTCGATACGAACGGGAGCTGAACTACCGGCAGATTGCCGCACCGAGGCGGAAGTTCGCCTGGAGGTCAAGAGGGACGAGGATAGCACGATGCTAGGCGCAACGTCACCGGTGCTGGGCTCTACGGCGACAGCGTTCCTCATTGCGGGGCTTCAGATAGAGGAGGCACAGTGTGTCAATTTTTATTTCCTTTTCTCTCTCTTCGTACGGTGCCTCACATTGCTTGTATAGGAGGCGCATCATCGCAGAGCTCGGCGGAACAGCCTTGCTGACGGCGGACCGTGAGGGCAAGCTCCACGATTGGCGACACGCGCTCCTCGTCAAAATCAGCAAATTCCGCGATCTGCAGAAAATCTACATGCCCGGCGCCGCCGCCGTCCTCGCAGCAGCGGAGGCCGCGCGAGACCCTGACACACCTCCGCCAAAGGCCGAGAGGATCAAGCTCTTGATGCCGAGCCAAATGCGGCACGACCCCAACGATCTGCTGCGCGGCTGCGTGAAGGGCCTGCTGAATATGGAGGCTAAGCTACGCGTCGCGCAGTGCAACAACTCTCTCGTCAAACTGCGCGCCCGTTTACACGCCAAACGCCACTTTATCGCCTTCCGGAACGAGCACGTCACTGGTCAGATACAGTCGACCAAGGCGCGCACACTTATTGGACAGATCGGGGAGCGAGTTGAGGCCTGCGCGCAGAAGTATCGCCACGCGCGTACCGCGCTAATTGAGCTATCGGGGGAAGCTGGAACCGTGCAGTTTCGGGAGTTGCGGCCGCAGGATATCCAGCTGGATGGCGACGCTGGGGAGACTGACACTGCAGCCCGCAAGAAGTTAGCGATGATTAATGCTGGTCGTGGCGCGCGCGCACCCAGGAACGCGCCGGGAGAGTCAAGACGAGTCATGTCGTGGATATGGACGGCGCCGGGGGCCCTTGACGACGAGGAAGCTCGGCTACATGATTGTGAGTGAGCAGCAATAAAATTACCCCTGATAGCTCATTCTGTGGCAGCGGTACGGGTCGAATGGGCGCGCGCGCACGCGCGGAAGAAACGGTGGGAAGAGGAGGTTATGACTTTGAGAGAGGAGATGCGGCGGGTCTTGAGATATCTCGCGTGGCAGTCGGAGTGGTGGCGCGACCACATGGCGGTCAGGGCAGATGTGGATTGCTTGGAGATTGCGGCGGGGTTGCGAGCGTACGCCTTGAAACAGGCGGATCTGCACGACAGACTAGCCGCCTTTTTTGAGCGCAAGTGGAAGATGCCGGCGGCCGAGGCGGCGCGGCGACTGGTGGCACTTGAGGCGGCGGCCCTTGAGGAGGATGCCGATTTGGCGGAGTTTTTTTCACATTTAGTGTAGATTTGGATGTAAGCCCCTATCGCGATTAGGAATTCAGTTTCTTGGGCACACTACATCACCTCAGAGGCGTCAATTTGGTGTAAATCCAGCGAGACTTCTGTACAAGCTGTTAGTCTAGTGGTTATGGGTTTGGTTACCTATATCGTTGTGTCATCAAATGTTACGTCGCCGTGCGTTCGAGCCTCGTTGTGTTGTTTTTGCCTCTCTTTCTCTTTTGCTATTAACTTGAAAGGTTTTAACCGCAGCAACGCCAAGACCCACCCACCCTTGTATTGATCACTGACCAGCAATTTTGAATAGGAAGACACGGTGCAAACTGCGTGGCACAGACAATCTTGCTGGAGGGTAAGATTACGTGATATATCAAGGAGCCGGCGGGCCGAGGCCCAAACGGGTAATTGTAACAACGGTGAGGGGGTCAGGGAATAAAATGTGATGGAAACAAACTGATGGACAGTATATTACATAGATGTATTAGCTAATGCCCCAGTAAGTAGGGAACTGCCCCTGGGAATAGGCGGCCCACAGGTCTATAGCCCCGGTACCAGCCATGGATGGCTGGCGCCGGGGCGTTAAATAACGATTCCGTTGGCTAGTACTACAGTCACGGCGGAAATATAGTCCTCTTCCCGTTTTGGTAGTCATATTAATAACCAACTCCGATCGGCCGAAATTGTGATCAAAACATTAAATTCAAAATATATCGGCGAAAATAAGGAATGTACAGTAGCTAGGAGTGAGGTAGGGTATTATAGGGTATTCAGGGAGCCTAGTAATCAATCCAGTAGAAGTTATTGGCTGCCAATTGCTCCAATCGACGCGGAAAAGATTGATAACAATGAATTGCGTACTCGACAAACTCTGGGGAATGCCAGACGTCCTTGGCAAGGACGTAGAGATCGTCCGGCGTCTTGGCGACAGCATAGCGTGGGTGCTTTCGGATCTCCTGCTTGAGACGGGCCCACACATTCTCTATCGGCGACACATCAGGCGACTTCGCGGCCCAATCCATCACATCAATACCCTCGTCGCGAAAAAAGTCCTTCGCGTGGCGTGAAGTGTGCTTTGGGTCATTATCCTGCTGGAAGATTAGGAAGGTGGGACGGAAGGTGGGGTGGGTGTCGTAGTGGTCATAGAGTGGAAGGAGGTTTTTCTCGAGGATCTCTACATATTGGAACCGGTCGAGATTACCCTCAATACGAACGAGATCACTGACACCCTCCGGATGGATGGCGCCCCAGACACAGAGGCTGGTGCCAAAGCGACCGTGGCGTTCCTCCTGCTGCACCAACTTGGGGGTGAGAACATTCTGTCCACGACGTCGGCGACACCATTGCTTCCCGTCGCTCGTGCTGAGAAAGATCTTTGTTTCATCGCTATTAATCATGACACCCGCGTCAAAGACGGCCTGGTCGGTCCAGTGGGCGTATTTATTATACATGGCCTCACGCTTGGCGACGTGCGTGGGTTTGAGAGGGAGTTTGTGGCGCTGTGCGAAGCCTCCAAGGCCGAATCTTGACAGACTCTCACGAACCTGACAAAAACAAGTCAGTAAAGAAAATTGAGTGCACTGTTGCGCACCGTTCGTCCCGGGACATCAGCAAACAGCTCTCTCCGCAAGTCCTCCCCATTAACGATGTTGTTGTCTGGATCCTCGAGTTCCAGCTCGGCCAACTCCAAATCCTCCTGCGAGATCCGCCGCTTCCTCCCGGACACTCCTTTGCGGCCGTTATAGTAAAAGTTCCCACCATGCTCGGCAAGGGACTTGAGTCCTTTTCGAACTGTTGAACTGTCGAGTCCTCCGAGGGCCGGAAAGGCAGCGATGTCCTTGTAAGACCATTGGAATGTGTCGTGGAGGACCGACGCTATGGCTTTCTTGGTGGGCGAGAACGGTTTCCATTGGCGGTCGGGAGGCATGAGTGTCACCTCGAGGCGCCAACAAACGTGTTGACGCGTCGAGGCGTCAACAAGAGCACGGGGAGCGTGAAGGAGAGGCGAGTCACACGAGATCAGTCACGAATCAAATGTTATTAATATGACTACCAAAACGGGAAGAGGACTATATTTCCGCCGTGACTGTATGCCATGAGTCTAATTTCTACCACTAGGGGTGCTGTACCACCACCACCACCTTTTAAAAATACATAACATTGCGTGTACTACAGTAGCAGACGAATCTCCGCGACAGAGAAATTTCCCTCTAGAGGACGAACTAATTTCGTGCTTTTGCCTGACTATACCACACCCGGTCAGACAACTCACGGAACCGCAGTCCGTATCACAGTGTCGATTGGACACCAGGCCATGTTGACATCCCAGGGAACGAGGCGGCAGACGAGGCGGCCAAGCGCGCGGCTATGCAAGGGAACTTCGGAGGGACTCCCAGAGTCCTGAAGAACCTACCCTTTAGCAAGTCGGCGCTCGCCCTCAGCCACATGCGATTGCTGCAGGCGGCGGCTAGGAGACAGCTGAAGCGATCTCCGAGATACGCACGGATCAAAGATATCGACGACATACCGTCATCGAGATTCCGCAAACTCACCGCTTCCCTCCCACGCAAACACTCCTCCCTCCTGTTCCAGCTCCGCTCTCACCACGCGCCCCTTGCAAAACACCTTTACCGACTGAAGAAGGCACCATCCCCCATATGCCAGTGCTGTAGGCCCCGGGAAGCTGCACCAAGGGGTTGTCCGGAAAATTCGTCCAATTTGGCCTCAAAAACCTGACTTACAGAGCCTCAAAAACCTGAAATCGGACAAGGGTCGTCACGGGTCACGGTGTTACCTACTGCTGCAGAAAATGTCACAAAACACATGAATTATGCGAAAATTTGGGTGCATCGACTCGAAATCACTTTCTGAGCTTACGAGGATGCCATGACGCGCGCCAGAGAATCTGGAAATATTCTTGAGATTTTGCTCGAATTCTGGTCCCAGAGCCTGGGAGCCAAGGGGGTAAAGTTTTGTAACAAAATGAACATAACTTGATTTAGCCTTAAAATGGGGCCGGAAATCAAAATCTGCAGGCCCCTAGTCCGCCCGGTCAAAACTCGTCGAGATCTGTGCAGTTCTTTCCCGAAAAAAATCAATCTTTTTCCTGAATTTTTTTTTGGAACAATTGGCTCGAGGCACGCAACTTTCAAAAAAAAATTCGGGCGAGCTGGAACCAACCTCTCTGATGTTACGGCATAAAATTGCCTTATATGGGCATCCATCACCTCAAAAAGGAAGTCGATCAATTGAAATCAATACAGCCATATCTTTTCAACCGTTGCCCAGATGAGCATTTGGACTGCACATTTCGAATGCCAGCCCCCATTTTGGGGCCAAATCAAGTTATGTTCATTTTGTCACAAAACTTTACCCCCTTGCTGGGAGCCCTCAAAAACCTGAAAGCCGGACAAGGTTTGGCAAACTTTGGCCTCAAAAACCTGAGTTTCGGACAAGGAAATGGCCGATTTTGGGCCTCAAAAACCTGAAATTTCGGACAACCCCTTGATGCAGCTTCCCGGGGCCTAGTGCTGTGGACTACACGAGGAAACAGTGGATCACTTCCTCCACTTTTGCTCGGCGCACGCGCACGCCAGACGTCTCCTACGCGCAACGAACCGACTAGCCGCATTCACCAAACATTTGCTGACGGACGCTACGATACTGCCCGACTTCTTCATATTCATCCAGCGGTCCGGCCGATTCCACGCGGTGTATGGCGACTTCAAGGAATTGGAACGCCCCGACGAGAAATGATCCCCCTTCCCCTCCACACCCTTCAAACCGAACTACTACTCAAGTAGAGGCCTAGGCCACACATACCCTTGCGGAATTTTCCGCCAGCGGCTGTCTCGTCACGGACCGCAAGTTTCGATTAGCACTAAACCCAACCATGACGCAGAACAGACAATTGAATTAGTAGCAACTCTAGATAGTATTATTTCTACCATATGCCCTAGGCACAAAGGAAATAAAACATGGATTCAAAAAAAAAAAAAAAAAAAAAGCTGGCCGTTATTCCTCAGCGCAACATCCGCCCTAGCCAGCGCCGCACCTCCGCCAGCACCTCTTCTACTCCACCTCCACCTTCCTTGACCTCCCCATCGCTTCGTCCGGTTTCACTCCGTCCGTCGTTCCCATCTCCGTCCTGCAGCCAGCTCCCATACCGCTGCCCCTCCGCCTTCGCACCGAGGGCCTCCAACCCGCGGGTTATTTGCGGCGGTGCGTCCAAAGCTTCGATGGCACAGGAAAGGATGATTGCGTGTTTCGCGCGGACTTTCGCTGTCTAAACGAATAAAACAATGAATATACCGGCCGAATTTGTGTGAGAGGAGACACTCACAGCAGAGCCCCACGCGAACGTTTCGGAAATGGTGTATGTGAACTCGGGTGTTTGACCATAAAGCCAGTCCCAGCTCTGTAGCAGACGTTGTCAATATAATGCGGTCGATGCACATCCGATAGAAAGAGACCTTGAGCTCAGTGATACCGTTTTCGATGTAGGGCCCTGGATTTGCGGATTCATCAATCAGCTGGGTCTGCAGAACATGTGTTAGAGCGGAGATGCAGATGAAAGGGAGAGAGGATGCACAGGATCTACTTTCGCGTCAATCGCGTATTCGCGCCGGAACTCGCGTTCCACGGCGCACGCAAAGACGGAATGCTCGACATGCGGCGTTGACTGCTGCAGGTTGCACACGGGCGAGCGCACGGATGCAACGCCCGCCGTGACCATAGTCTCCTGCGGGACGGGATTCAATTGACTGCCGACGCGCGACGAGAGCACACACACCGTCTCCGCGCGCAGCAAATCGCCCAGCGCATCGAGTCGCGTCGCAATGAGCATCGTGCCGTGGTGGTACGCACGCGTGTTGACGATTTTGTATGCCGAGCCAGAGACGTGCCTTGCAGTCAGCCTTTGACGCTCACGGCGGCAGGGCAGGACTCATCTTGTCCTCCCCGACGCAGAGGTCGTTGCGGTCGTTCAGGCGGGCGCGTGGTATACCGAGGGATTGAACGGCGCGCAGGACAAGTGCAGCCGTAGCGCGACGGTCAAAGGCGCGCCGCGCAAGGTGGATGGAGAAGTTTGTGTTGCCCAAATCCTACAATAAAGTAGATAAATACTGAGACGTGCTCTAAGCCGAACACCAACGTGGTACACTGTCCCACCACCACTGCGCCTCCGCACAAGAGGAACGTCGCGCTCCCTCAGCGCACGCATATTGACCTCCTTCCATGGGTTCTGGTTTCGCCCAATGACGACGCAGGGGCTGTTTCGGTACAGGAAGAGCAGCGGTGTGTCAGGAGGACTGTGTCTGAAGAGCCTTTGCGACCGTGCGTGAGGCGCAGTGACGCAGGGACCGGGTGGATTACACGGACCAGTCCTCGAAGGAGAGGTTGAAGAGGGGGTCGGTGGATTGCGAGATGAAAACCGAGCGTTGGATTTCCGGGATAGCCGGCGTGGATAATCTTCTCGTATAGGGCAGTTTTCGGGGTATTCTGCAGCCAGAACGCGACAGCATAGAGCGGTACATGGGCAAGGACGCGTTTTCCAGCTTTTTCCAGTTCAAAGTAGGTTTTTCAGGTTGACGAGGCCAGCCAGTGAGTTCAGTATTTCCAAGTAGCCCTTTGAGGCTTTGACCAGATAAACGCGCTGAATTCGCAGGACGAGGTGAAAGTACGAGGGCAAGCCGCAAAACGATCACGAGATGTCTTTTCGACTCTTACCGCGACTACGACCTCGGCATATTGCCCTGCAAAATGGCCGCATTGCCAGTAATACACGCCTTGCACGGCCCATACACACAACTAGCCCTGTGCGTAGTGGACCGACCTCTCTAACGAATATCCTTGCGTCCGAAATACCATTGGCAGTCCAAGTCGCCTCAGTTTCGGAACAGGGGATCTATCTGGAAGACGGGCTCCTTCTACCTGCTGCCTGCATCTTCATCGACGGCAAGGTCTTTCTGTGGGACGTCCCCGAGAGCGTCACACAGTGGGGGCGCGAACATCTGGCCATGTTCGAGGTGGTGGTCCCGCGGCCTGGTCTGTGGCGCTTTCAACGGATTTGCCTCGATTCTGAGTCTTTGAACACAGAAATACTGATACTGGGAACTGGCGTCGAGCTGGCGCATCCACCACCGTCGTTCAGGTCGTATCTGACGGACCTGGGCATCCAGGTCGACGTCATGAGCACCGTGCGTTTTGTCTAACAATTATTAATTCATTTGAGCTCATTTTCATGCAGCGGAACGCATGTTCTACGTACAACTTGCTCGCGGAGGAGGGGCGGCGCGTAGCTGCCGCACTTGCACCAGTATCGCCTCGTCGTTGGCAAAAATCACAGCTTCGATAATGCACGAATAAAATGTTCTACCCGACCTCGCGAGCACAGCCGTGACTTAATCTGGGGTGGCTGACCACCAAGACCTCCATAAACCTTCGCTAATGTGACGGTCAGCCTCCTCCGCTTCTCTTCAGCGACTACCGTGTCCTCTAAGGAAAGCATCACACTAGCACCATCACCCTCCTCCTCTGCTTCTTTTCCTTTTGTTGCGGGCAGGTGTTCAATGCACACATGAGCGTCGCCGTTTCCCGTGTCGAGTCCGTCGCCAGCATGTTCCCCCTGGCCTTGCAGGCGGCTGTGCAGGTCCTTTTCGGAAAGAGCTTGGAAATCAATCGGAAATCGTATTCAGTATTCTCTTATGTTCATCCCACTAATATTATACATGCTAAATCTTGGCTTTGGTCGATCCGACGTCTCGTTTTTTTTGCTTGACTCCCGTCCGCTTCACCGTCCCTTTTCCTTTTCCTTTCCAGTGCGAATGTTTTGTTTAGGACTGCGAGGTCGTCCTCCGCATGGATGATTAGGTCTTCCTCGTGCTTGAAAGGTGATTTGACGAGCAGTTCGTCAGTGAGGTCAAAGGCGGGCCACCGCGCGGACCCCGCCTTCCCGCTCCAGTCGAAATCAATAATCTGAAGCAATGAGGTAGCCGTGCCCTCGGTCATCCATTCAGATTGCGCTAGCATGTTGGCTGTTCTGAGATCCCCATGGACCCATCCTGCGGTATGGAATTTGTTGGCCAGCCTCTCAATCTGCTCGCGGGCTGCCTTTCGATTATCCTCCGAGATGGACCCCATGAGGCTCGACAGTGGTAACCACTGGTCTTCGCTGAGGTAGTCCATGACGACAACATACCACCCTCCGGGAAGGCGCTCAAAGCCAAGCAGGGCCGGCGCATGCTCCTCCTTGTGACAAAAGTCATGGAGCTCTGGGGAATACGTCCGAGTGAACTTTACCACAACGTCTTGCTTCCCCGGGACCTCGGCCACGAACAAGAGGCGATTTGGAGAGGCCACCGAGGGCCTCAGTTCCCGCTTCAATGTGAATTCAACAGCCGGGGCGGACGGACCCCCCCAGCCTGCACACCTTGCAACGTTAGGAAAGGTTTGGGGCGGACCGACAGCAGTGGAAGTGGGTGGCTCCATGTGAGCAGTGTCCTTGCGAATGTGGTGGCGCAGGACTATTGCTGCCCGGAACGCGGAGACCAGATCACGTAACGACCGGTCGTCGGCGCCGTCAGATCTGCAAGACAGCATTGGTGTTAGCTCGACGACGCGCGGCGCGTAATCGAGTGTGATGAACCCAAGAAACTGGATGAAAACACCTACACAACGCATGGTCAGGTGCAACAATCAAAAATAGCCTCGACAAAAAGACACACCTTCCTGCCTCATCAGGAGAGTCGGAACGCGATGCGCGGCGTAGATCCTCGCCCTTCTGTCGTCCATTTCCAGAGCATATTTGTGGGCTTGTACCGCGTACGCCGTGAGCTCACACTCGGTCTCGCTCGTGATATTACAGGACTCGTTCTTACATGCGGACACGACATCGGGGGACAGCAGGTCGGTGAGGGTGTGGCCGTCACTTGTTCGGGTAGTATCGCCGATAGACGTGGCCACAAGGGACGGAAACGGTTCCTCTGCGATACGGCAGCGGAAGATGTCATTGAGGGCCGGGAGCGTCGCCACACGACGCTTGGTTTCGAGTGAATAGTACGCGATGGAGAGCTCCGCCCACTGGTAGACGGCAGCCCTGAGCCGAGCTTCATCCACGAGCGGTACGGATGTGTGCGTCTTGAACATGTCGAGGAAGACGCCGAACCCGGAATACAGCAGAGCGATAGGCGCTATGTCGGTGTCAGGCTTTGGGCGGCCATTAAGAACGCGGTTTCGTGAGCTTTTCTGAGCCTGACTTGCGTCTTTGGCGACCTGACTAGGTGCCATGGTTGCGTACGTGCTACGGGCACAGAAGGTGCGAAAATCGGGCTTGGACCGGGCGGGTGCTGGCTCGAGCCGGGACACCTTCACGATAAGGGTCAACTTGTCGGTCGGGCAGGCCTTTGGGTGATAGGACCAATCGAACTCGTCTGGCAAGGGGGGAATCGGGGTGTGTGCGCCGATGTCTACATTCATGTCCGAAACATCGTAGGCCCGCAGACAATGGCGTGGCCCCCCAACAGCTGCCATATCCGCCGCCACTTTCGCATCGATCGGGCGTCGGACGTCGAGCAAGGCGGGGACGTTCGGATTGTAGGGATACTTCTCCAGATAGGTTGTTTGTGCACAAAAGGGGTTTTCGATCCGACAGAAGAGATATTGTAAGGACGCAGACATGGCAGTGGGAGGTGAAGCTTCAAGTTGATGGCGCCCCGGTTCGGTTTACGTGCTCCTCGCTTCGTTCGTCCACGACGCCGTCCTGGGTTAGTCCTGGTCCTCAGACCTAGTGCCCCGCCGCCATGACGCTCGTCAAGCCATGTGCTCAGCTGCTGCTAGGTTTTGTCGATTTGCCAACATTCGTCCGCGTCTTCCGTGTGTTCTCTTCAAGGGATTCAGGTTCGAGGGCAGGGTTTTCCGTCGTCCACTCAGGATCCAAAACGAACTTGTCGACGAGAAACAGACACAAATGCCGACGCTCGAGCTTGTCCCCGCCGAAGATGATCATGTTCACCGTCGTCCCTCCCGCGCGAAACTCTTCCAACATGTCGCCGCCGCCGCCGCGGCGCTCTTACGCCAAGTGGGATTCCAAATTCAAAAAGCCGTGTTTTTCAAGCATCGAGGAGACCGAGGTCGGCGACGACCGCAGCAGCAGCGGGGAAGTGACAGAAACCACCGACACCTGCATCGACGCCCTGTGTACTTTGGAAGAGAAAAAGAACGTCGAATACGAAAACAACGTCGAGGCCATCCCGGACCTCGACTCAACGATCGCCTTCATCGACACCCTCTCTAGCCCAGACTCAAAGAAAAACGACACGTGGGGCGCCGGAGAGCCAACGCGGTTGTCGTTGGATGTTATTTCCGTACAAGATTTGAAGAAGATCGACAAAATCGACGTCGTTGTTCAGGTGGACGAGGAGGACGATGATCTCCGTCATACGAGGAGTTCGCTTCGGGCGTTCCCTCGGATATATTATTCGCGGAAAAGACCGCCGTACTAGATTATGGTTCACATAACCACAGAAATCTGCCTTCCGCCGCCGCTCCCGGCTTTAGCAACACGCCTTGCCAAGAAATGCAATTCCGACTCCGTCACCCCGCGTATCTCACATCTCGCTCTCATGGACCGGTTGTCCTCGCGGATAGCTGGCGCCGGGTTTGCTTGATTTACCTTGAGCCCCGTCCAGCCTGCCCCCGACTCCGCCTATTCATACCGCTTACCCCCCCTCGCTCACCACACGACACCCACCAAACCTCGCAGGGAGCGGATGAAGGGACTCGCCGACGAAAAGGGAATCGACGACATCTTACCATCGTAGCCGCAACCGGCAATACGGTCTAGGATAAAGTGCCGCTTGACACCGCTTTACCGCTTTTGGACCGCTGACTACCGCTTACCGCCGCTCCCGAAATCCCGATATTTGACTAAAGTGCTTCAAAATGCTACACTGACTCCCTAACAAGCTCCTAGTTGCTGTACCGGGCTTTCAGCTTCATCCCTTCAAGTTGACCCTAAAATATTATGAACCATTCAATTTGACGAAGCTGACAACTTGAATCTTGCGTGTCCGATTCTCGATGAAACCACTGCTATCACGGATACCTAGCTCAAAGATCTGTGGGGCCCAGTATATGTCTGGCGGGGACAACAGCTGCAATATCTATCTTCACCTCAGAAATCAATACTATGTAAATTAAGCTCGGATTTCAAAATTTCAACTCTTGTCAGCTCTTGTCTATCAACGAGAAATTGATTTTCCTAGGCCGAACTTCGTCAAGCCCGCTATCTTCCTCTCTCGCCAGGACGTGACTCGAGCAAGGGAACTTCTTCCAGTGGGAATACACTCTTTCACTGTAGAGCAGCGGTAGAGCACGAGCTAGATAATTAAGAAGAGATCTCAGTAGGCGTAGAACAACCAACTGATTATATTAGTACCTAGATAATTAAGAAGAGCTATGTACAGTCAATATAATGCAGGTAGGAATATAACGAGGGGACGTATATCTCAGTAGGCGGCTACGAAATTGTATAGGAGTAAGTGTCCATTATCTACATTAGGGAAATAGTCCGTATAGACGCGGCGCAAGCTTGTACCTCAACATTGATGCGCACCAGCTCGCGCTGGGCGCGTACACACACTCTTGACACCACGGATATACGGCACCGCTTCCCACGGTTCACCACGGCAGATCCACGATCCACGGACTACGGAATCGCACGCGGTCTGAGGCCTGACTTCCGTGGCTGCTTTAGGACGTTGTCCGTGGCTGCTTTCGGACACTTTCCGTGAATGTTTACTCCATTAGTTCACGGACTTTCTTTTATATGTACTCTCCGTGGTTCCTACGGACCATTACCTCATTTTCCCACCTCTATCCAATTACTATAAAAGCCCCCCATCTTTACACTGTACAGTAGAGACCTGCCCCCCTGCAATACATCTCCCACTTCTTGCCCCCTTGCATATCGCCCTCTGCAGTTCATCTGCCTACGTTCTGAGTCCTTCGTCGTCCCCGATCACCGTCCCTTCTGTGTCCTTCGTCGTCCCCGATCACTGTCTTTCTCGCCCATCGCTATCGCCTACGCTCGTCCTTCGTCGCCACCGTCCAGTCCGCTCACACGTACCTGATTGGTATTGGGACATCTTGGACCACCTCGCACACCCACGTTTAGACTCTTGCTTGCCGAGTGTTGTTGTTCATTTGTTTGTTCAGCTCCGCTCATAGGGCCCGAGTCAGCGTATCAACATTCACAATCTCTCAACCATTGCTGACTCTCAGTTGCTTAGTGCTTCCGAGTGCGGGATTGAGCAGAACATAAAATGCAAGGATATAATGTCCAGATCACCATAGCATTCGGCAATTGTGCTGGGCCTTTTCAGTTTTGTTAGCTCATGATTGGGTTGGGGCATTGACTTTACTTTCCGTTTAACCAACGACCTGACCTCAAACTTGTACTCTAGCTAGGTTTTGCTAAAACCCCAAATCATTCCTCAGAAGTCCATCCGCTGTGACTATTGGTTTGCATCGGGCTTTCTGACTAGAAACTGGAGCTACAGTTTGTATCTTTGAAATGCAAACTTGCTCACCATATTGTGGATCCGGAGAGATCAGGATGGACACTTGTGTGAGTGCCTTTTGACGCGTCAAAAATGCATCATCACAACAAATACAGGCTCCCAATTAATGGGGGGATCATAGACTAGGAAGCTCCGACTCTGTCGGAACAGACCTTGCTTGCACAAAAGCTCAGCGCCTCTAGCCTCGAAAATTTTGCTACCTCTGCTCCGCAAGGCCATTGGCTCTTTGAATTTTTTTTCATTGAGCATGAGTCGTTGCTGGTTCAAACATTGAGTCGTGAATTAACGTCGGGTTTGAATTTAGGTAAAGTAGAGGTACATATTAGGTAAAAGGAGGTCCAGAACTCAATGTCGGGAGGATTAGGATCACTGGGTGACCCCAAAAGTGGTGCCATTATGAGGGTGAAGAGACCTTGACAAGCAAGGTGATATTTGCACGGTTATCGTAATCTTTGCGCAGAAAACAAGTGTCCTCTTTCTTGGGAGACATCTGTTTATTAAGTACTTTGCATCACCACTGGTTCAGTCTCCAACTTCGGGCTTCTCGGACATGTTCAATTTCTGTTGACTGAACAAAACTCGAGCCTCTTCTCTGGGATTCTGATAGAAACTGTGCTTCAATGTTTTACGTGTTGAACAGCAGTGTTCTGCAGTTGGATTTCTTTGATGACATAGTCCCACCAGTGCTGCAAGTACGTCTCCAAACAACTGTCTTATTTCTACTTCAAAATACACCAACCAACCCTGTCGTTGATAGAAGGCAAACCACAGAGAAACTCTCTTCCATTTTTGAACTTCCTTCCTTTGGGGTAAAGCTATTGTCCCCCAGGTTCGAAGAAGTAAAGCTCCAGTTCAGAATCTAAATGTTCTTTGCTTGAACACCTTCAATGCATATCAGGTATCAATGGGTTGAACAACTACAGCACTTCAGAAAGGATGTATGGGTTTCTGAAAATGTGTCAAGAGCAACGGATGTCCACTCAACTCCACTGGAAATTTGTGCAGCAAATGCAGAAACAGGATATAGAAAATCTGTGAGTTCTTTGGATTGGTTGTCAAATTATTGTATGTGCAGTTACTGAAATGACTCCCGTTGCGGACACCCAGGGTGCGAGGTTTGGCACTTCCACCACTGGCAACCAGTCTCTCCAGAGTCCACATGCGCACTTGTCAGTTGAACTATGGTGTTCAACTTGAACTTGAACAGTACTTGATAGCTTCAGGCCTGGGTGATTTTCAATAGCACCCCAATTCACTGGAATTTGGTATTCAAGATTTCTAGGAAGATGGACGCTCAGAGGCTGCCGAGCCTAATCACCGCTGCAGTGGCAGTGCTATCACCGCTGTTGCCGCTGGGTGGCGGTGCTATCACCGCTTGACTGCCGCTCAGTTGCGCTCGACTGCCGCTCAGTTGCGCCTGAGTGCCGCCGAGGGTACCGCTGGACACCGCCAAGTAATGTTTATTGACACTATTTTTTTCGTCCTCCAGTTGATTTCTTGAGCGGTGCTGCGCCTCAGCTCGCGAACGTTGAACCTTGGTTGAACCATCCCCTCGATATCTGCCAGATACTGTCTCAAAAAATGAAACTACCTTCAAAATATTACAATGAGACACATAAACTACTTACAATGCATTGTGCAACTACACTACTTCTACTGGCGGGAGACTATTCGGCCCTATTTGGTACTGGGGGGAGGCTATTTGGGCGGCGGCACATCAAATCACCGCAGAGTACCGCTTTCGGCCGAAAAGCGGTCTTTTCTCTTGGCCCCGGCAATACATATCTCGTGGACGCATGGAGGGTTGCGGAATGTCGCGCGCTGCTGGCTTCCTGCGAGATTTGGTGGGAGCTTTGTTGTGGGCGAAGGGTGCAGGGGGGGAGGGGGAATGGGAATGGGGTCGGCGCGATGACGGGTGTTCACAAGGGCTCGAGGGGAGCTCTAATTATCACACCTATATTTCGTTTCCACCTCTTTCCGTATCTTCGTACTCTGCCTCTGTCATCGGATGATTGTAACAAGAAAAAAATCTTGCACAACTCTGAAGGCACCTGGCGTACCTCGTGGAGCCATCACCCTCGGTTCCAACGTACGCTTCCAGCCCGCACATCCCCAAATCTCGTGGTTTGGAGTGTGGGATCATCATGTATTCTCACATTTTCCTATGTCTTGTTCTGTGCCATGTCAAAGAAGAACCAAACAGCCAAAGTTGAATCTTCCGCCTTGACTCGTCGGCGATGGCACAAAAAGGGCGCAGAAACATCCGATTAAGAACTACTAGGTACTTCGTACGTATAGGCCAAGCGACTGCTCGGCGTTGAAGCCGAACTAGCAGAGGCGTCATGTATTAGACTCCTCCATCGGGGACAGACTGATGAGAGTCACCAGGATGTAAGCTATGGTCTTGCGGACTGATGAGAGTCGCGGAAAGAATGTTGAGGCTCTACGCCTTTTTGGCACGGCTCTCTTCGCGCTTGGAGTAGATCATGTCAGTGAATGGGCTGCGCATACGCCGGTCAATCATCCTATTTCGAACATGGAGGAAGTGAACGTACCCTTCATAACGCAGCGCGACGACGTAGATGATGTACACGTAGAACGTGATGAACAGGCCGGCGGGCCGTTCGAACCTGCAACACGTTCGTGGGATGCAATCGGAACGCACTCAAAGACGCACCAAAGCGCAGTCGCCGCAAACGACATAGTGCTGCCCACATACATCGGGTCGCGCAGGACGTTGAACGGGAACCTGCCGCACGCGTTTCAGGGGACTGGGACGAAAGGAACGAAGCCAAGTACGACCCACCCCTCGACGCGGTGGTCCATAAGGATACCGAAATAATCGCCCAGGAAGGTGCCGGTTACACCTAGCGCCCACGTCGACGTGACGACGAATACCTGGCCGACAAGGAAGAGAACGGCGGGGACAAATGTGCTGAGTGGCGCGGGGAGTATCGCGTGCTGCGGCTGGTCGAGAAGGGCGCGGTGGTACCTGATGCACGGTTATTCTAAATCAATTCCGCGCGTTTTTTTTTTGTTGGAAAAAGACGCGACGCACAGCGAGTCTCGAAACATCCCAAAGGAGAAGATTATGAGCGCAAGAAAGTAGCACCCATAGCGCGCGTTGCCCCCGAAGAGGCGGGTGATGGTTTTATTCCGGTATTCTGCCAAAATCCAGAAAATCTTTCAGAGAAAACGATTCGGAGCGGACCATTTTGCGCGACGATGTTCCAGGCGACGGGGTTGAATACAATGGAGAGTAAGGAAACGAGAAGCGAGGTCTGGCTGAGGTCCACCAGAGATTCCACCGACAACATGGTGAACGTTTTGCGGAGGCGTTGATCGGTCCGACCTCTTCGGCCGAAGGCCCGAAGCCTGTGCGAAGTGTACTTAATTATTATTATTTTTTGCTTCAGTCTGAATATTGAAAGGAGAGATGTTGGTTGGCTGGTATACAATTCGTTCGCGAAAAATCCCACCCTCTTGAGATAATATTTGGGTCCACCACCCACTTGCAATCAGACGAGATATTTGTTGTACGAGGATGCATCGATTTGTTCGCCAAGGTCACTGTCTCATCTCGCAGCATTCATGCAACCAAGCTGTGAAGCCTTTTATTTTTATTTTTTATGTTTCAAAATTGCCTTTTCCGTCACTCGGCGTTGAAATGTTTGGTCCTGTTTGCATACTCTTACCAAAAGCAACGCGTTCCATTTGCTGCCCAAATATATATCCCCCGAGGTGATTAGTTCTACCCCTCCTCCTTATCACCGCGCGGACTCCCAAACACATATCCACCGACGACCTTCTCCCAGATCGCGCGTGTGTCCACCGTAGCATCGAGACGCGCGGCAAGTAAGAAAGCACCACTCAATTTCCTGCACAAAAGTAAAAGAGTATCAGCATCCCATTGTGTTCAAAGATAATTCTTAGACGGAAGAATTTTCCCAAGTTTCAGTCGGAAGACGTGTTCCCAAATCTCGAGCGAAAGAAAGAAATGGAAAACACGAAACACTCACCGATTCAGACTATACGTCTCCCTCGGCGGCGGTGTCAGCCTCTCCCTCAGCATCACAGGGATCTGCGCCCGGATGTCGGACGTGATGCCCGCCCAGGTGGAGCCTGGCCCGAAGGCGAATGGCTGGGGGGTGGAGGGCTTGAATGGGGTGGCAAGGAGCGCGAGGGAAGTGACGTGGGCGGTGAGCATTTCCTGGCAGGGTCCCATGAGTCGTCTTTCGACGAGAATAAATAAATGAAGGAAAGAGACACACCTTACTCTCCTCCCCCGTCAGATACCCCACCTTCCGACTCCATTCCACGCACGCGTCGCGGTCGTCTGTCGCCGCCGCCTGTAGCGTCCTAGTTGTTAGATCGCTTCACACAAAGAGGTAAGTAAATGCGTACTTCCAGCAACCGCAACCACCCATCCATAAACTCCTTCGAGTACGCGCGCGTGGCACCAAAGTCCACCAGCGCCAGTCGCCGGTGCGGGGCGTCCCAAAGGAAGTTAGCGTGGTTGGGGTCGGTCTGCATCAGTCGGAAGGTGAAGAGCTCGAGAAGGCAGAGCTCGATGATGAGGGCGGCGATCTGGTGTCAGTCAGTTTGACGAAGGGACGGCAAGGGAAAGTAAAGAGCACCTCATCCCGCTCCGCCTGCGACAGCCGCCCCAGCTGCGCGTCCCCCACGCTCACGCCCTCCACCATCTCCATCACCAGCACGCGCTCCGTGCTCCCCTCCCAGACCCACGGCACCCTAAAGCGCTTGTCCCCACCGAGCCGGTCCGGCGCACCAAAAGCCCTGAGGAATCCCGCCTCGCGCACATAATCGCACTCATCCGCCAACTCCTGCTTCATCACCTACAAAATTTGTCAGCCCTCAGTTCGACGACGACGGGATTTAAAGGCACCCACCGCCATGGTGCGGTCGAGGAACAGGCCTTTGGGGAGGAGCCGCCCCGCCGTGAGGAGGACGCCGATGTACCCCAGGTCGCTCGCGATGGAGCTTGCGATGCCGGGGAATTGAACCTTCACTGCGACGCGCGCGGAGGCGCCGGTGGGGGAGGCGTGCGGGGCGAGGGTGGCGGCGTGGACCTGACCGATGGAGGCGGCGGCGAAGGGGACGCGGTCGAAGGATGTGAAGAGACTGCCCCAGTCTGGGCCGAAAGCGGTGCGGAGGACTTCCTGGGCGCAAGGGAAGGGAGGGGAGGTCAGTAAGATGAGTTGAGCGGGAAAGACGGGCGAACCTCCATCTGCCAGTCGGGCATGTAATGCGCGCTGTCTTGGACGCGGCGGAAGATCTTGTCCACGTCGGCGGGGAGAACGTGGGTATCTATTTTTTTTTTCAAATCAGCGAACAAAAATCAAACCTGCGATTTGTGAAACCTACCCTGGATACTCAGAAATTGCCCCAGCTTCAACGCAGCGCCGCGCATCTGCGAAAGCTTGGATACGAGCCGCGTGATGTTGGCTTCTGTCATCATGACGGACTGCTGGGCGCCATCCCCCGAACTCGGGCTCGCGGTGCGGCGCATGATTTCCGAGGCAGCGCCGTACCCCAGCGACGCAGCGAGACCTAGTCACGCCAAAGAAGAAAAAATTGTTAACGACAGAAACATAGGCAAGAGATAAGACTTGCCACCGTAGTGGAAGAATCGACCGATTCGGGAGGACGGAACCTTCGAGGATTGAAGGTGGCGCGTCGTCGCAGAGGTGGACTACAAAGACGCACAGCGATGAAAAAAACAAACTCGAAAGTGGTAAAAAAAGATATTCAATCACCTCTGAAGATAAGGGTTGTAGCTCCAGAAGAGGCGCTTCGGGAACGACTTTGTTGACCTCTGCATTGAGCAGAGTCTGTGTCCCGGCCACAGGTTCATCCCGCATCATTATGGCCCGGTTTTGAATCCGCTCAGCTAATTCCTCCGTGTGGTGCACAGTTGGCACAGGGATATCCGAGTCAACCAGCGATATGGGGTCGCTTCTAGTGGTGCCATGAGCCACGTCGCTGGAAAGTCGGGGGACAGCTAGAAGTTCTTCGACACTTCTTGCTCTGTTTTCGGGGTTCATCGCAGTAAACTTGACGCCAGATTCAACAGGAGCCTCTTCGGGGAGATTTATTAGATCTTCCGGTTGCCTGACATCAAGTTTATAGCCCCCCGAGCTTCCTGAAGTCCCAGTTCGACTTTTCGGGGCATTTTTTACACCATTTCCCAACGCATTTTCGGCAGCGACTTGAGAGATTCTGACGCGTGCGACGCGCACCAGGATATCACAGGCGGAGGATGCAACACATAGCCAGTTGAACACTGGGCCAGGTGGCATGAAATTCGCATGAACAAACGAGGGCAAGAGGCGTTGTTTGGCTAAAACAATAGGAACAAACAAGCAGGTCACATATTTATAATTACTACAAATAGGCCACTTGTAGTAACAAAAATGAATAAATCAAATCAAATCAAAATAAATTGAAGTGGGCGAAGGAGGGGGTGCCTCGGGCCCTTACATATCATTGTTCGTTTCCTATCTCTCTCTGTATCCAGTGGTTCGTATTCTCGAGTCATCGAATGTAACGAATTTTATCTTCGAATGCGCCTTCCCTTTAGCATCTAAGAGCATGGAGCAATCACCCAAAATGGTTTTTGCTTTCGGTTCCAACATACACTTCCATCCCACGCATTTCCAAATCTCGCAGGACCACCCGATGGTCGCGGATGAGACTCTTCATGCCAGCGCTATCGGCGGTGTAGGGACCTTCAGGCATCCAAAGAAATACGAAACTCTTCAGTTGCGTTAGCGCAGTCTTCCCGCGTTCAGCTTCCTGTGAAGCGGTTCTAGAATGCAAAGCGTCCACCGCCTGCGTGTCCAGTTGATCCGACTTCCAATCTGTTAACATGAGCGTCTCCAGCGCGGGGAGAAAGCCGGGATCGTGTTGGCGGTTCAGCGCTCGCACGAAGTTTGTCCTAGATTGCGCCGCTAGCTCAGAAAGACTGAGAATAGTGAGGTACATCATATACTGAAACCACGGTAGCGCCAGGACCAGCGGGCCCTGACCGACATAATAAACCGTGAAGCTCCGCAACTCTCCACGTGAGCGCGACAAAAATGAAAGCATGTCCTCGTCACCCAATCTCTGGACGCACAAGGTAAGGTCGCGGAGGGCGGGGAGGGCGAGATACCGCAGCATTTCGTGATTGTTACTCGCAAGGACGAGGTTTGTCACTTGGGGGTGAGAGATAGTTTGCTGGTCGGCATGGTATGAATTCTGGCTTGAACCGTAGGGTTCGTACATCAAAAGCGAGGTGCATCTGCTGAGGACATCCAAGCATTCCTGCACATTGGTCACGCTCAGTCTTTCGAGCCGCTCCCAACGAACTCCGATAAGAGAGGCAGGCGATATTCCGTGTAGGACCAGATATCGCAGCCGCGGCGATTCTCTGAACGTAAATATCGGGAGAGCAGCAGGAGAAGGAGCAATGCCGCTGCCGCCAGTGAGGTCGAGGGTTTGCAGCAGGGGGAACGACACATTGTCGATGAGATCAGAGACACGACTCGCTGAGGAGAAGCGAATACGGAGGTCGATGAGCTGCGATGCAAGTGGCCGAAGGATGCTATTTATTTCCGCCTCTTCCTTCTCCACCAGCCCAGACCAAGTGAAGGACAAGGGAAGTGCACCGGCGCGGCTGAACCACGTATCGACGATTTCTTTCATCTCTCCTTGAGCCTCCAGGTCGCGAATCGAATAAAAATTCCCAACGTCGAGTGTTGACCATAATCCAGGAATGGAGAGCGCCAGACGTCTCCATGCCCAACAAATGGTTGTAAGGAGAAGAATCTCCTTAGATTGGAGGCCCGATTCACGATGATGGTGGGCGTAAACAGCGAAAGCGTAGTGGAGAAATATCTCGGTCGTAATTTCCGGAGGAAGTGTCAGGACTGGGTAAATGTACGCGTCAAGCGCGGCCTGGATGATGGCTTCACGTTGCTCTGCTTCCTCCAAGCGTAGACGGTATTGAGCAACAGACACCTGGAGCTCTGCGAGCTCATTCCTCAGATTTTCTAGCTGTGAGATCACGGTGAAAGTCAAGCAGGAAAATTACAAAACCAAATAACGCATCCGCAAAATGGCGCTTCATTCGAAATGCAACGTAAAACATATATTCTGCACTCAAGAGTTGGAAATAGTGATACATTTTTGGAAGAGCAAGACACGAGTTGACTGTGTGGGTTCTCAGTCTGGGCGCGTCTTGCGTTTTCCTCGACTCGAGCTCGCCTCTGCAGGTGCCGCAGGTGCGCTGTACTGTGGCTGTGGCGCAACCTCCTCTTCATCGTCCTCGAAAGGCACAAATACAACCGGACTGAGTTCGTCTACAGAAAGGGCACACCGAATAGAAGATATATTGCATGAGAGGCAGGATTTGGAAAATAAAATAAAAACGAGGACGAGAGGAAACACATACCGGAGCCTGGGGGGCGGAATCGCACGAACAAGTGTTCCCAGTTGGCGACGCCGGCATCTCTAATCGACAGCGAGAGATCCCCGAGCAGCTGGTAACCGCCTGTGAGCTTTCCGCGCTCCTGAACTGCCTTGCACAACTCAAAGTCTCGTGCTGCAGAGACACGTGGGACACCGTCGACTTGGTTGACGTCGGAAGAGAGTGCCGACAGGACCTCTTCCTTGAGCTCTGCGACTGAAATGGTGGGCGCGACGGTGGTGAAGACGGTGAGCTTGTGGGTCTTGACCAGGACCTGGAAAACCTTCGGTAAAGTTCTGGGGGGCTGTCACGGTAGTTTAGACACGTGTATATAAGCCTACGAGACACAAACCATGTTTTATTCGCGTCAAGGAACGCGCAAAGGGATTGTACGCTGAGGATGTGAGTGGCAGGAACAAGAGGGCGTGGGTAAAAAACGCGTGATCGATTTCCTTTTCAAGCCTCTCCGTGGTTTCGTCTCGATCACGACCTGCACACCATGGACGTAGAACGTGGTTCCCGTGAGTACAAACCCGACGATCCAGAGTCAGAATCTCTTCTGTCCAGCAACGAACAGCGGCCTAAACGGACGACTGAGGTGCCATATGCGCCGCATTCGTGTTACTCGAAGCCACAATTTGGCTTCAACCACCTCTTGTTTGCGTTCGTCACTGGGACTCTCGCCTGTTTCCTTTGCCAATACGCGATATGCGGGTCAAGCTGCTTTACCTATCGGAAACCCGATACCGAGGCCCCCGCTATAGTTCCTACTGAAATACAAGCCCTCGCATCGCCCTGGGCTGGATCTACGGAACGACACAACTTCCCACCGGCAACGCCGACAAATGCTTTCCCCTCCATGTTCCCCACCCACGTAGGATACGCAGGTGGGACCCCGACTGGCGCCGAGCCTGCAGTCGTTGCTACGGCCCCTTCATACCCGATACACGCCGGCGCCGCCGTGCTCGTCACGCCTGACTCCTTCACCCACGCTAAAGGCAAGAAGTACGACCTCTTCAAAAAGTGGGGCAACTTGTCGCCCTGGTACAGCGTCGACCGGACGGTTTTCGGCCTCGACTCGGGCCCCGAGACCCCAGAAACCTGTCGCGTAACTGGGCTGCATTTCCTGCACAGACACGGAGCGCGGTACCCCACTGCCTATGGTGAGTTTTCCATCCCCTTTCCTCGGCCATCCTCAAGTAAAATCCAGCATCCTATGGCGGGCCTGCCAATTTCTCCGGCCGTCTCAACGCCATGGCCTCCAAGTGGACTGCTTCGGGGGACCTGGCTTTCATGAACGAATGGTGCGACTTTTCGTGTACGTTATTTTACCCACTGACTGCTTTCAGGACGTACAAACTCGGCGAGGAAGGTTGGTATCCGCCAGCTTGCGTTTTGTTTACTCACCGAGCCCCTAAGTTTTAACGCCATTTGGACGGCAACAGCTCTGTGGGTTTTTCACCTGGAAGTACAACGCTTTTCTAACCCATATGCAGTCGACTTGGGCATCTCTACTCGCCTGAAATATGGGTTCCTGCTCAAGGTAGACCGTATAATAATCAAAGTTTGTTATTTTCTGCTTACCGGTACCCAGAACTTCACCGAGTCCAACACCATCCCCGTTTTCCGGACCGAGTCGCAGTACGCATCAATGCAATTGGCTCCCACTATGTACTGAAATTTCGCGCAGAGATCGCATGCTCGCGTCCGCGATGAACTTTGCGATCGGCTTCTTCGGTTACCCGTTCGAGGGACAGTACCAGCAGAGCATCACCATCGAGGCGGGCGGTGTGCGTCCCCCATATTTACCCCAATCTCCACTTACCGTCCTTCGATATAGTTTAACAACACCCTCGCGCCGTACAAGACGTAAGTACCTTTGCTAGTGCAAGCTCCACCGCCAGCCCAGTCGACTCCTTTAGGTGCCCCAACGCCAACATCGGATCTATATCCGATCGTGGGCGCGACTATGTCGCGAAATGGGCCTCGATATACCTCAAGAAGGCACTCAAGCGCTTGCAGCCCCAGATGGTGGGGTATGACCTGACAATTGAGGATGTGTATGTTTTGCAGCAACTGTGCCCCTACGAGGTCAGTAGTCACTTCAAATGCGGTCAGAAAAGCTATTGACAACGGTTGTGACTAGACTGTCGCGCTAGGGTATTCCAAGTTCTGCGAGTTGTTTACCGAGGAGGAGTGGGATGGGTTTGATTATTCGTCGGTCGTCCCTTTGTTTTGCATTCCCTACTCCTGATGTTGTGACACTTGTAAAGGCTCGACCTCTTCTTCTGGTCCGTTTCCTCCCCTCCCGCAGTATCAGCTTGCTGATATCTTATGATATAGGTACAACTCCGGCCCCGGTTACGCCCTTGCCCGTACGCTGGGGATTGGCTACGTACAGGAACTCGTCGCACGGCTTACGCACACGCCGATCGCGACGCACAACTCGAGCACGAACGGGACGCTGAATGATAACCCCATTACGTTCCCGCTTGGGCAGAGTCTTTACGTTGATGCGACGCATGAGGTCGTCGTGCTCAACAGTGCGTATCTCTTTCCTTCAACGCGAAGGAAAGGATATAACACTGATATCATCTGGCAGTTCTCGCGGCGCTGAATCTGACAACGCTTGCAGCGCAGGGCCCCCTGCCCGCGGACCACATTCCTAAGCACCGCTCGTTCAAGGTGTCGGAGCTCGCCCCGTTCGCAACGAACGTGCAGTTCCAGCGTACGTCCTTCCCTCCTCCTCTTCCTTCCACCTCATAATCCACACAGTCCTCGAATGCACCTCCCAACCCGGTCCGCAAATCCGTATCATCGTGAACGACGGTGTCGTCCCGCTCACAGGGATCGAGGGGTGTCCCGAGCAGAAGGACGGGATGTGCCCCGTTGAGACTTTCGTGCGGGCGGAGAAGAAGATTATTGGGGAGACGGACTGGGAGTGGGAATGCCATGGGGAGTGGGGGATTCCGGAGGGGTGGGAGACGACGACGGGGCAGCCCCCCAAGCGGGAGGTATGAGTAGCTTGGTATAGAGGGAGTGGAATATATTTCGTTGGTAATTTACTTCACCGAATCTTCCGGAGAATGTCGGGCTAGGTCGGCTTTGGTCGGGTACTCGAGCTCAATACAGCGTACCGGTGGCACCTACGGCGCATGGAGGAAAAAAAGATGCGATGGTGTCACGACTATGTGACAAAAATGAGACGGGATTTCACGATGTGAGGCTTGCGGAGGTCTGTAGCAGGTTGAAGAGATCCTCTGATGAGTAGCAGACCGCTTCGGGTCCCTCGTCCGCAAAAGCTAGATAGAAAAGCCGGTCCCACCCATCCCCTCGAGCTACGACAACCATTGAGGCAACCTGGAAGGCCTCGGTCTCGGCCGATATGAAGATCCCGGCGAGAAGGGGGTCCGGGTTTCGCCGAAAGCGGGTGATCTCCTCTGCCGTCACGGGCGTACGGATGTGATGGCGAACAGAGGCGGCGGTAAAGGGGTCGGCGGGCATCACCAGAGGATCAAGGGAGGATGGAGCGGTCACTGGAGTGGAGGGAGTTTCGACAGGAGCAATGCCCAGTTGTTTGGCGAGATATGGATGCATGTCGGCACGGGCGGGCAAGCGCATCTCGACCTTCTCATAGGTGAAGTTGTTGCTGTAACAGAGGTTGAACAAAGAGATCAAGAGAAAGGTGAGCCACATATATGCATACTGAAGAGAGGTCTTAAACCGCATCATTTCCAGCAATACAACGGGATCCTCCCCGGCCTTCATCATACTTAGCCGGCAAAGGAAGTATAACACGCTCACGGCCTTGAGCCGACTGTAGTGGCGAGGTGAGGAAGATGCGAAAGAATCTAGGAATCTCATACCCCATAATGTCAACTGCCTTTGGCTCCAAGGCACGCGCGAGATCCTCGATGCACCGGTCCCAATCGTCGCGGGGAGGAAGGACATTGGAGGGCGCGACGCGTTCCAGTTCTTCGTATGCCACCGCTAACTCATTGGGATGCTGGCGCAGGACTGCTGAGTGTTCTTCGGTGAGACGTTCCCACTCGAATACAGCCTGGCCGATGTCGTGGGCGATTTTGAGCTGCGTCGAGGAAGGAGGCATGGCGAGAAGGAAATGGAATGCTCCCGGGCCAAACAGGGGCGCCGTGGAACGCGAGTTCCGGCGCGAATATGCAATTGACGAGGGGGATGATCTCCTATTTCGGCTCATCAGCACGCTGACAACGGCCTGAAGACCCAACTCGTCAACGAATCCACAAACACAGGGCCCTACATCGAAAAGGGTACAAGATCTCCTATTTATGTGCATCGACAGTAATATATTGACAACGTCTGCTACAGAGTTAGGACTGGCTTTATGGTCAAAGACCCGAGTTCACATACACCATCTCCGAAACATTCGCGTGGGGCTCCGCCGTGCGTGTCTCCAACAAACTTCACTGAATTCGACCGACTAAAACTTCTTGTGCCATTCATTCAGACGGCGAAAGTCCGCGCGAAACACGCAATCATCCTTTCCTGTGCCATCGACGCCCCGGACGCGCCGCCGCACATATCCCGTGCGTTAGACGCGCTGGGCACAGAAGCGGAGGGGCAGCGGTATGGACACTGGTTACAGGCCGTTGATGGAGATGTCGCGCATGGGGATGGAGACGGGAAGGACCGGAATAGGTATGAGAATGAAGTGACGGAGGTAGAGAGCTGGCTAAGGCGTATGTTGCGCTGACATTGTTGGCAACCGCTTACGACGCTAGTCTCGAATCCAATGTAGATGCGCATACCTTTCTTCGCCAACTCACTCGGTGGGACTAGACAGAGACGAAATTCATCGCAAGCCTTCTTCATGATGGCTTCCTGGACGCTTGATCCCGCCCGAAACTCAAGGTGGAAGGAGCGGAGCCGGGCGACTTGATTATCAGTGCTGGTCCCCGCGAGAGGATAGTGCGCGGGCCAGCATCTCCACGTATGCCGAATCTAGCGCGAATTGGCAGGGGAAGAAGGGATTTGAGGAAGGAATTGCTGCTCGGAGTCTTCCAGCGCGCGAAGGAATTCGCGGATGTAAGCCATAATATGCTCGTCCAGCTCCAACATCAGAGTCCTGAGGCGAACCATGGGGCGCAGGGAGCCGATGGGGATCGCCGTCGCTGGGCAGCGGGCGAATGAGAACGTGAGCAGCTGGGACGAATGGCGGGAGAGAAATAGGGAAACTTGGATGAAATCGACTTCTCGGAAGTCCGAGAGATCGAGAGTTCGCAGCAAAGGGAGGGTTAAGAGAGAAAGGACCTCTGGGTACTCCCGCGCAGGATTATCGTAAGAATTGAAACAGAAACCCCCAAGTGAGAGACTGGAGGTGCAGATGGCGTAAGGGGTTTAGATCAGCGGGGCAAGTTCCATCGTCAATGAGGGTGAGGGTGCTTTGGACGAGATTTTTGGCCGTTGTCAATAGGTGCCAAGCCGCGCCCGTGGCGACATTATGTCCCTCGAAATTCACGAATTGATTCCATGGAAACACAATTGGATTCGTAAATGCCCCCGACCGCGCAATAACATTCTGCAGTCGAGGCGCATTCATGAAACACATGGGTCTAGCTCTTGATTCGGCGAGAGCCTGATGTTTTCCAAGGAGAGGGTGAGCTTTTCAAGTAGGGGGAAGGCTAGTGCCAGGTGGCGATCGAGTTCAATGTCGCTGTCTCCTTCTACCTCTAGGTGCAGGTTTTGAAATCGAAGGGCAAAGCCGCGGATGAGAGCGGAGAACTCCGTCTTTCCGAAACACTCCACCAAGCTTCCTTAAAGGTAGAGGTAAAGAGGGTGGTCATGGGCGATGCTTGCTCGGTGGTCCAAATAGCGCTGCACACGGGGGCAAGTCCACCTCTTGGGCTTCGCCTAGTGAAAGCTGCTCAACATGGTTTCTTCATGGTGGGCGTACATGGCTCGTCCGGTCTGATTCAAGTTGAAGCTAATCCGTTTCCGAAGTGGACGATGCAACCTGCCGCCACATTCAGAGGAAGGGGTGCATTCCTCTAATGATGGCATGCCGGCATGACAGCACTTCCGGCCCAGAACCGATCCGCGGTTCGTGCCCGGGTTTCAATAAAGAGCGAGTCACACCGCAAAAAAAGAAATTTCAGCCCAGCCATCAGCGGCTGAATAGGTTCCCGAAAGCAATAGTTTCGGCCGGGCTGAAATTCGTAAAATTCCCATATTTGGCAGGTGATCGTAATCACTTGCCTTATACAGCAATTCTGCGAGTTTCAGCCCGGCCGAAACTATTGCTTTCGGGAACCTATTCAGCCGCTGATGGCTGGGTTGAAATTTCTGATTTGTCAGTGTGAGTAGAGGGTGCATTCCTCTAATGATGGCATGCCGGCATGACAGCTTCTGGCCCAGAACACGGCCAGAAGCAGCTCGGGCCGTCGGTAAAGAGTACCCGGGATGTGGTGCTGTGTATGACTGGCCTTGAGAGATGTTCGCCGATCAGCGCATCGAACGGCAACGCGGCAACACAACGGCAACATCTCCAACAAAACCTCTGGTCACTGCAGCATGAGGGATACACCTGAAAACAGATAAATCTACCACATCTTCAAGCCCACAATGAGCTGAGACATACATATCCATCCGGAGAGTGACTATCAGCTGCCGGGACTGTGGGGATTTATTTATCCTCCCAGAGTATTCCAAAGCCTTAAAAAATGATGTGGAATCCTACATATTACACAGAGACAATAAGTTACATGTCCTCCATTTTATCAGTCTTTTTGGCTATGCTTCAGGGAATAGTGGATTGAAGAAAGGTGGGTTGGATTTGGCATTATTCAGGCCGTGATTGAGGCGTGATCCCAAGGTGAAGCCGTGATTGATTGGCAGTTGATTGACAGCGAAGTTTTTTTTCTTTTTCTTTTTTCTTCGAGTGATTGGTCGAAACCTAACAAAGTGAGGCTAAATACCGTCAAGACCACTCCCTGTAGCTTCAAAGCCTCTGGGTGCTCTTTATTGAAACCCGGGCACGAACCGCGGATCGGTTCTGGGCCGGAAGTGCTGTCATGCCGGCATGCCATCATTAGAGGAATGCACCCCTTCCTCACATTGTGCAAATGCGGAGCAGGACAGTCGGGGACCAGAACACATACTGGTCATCAGCAGAGGTGCAAAACCCGAAGATCTCCAGGGTTACCCTCTTTATAAGATTATGCATGTCTGTCTGAAGCCATTTTACTAAACTCCGCTGATGGCAACACACTTTGCTGCAGCACTGGTGATCATACAGCGAAAATACGAGTATGCCGAGTCCGGGCCGAAGTTTGCCTCCAAATAAATATACGCATGACATGCTTCTATCATCGCAACTCAACAGCTTTATTTTCAGGTCTCAACAGCTTCCAAACTTCGAGATTGACATCATCCTTCCACCGAAGTGGTGGGGCGCCGCACTCTTGTAACGGTTAATTGTGTTGCCGCTGGGTTCGCACCCTCGATCAGCTGCAGCACTGCCAGCATCAGCACCGCCTCGTGAGTCGTGGCGCTTTTTGCCTTCACACCATGGACACTGCTAGTATCGAGACCGACATGCTTGCAAGCAGAAGGTACATCACATTCTTGACCAAATAATTATCTGACGAGGGGTTTTGCAGTTCCATCGTGCACATTGCCGGTGAGTTGTCATTCCAGCCGCAACCAAAAGATTGACTCGCCGTCAAGAAATCTGTATTGCTCGCACCAGACCCACGAAGCTACGATTTGTGCTATCAGTGAAGATTGAGGCGAACCAGGACACACCTATTCCTCTTTGTGAAGGTGCATCGAAAGGTGCAAAGTATGCACTTACTGTCCAGGCTCCTTCATTGCCGTGAGTCCGTGCACCTATCACCATGGGGAGATTGACACTGATAGCGAGCATCTGTTCCAGTGTGATGAGTGATGGCAAGGTACTAGTCATCCAGGCGTATCAACAGCACCGCTGGCCGCGCTCCGACGAGCAACTATTGCAGGAGGAATTGTCGTTTGAAGCACTGCTAAAACATTGCTCAGGACAGAGGGAGTTAAGAGGTAAGATAGAGATTCAGATTTTATGGTTCTTCACGATGCCACTCTATCTGTATGCCTTCAGTGTATGAGATACTTCGTCAAGGCGGCACTATCATTAGTGCAAAGATGAGGGTGCACCCGTTCGGCCCCTCAAATGCAGAGGATGTAGATTCAACGGTGAGGGCCTTGGATTCGTCCCAACAGTTACTTCACCGACCTCCGTAGCACAATCGGATGGACAATGACGACGCACAGACTGATCCTAGATCGCTACCGGTCGCGGTAGGGTCAAATATGGGGAACGATGCCGAAAACCACTCTCCCTTTCGACCATCATTGACAGGTACCTTCATGTCGGCTTCGTGCATGACCTGTAATAACTGGCGGTGTCCTCTAAAAGGGCCTGGAACAAGCGCTTTCGTTGTGTCCAACCTCTCTGCTTCATTGGAAGTTGTACAGCAGGTTGGGGAAATCATGAAATCACTTCCTCTCCTTGAACCTATTGGTGCAATTCTATCACAGTTCATTGAAGTTTACAAGGTTTGACAATGTAGAATTCGATGCAGCGACTGGTTTGCTTATTGTCTCTACAGGAAACCAAAGATAACTACGAAAAACGGGATGAACTTGTGTCCAAGCTTGCTGCCCTTGCTCGGGACATCAGTGAGACAGTTCTTCTTTTGAACAAGAGTAATCGCGGGGATGATGTTGGTCGCTTCGCATCAGACCTGAAGGAATACGCGGAGTGAGTGATTTCTTGTCTATATCCATCATTTCCCATTGGCCCAGTCTGTTGGAAGACACACGAAATCTTGTTATGAGGTTCGACGACAGTGGCAGGTTCACTCGTACGATCAGGCGCGGTGAATTCGGTCCTGAGTTGGACTTGCGCTCGGAACGGCTGAAATTTTTTGGAGATAGGTTCACCGTAAGCTTCCATCATCTCACCCGTATTGTGCCCTCACAACGCGTGGGTGTCCAGAAAAAACGCGTGGAGGATATCCAGATGGCACAGGGCGAAAATGCCAAGCATCTCAATCAATTTCGGCTTGAAGTGTCAGTTCTCGGCAGCAATGCATTCGTAGAAAGCTGACTTGATACAGACATGAATTCCTACAGGGGATGGACCGGACCAGAATAATTGATTGGCTATCACCGATCAATTTTTTCGAGCGACAAGAAGACATTTTCAATGCACGAGAGCCCGGAACCGGGGACTGGCTCCTCGCAGATTCGCGTTTCAAACAATGGGAGGCTTCTTCGGGCGAAATCTTGTGGTGTCACGGAATGCGTGGGTGTCAAGATCTGCCTCCTCTGTCTTTCCTAACCTCCAGACCCATAGCTGGCGCTGGAAAAACCGTACTCTCGTGAGCATCGTCCCACTTTCTTCATATCACAAGTTTTAAGGTTTGAGAGATCTGTCGTGGTTGATCATCTTGAGTCGCACTCGGGCGCCGGGAATACCACGGTAGCGTGTGTCTATCTCAACCACAAGGAAACTCAGATACAGACTCCCTCCAATCTCCTTGCTGCTCTCTGGAGACAACTCGTATTTGGCAAAACCATATCCACCGAGTCCATGGTGCAGAAACTGCATCAAAAGCACTTGGAGAAGCGTACCCGGCCCTCACTCGCCGACATTCACGATGTGCTGCGCTCGGTAGTCAGCGAATGGTCGAGGGTCTATATCGTTGTTGATGCCCTGGACGAATACCCTGAAGACCAGCGCAGGATCTTACTCGAGCATCTTACGGTGCTGGACTCCACTGTCAACTTGATGCTTACATCACGCCCCCACATTGCTCTTGACACAGTCTTGCCCCTGGGTTTTGGGGAACTGGAGATACGAGGGTCAGACACGGACATTCGAAAATATGTCGACCAGCGAATTCAGAACTCGGAGAGGCTTTCATTACTTGTTCGGGTGTGGCCTAGGTTGCGGGAGGAAATTATCTTGAAAATTGTACGAACTGCCGGTGGAATGTAGGTATGAAGGGAGCTATTCTTGCCATTGTGCTGAAAGCTTATTTCCAGGTTCCTGCTTGCCAAACTTAACATCGAGTCCCTTGCGATGCAGCTCAACATAAAATCAGTCCAGGATGCTCTCGAGAAGCTCCCGCAAGACTTGGATGCTGCATACAGAGACACAATGGAGCGGATAAATCAGCAGAATGCTAGTGAAAAACAGCTTGCGCTCGCAACTCTAACCTGGGTTGCAAATGCAAAGAGGCTGTTGACGGTAGCAGAGCTTCAGGAAGCCTTGGCCATCGAGCTGGGATCGACAAGGCTTAATCCCGATAATCGTCCGGAAATCAGCATTGTCTTGGCAGTCTGCGCCGGACTCGTCATCGTTGATGACCGAAGTTCCGTGGTTCGGCTCGTCCATTTTTCCACCCAGCTCTACTTGGATGATCTCTTCCCCGACGCACACACATATATCACCCGCCTATTGCTAACATATCTGGGGTTCGATGAAGTCAAAGCCTCTGCGATGCCCAGTTCATCACGCCGAAATGCGGGACTGCGTCGCTTCACAACATACAGACATGGCTCGCGGCATCAACTACTCGAATATTGCAGCCACTGTCTTCTGCATGCTGCAGGACAGCCAGAGGTGGCACTCAGAGCCATGATCATAAAATTCCTGGGTCAAGCCTTCGAATGGCACTCCGTTTGGCGTGGTTCGCGAGTTCCGGTGCCTTGGAGCTTTTATGCCTGGCCCTCCCACGCATCTCCGCTATGGATCGCTGCATCTGCAAACCTGCTTGGGATAGCAAAATACCTCCTGGATACTGGGGCATCCCCAGGAAGTCAATATACCGAAGAAGTTTCCGCTCTTGGAGTGGCTTCGTATTATGGCCATGCTGATATGGTTCGATTACTGATAAAGAAACGTGTCAGCAATTGGGGCCGTAATCCGTTGGCCATGGCTTCAGAGCATGGCCACACACAAATTGTTCGCTTCCTCCTCGACAAGGGCGCCGATGTTAACATAGCGGGTGAATTCCCTGGCACCGCGTTACAAGCCGCGTGCAGAGGAGGCAAATTGGAGACCATTCGCCTCCTGCTCGCCGAAGGCGCCAACATAAACGCGTCCGACCCAGACACCGGTAGCGCGCTGTATGTTGCCTGTGAGGCAGGTCAATTGGAGACCGCTTGCTTCTTGTTTGATAAAGGCGCCAGCATCCACGCAGAGGGTGGATACTACGGTAACATGTTGCAAGCCGCGTGCGCGGCTGGCGCAACGGAGATCGTTCATTTCCTACTCAACCACGGTGCAGTCATCAACGAGGTGGGTGGATATCATGGTAGCGCGTTGCAGGCCGCAACAGAAAAAGGCTACATGGAGATTGTTCAACTCTTACTCAGCAACGGCACCGACGTCAATGCTGTTGGGGGACATCATGGCAATGCCCTCCAGGCTGGGTCCGCAAGAGGCCGGATAGACATTGTCCGCCTCCTGCTCGAGCAAGGTGCCGACGTCAACGCGGCGGGCGGATACTATCATAGCGCGTTGCAGGCAGCGGATAAGAATGGCCAGACTGACATTGTTCAACTCCTACTCGAGAGTGGAGCTCAGGAGCATAAGGCAGAGGATGAGGAGCAGGTGGGGGAGGTGTACTTAACCCTGCCGGTGGCAACGAGCTCGAGGCGTCGTGCACGGCCACGACATATGCATGTTACTTACTGAAAATCAACACCGCTATCTTGTAGTATCTAGTATCGAGCGGTAAAGATAGGACTGGGTATACAATGGAGTTGAGTTGGCGTCGAACAAGATTTCTATCCTCTTGGAGATGGTCCAGTAGCGCCTGGTGCTCGATGATTAATGTGTCAAGGTCTGCAAGACGCGTTCGAAGATGGTGGTTCGCCATTCAAGTTCCCAGCCTAGTAGAAGAGAGTGTCAAGTCGTCGTAAACTTTTGTAGCATCAAGCGCGTACATAGGCACAGCAAGATGTTCCAGGACTAGATTTCCATCGAGAAACGAGAAGGGTTGGCCCGGTGTGACTTGGGTCAGCGAAGGACTGCCACCGGAACAAAAACAAGAGCAAATTCGAATATTTCTCTTCTCTCTCCATCGTCAAGTCGTCGGAGAGTCGACTATTGTTATGTCACCCTTTCGGCGACTCCGAGAATGTATTCTTGAGCTGGAGTCCGCAATAATTAAACAAGAGGAGGCTTTGGCTGCTCTTCGAGCAGAAAAGCAAAGTCTCCAACTTCAGCTGGACTCCCTGGCCTACCCCGTCTTGACACTCCCCGTTGACATCATGTCACGCATATTTGTACTCTGTGTTTCCCTCCGCCCGACCGGTATTTACCCCTGCAGGAGTCGAAAGAAACCAGACGCGGGTGCGACACTGAGCCAACTCCTGGAGGCTGGCGCTGCTACACACTTGCAGGGAATTTCGTACCATTGCTCTTACGACCTCGGCACTTTGGATCGCCCCGAGCGTCCATTTCGATTCCCTGCCGCTAGCCAGCAAGGTCCCGGGAGAGCTGGAGACCCCCATCGAGACCTGGGTGCAGCGCGCGATGCAACGACCACTTTCCCTGCTGCTCGACGGGCGTGCGCTTGATTCCTTGGATGCGAATCAATTTGCTGCACTCTTTCTCCCACTCGCCCCCGTTTATGGGATTTTAATTTGCGGTTGGATTTGAAGAGCTTGCAGACCTTGAATCGAATAATCGACTTTCCGGGTCTCCAGCAGCTCACTATCGGGGCCTTCGATAATGGAGACATTAGAGGGGTGCGAAAACCCGGGTTCAGCCCCATTAAGCTCTTCGCCGACTCCGCTCCTCAGCTCAAGACCCTGCATCTATTGCACCCCCAATTGGACGACTCGCGTTGGTGTTTCCGTGGAAACAATTGACGACCTTTTCAGGCATCACTTTCAGTTTCATAGATGCATGGACAGTGTTAAGCTTGGCCGAAAACCTTATCGACTGCACACTTTCGACTACCGGCGGCTCCTATCCTTGGATGACTCGTCCTGCGATATTACACTCTCATCTGAAATCCTTGGCCCTGGTCGGGGATCCTGCGACCAGCACCCTCTGCTACAGTAGAATCCTCGATTTTGTCGCTCTCCCTGCGTTACGAAATTTCTGCCTCAGGGACGTTCTCCAGGAGTCTTCCGGGATAGATGGTGTTGAATTCATTCGGACCCATGCAGCCCAGCTACACCGTTTTACGCTCAGCGGTCGCCGAGGGTCTTCAACGCTAACGCTACCAGATAACCCTGATGCAATCCTCGCGTTCCTGCGTTCCATGCCGGAACTCGCGCACCTCGAGCTGGGGTACCTTTCTTGCCTTTTGATTATCGAGTTCTTTCACGAACTCAAAGAACGCGCAGATTTTCTGCCTAAATTGGAGAACATCAAGTTTGTAGATTGCGAAGCGTGGTGGAAACGAGTGGACAACAAGGACACCGCGCGTGAAATAATCGACGACGCAATTTCGTGGCGTCCTCGCTTGCGGCGTCCCGACAGCGAATTCAAAGTAGCTCCCATCCGGTCAGTAGTTGTGGATATCCCCGATTTCGAGTGCGATGAGCCCAGCTACGTACACTTGATAGCTTGATGTACATGCAAGTATTTATTTGGGTTCCGAGGCTGAAACGGCGAAGATTTACCAACCTGTCGGCTGCCTATTGCAAGACACGGGTCGAAATGTTTAAGAAGGAAGCAAGGCGGCGTCACTCAAGTCGTTAGCCTGAGAGAGTGACAAGCTCATGCTTCATAGACGCTCCCAAACTCCCTGAAGATCCCCCGGCGCGTGTCTGTTCGAGGATCTGCGCGTCAAGCTCCAGGAGCGGTCTGATGTCGGACGGGGACATTTGAAACGTAGGGGAACGATTTCCCAATAGCTCCGTCGGATTGCCAACGACGACGCAGTGGTGCGTCTAGCGACAGACCCATGTCTAATAGCATTGTTGTGGGGAGCAGAGCTCCGAGAGCGGAAAAAGTGCCAGCGCTTCGCCTGAGTTCGGGTCCTTGGACAGCGAATCCATCGAGTTTCGAATAATTTAAAATCATTTATGGACAGCCCACATCTAGCGACAGTGGTACTGGATAAATCACTTTTGCTGTCGCTTTAGTATTGGGTTCTCGTCTTCGTGTATCTGTTTTCGGCCCTCTGGCGTCCCAGGAATCACCTTCACGAGGCCCTACACCACAAATTAGAAACAACGACGCGATGATATGAATGCATGATAGACGCACCAGCTTCTCGAACACGCAGGCGTTGAGCGCGCGTTCCGGCGCACGGCAGCGGTAATATTCCTGATTAATATACGAGGTAAGAAGATTGCCGTGTCAGTACAGCGGAAACAAACTTGGTTGTTCAACTCGAGGCAGCCCCAGTGAGACTCGAATTGTTCCAGGCAATTCTCCCGCATTTTTGTGATCCTAGATAGCTCAGGAATACTGGTCGTCCGAGAACGCGACAACGCACAGGTCAGTCGCGCAGCGCGTCACTCGGCGGCCTTCTTTGAGACAGTGCGCCGGGTTACGGTTCTCTGCCTTGCAAAGCATAAAGTCCTCTGTGCGCGGCGGACGTCAGAGTGCGTTCCACAACGACACAGCACATATTTTGCACCATTGTATTCCTTGCAATACGCGCCAATGAAGAAGGCCGCACTCTTCAGGGGTGCGCTGGTCGTCCCGAGCTCCTCGACCCCTCTAAGTGCTAGGCCGCGGACGGGGCGGGCAGCGGGCTTCGACTCGGTTTCTGTGGTGCTCATGAGCGTTCAGTGTGAGCACCTTTGCGCCTGTTTGTTCCAGTAGCCTTCGCCTTCCCGAACTACCACCTCGACCCCTGGACAAAGAAGAAAATCACTTGAATACTCATCATGGCCACCGAGCGCGTTCGTGTCCGCGTCAGTTCCCTCGTACCCGCTGTTTCTCCTCGAGTTCATTGTTTCAAAAGGGCTTGAACATCTACCGACCAATAATCTACGGAAACACCGCTACGGTCCTTTCCGCGAAAGCGCGTGAGGCGCTCGCGGCGACAGCGCCAGACCACACTCACACCTGGACGGTCGCTGTGCGCGGGGCGGCGTCGGCACCTGACCAGGACATCGTCGGCGGCGCGGATGATCTGAGCCATTTTATCAAGCGCGTAACGTTCAAGCTGCACGATACATATCCAAACCCGTCACGCAGTACGCTCTCCCCTATTTCGATGTTTATTCCAGCTAACGAGGACGCCTTAGACGTGGACAAACCGCCATTTGAAGTGACTGAGACTGGGTACGCGTTTTTGGCCCAGTTTATCTCGTTAGTTTATTGGTTCACTCCTTATATATCAGGTGGGGTGAATTCGAGATTCAAATACGAATAACCTTCGTCCCTGACGCAGGAGAGAAGCCCATCACGCTCTACCACCACCTCAAGCTGCATCCATGGACTGCGACAGGCGACCCGGAGATCCCGACACCCGAGGTAGCACTCAAGTCGGGGCCTGTACACTCTTGGCAGTACGACGAGCTCGTGTTTAACGATCCGTTCCAGACGTTCCTTGCAACCCTCACTGCGCACCCGCCAACACACCTCGTACGCAACCGCCGCAAACCTGTGCCATTCCACCTCGCGCACACGGGCAGCCTGGAGGCGAGCAAGGGCGGGACGCCGGAATTCACGGTGCAGATGGAGAAGGAGGAGGCGGAGCGGCTGGAGACAGCACGCAAGGCTGTTGTAGCTGAGGAGGAGCGGTGGCGGGTGAAGCTCATCGAGAAGGAGAAGGAACTCGAGAAGCTCCAAAAGCTCTTAGCCGAAAAAGCGCAATGAAATTCGTAGAATTGTGTATGATAATGTACAATAATGACAATGTATCTTGCTGTGTTCTCAGGCCTACGTAGATGCCAATATCTTTTCGAGTCAAGTCCAGGTAGACTTGAGCGCATATGTAGGTGCAATTTATGTTGCATGTTCCGGCCAATGCCTGACGGAGTTTGATAAGTCGCATGGCACGACACCAGAGCCCACAGCCACCTAATTGCACCAGACATAATTGGTGTCCCTGGTACCAGCGTAAACGTGCATGCCTCTTCGAGCCAATGCAGTCAACAAATCCAGCGAAGGGCGAATTTTTCGAAATTCAGGTGCCATAGTGCCGTCAATGGACCCGGAGGGTTCAAGACGGAAGGAGGCGAGTTGGTTGTTGGAAGTTTCCCATCGAGTGGAAAGTCCTCGGGCCACCATCTCGATATCGGTAGAATTCATGAGGCACATACATTCGAGAAGAGATATGCACCGAAGTTGGGGGAGGAATGCCTTCTCTGGATCTTCCAACTCACGAATAAATTCGTGAATGTATGGCATTGGTTCCCTCCCAAGTTCCAATGTCAAGTTCGCGAGGTTGACCAGGGAACGAAGGGAATCGATGGTAATCACCTCCATGGTGCAACCAGAGAACTGAGCTGTCCGTAATTGGGCTGCATGGCGGGACAGAAATAAACGGATGGGCTCAGTATCGGCTTTTCGAGTATTGATAAGGTGAAGATTCCGCAGGGTAGGAAGAGCTAGGAGGGAAAGGACATTTATATATCCGTCCACAAGAGAATACGAGCCTGACAGAGTGAGAGTTTGGAGGTGGAAATGATATAGCGGCTCCAAATCTCCGAGCGCAGCCTTGTATGTGTTGAGACGGAAAGTGGCCTCTATTAAGTATTTCGCTGACTCCAATATATACCAACAGTCTCCCACAGAGACAAATTGGCCGTCATATTTTTCGAGTTGCATCCAGGGAAAATCGAACGACCCCGATCTCGTACGAACTTCCCGGAGGAGGGGCGCATTGGTGAAAGCTTGTTTGATGGCCGTCGACGGGATGTTTTCGTCATCGAAGTAATGTCAAGCTTCCGAAGTAAGGGGAAAGCAAGCGGGTTACGGTCGAGCTCGAAGAGGCCCGATATCGCCACATTTAGTTTTAGACTTTGTAACCGGGGTGCAAGACAACGGATGAGGGCGACAAACGCCATCCCCCCGAGATTTTCCACGAGGTCTTCGCTCCTGAGCTCCACAGAAAGAGGACGGTCCTGCGCGATGGTCGCTCGGTAGTCTAGATAACGGCCCACCCAATAATGGCCTCGGCCGTAAGGCAGAGCCAAACTAACTGTGGTCCAAAGATTTGGAGCGGCCAGGGAAATCTCCCGCCACGACCTGCAAACCCGGAACAGAGTGGTCGGAGACCAACTGCCATAATAAACATAGCGATTTGGGAACCAATCGGAGGACTTGCAGTGCCCAAAGATCTCCAATGTAACATCCAGGGGTAAGGACTGGACTGGATATACGATGCAGTCGAGTTGACCCTGTATGAGGTGTCTATCGGCTTGGAGTTTGACCATAACCTTTTTTACTTTGTCCAGCAGCGCCTGTTGCTCAGATATCGCCGTGTTAGATTCTTCGAGACGCGTCCGAAGATCATCGTTTTGTCGCGACATTCCAGCCAGCGGAGGAATCCCGAGTAAATGTGTGCGGCTCGTGATTTTCTTCAAGCAGGAGGCAGTCTCAAGAGGCGACAGGATCTTTATCGGCGCACACAGATCAGCTCGCGTGGCAAAGCTGTGCCATCCCTTTTTGGGCAATATCCCCGGGTGGCGTCGCGGTACTTTCTTGTAGATTTCACTGGTCAGAGCCCCGAAAATGCAATAAGAAATTGTAGAAAATACCACAAAAGTTAAATTGATTTATGTAGCTGCAGTGATTCAAAAAACAAGCTTCCCCGACACATTTGAACCAACTTCTCGCCGGTCGAAGACTTCCACTGGTCGGGGCCTCACACCTCTCGATGGCCCAGCAACTGGATCCAGGACCGCGGGAGCACAAAGTGTTCAAAAGAATAACCATTTTCAGTTGCATGGATATTTGTATGCACACTGTGGACAATATTTACAGTGGCAGTCGAGTTGGGTTGGTCGTTCACGTTGCAATGATTTTCGTACCGAGAGGAAAGGCAGGAGGGGGACATACTACCCCAGTACAGGGGTTCAAGAGCCAAAACACGTCCGGTAAGCTGTTGTTCAGAGCGCGCAGATGTTTCGAAGTTGAGTGGCGCTGGTTGATGGTCCCGATTTGGGGGGGGGGGGGTCGAATCACGTGTGTTGATCTGTGTGCGCGGATAAAGATCCTGTCGCCTCTTGGGCAGTCTCGTCGAGTGGCTCGTGGCAAGAATCCGTCTGCGGGGCGACTCATTGAGAAACACGAATATCGAAAAAGTGTAACGACCTACAGAGTAGAGAAGTAGAGGGATCTGGAAGAATTTCGCGACCAGAACGCGTGCAGGCGCGCGTTAAAAGTTGGTTGGAGAGAGCAAGTCTCTCTTACTTGTCTCTGCTTGTTTTGGAGCCCGTTGGCTTCCCCCGGGCCGCACGGCGGTCCTCAAACACAATCCAACTTTCTCCCTTCAACGTGCTCGCTGCTCAGCGCTCATCTTCCGAGTCCTTGCCTCCTCTCTTCTATTGCCCGGACCTTCAGAACTCAAATTTAAAACTGTCGAGTGGGTCGCAGATATATCCTCCTCAGCTCCCCTGGTATTTCCACACAATCGGGCCTTTTCAGGCCTTTTCGTCGCCTTCAATCGAAATCGAGACAGGCCCGACGATGTCCTCCAACCTCATCGCGGGGGTTTTTGCGCTCGGTAACTCTTTTTGCGCTCGGTAACTCTTTTTGGTCCCCCCCACAGCTCCCCTCTTTGAGTTGAGTCACCAAATCGTTGTCTGCTGGAATAACACAATTTTCGTCGATGCGGCAATACAAACGACGCCATCATCGATTAAGGCATATCTTCTTCTCGCCTCCCCTGCTCATTTAGGAACTAGGATAGGAATCGCTGCGGGGACTCTGGGTCAGCATTCGATGCGATTTAAGATTTTTGCGGCGTATGTACTCGAGAACAACAGGCTTTCCGGATGTACGGCTGCGGCATCGCAATCATCTCCGCTGCGGGTTTTGCGGTCAGCTTGTTGGAAACTATACCTTGTCAGTACGTTGGAACAACTGCTCGACACCGGATGTAGTCCTTTGGTATGTGGTAATTCTACAACTGGCTGCTCGCTCCAGAGTACGTCGGAGACGCAGCCTCCCTCTGCATGGTCTTCGGAGGCGAGCCGCGTCCATGAGCGAAGCACAGTGCGAGCCTTCACCGGCTTCACCGTTTGCCGCCGCGTCTGATTCATCGACAGCTTGGTCCCCGGTGTCGCTGTCCTCCACATTGTTACTTGGCTCCTCCGAACGCGTCGACGAGAGAAACCTGCGAAAGATTCAAGCGGTGACCTCTTTCACCCTCTTTCGGTCAAGGACCAGCGTGAAGCAAGTGTAGTTCGCGCGTCCTGTTTTTCTGGCTCCGCACTACTTACCCGACTATTCTCCTTCCTGTACTAGTGTAACATTACAATAAGCATTTTCATACCTCGTACTGTACATGCGTTTTTCGGTTAAGTCGAGGTCACATAGCGTCACATGGCCATCAATCCTCCTCAAGACAAAAAGTCATACCGCCACCACGACGCCGCTACAGGACTCGTCTTTTCCTTCTTCCACCACCATGACCACTGAAAGAGGGTGAATATTTCCTCGCGAACGATGGGCAAAGGATGATTCTGAATGGGCACACTTGTCAGGTTCCTTGGAGTAACTCCCCCAATCGCAACCGCCGAGTCGAATGAGCGAGAAAAAGAGGTTACAGTGACCCTCATGGAGGAGCTCAGGCGACAAAATACATTTGAGTCCGAAGAAGAAGCTCACAGAAGGTGAGCGTCGTCCTCACGGTCAATGTTCGGTATTCTCGGTCCCCGCCGCCTCGTTCCCCGCCAGGTCGCCGATTCGTGTGCCAATGCCTCAAGAATCACCTTGCTTTTGGCAGCTTTTTGGGATGCTCATATGCGTGCCCGAGATCTGTTTGCACTTGGTGCTTGGACTTGGATCGTCCGGCTCTTTTGCGCAAACGCGGCTGGGATCTCACGCGAGTCATAACGACGCTGACGTGCGCCGCGATGGCGCTTCAATAGGGAGATTGTACTTGGCCGCGTCGCTTCTCTCGTTAAAAAGTTCGTTCGTACCGTGGCCTTGTCACGGGGGCTCTCAGAAGCCGCAGCGACCGCCGCCGGGGGCAAGATATTCACGTTTGGCTCTTACCGCCTGGGTGTGCACGGACCGGGATCCGATATCGACACGCTGTGTGTCGTGCCGAAGCATGTCTCGCGGGACGATTTTTTCGAGGTGTTTGAGCCGATGCTCATGGAAATGGAGGGTGTATCGGAGGTCTCGGTACGTGTAGATGACTTTCTTTTGACCTTAATGCGAGACCTGAATTTGTGCGCGTAGGGCGTTCCCGACGCATATGTGCCAATTGTCAAGGCCAAAATTTCTGGGATACCTCTAGATTTCTTGATGGCTCGGCTCGCACTGTCATCAATACCAGACGACTTGTCCCTCCGGGACGACACCCTTCTGCGGAATTTGGACGAACGATGTGTACGGAGTCTCGGTGGTACGTCCTGCCGTGCATAATTTTAACCCGGATTTCATCTCCTTCGAGGCTCGCGCGTAACGGACGAGATATTGCGATTGGTACCTAATCCGCAGGTCTTTCGAGACTCTCTGCGCTGTATAAAATTATGGGCTCAACGTGCGCCTTTTCTTTCGTTCAGACCACATGATACTTATTTTACTTCAGGGAGAGCTATATATTCTAATGTAAATGGGTTTCTGGGCGGGGTCGCATGGGCGATGCTTGTCGCTCGAATATGTCAGCTCTACCCTAATGCTATAGCCGGCGCCATAGTCAGCCGATTTTTTATAATAATGTATCGATGGTATGTGGACATCCTGCGTCAAGTTTTCTTCCATCCCCGCTCACTTCTCCACAAGGTCATGGCCGCAGCCAGTCCTTTTAAAACAAATTGAAGAAGGGCCATTGCAAGTCCGAGTATGGAATCCCAAGGTAGCGATACATTGACCGTGTCTGTTCGTCGCAATGACACTCCACTTTAGCTATATCCTGCTGATCGGTCACATCGGATGCCCATCATAACTCCTGCATACCCAGCAATGTGCTCTACTCACAACGTAACGGCCTCCACGCAAATGATCATGACCGAGGAATTCAAGAAAGGTAGACCCGGGCTCTGAAGAATGCACACTGTGCTGATGTACGCCAAGCTGCCGATATCGTGGACAAAGTGATTGTCGGCAAGGCTGCCTGGTCTGAGCTCTTTTCGAAACACGACTTCTTCCACAAATACCGCTATTACCTCCAAGTCATCGCCTCAACGGGCAACGCGGACCTGCAAATAAAGTGGTGGGTATCCAGCCTTTTTTCCTGGCGTTTTTGGGCTGATGACCAAACTAGGGCGGGAACCGTCGAGTCTCGGATACGACAGCTAGTGATGAAGCTAGAGTACGTCGACTCGCTGACTCTGGCGCATCCTTTCATCAAAGGTTTCGAACAAATCCTGTACTGTCTTACGGACGAGGAAGTACGACTGGTCGCCCAAGGTGAAATTTCCGACGCCGTCCTCAAGCGGAAGAAGGAAGAAATCGAAGGCAAGGAAGGCGGAGGCGTGGTATATTCGACGACATTCTATATAGGTCTCCTCATCGAGCCGAAACAAGGTAATGCACCATGGTCGCTGTCCCTTTCTTCCAGAGTCTTAAAGACCTCTTTCGCAGCCGGCGCCGTTGGACCACGGCGACTGGACATCTCATATCCGACACAAGAGTTTACTAAACTCGTCAGGGTCTGGGAAAAGTTCGATGAATCCTCCATGAGCATCGTCGTACAACATATCAAGAGGTCTGCAAAACCTTGGGGGCCCTCCATCTACTTGACTGATCGGCTCCTCTCCTTCTGTGAAGCTCCGCGCTACCAGATTATGTGTATGATGCAGGGGAACGGCCGCAAAAGCTCGTCCAGAAACGCGCGAAGGTGTGCTGAAGTTTTGCAATTCGGCTCCCTTTCGCTCACCGTCCGCGGGAATCTTGCAAGGGGCCGGGCAAATCGAGCGACACATCCCCCGACATGCCATATAAACGACGACGGTCTGTCTTCCGGTTCGGTTTTACATGCTACCTCATCTCGTTGTGCTTTCTACCCTGCAGGCCCTCCCACCCCTCCGACTCTCCAAGATCCAGTGAAAACGACGTGCCCATGTCGCTCTCTCCTGTGGTCGAAATCGCTGGCGCGTTCGCACCCAAGGATCCGATGGACATCCGATCACCGCAACTACCTTTCGGCGAGAACGTCGCGGTCGCCAAGGGACCATTGTCCGCCCAATAAACCTGGCATACTCGGGTGCTTGGCCCGTCTTACTTCCTCCCGCCGTTGCTGCTGTGGATTGCTGTGGATTGCCGCAAACCGTCGATGTTCCTCTTCAAGGCCTCCTCTTCCCTCTACTACGAATATCTTGCCATGCCCCGTTTGGTTAATTATCGTTCTTCATTTTAGGGAGCCGGCAGGATCTATCACCCGTACTTCCTCAGTGGAGCCTTGTACTCGGACTCACAGACACTAGCAAGCGCGCTCCTCCAAGCCCCTTGCTTCTTTGTTGGTTCCCTTTGTTTCCTCGCGTTTTTTTTCCCTCTCTTTCCTTCAGCTACTTTGAGCACTACCTACTTGTATCTTCCAATCAACACATCTCGGTACATAAACATGTATTTTATTCGTGAAATATGGATTGAATTGATGATGATGTCTCGACAGTGCAAGAGTATTCACGAAGCCCTACTAAGGTGTATATCGAGCTGCGAAGTGCGGAGGAGGGTATTTGTCTGTGTTAGTGTCGCCGTCACGGCCCGTGCTCCTTCCGAACCACCACCATCAAGCCACACGCGTCGTTGTTCTCAAGCTTTGTCCTTCAAGCGTTTCTTCTTGTCTAGCCGCTAGCATGCCTCCGGCCCCGCGCTCTACGCCCACTACCCCCGGGGCTACCAGAACCGTTAACCCCACGGCGACCACTGAATCACCTGTGAACACACCTCGCAAATCGCCTCATTGCAAAACATGCGGACGACCTCGTAAAGGCCACCCCCTCAGAGCCTGCGAGACCGATTCCCCTCTAGTCCAGAATGCCACTCCGATTCGCGCTTCCCCTCTAAAGAACACCACCCCTGCTCGTACAAATCCTTCGCCGAGTAATCTAATCGACGGGCTGGTTGCGTTGCAGCTCGAGGAGCGTGACCGGCAAGAGAAGCGAGAGCGGCACCAGGCCGCACGCGCACAGCCGAAACCGACAATGCAGTCCTTGCCCAGCATCTCTACAATCACCGGCGAACTCTTAGAAAGCTTGAAGAAACCCGGGCTGCTGGTTGACGATGGCAGCGACTACACTGAGAGAAGGGAAGCAGTTACTCGGTGGCGAGAAAAAGGTGACGCCCCAACGGCCACAGGCACCAGTAAACCAAAACAGCCTTCAAATTCAGTAGTTCCAGGTATGTTATATTCGTTCATTTTGTCTCGCCGCGTTCTGACCTGTGATTGCAGCGTCTTCCGTTGAACCCGAACGACTTGATGCACCACTCGATGATTTCACCCCAACCAAGAAACGACTGCGGGGAACTAGTGGGAAATGAGTGGTCTGTCGACCCAAATTGGCATTCACGCGTTGTTTTATACGAATTTTCTGAGTCCCAGTACATGAACGGGCTCCTGCGTTTTTTTCCGTGTTCAGAGTCCAGGTACAATATACGACACATATTATTGTGTTGGCGAGTGTTACGAACGTTGTTGTATTGAGATCTGCTTCTCCCTTCGAAATCCGGAATCTTGAACCAGCATCTTTGGAGTAAGGGAATAGTCAGACAGAAAGTCCTCTATGCGACCTCGAAAAATATTCTTGTTCAACGTCGGTTCAACACAGTTGAATACCAAATTCTTCTTTTACATCACCAAAAAAACCATCGTCGATCGGGATCAACATTTTTCTGACGAAGTCCTCTCGAAGCACGGGCTTCTTCTGTGGGCCCAATAACGCTTGATTGGCGAGGTTATGGACGTTTGATGTGGCAGATCCCAGAGTATGCAACTAGTATGCATGATATAGTACATAGAGTTTACCGAGCGCAAGTCAACAGAAGTCAACCTATCCGCATTTACACCCGAAGGCGACGTGGTTCTATTATTTGATGACTTAACTGTCGACGGAAAATCGTCTTGTTTGAATGACGGATCAAATAAAGACGAAGTACCAAGGTGGTTGTAATTATTTTTCGAGAGGTCCGATAAAATCCTGCACGAGCTTTGAGAATTCGTTCGGCCTAAGTTGAGCACATAAGTTGGGGTTCCTCGCTAGATCGAGACGCTTACTTCTCAGAATGAACTTGAACCGCGGAGATCAGCAATATTTATCTGTATGCATGAGAGCGACTCACCCCAATGGTGAGTGTCCAGAGTCTCGAGCTTCATGTTGGGGAAGAATTTCTCGGCGACAGGGATATTGTGCCGGTTGAGGAAGCTTTGTTGGATATGTAAGAGTACAGGAAAAAATGTAACGCACAAAACGCAACCTACCAGCTCCTCAAACCTTTTATGAACAATGTTTTCCCTGTCCACTTAGCCTCTTCCGGAGTGAACGGGAAATACCCTATTTCTGCAGCAGACTCTCCCATAAGATCAATTGGGATGCGAAAGTGTGAGGCATTGGGCTTTTGAATCAAGTTGGTGAGTAAGAAGGCGCAAAGATCCGGATCCTGCCATGGAGGAAAGGTTCAATCGTCGAAGAAGAAGATAGTCGCAACAAAAACCTTCTCATACTCCCGCAGAATTTCGAGTGCCTCTTTCCTTTGAGAGAGCTTGGCCGCCTCTATTTTCTTCATAGCCGAAATATGTCCATCGAACTCGTCTGAGAGTTTGCCTCTGGCAGGGGCGATGTCGACAACAATAAGCTTCGACAGCGTCGATGGGGGGAGCGAGGAATCCAGAGCTACCGTCATGGCCACTTTACCGCCCCTACCGAGGCTTAGCAGAATTTTGGAACCAGACACTCCGGAGCACAAACATAGAATGACCAAGAAGCTCAACATCAGAAAGTGAATGTTGTTGAATAAAGTGAACAACATCAGCAGCCATTGCGCTGTAGGTCATTGGTTGGACGTGCTCTGAGGCACCATGATTCCGCAGGTCCTAGAAAAATATTTCTGGATGCGATTGAGAAAGCGAGGGTCTATCTTACCAAGGCGTAAACTGGCCGCTGAAGGTTCTGCGCGAAGGCGCGAGAGTGGGCGGCCCAGTTTCGCGACGACCCACTGAAATATATGTCCATCATGGCGGCTCCCTCGCGCAAGTGAAGATATACGCACAATAGGCCGTGAAGTAGAACTATCGCTCCCGAGGTTTTGTTGTCGTCTGGAATTTGGGACGTGTAATGGAGGTCGATCGGGGTTTTCGTAGGTAAAGTCGCGAGTGTTCTTGAACAAGGCCTGCCAGAGTGACGACGAAGTGCGGAGACGAGAGAAGTTTTACAGGTCATTTGCAGAGTGTTCCTTGCCGCGAACCCAAATGAAATTGAAATGAGCATTTGAATGATCGCGACCCGTGTTTTGCGAACACGATGGCGAGCGGATACGGGTGGGGAGGCGCTGGTATTTGCGAAGAACGAGCGCGTCGGAGATGACCGGAAGAGCGAAGTCGGAACGGGTGATCTCGGCATCTCGGCATACTGCAGCCAAGCACAGACAAAGAAACCCATCAATGTTCTCTTTCCAGACCTTGCCTCCTTCCTCATCGTTCTCCGAGCATCTAGGATGGAATTTAACATCGAATTCGAACGGTCTCGATAAATTTTCCAGTGGCACTGGCAATGGAGGGTTCCCGGGAGTCTCAGAGTTCGACGAGTCGGCCTTTCGTTCAACTTGAACTGCAACGGTACTGAGTCGCCAAACGGTGGTCCACTGCGGAATACTGCTCGAAAGCACCACAGCATGACTCCACGATGACTTCTGGGCAACTCATGCGGAGCAGTTCCTCTCGTTCCCTAACCTCGCCAAACGTCTCGCATGCGTCTTGTTTCGGTGTTTAGTCCAGCAGATCTAGACGCCCATTTTTCCACGGGCTTCCGTTTGGTTCGGAATTGGGGCGTCGTCCATACTGTTGGGTTCTTGGTAAATTTCTGTTTTTTTGCGATGGTAACATGACCGCGAGCCTCTGACAACTTCCTTTGTTCGGCACACTCAACACGATCTCTCAACAACCGCCAGGCCGCCTTCTCGCAGGGTATCACCCTTCTTTCACGGCTCGCTGGATATAATTATTATCAAAGCGACTTTCCAGGAGGCCACCCCCATCTTAATTCATCCGGATCCGCGACAGCGCAAGAGAGCCAGATCGATCCTTTAATTTGGTTCATTGCCTTCCCTGCCGGCCCAACAACCACTCAAACTTGACAAATCTTGCCTAAATCTCGCAGAATAATCTGAGGTAACATCCGGGAGCAAATCCCTTTGATTGAAATCAAACGACGGTCCCGAACGATCTTCACAGTGGGTGACTCGGCCACCCGGCACAGCCTGGTATCCAGGCGCCTTATGTGCTCGCTGTCGAGCAGCCGACTGCCCGGCATCGACGGCTCTGCTCCCAACCTAGCCTATCCTGGAGACGGCGACTGCTGCCGCTGGCTGCACATGATTCCTTCAAGTTCCAGCAGTAGTTGCGCCGCCCCACATGCAACACAATCCTCAACTGGATTGAATGCAATTTTGCGAACGTTCGATTAAAAAATGTATAGTCAGTATGGCCTATCTCTGACATCCTCTGACATCATCTACATCGATCTACGCGCTCGCTTTGCAATCGGCTTCTTTCGTGGTGAGGCACGGTCTCAACAATTGTATGCGTCCCCACCTGATTGGCTGCTCGACTTCCGACTGGCTGAGGTTGCATGGAGGCCAATTCTAGGCCAATCGCACATGAAGTTTGACTCAGAGACATTCTGTCTTCGTCACAAGCGCTCGTCAACATGACGGGCGTAGTTCTCGTGGGTCGGCGCTTGTGCCTCCCGGCGGCCCTCGTCCTTCCTCCAGGTTGCTCCTTCTCGATTGACACCCGTCTTCTGCCCTTCGAAAAATTCTCAAAACGTCCCGCAATAATAGCAACATTCACCCTTGGATTTCTAACAGCGCAGTGTCATAATCGTCCTTCCACTCTAAAAACGCAAACGTTATTCCGTTTGGCGCAACAATCAAGCCACCTATATATTTTCTGCCAGCCCGCGACATGGACATACGCCGCTCTTCAATTCAAGCGACGAAACCCGAAACTTCGGCACTGGAGTGCACACTCACGCCTTCAATGAAGCCCCCACGATAGCACTACGATAGCCCACGATCCGGAGATTCCACGGAACTACTTTCAATTGCGGTGATGCGCATCGCTCAACTTGGATGCTGTTGGATGCTTCCTAAAATACACGCGGCTCGCATCCCTCAATGGGGGAAGTGTTGACTGCGATGTCGCACGCTCTCTCGATTAACACACAAATATGGATATGGCGTTCCAGCGCGAGGGCGAATTCAATTCAATTCAACTGGCGTCGGGACTATGTTATTCCTTGCAATCGTCTAATTGCTCGAATACGTACCGCTCGAGACCTGGAATTCAAGCACATTGACCACTGAACTTAGCCGACAATGAACCTACCAATAATGCCATACGAGCGTGTAAACAGCCAAAACGTCTAATAACCGACGCATGTACTATGTTCCTGGCGCCAAGTTCCCACTTGGTAGTTTTACCCCGCACCACCACCCGACTTCCAAGACGGCCCCCGCATGTGCACATGCTAACGCCTACTGCCAGTGGATATCTTGCCGACTTACCCCCTCGCTGCCGGCCCACTGCCCACCTTACTGGACGGACGGATGAAGGGACGTATGAATGCATGCCTGTGACTTCCGACAATGCTTTGCCCGGCCGCCCTTGAGAATTCTCGGAGAATATACGCCTCGCCGGCGCGCGCCGTCCCTAGCATCTGTATGAGGTGAGCGAATCCGTCTTGTTCTGCTGCAGTTATGATGTCGATGCCGCGGCACTAGGTATTCCATTGATTCACCTTCAAGTATGCATCTCCCCTAGACTTCTCACGTCGTGCGTTGGCTCCGTTCCACCATTATACGTGGAAAAAAAACATAAGTAGAACTGTCTGCGGGAAAGCTGGGCTTCGAGAAGCCTGTTTCTGCGCCTGATCGTCACGGAAGTAACATTCCACCTTTCCATGACATTCAAGCTCAGCGCTTCCCCGAGTTCAATGCATCCACTGGCATCAGTTGTTTCAGCCTCTGTCCATGGATGGTTCTTCTATCTATGCCGATGAATGGTGAGTCGTGGGTACCGATTTGACGCTTTCATCGATTGTATAGCTTGCAAGTACGACGCTTCTTGATGCTCGGCAGGGGGGCTCAGGCTGGGCGTATTGCATTTGGCGACTGTCTTTATGTTGTCGACGTCGACATCTCTGCGGAGATTGTCGGATGACCGAAAAATGGGATACACCACATAATTAACAGGTTGCTGTATCCCACTTTCGTTCATCCGGTGTACGGCGAGACATGGAGCAAATTTACATCGTGGTTCACATACTTCGGACCGGCAAGCTTGGTGAGCAGCTACCTTGTATCGGCCGATACCGCAATCTACGGCCGCCCATTCATTCAATGTTTCACAGCTGCAAAGAGAATGGCACGGGCGCCACGGGAGCTTATGTTCGCCGGTGGTTAAAAGTACATGGAGTCTTTGGTTCCTGACGATGCTCGCGGACCGACACTTGAACGGAGTGGAGACTGCGTGGAAGGACCACTGACAGGGTCTCCAAAATTTCGCCGCCGGGCAAGCCCGGGGTGCCTGGCAAAGACGATTTCATTAACTATGCATTTATAGAACAAAACAGTCTTACTGGACTCGATGTTTCACGGCTAAATGGGAGTGGAAGATAATTTCAACCGAGAATCGCATGCGAATCGAGCGCGCGCGGCAGGGCGATGGTTGAGCCTTTTCTGGTGATGCTTGGGGGACGAAGCAATTTTATCCACACGTGGGGAGTCCAACGCGATCCGCGACATGGTTGGCGCTGGATGGCATTTGCCGCCGGATAAACTTGCTGGCGAAGGGTCGAACTTCAGTGGGACAGGTCCCTGGAGAGCGCACGAACGCAGCTGCTAACGACAGGAAGTAAGTTTAGTACTCACCACAGGGTACAATTATTTTATTGAAAGAGCGGTGTGGAGCCGAAGACTGTAACTCCAGAGTATAAATTTACGAAGGGTGCTGTCCTCAGAGTGTCTGCTATGTATAAATTCCAACTTCAATCTGGACTCGGCCTCGATCAAAGTCCTCCTGACAAGTAAAATACATAGGCTCACGAATATAAGGTCGTGAGTTCTTCAGAAACCGTATTTATCGATGCAAAATTCTCAGTACGGAGAAATAATAGCAGATCCTTCGGAGACGCACAGCGACCGACCAATTCCGAGTCGTGAGCTCACAGGGCCAGGTAGGTCGTCTCTGCTGGTCGGAATGTCTGCTCATGCGGGTTAGGGCACCAGTGTCTGTCTATAAGGGTAAGATGTGGGAGCGATTCAAAGCGATTCAGAATCGACACCGATTATAGGATAAGACTCAGGATAACATGTTAGCTCGCTGTACAGTATCCGTGCTCGCTTCACCGATTCTGACGCCAATTAATTCTGCAGACCGATTCGGTCCTCGAATCGACCAGAATCAGGTGTCGAAATCGGCCTGCCTGCAAAATCCATCTTTGACTTCCCGTAATGCGTCCAAGCTTACATATTGTATGTGCGATTGGAGTCGAACTTGCAAACTTGCAACCGTGGGAAATTTATTGCATGCATACATAGTCTTGAGGCAAATTTTCGCAATGTGCAACCGTGGGAACCCTGAGGGGTGGTTTGATGCTTGCGAAGAAAGTTCTGAACCATTCAGTGCAGATTGCGCCAAGTTCAAGTTTGTTTCAAGTTTTCCGGTAACATACATGCTAGTAAGTATTGCAGTTGAGCACGAACGAAATTGTGGGTCGAGTGCTTCGTGTAAAGCGCCTCCGTTGGTAGCTACACATATCCAGAAGAGCCTTCAGGCTTCAAGTTCCCTTTACTACCCCTCTGCTTGCTCGGGATCGTATTATCGCGAAGGCGACCCGTCCACCAGAGTATGCGATTACGTCCGTGCTATATCGCCCTTCCTTTTCCCCTCTGCTGCTGCTTGGGAGGAGTTTGCGATGGACGTGGAGGATTCCACCTGTGCCGAGCTCATTGTCCAGGCACTTCGCGGGGTCGTTGGATCTTCTCCTCACTCGCTGGCCTTGTGCTTGCCCGCCCCTCTCGAAGGATTCTATCCAGATGACCCCTCACATTCTACATCTTCGCCGTCCATACCGGCTCTTCCGTTCGGCATTTTCCTGGTGCCGGGTTGTCGTTGGCCAGGATGGTTGTTAGCGGTGATGCCGTTCAGCTGTCTGCTATTTCGGGAATCGAACTCTAAATAGATAAACAAATAAAAGAACAAGCAGACATCCCGACAGCAGAACTCGCTATCATAGAAGGGCTGGAACTTTCAGGTTGCAGCTGGACTCCACCGTCCACGGTAAAAACGAATATTGCATATTTGAGAGGCACCACCTTCAGCCTTGTCACGGTTATAAAACCTATAGTCCTGATCGCTGGCAGGTCCAGATAAAATCAACCACATGTGTGCATGAATGAATGAGATGGAACGTAGGCGCAGGCGCCCGCCCGATTCGCGTCATACTATACCATGATGATCCCCAAAAGAATTGAATATCGAGCAAAGTCGGGGGCTTGAGTCGAAAGTGGATTCAGGGAGGCACGGATGGCGAACGGACCGGTATCGCGGACGAGGGACACAGAGGGAGAGGGAGAGTTTTGACAGACGCGCGCGTCTGACTCTGAGGCATCTCCCGCCGTGTGAATGAGCTCGGTGGGGAATAGGCTCTGCGCACCGTGACGCTGCCGATGCAATCAATTCAGCGAGAAGAAGAACGACTAGCATACACCCAACAAACTCCCTCGCTTTCTTCCGCTTTCTTTTCCATCTACTTCCCTCCCTTCGCGCGCCAACGTTCAATATTCAATACCGGTCCACCTCCCACTTGCCATCGTCGCGCTCGCCCCGCCCACCCCTACCCCCACGAGAGCCCCCGCGCTCGTCCCCGCGACCAAAGCCACGATCACGAGAGCTCCCCGCGTCCCGCTCGATATGATACCGCGCCCTGTCCCTGTCCCTGCCCTCCATGCTCCTGCTCCTGTCTCTGTCCGAGTCCCGCGCGTCACGGTCGCGATCAGGCGGAGGCGGGGGCGGGGGCATGCGCGCGTCGACATCCCGATCACGCGCCGGCGGCGAATCGGCATCGGCGCGTCTGCGGGGCGGGGGTGCGGGACTCCGACTCCGACTCCGACTCCTGCTCCTTTCACGCCTGCCGCTACGGGGCGGGGGACTCGTGCTCCGCGCGCGCCCACCCGCACCCAGCGCGCTCAGCAGCGCCTCCACGCCGCGCATGCCCTCCGAGGTCTTGCTCTTCTTCTCCCTCCCGCCTTTGTCCTTGCCGTCCTTCCCGCCACCGCGCCGCGCGCGCTTCTCCGCCTTCCGTGCCTTGCGCGCGCGCCGCTCCTCCGGCGTCTCGTCTTTGTGCTTGCCTTTTTCTTTTTTGGACTTTGAGGATTTTTTGGCGGCCTTTTTGAGCAGACGCGCGTCGCGGCGCTGGGCGAGGAGGTACTCGCGCATGGGGTCTTCGGGGTCGATCGAGGGTGCGTCCGAGTCCGAGTCCGAGTCCGAGTCGGCGTTGGCGTTGGGGTCGTCTGGAGCGTCATTAGCATAATAGCAGGATAGGAAGGCGTGCACGCACCGACGATCATCTCCGGCCGCGCGTTGAGACTCTGCTCGTCCGCCTCGACCCACTCGCCGTCCTCGCCCTTGGTCTTGGGCTGCTTGTAGTCCTTGACGTGGTCGACGCGCAGGGTCTTCTCGAGGACAACGGCGCCGTTGAGGTTGTCGACGGCGAGGACGGTGGAGCGCTGGTCTTCGTACATGAGGAACGCGAACCCGCGGCGTTTGCCCGTCTCCTTGTCGCGCGGCATGTTGAGGTCCATTACCTCGCCGTATCTGGTGCGGCCGGTGATTATTATTTATGAGGGCATAGGTAAGACGGGGGGGCTCACTGTGAGAATATGGTTATAACATCGCCCTCTGTGAGATCGAAGGGAATGCCGCCTACGAAGACGTACGCCGAGTCCCTGTATTCGTCGTGCCACGACGCGCCGCTCACGCCGAGGTCGAGCTCCAGCTGGTTGATTTTGTTGATTTCCTTCACCACGCTGCGTAGTCGTTAGCATACACCCATCTCAAGCAGCGAATGAAACTGACTTCATGATGGTTCAGTTGAGACTTGAGAGTACCAAAAAGGAAATTCTCCACGTGCCTTTCGAAAAAACTTGGACTCTTCCAAAATGGCGTCGTTCTCGCTGCCCGCAATCCACGACAACCCCGACGGCGGCTGGGGCCCCTCGTCGTCCAACCAGCCCGACCAGTTCAAGTTCAAAGACATCCCCTACGCCCCGTACTCAAAGTCAGACAAGCTCGGCCGCTTCGCAGACTGGAACGACTCGCAGGCCTCCGGCGACAACCGCCCCTCCAACCAGGGCGGCGGTGGCGGCGGCGGGAACCAAAATCAGGGCGGGGGAGGCCAGGGCGGACGCGGGGGTGCGGGGGGAAGGAGAGGGAGAGACGGCGGACAGGCGTTCGGGAGCGGGACGGCGAGCGCGTTCGCGTACTTCCACGTCGAGGACGAGTCGTCCTTCTCTCTCGTTGACAACAAGGCTGCGCCGCCCCGGCGTGGGGGTGGCTTTGGCGCCCGTGGGGGGAGAGGCGGGGCGCGGGGGACGTACAACAATAATCGGGGCGGGTATAACAATAATCGTGGCGGGAGAGGCGGGTTTAACCCCCGCGGCGGGAATAATCAGCGTGGCGGAAGACGGGGGTGGAGGGATTGGGAGAAGGTTGGCGTCCACGTTGACGCTGGTTAGTGTGCGGCGGCTAACTTTTTTTTTTTTCGCAGAACAACCGCACGCGGGAGTCCTCCGTGGTCATCTCCCCCTCATGGTCCATGCTCGAAGAAATCGAGTTCCATCGCCTCGCAAAATTGCGTCTCGAGGTCGACGAGCCTGTGGATCTGTGCGTTTGCGTACCCGCTCTTTTCTTTCTGTCTTTCGGTCTTACTTCTCGATTTTTAGCGAATCCTACGGCCGCCTCTTCCCATACGACAAGTCCTACGACCGCATCACCACAAAGACGGAAAAGCCACTCCAGCTCGTGGATCGTATTCGCTATAATACCACGACCTCGGATGATCCTGTTATACAAGAGGTGCGTGCGCGTACATCCCTTGGGTTTTGCTCGATGCCCCGCAGCCTTTTTTTAAAAAAATGTTGTATGGCGCCTGCGGCAGTCTCTTCCTCGGGCGTCGCAGACTATCTCTGCAGGCGCTATAACTGGCCGCGTCTCTCCGCTTCTTCTCATCCCTTCAAAACACCAATACTAACCACCCCACCCCCAGCTCGCCTCCAAATCCACCGCAACAGTCTACGCCACCGATACTATCCTCTCCGTCCTCATGTGCGCCCCGCGCTCCGTCTACCCCTGGGACATCGTCATCCTGCGCGACGGCCCCAACCTCTTCTTCGACAAACGCGACGGCGGCCCCTTCGACACCGTCACCGTCAACGAAAACGCCGCCGACCCCCCCACCGACCCCGCGCCGCCGAACCCGAACGCGCCCCCGGGCGCGGACGGGAAGCCCGTGGCGGCGGAGGCGCCGAGCATCAACTCGGCGACGAGCCTGAGCCTCGAGGCGACGTACATCAACCAGAACTTTGGCTTCCAGAGCGTCGTCGAGGGCAGCGGCGTGGACCTGGGCAGCCCGAACCCGTTCTACGGGCCGGAAGAGACGGAGCCGCTGGCGAGCTGCGGGTACCGGTACCGCGTGTTCGACCTGGGCGTGACGGAGGACGAGGACATCAAGATCTGCGTGCGGACCGAGGTGGATGCGTATGCGCCGTCGTCGGCGACGTCCACGCCCGCGAAGGACGGCGCCGCGGTCAATGCGGGGCAGGGGCTCGTCACGATCAAGGCGTTGAATGAGTTTGACTCGAGGGCGCAGGGCGCGGGCGGGGCGCCGGATTGGCGCGCCAAGTTGGATTCGCAGCGCGGCGCGGTGGTGGCGACGGAGATGAAGAATAACAGCTGCAAGCTGGCAAAGTGGACGGTGCAGAGTGTGTTGGCGGGGGCGGAGGCGATGAAGATTGGGTGAGCTTCCTCCTTACTTCCACCTCTTTTTTTTTTTTTGGTTTGGAGCAGTGCTCACAAAACACACACGCACTCGCAGGTACATCTCCCGCCTCGCGCCGCGCGACAACACGCGCCACGTCATCCTCTCCACCGCCTCCGTGCGCCCCACCGACTTTGCCGCCCAGCTCAACGTGTCGCTCGCCAACGGGTGGGGCATCGTGCGCACGGTGACGGATCTCTGTTTGAAGATGCCCGAGGGCAAGTACGTGCTCGTCAAGGATCCGAACAAGGTGTGTGTTTCTTCCTTATTTCTTCCAGCGCGCATTTTTTTTTCGTTTACTGACGCGCGCGTTTGTTTACAGCCCGTCATCCGCCTGTACGCCGTCCCCATGGGCGCGTTCACCGGCGAGGACGACGACGGCGAGGGGTTTGACGAGGAGGGGGAGATGTAGTGTCTCTTATGCCAGGACCTCCCGCGCCGCGACGTAGTACTGCATGCTAACAAAAATGAAGCGAGGGAGGGAGATATAAAATACGTCTTGTGTACTAGCTCAATACACACTGGTTGGCGTTGGGTTGCTTAAATAGAATAGTGTAGAAGCTACAATTTGTCTGCGGTGGATGGGATGAGATACAGGGCACGAGACGAAATGAGGTGACAAGAGTTCTACGGCTAGGTAGTAGGGCTGCTGCTACCGCTGTGAGCTGAGCAGTGTCTCTACCGCGCTCGAGATGTTCGGACTGCGAAAAAAACATGCGATCAGCGAACAGAGCAGAAGGAGTGAAACATAGAGGACAAAAGGAAAGGGAGGGAGGGAACAAACGCAAACGAACTAAGGACGAGAAAAAGGAGGAAGAACGAACGCACCTCCGCTGCAACGTCCCCACCAGCACCTCCCGCTGGATATCCGGAAACATGCCCGAGAGCTGCGCCACCTCGCCTTCGCTCGGGATGCGGATCCCCGCGGGCTGCGCGCGCGCGCCGGTCAGGCCCTGCACCCATTCGCGCATGACGGAGGCGCCCCCGCCCGCGTTCGCTGTTGGTCCATTTCCGCTTGCACTTGCGCCGCCGCCCGCGCCAAGAGCGCTCCCGAGACCGAGGGCGCTGCCGAGGGTTCGTTGCGCGTCTGCGCCAGCAGACATGGAAGAGGGATTGGCCCCGGCGGTGCGGCTTCGGGTGCCCGAGGTGGTTGTTGTGGTGGGGGACCGGGAGGATGGGGAAGAGGGCCGCGCGGTCGTGATGACCTCGTCGTTCTCCCTGCGTCCCCCGCCCGTGCTTGTGTCGGTGGATTCGGCCTCGGGGAGCGCGCGGTTGGAGCGCCGCGCGGGGCGGAGGGAGCCGACGAGGGGGGGGAGGAAGCGCGCGGAGAGGGCGGCGAGGCGCGGGGGGAGGCGGTAGGTTTTTAGGGCGGCGAGGTCGGAGCGGTAGATTTGTCCTGTTAGGATGCCGAGGAGAGCGGCGAGGAGGGAGCCGGGGAGGGGGGCGATGGCGAGCTGGGTGAGTGGGTGAGTGTCGCTCAGTCAAAGTGGCAAGGGAAGGGAAAGGAAGGGAGTGCATACCTGGAATGCGAACAAGTACGTATAGCTCTTGTTCGTCAGCGCGAGCCCGAATATGCGGAAACTGTACGAGGAAGGGACCATTCTCGAGTACTGATATATGATATTGAATATCAAGGTGTACGGTCCGGAGGGGATGTAGTTCAGGCCGGCGCGGTGGAAGAGGATGAGGGAGATGAATTCGAGGAGCGTAGCGAGGAGGGTGGATACTATGGCGAAGGACTGTTTGGGTAGATGTTAGTCTTGTTATGATATGCGGGCATTTGGAGGAGGAGGAGGAAGTGCAGCTTACAGCGAATTTCAGCGTTCCGAATTGTCGTTCTATTGGGATGCCGATGTTGTAGAGGAGGATTTCGGCGATGAAGAGGTCACTGGTGGATGTGCGGCATTCATATCTAGTTTGTTATTTTTGCCAACAGGAGGATACACACCTAGAACTAGAGAACGCGAGGTGGTGCGCGCCCAACCGCCAATACTATGCGCCCACATTTCAAATAAAAATTACGCCTCCAGTTCAAGAAACGCACCTGATAATGGCGCGAAATATGCGGCACAAGCTAATGTTGCTAGTGGTCAAACGTCGCGTCATGCACGCAGGCCTGCATAGATAATCAACCTACTTGCAGGTGGAAGTAGTGTTTTATGTCGAAGACGCCGACTAGGATGGACGAGAGCGCGAGGCCGACCATGAGACCTAAAGTAATACAGCGTTTGGCCAGTATGAGATTTCCAGCAGGGGAGCAAGAGAGTCAGGTTTGGGGCTTTCCTTTTGAGACGGGAGCATGTTCAAATGACATTTGCTGCCAGAGTTTCCAGGATTTGAGGGCCAATTCAACTGGAACAGTCTTGAAGTTCCAGGTGATCGAGGATGCGGAGAACAGCTGCCGGCCCGCGTTGTTTACCATCAATCCTCTCGACCTTGATACCAAACATCGCGTTGGTTGGCTTCAACTTTCATGCTCTGCAATCGTGGTCTCGTGCGACGTAAAGGCTTCAGGAGACCAATTGGATTCCAAGTGGCGTTGGGCTCCACCATTGGAAATCTCCTTTCACCACGGCCCCTTGAACCGAAACCGTTTGGGACTTCTGCGGCGTGACCTTCACGATCGATCGTTCAATTCTCGCCGACAAATTTTGGTCATCGAACAGGTCATGTTTTCCCGACGGCGACGACGGCAACGACTTCCAATAGGATTTACTCAGAGTTATAGGTCCAGGGTCGCCCAGCGTCGAGTTCTTGCTTGCGTTTCGGCTTGCTAGATCCGGGACTGCCAAATAAATCAAAAATGCCGCCGAGCTGAACTTTATCTGTTCGTGTAAAGGTGTTACTAACGGCTTAGGCCTGGCCTCTTGGCTTCGAAGTCGCAATTTAGGTTTGGCTCCTTGCTCTCCCCGAATTCTCACAACTCATGACTCGCTCTCCACTTTTAGTCTGTTTCAACTCGTTTCCCGCGAGATTCCTTGCCCAAGGAGCAGGAAATCACTGGTTTTTCCTCCGTCGATGTTTCCGCTTGTGCTCTTCCCGACAAATTTTCGTCGACCAGGTGATGTTTTCTCGACGAGGACAACGACCGTACGTGATCGGATTTGGAACTGCGGGTCCCGCCCGGTGGCTGGGTTTCGAAGCCTTGCTTGCGTGTCTGGACTTTGCCTGCTTTTCAGAATTCCAAGAGTTCTAAGCGAACTCACATGTTTGAACTTTATTTCTCAAGTCCAGGCCTGCGCCAGGGAAAATCTCATTCTGCTATTCCTGTTCCTGTGCAAGTTCCAAGTCTCTGGGCTTCAAAGTCGCAACGTTAACTTGCTCTCCGAACATTTTCAACTCATAACTCAAACGGTCTCGCCTTTTGGTCTATTGTTTTGTTCCGCCGAACTTTTTCTCCCTGGGTCGTTGTCGATTCTCCCTCTGTCTACATTGTCTCATCACCAGTACTTTGCCGCAATGACTCGACGACGTTTTCACCTTTGCTTCTCGCTATAGCCGAGCTTGGCGACGGCCAGTCAAATACATTACGCAGTGTCTTACTTGGAGAAGCCTTGTTGACTTCTCGCATATCACTTGACACTCAGCTTTTGAACTTCTGGTCTAGAGCCTCCGCAGTAGAAATCGTATCGCGCCATATAATCATCTCCCGTCCTATTTTGCGGCCAATATCAAGCCGTCTCGGTTGGAGTTCTCCGGGCTGCGCTGCCCTTGCTCGCTAGTGGCCCGCTAGTCCTTAGCTCCTCCACTCTCCTCGGGCTTTCCCAGACGATGGGACCGCGCCGGGTCATTCTGCCTATGGTCCTTGTATCGTCCCACATTATTCTCCGCTTCCAGGTCTCCTTGTACGACATTTTGTCCTGCGACGCTTTATCGTGTCGATGCCTATCTATCACAACCAAGGACACCCTCAAACTCTCTCGCGTTCCAGGCTAGTATCCTGTTGGTGTAGTTTCCTGTTTTGGTGCTCCCTTGCTCGGAAATGTATAGTTGAGACTTCATTATCTCTCGGGACGCTCTTATCCTGCCGATTCCTATCACAACCAAGGATACATTCAAACTCGCTCGCCAATGTCCTGGTGGCGTAGTTTCCTGTTTCGGTACTTTCCTTCAACCTTGGGATCGCATCAACGACTTGAAACAGGATCAAGTTCACAGAATTCCAAGTTTTGGAGAATGCCTAAGACGGGGCAAGGCTCGGGATTTTTATATTCTTGACTTTTGTGGGAGAGGGAGATCCTCGAGGGCGCACCCGTTATGTCCGCCGCTCTTCGCTGATGCGGAAGCCTTCTTTGCCGAGCGGAGGCCCAAAATCCGGTGACGACGAGATGAGACCGCTCTTCCCTTCGGAGTCCGCTTGAAGCGCGGAGGAACTTCTTGGGGTCCCAACATACCGCGCAGTTGGGAGCTACTTTCGACATGCTCAATTCACGAGAGAAATTTGGCCAGACTAGACGCGACTTGGACAAGAGGCTGTGCGTATTCTGCGACTGGCTCATGCCATTCAATTGAGGGCGATCTACGGCCCCAATCCTTCAAAAATACTTCCGGGAGAATCCCCATTGCGAGCAGTCGGTATTCTCCGGTGTAAGAGACTCGTTCTCGTGACCCCCTTCAAAGAAGCCCTTGACTGCTTCTTCCTCCCCATTCTCCCCATCCCTGGTTCCTGACGGTTTTGATGACCTATGCTCTTCAGTCCAAGTATGGCCTCTTCAAACAGATTTCACTTGTTTCATTGCCTCCAACTCGGTTTTCCTGAGCTCCGCATTCAAGCACACGTTCCTATGAACGATCCTCCTCAACTCCTACCGCACAACGCGCATTTTCTCCATTTATCCAGCAAGGCTATTAAGGTTGCCATTGGCTGGGATGTCTTCAACTGAATGGAGGTACCTGATTGGGACCTGTGATCCGCGTGGACCAAGCTCACCCGATTTGGACTGACTGAATTCGTCGGAGCCGCCGCACAGTCTCCAGCTAGCTCCAGCTCGCGCTCGCGCCATAACCTGTCATAGTCCGCGCACCTACTTCAGCAACACCCGAAAAAGCAGCTTCGGTACTCACCACTTTGCGGGTGGAGGCGGCACCACTTCGCCTCTGAACAGAATTCAGCAGAATTCACCCTTTCGTTTCAGCTACAAACAAAGCGTTTCTCGCTAGTTGGAGCCAATCCCCACGTTGAACTGACACAGGCGCACCTTATCTTAACAGCTACGTGCGTACGTGAGGAGCGGGCTCACGCTGTCGACACCCCGCAAAACCGACAAGCGCTGTCGTGTGTGTGGAAAACGTCGCCCGACCGGACCGGGGTACTTACACTACGGACTGGACAAACGCAGTTGCAAGTTGTCAGCGGAAAGAGCGATGGGAACCATGTGGAGGCAGCCGAGGCAGCCCGTTGGCGCCCATGCTGCTCCCGAGACCCGCAGTAAGGCGGAACTGTGGACATTTCCCTAACGGTCCAATCGGCGTCGGGCTTTCATTTCGAGCGCCGAGTGGCGTCGCTGAGGATGTGCGTTCCCGTCGCTCAAGTCGATGGCCGCCAACTGCTTGTCACCTCCGCCGCTGGGCAGTCCAACAAATGCCTCTTCATTATAATATCTGACTCGGACGGACGGGGTATCTAAATGGACTGAAGTCTACGACTTTGGCCGAGGATCACAGTGCGTATGCCGCCCTCAGTGCGAAGATGACGGCTTCGGAATGTACCACAAGCTACTTACTGGGGTTTCACCTCTGCTGCTCTAAGCGTTATTCGCGCTTCCCGAGGACCGAGGGGAAATGAGCCCGCATATTCAGGCCCAGGGTGCGTCGACGCATTCCTTATATAAGCTGTACCGAACGGACTTGAATCCGGTACGCATCAAACACCTAATTAGTACGCATCAGTATATTTGTGCTGAAATCAGATGCGCCGTTTTTGACTACTATCAAATATCGGACCAAGTTTGCCTCCCTCCCAACTGGTGTCATACGGAATCAGTTTTCGGATACCAAAACTGTGTGCGCCGCACAAGGAATATTGAAGCGACCTCGCGACCGGCCAACACTCGTTGAAATTTCCTCTGTCCGCAGGCGGTTCCTTTTCTCTGTGTACCTTGCAACAGGATTTGCCCTTCGAATTGCCTCCGGCCGCTATATTGGCTCACGTGTGCCGGTCCCGACATTTTCAATTTTGGTTGCATGGCTTTGCGAGCATCAGTCTTTAAAGTACCTCAGCATGCGAGGCACACGTGGGATTGAAAGCCAAAAACGCAAGATTTCGCGGAATAGTTGCACGATTTCCGCAAAAGCTAGGGCCAAGAAATGACACGTGGGTTGAACCGACACACGATTATAACTTTACTTTTGCGTCAATGTCCCTACCGATAGTCCAAAGACTTATTGCGATTTGAAACGCTTTATTGTTTCCGGCTGATCGCGTTTGTCGAAGTTCGACCTTGATTTTCTAGAATTTGGTGTCCCTATTGGTCTTAACTAACCGTTGGTGCCTGTTGCTGTAACATCGTTAATTACTTTTCGCAAGTCCGAAGCGGTTCCATAGGGTTCCATCCATATGGGCAATCTGCTCAATAAATCTCCATCAACCCCGGCGTTCGAAAACCGTCGACATTTATTGCCCTCCTTAAACGCGCGCATCCTTTGGGTGAAATTCGTCGCCACTACCCCTATTCTGCCACTGTTCAGGAACTTCAGGTTCGCATTCACATCAAAATGCGATCGGAACTTGAACCATATTCACTAATCTAATCTAATCTACGATCACGATCGCCCATTGATCGCCGTAACTCAGAACCAGAGTTGAACCTCAACCTTGGAAATTTGTGTGCCGCACCCCATCTGAATTCAAGGTTGCTGGGGACTATAATGAATAGACGTCAAAGCTCGCATTGACTTACCCTGCGTCTGAGCGTGAATGATGTCTCTGCCAGCGAATACAGATTCGCTTTGAAAGTTGAATTCGTTGCGCGTCTATCTCGAGGGTCTGTTTGATTTTCTGTGTTTCAATTCCGGTGGTCAAATAAAACTGCTGCGGTGGTTTGTTGAATTTTGATGGGTGGTTGAATTTTCCACTCGGTTACCTTGACCTCCCAGTGCTATGTTTTTTTGCCAACTGTTTCACGGAACTACCGACTTCCAGTTCTCTCACCCAGGCAACCTTATCCAATTTGCTCATAAGAATTCCCATACTATCTCAATATACTCTTCTTCCATCTGTCTAGCAGCACCGCACCGCTGATAGTGATGCGTAGCGCCGACTGCTCCGAATCAATGGCTATTCAAGCAGTTCATCGCCACCAATGGCGGATCGACTTTTGATCCACGGCCATCATCTACGTCCATCTTCTAATCTCATCAGCGACGTACATCCATCTCTTCAGATCTCGTTGGCGTTCATTATGAAGGCGCGTTCCGTTCATTAAGTGGGGCGGTGCACTGGCATGTGTGGATCTTCCACTGCAAAGTACAACCGGAGCACTTCCCGAATAGGCAGGTACACGAATGGGTGCTGGCGCGGGCGCTTTGCTGACACGACTGTCACTGTGATCCTTCGCATCCCTTCGCCAGAATCATCGGCGCCGCCGATCCCGTTCACCGACCAGACGATGAACATTTGCCTTACCACTTCAGTTGAACTTTCAACCACGCTCGGGCCGCCCGCGATCTGCGCCCTATTCGAGACCTCACCAAGACCTCACCTTCGTCCGCGAGGAGGCGCGTCATTGACAATGATTCCACCCTCTCGCACGCCGACCTTGGCTTAGCACCGATCGCGAGGCGGGGCACCGCAGAACTACCGCCTCGTGTTCATTTTTGCGACTCAACGCTTGGGATGGTGTCCAATGAACTTTGTTGGAGCGGTACAGCTAACTCACCAACACCGCCGCGATTGTGACCTCTAGGCGAGTCTTTTGATTCACCCCACCACCTCCGATCATCCCCGTGGCTGGTAGGCAATTTAAAGTTCATAACGAATTAAAGTCCTTGCTAACGTTTTCGCATCCCCACAGCTCCGCGCGCGTCTTTGTATGTGGATTCCTGCCTGGTCAACGGCCGTTCAAGTCCGATTTGCCCGCGTGCTCCACCTCTGGCTATCGAAGCTTCGAAAGTGACGTCGGTAGGTGCGATGCTGCGATGTTGAGATAACTGCCGCTCCAATCGTTATGATATTACTTAGCACAGCGCAATATTCCGCCCGTCAACCAACTGCAGTGCTGATCGTGTGTCTGGCGCCCACAGAGTACCCACAGCTTTTTGTCTTGACCGACACAATGGAATTGAAGTCACCTCTGGGTCGCGGTGTCTTTCTCTTCCCTCCTTCTTACTGTGCCTTCACGCCGTGGTCCCGGTCCTGACGGCATCTCTTGCCTCGTCCAATCGTCTCTCTCCAATCACAACGGTTTCTATTCAAGTTCCGAGCTCAAGTGTTTCGTTTAGGACCACCGTTTCAACTGTATGGCTGCAGCATCTCAGCCGCTGGCCATTCTCTGTTGTGGATGTGCCGGCATCCCACCGTCCTTGATCTACTGCCAAGCCAACGAGGCACAAATGCATAAGCTCCGCTCCTCTCGCAGCCCTCCAAACGAAATTGAATGTCATTCGCGGAGAAACTGATGGTCCCTTGCTATTTGCACTCACCTGCACCCACAATAGAATCGATGACCATGCCAGCGAAAGAAGACTCGGAAGCGCCGGGAAAGCAGCAGATTTTGGAACTTCGGCGGACGCGGGTAAAACGGATTGCGAGATTGCGTTTTCTGACCAAATTGAACCGCCGTGACGATTAACCCGAAACGCGGGAGGGAGGCGCGTAGTGCCGAGCGAGCCAGATAGCGGTTGGTTGCCAGAGATTTTGAGAAGCGGGGCTACTACGTTGCGGGAACGTGTCAAGTTGAACCACCGTGACGGTTAACCCGAAACGCCAGGCAAAAGTGCGGGCACCGAGATGATTCCACCGGAGCTTTGGCCAACGAAATAGGACGTCGATATCTCATCAACCTGGAATTCGAATTTCAGGCTGACTTTCGTCTCACGAACACGAAAAACAAAGCAAACTCCGACTCGGGCAAGCTTTGTACGTTCTCCTGCACGCGGACCTTGGCCCTCAGCGCATGGCTATGATCCCCTCGAGGCTCTAGGCTTTCGTCGGCAGGCCCATTCGCGCCTCGCATACCGGTCAGCATGCCAACGCTGGTGCCGCCGTGCCGGAGGCGAGGGGAAAATAAAGACTTGCTGGCATCGGTGGCCGTTTTCCCGAAACCCTTCTTTGTCAGTCCGACTCCGTTTGAGGTGTCCCCGACTACGTACTGTAGAAATGTGGCGCTGGCAGGGAGAGACGCGCGTTATCCCGAGGACAACTCCGAAATTAGGCAACATGGGGTAGCGGTATCCAGGAGGCAGTTTTTTCGGAGTACGTTGACTCGGCATACAGGTTTTGCGAGTATGGCCTCTCGGGTGCGCGCAAAAAACAAGAAAGCTGGGACTATGGTTGATCCAGATCCGTGAGCTGCCAAGGGCCCGCAATCCAGTTCCGCAACGTTCCGAGTCGTCGATCAAACGAATCCTCCTCCGCCTACCCAACCTCTTCTCCAAACTGAAATATTCCCCACGGTGCCTAAATTGGCTGCGTTGCATTGGTGGATATAGCGCCATAATCTTCTTGGCTTATGTGCTACATACCTTCCGCTCCCATTCAGTTCAAGTAAGTCGGGTAGCATCTACTAGTTGCTCCTAGTCTGTGTAAGAAATGTTACTCTGGTTCCAAAACCGCTCGTCCTATTTCTTCTCCCCAACCCCTATTCTGAACCCTTTCTTTCGACTTCATGTCTTACATACTCTGGACCGCACGGAGGAATAACTCCCGCACCTCGCCGAGGAATCCAAGGCTCGAATTCAGATATATCTCCATGTGTCCTGCGAATCCCATTGATGGCAAGTGGCTGTGCGGTTCAACTTCAACTCAACCGCCCATATCCTCACTCTCATTTCATTAAGACCACGTCCATGATGACGTCCCAGCCAGATGCTGCACCCTCAGCCGCGGGGATCACGGGCAACTTGCGGGTAACACGGTGTCTTGCGACGCGACGCATCGCCGGCGTCGATCGAAAATAACAGCGACCTTGGAGTACTCGCACTTACCTTGAGCAGCCCGGACATGACTGACGCTGAGTGGCTTCTGTTTCCCACCCGAAGCGCTTCCGTCCCCTTATCATACTATTGAAGAAGCTTCACAATCTGACTTCTCGCCAGTTCTCCCGTCCCCTTGTCTGGCCCGCGTATATGTTGAACAAGTGGAAGATTACTCTGCTCGATTTCGGCCTTGATGTTCGCTGCCCACCTGAAGTGCTCCCGTAGCTGAACTAGTGGGATCTGGCCAATTCACCCAAGACTACGATGTTCGAATTGGGATCTGCCCGAATTTATCGTCAAGTCAGCGGAACACAACCCAACGGGCCCCCGTCCCTTCCTTCCCTACCTCCAGTGACGTATTTTCGCGCGACGTCAAATTATTCCCCCTCGTCTTGTTTCTGTTTTGTGTCTCGCACTTATTAATTGCTGAGCATAGCATACAATTGAGGCGCGGGTGTTGCCTAGCTCTAGCTCTAGCCTCTGCACCGCCGTCCGGCCATGGTGCGGTTGCTGCTTATAATCACATTCACTGTCGAATGGGGATTCCATTATGTGTCTGAGTTAGTCCACAGATGAGTACCTTCGTGGGTCGGCGCTGAGTGCTCACTCACCCACTCACTCAGCAGTTAAAAATTATCAATTGCGGGCGCGTTATTGACCTTCGTTGAGCGAGAAACTAGCTGATTCAAACTCTGGCGGAGGGAGATGAATAAAAATGTGGGTGTATTTATTCAATGCCAAACTTTGAGGTTCGTTTTTTTTTCGTGTTCAACTTGAACCTCTCTGATGCCGGGAGTCGGCTTCCCTCGCATGCCACTGCGACGGCTTTCAGCAGGTTCAATTCCAGTTCTCGGCCAGGTTCACCCGTCGATCCGCGGATTCTCCGAGGTTGAATTGATCTTCAAGTTGAACTGAATTCATTTGGAATTCATTTATTTCTGAGTTTGAACATTGAACACGACGATCCTCCGCCTCAAATCCGAACGACTGGCTGAATATTGACGATGCCTACCAGGCCCGCTCACTAAGTATAACCCGCCGAGTACTGCGTCCGAGGTCCATAACACATATAATTAAATTCCATTGAGAAGCTAAATAAAACGACAAGCGCGGTTAGCATACAAGTCCCGCGTTTAGAAACTCTCCGATTCATCCCCCAATTTTTGCTTGGCATCATATCCTAGAACCCTTCTTTCCCCTTCGCGGGATTACGCCGACTTCAAGCTTACTTACTTACCTCCCGACCTCAACTCAAAACATTCGATGTGCATCGACTCTGACTTACCTGGCGCCGACGCAGATATTGGATTCGGCGCTGAAAGTGACCCGCGACGCGTCGAACTCACTCGTACGATGGGGTAATAATTAAGCACTGAGCTGGCTGCCCTGGCAAGACGGAAATGGCTCGGTCGGTGTACAGACTATGTAGCAGACGCGCGTCATGTCCGATTTTGGCGGTCTAGAGTCGGGTCCGGGTGCCAGTGTGCATTCTGTCGCGTATGAATTCAAAGGCCGATGCAAAGTATACTTAACGGCGAGCGCGAACGCCTCGCGATTATGGCATCGCTTCGATTCTGGTAACTTATAGACTTGCAATTGGCAGTAAGTATGGTAAGGATTCAAGGATCCAGAGGCGCTCCGCGGTCCGCGAAGCGCTTCCTGATCTTATAAACATTCGGAAGGGTCACGACGTCCCACGAGCAGTAACGACATTCCGCCGAGTCCGCGCCATTCCCGAGGGCCGCTGGGGCACGCGAGTGACGCGACGCGGCGCGATGGGGGCGGTTAAGCCGTGGGAGAGGTACGTACTGTGGGCGTTATGGCATGGGTAAAAGCAAATTCAAGCGAACGGGGTTGAACGCGGACAGACAGGTTATGGCATCTCAGAGCCGGCGGTTAAGTTATACTAGTAAGGCTCGCGTCGCGCTTCCGGAGGGCCGACGGCGCGCGCACAGACGCGGCGGAGGAGAACCCCTGAGGGATATGGAATGTTCGAATTCCCAGCATCGCGGCGTGCGAAGACGGCGTCTCCGGAAGAAGGTTGACGGGCACATGGCTGTATGTGTTCCCCGGGGAGTATATAGTTTGAAGCTATGGCGGCGTTCAGCTGTACTAAATTCAACAGCTAGAAGCAAGGCCAGCAATAAAGGTCTCGTTATCAACAGGAATGCCTCTTCTTTTGGAAACAAACACGTTGAGAGACTATGTTGAAGTTGAACTTTAATTTCCGGACGGAAATGAGCCTTGGATGGAGGTCTAGGTTGTATTTGAAGAAGCCTAGACTGCGACTTCCTCAAATGGCATCCCCCGGCGGTGGAATGGAAGGACTTGAAGGAAGAAATGCGTAAGTGGGCACTTGGTGGGCGTCAGTGGGCACGCTGGGGCGTCTAATATACGCGCCTGCTGCCTGCCTTTGTGCCAGGATGGACATTCTGTTCGCAGGGGTTCCACGGAATTAATTCAGAAGACTAGAAGTGAGTCGAGCTGGTGGGCGCTGTCCTCCCCGTCCAATATAATATCGAGAATAGCATATAGTGAGTTAGTCTCTCGTAGACAGACGCTACAACAGACTTGCTCGCAATGTTGTAATAGTGAGTAACGACTAGGGGGAAAATAACTTTCCAGGGCGTCACGGTGAACAACACTTTGGGCTGGGACTGCGCTAACGCGTCAAGTAATTTTTAACCCCAGTTGGAGTTGAACTAGACGTCCGTGAAGAAGAAACCAACCGACTGTCGAACCAAGAATGGACCATTACAACAGATTAAAACCTTGCGACCACATCAACGTCACCCTGAGCTCAGTCCGACTCACCTCGGGTGGGAACGGGTAAGCAGGCCGACGCGTTTGCCGCGTTTCAGTTCTCGAGGAACCCCGCGTCGGCAAAAGGTGCAAAGGTCGGTCCCGGCGGCCGGGCCGAATTGGGATATTTGGTTGAAATTAATGGCTGCATTTAGTCCGCAGCATGTGGACGTTGCGGCGCCGGAGTGAGGGTCCAGGAGCATCAAGACCAAGGTATGGTAATTAACTGCGTCCTGAACTCGTTCCTACTCTAGCGCTTTTTGACTCGTTGTTCGAACGTTCTGGGCGGTTTGTGGCCAGGGCGGGAGCAGCGGCTTTGTTTGCGGTGTTCCAGGATGTTCGTACAAGCCCGCCTAGGAGGACCGGTGAATTGAACCAAACCTAAAGACTAATCGGCGTGGTCTATTTTTTTCGTTTATTTCAAACTCGAGCTTGAAGTTGAATTTGGTTTAAGTCCAAGTGCCCTCAGAAATACCGTTGCCAACTCGTGGAACAACTAGGCGTTGGGGCGACCCACCCAAATTTTCTTGGCACGCAGTTGGTTCGTTTTTTCCTTTTTGTTTCTCTTGATGTTTTTATATACTGACTTGACTCGACCGACGACGTTCTGTCGACGAGGGCACTAGAGAAGCTCCTTTCTTCGTTTTTATTGTTTGCCAGCGCCAGTGCGACTCCCGAGTCTGCGAAGCTTGCAAAACAACACGCGCGAATGAATGGTTCAACTTGATTTCCCCCTTTTCTCCGGTTGGAGCTCGAGTTCAATACGTTGCACCCGGAGACTGTGGGCACAAGAACCCGCCCTCGAATATTAAATACTTGCCCAACTTGCACTTGCACTGGCACTGGCATCACTGGCACCCACCTAATCAACAGCTGTTCGCCGCCCGTTCGTGTACATCCCGCCGTCCGCCGGGGTTGAACTTGAAGTTGAAATCCGCTGAATACCATTATTATCGCCCGGAGCTCCGTGTTCGTGGTCGTGTTCGTGCGTTCTGACCCGCCCTACAAGCCGTTTGTTCCGTGTCCCTCTCTCTCTTTTTTTAGTATTTATGCATTTTGGGATTGGGGGGCATCGTGTGGGCGGGGTGGATATAATTGGCCATGGGCGCCAAGCTTCCAAGATGATGAGTATACATACGTTCGGCCGCTGGACGAGGGCAAGCATACAATGCTTGTACAGTGCATCCGAGTAAAATGAAACGCATCAAGCCGGGGAGAACACGGGGTGCCTCAGGCCTCAGGCTGCCAGTGTCAGTGTCCTGAGGAAGAGAAGCCCCGTCGAGGCCGAGTGGGAAGCAGGAAGCGGGAAGCGGGAAGCAAGGAAGCATGCGCAGGAAGCGGGGCTCGGTGAATGTCATCCCAGGCTCTTGGAATTGAAATTAACTCGAATATTGGAGGCAAGCAAGCGAGGTTGAAAATGGCAAGTTCAAGTTGACGAGCAGAGATGATGAGGAGCAAGATGAAGATAAGGACGAGCGCGCGCGCACGCGTGCGAGAGGTTAACGCTAATACGAGTATCCCATCCGTTGACTCGAGATAAGAGTAGTATATTAAGTAGGTCGAATTGGATGGAACTGCGGTCCTAGTGTTCAGGACTGGTTGCGCCAGTGCCACGCACGGTGAGAAGCATATCGACGAGGGAAGAAGATACTTAGATCCCACTGGCTGCAGGAAGACGTCTCCCTCCCAGATGATCCGCGCCCCCTTCAAGTTCCCATGACCATGTATACAACGATACATCGAAGAGGGAGAAGATCACTAGATCCAACTGGCACTAGCACAGGCACTGGCACTCAGGCTGGCAGTCGTAAGAAGATGCCAGTGATGCGCCGCAAGAACCTGATGAATCGGAGTCGGGATTCAATGAAGACTCTTGAATCTTGATGCACCCGGGATCCGCTCGGCGCTTGGAGCTTGACATAGGCGTGAGTAGTATAGATAGACCGGCCGGAATAGGTCCCGTATAATGAACTCATCACGATGATCTTTGGGGACCGCATTGGGCTGGGGCTTGAACATAGATCTGCGCGTCTCGTCTGTTTTTATTCGAGTTTTTTTCCGAGTCGTTTCGTAGGTTTTGTGCTATCCGCGTCGCCGCGTCGCCAGTCCGTTCGTTGGTTCCATACGTGCGAATAAACGACGGGGCCCGGGTTGAAGTTGAGATACGACTCGGACTCCGGTCAAGAAACAAAGTCAAGTTGAACTTGAACTTGGTTGAACTTGTCGGAAGCGGAGCCGACCATCGGAGTTGAAGCGACATGGAATAAGCCCCCACCGACCGTCCGGGGGCCGCGAGAACCTGATGCACTGGTACTGAGCGTAATTATAGCCTCCTGCATAATGAATTATCACACCGCAAGGGTACCTGCCCTGCGATTCGCCCATCGAAAGCGATCCGCTGGGGTGCGATTATTTATTTATAATCATAGAGCTGAGTCCGAGCCGTCATCTGCGATAAAATAGACAAGAGACGCTTTGAAGTGTTTTGAAGTGCTATCTGCGACGGCCCGGGTCAAGGGAGAATTATCATGATGCCCTCCGACTCCGACTCCAACTGCAATCCCCCGCAATCGCCGCGTCAACTCGAAAATGATAATATTCAGATATTGATCGCTTCAGTCAGATACAGAATCCGTGAAGTAAAGCAAAGCAAAGTCTCGTAAATCTGCTGCCCAGATCTGGAGCTTATATGCGCATGTACATACCTACACATACATGAACTACACAGCGGTCAAGATTAGTTAGCACTCAAAGCTTCGAGCTTTCCCACGGTTTGGATGTAGAATACTACTTATCTTAAACCGTGGGAAAGCAAGCTTCTACCCTCTACCCTCTGGGTTCGAGCCGCAAGCCACGGTTGACTTGATGCGATAATGCTAGCCAGATGTATAATCCCTGGTCCAAAAAAGACAAACAAACGAACAAACACGGGAGTTCGGCGCGCGTGTGGATGTATGTATGGGGTTTGAAAAATCCATTGGCAGGCTGAGGCCCTCGATTAGCCAACCAATACCAGGGGGCCCGGGCCCGGGCAAAGACTCGGAGTGAGGCACATGAAAGCCGGGGCAAAGAGCGAGGCACATGTGACATGAAAGCGGGGTGCGACTCGTATTAATTAATGCACAGTTCAACCATCGTTCTTTACGAGACAAAGGATAGACGCAGGACAGATAAACTTGAAGGGCCGGGGCTGCCCTGCGCCCTGCGCGTTGTCTACGCTTTACAATTATCCCGGGCCCTCCGAGTCCTTTGTATGTTGTAAAGAACTGATCGTGAAACTGAAACTGAAACTGTCGCGCTACCTACCTTTTGTTTACCGTGACTGGGATTCCTCGGAGTCGAGTCCGAGTCGACCGCAAAGTAAAGCAAAGCAAAAGTCCGGATTAGGGATTTAGAGTCGAGACCGGCGTCGACGTCAGCGTCGGGGCTGGTATATGATATATGATATGGAGACGTGGAATAGAGACAGCGTGCAAAAACTCCAAACTCCAAAGCGCAAAGCGAGTCGGGTGTTCTACATGTGTTGTGTTAGTTATGATTTATTTCGCTGGTACAGTGCTGCGAGTGGATGGGCGAAGACGGCGATTCCGAGGCTGAGGCTTGCAATCCGCCCAAGTTCAAGTTCAAGTTCAAGTCGTTGGCAACCTGCGCTCGAGCCCACAGCGATTCGCATCCATATGCATCGCACTCGAAGCGATCTAGAAATATAGAAACACACAAATAGAATACATGTGAACCCCCCCGACCGACCGACCTGGAACCGAACTCGGTATCCGAGTCGCTTGTAATATTATTGAAATGAAATGAAATGATCAGCTTGAAGTACCATATGTGTCGGACGAGTCGGGTGGGGGTGATCGCACCGTGGCCATGGGTTGGGGAATAAGAGATAGAGATAGATAGAGACACCTAGAGACGCCTTGGTCGTTCGTTCGTTCCCCAAGTTCCCCTTCGTCACGGTTGCGCTTTAACGCCCACAGAACACACACGTGGGTTGACTACGGGGATCTTATCGCTGCTCTAGTCACCCCATCGTCGTCGTCGCACCGCACCGCACCGACAGCCACAGCGCTAGTCGGCGGTGCGATGCTGATATGGCGACATGTCGACCGGCTTGATTTGGTTGTGTTGATCGTGGGAGTGGGAGTGGGAGCGGGGATCGAAAGTTGAAGCGGAGTTGGAGTTGAGGTGAGCGGGTTTTGAAAAAGAAAAAGAAAAAGAGAAAAGAAAAAGAAAAGAGAAAGAGAAAACGGTGGGGAGCGTGCAAACTGCGAGGATCGGTCGCCTGACTTTGGAGTTTCAGCAGGATACGGGTTGTAATTGAATTTGAAACAAGCAGAGGACGGAAAAATGGATTTGGCGTCGAACTTATACAGAGAAAAGGCACCGCATATAGAAGGCCGTCTGAAATTCGAAGGTGGTAGGGATACTGGCAGGAGTCGAAACGAGTCGAATGGAGGTGACTCCTCAGCGCTACGTGGACGACGCACTCACGGCCGCCACTGGGGCTGGCAGCGAGAGGACGGACGGGAGAACCCTCGTCGGCGGCGGAATGGAATATACATGTCGATGTCTACTACTTGGGCACCAAAGGGCGGTAAATAGTGTACGTGCCGTGGCCAAGTCGGCCGTAGGTATAAAAATGGGAGAGGAAGCGAAGGTGGGGTATATTTGGAGAGGCAGAGCCAGATAGAAGCGGCACCGCCTCGTCTGGACGTGGAAGCGCAGGATAGTTGTTTCAGGAGTGGCGCTGGGTCAAGTGGAGAGGAGAAGGAGGCAGGCGGAGACAGGCATTAATGGACTCCGAAAAGAGAGGGCGATAAGAGGATAGTGGCCATGTGAGGAAGTGACGGAAGCAGAAAGGCGATCGGGGAGTGGATCTGGGATCGGGTAAGCGTGATTACGGCGGGGTGGCCGGTGCGCCGCTCAGCTCGGCAGGCAGGCGCTGGTGGGCAGAGTGGGTGGGGTGGTATGGAAGGCGCGAATGCTTGCACAGGAGAGTTGCCCTGCTTTGGACGGACACCGGACTGGTGGGTGGTTGCGGGGTCCGTGCCCCCGGATAGCGCGCCCTCCTCGCTACGAAGTGCCGCTGTGCTGGGTCTTTGGATGTGTATCCCCGGATGGCAGAACTGAAATTGGAGGATCTCGATTTGGGCCTGGGGACTTATGCCGACTTTGCTCTTAACGGGCGGATAATCCGGGGAGCTCCCCCTGGCAGACAGCATGGACTCGCTGCAATTCTCCCCCAACAACTACGCCGACGACAAGGCACCCCGCACCCCGTCCCCGCCCACCGCGTCCCCCCACCACCCAAACTACAAGCCCGACCTCGACCCCGTCCGCATCTTCTCCCAGGACGACGACCAGTACCAGTGGGCCGCCCCCCACCACCAGCCCCGTCCCTCCCTGCTCCAGGAGCTCTACGACAGCGACTCGGCCGCCCTGTCCCCCGAGCAGCACCCCTCCCCGCCAGACATGTACGTCGACCCCCAGGACAACTGGCCCCCTGCCCCGTCCCAGCGCCCGGCCCACGACTACACCCTCATCCGCCGCGCCACCTTCCCCTACGCCCGCCAGGAGCGCCCCGACGAGCTCGCCCAATACCCGCCGTTCCTCCACCACCCCGACCCCCATGGCCCGTCCTCTGGCGGGTACGACGCCATGCCCCTCTCCGCCGAGCCCAGCGCCCTCCACGGCCACTCCTCGCATGCCGCGGACAACGGCGGGTACTCCCCGCCCGGCTACCCCGCGCCGCAGGACGGGCCGCCGTACGAGGGCGGCGTCAAGGTCGAGGGCCACGAGCACCACCACCTCGGCGCCCACTACGCGCACAGGGGCGAGTACCCCCCGCCCCCGCAGCAGCAGCAGCAGTTCTACCGCCCCATGCACCACGGCGGCTACCCGCAGCACATGCAGCAGCAGCAGCACCACATGTCGCCCGCCATGCACCCCCACGCGCACCACCCCGCCATGCACCACCCCCACAACGGCATGCACCTCGGCGGCGGCCACAACGTCGGCTACCCGCCCCACGGCCTGCCCGTGCAGCACACGGACGACGCCGCGTCGAAGGAGACGCAGTACCTCCGCCGCCGGTGCTACAACTGCCACACCACCGAGCCGCCCTCGTGGCGCCGCTCCACCCTCAACCCCGGCAAGATCGTGTGCAACAAGTGTGGCCTGTATGAGCGGACGCATCTGCGCGCGCGGCCGTTGCGGTTTGACGAGCTGCGCGCGGGGAACAAGGCGCGCAAGGGGGCCAAGGTGAACGGCAGCCCGAAGCAGCAGAAGAAAGTCGGCGGGGGGGCCGTGCAGCGGCGGAGTAGCGTCAGCAGTACGGGGAGCAGCGTGCAGAGCGGCAGTGGCGCGAGCGACTGGGACGATTCGGGTTGGTCCCGCTCCACCTCTCTTTGCTCACCTCGCTAACTTTTTTTTTGTTTTTTTGCAGGCTCAGTGTACTCCAACACCTCCAACACCAACCCGCCCTCCTCGTTCAACTCGCCCGCCTTCTCGCCGCACCCGCCCTCCCTCTCCCTATCACACTCGCACTCGCACCCCTCGTCCTCGTCCTCGCACTCGTCGCACTCGGGGAGCTCGCCCCGAAGGGACAGCCTCTCGCGCTCCCCGCCCCTCCTCGGCCCCGGCGCGGGCTCGCCCCATCTGCTCGGCTCGCCGCCGCACTCCGCCGGGTTCCTCGGCGGCGGCATCGGCGGCAGCGGGTTTGGGTCGCACGCGCATGGGCATCCGCACGCGCACGCGGGCAACGGGATCCGCCTCCCGCACGCGCCGGACATCCCCACGCTCGGCACCAACTCGCCGCACATGGCCATGGGGCACCTCGGCGGGGGCGGGGGGATGCGCACGAAGCCGCGGAGCAACACGACCGGCGGGCTTGGGCTCGGGCTGCACAACGGCGGCGGCGGCGGGCAGGGGGGCCAGGGGGGGTATTACAGCCCGCAGCCGAATGGGCACACACTGCACCACTCGTCGAGCAACTCGAGTCTGCACTCGCAGCACTCGCAGCACTCGTCGTCGCCCGCGATGCACGCGGCGGCGGCGCTGCACCCCGACGCGGAGGGGGGGCTGTATAGGCGGGGGAGCATGCCTGATATGCACCTCGGCGGTGGGGGCGGGGTGGGGGGCGCGGGGTGGGAGGAGCTGGGGATGGGCGGGGTGAGCGTGAAGGAGGAGCCGAGGGCGGTGTTGGTGTAGGCGTGCTTCCTGCTTCGTTCGCCTGCGACTTTTCGACTTTTCGACGCGCGGACACTGGACGCCTGCGACGCGACACATCCTTCTCTCCATCCAAAATCATCGCAACCGTAACAGAAAACGACGCGCATAAAAAAACCGCGACACCCCCCCACCGTCCTCCTTTCGCACCTCCTCCGCCTCCGCTTGGACTCGAGCCAACGCAAACGCAAACGCAAACCACACTTATTTATCCACACACACATACCACCCCGCCACCTTTACCCCCCGTCTGTTCGCTGATACCACCCACCCACCCCGTGGGCTGTACGCTTTTTTTTTCTGTTTCGTTGTCTGTTTTTTCGTGGATGGTGATGAGCGTGGGTGTGGGTGTGGGGGGCGTGCTGCAATATTGTATCTTTATTCTTTCGTTTTTCGTTCTTTTCTTTTTTTGTTATACGTATTTTTCTTCGTCTTTCCTTCACCGCACACGTACTACATACACACATACAAGCGCTGGCCCCCGCCCCACACACCCCGCACACCTTATTTATTCCGTAACTTGTTGTAACTCCCCCCCCCCCCCGCCTTTGTACTAGTTAGTTAGTTAGTTAGTTAGGTAGTTAGGTAGTTTGTGATAGAGAGAATTGGAATGAAGTGAATTGGAATGAACGAGTCGTCTTTTATTTGGTGCGACTGAGGGGTTGAGCGCTGAGCTTACGACGGCTCCGAGCGAGTCGAGTTCGACTAGTGGCTTCGACTTCGGGACGCTCGAGCTCAGTCGTTTACGGTTATGCATTGGGATTTTCCTTTTTCCTTTTTCTCCTCGGCGTCGAAGAGAAGACGGCGACCTTGAGCTTGGGAGTAGTGTTCGAGCGGACCCGCACCCCGGACCCGGCTTCGACTCGGACGCGTCTTTGAGAAAGGTACCGGTAACCCGAACCCGAACCCGTTGAGACTAAAGGCTACTGGCTACTAGGTAGTAGTGAGTGAGTAAGCTCGCGCGGCCGGTGGGAGTGGGGTCGCGTCGCGTCGGCTCCGCCCCGGACGCGACGCGACGCGACGCAGTGGAGGCGTGGGTAATTATATATGCTAATAAACGAGAGCGTCTAAATCTCCTTGCTTCCCACCACCACCACCACCACCACCACCACCACCTTTCGTGCGTTTGGCAATGGACGCGTTCTGTCTGCCTGGAGAGTCGCGCGCATTCGCATGGGGGAGCGCGACGCGTGGGCTGGTGTTCGCTCGCGCCGGGGGAAGACTCGTGCTGATACCCAGGGGCCAGGCGCGTCGCCACGACTTGTGCAAGCACGGCTATGTATTGGCTACGCCGGTCAACGCGCGCGTTTTTGGCGGGTCAAGGACTGTTGGCGCGAAACTGTGACGGGACTTGCACAGTTCGGGCACGACTGTGTAGGCTAAGGCTAATGCTCAGACAAAAACATCCTCAGACTAATGCAAGAAACTGAAACCCTCCAGCCGTGGGCTCGTGCCGCAGCAAATAATAATATTTCGACTTCACGCTGGCTCGGACCTGGGCTTGTATGTGCGCGTGCGTCACTTCGGACTTGGTCTGCAACAATGATTCGAAGCCCGCCCACGTGTCGGTCGGTAATCGCCGTCGAACCGTCGGGCTTCGACGACTTCCAAAGTTCGAGTCGTGTCTAACGCTTAACGCTTAAACGCTCCTTCCCTTCTCTTCCATTCGCCGCATCAAGACAATGATCAATCACAATCATTCTCCAGCCAGACGCGTTTATCTGCTCACTTATCTCGCGCCCCGGGCCCTCCTGCTGTGGTAGGTAGGTAGGATTGCACGGCCGGTCCCAGATTCTGTGGCTGAACCAGGACTGAACGACACGAAATATTAGCGTTTCAAACTTGTTCCTCAGCCGACGCACGCACGCCCGCTTCCAAACAAGTCTCCGTGCGTCCGCTTCCAATGCTGCCTTCCCTTCTTTCGCCCACCCCGGGCCCCCGACGCGTAAAAGGAACCAACGAATTAGAAGCCGCCGCTAAGCGCTAGCGAGCCCGGGCCTGTTTCCAGGAGTCGAATAAATTAAACTGCGTGCATGCAGGCATGCCGTTGGGTGGGTCACGTTTGGCGCCTTTGTGCGGCGGACTGGCGCAGCTGAAGGGTTGAAACAGGCGTGTTGAAACCTAATACATAGGAGGCGCGCCCCACGTGGAATTGAAATTTGGGAACGACTCCGTGACCCTGCCGGTTCAACCGTTCAAGCAATCGTACTATCCATACTGAGCGGGGGGTGCGATCGTGAAAGGAAAACAGGTCCAGGTGAGAGGGTCGTAATTTCGTATCGGCAACGGTAATCCTAGTACTATCTGCTTGCAATTGCCACTCGGAGGTTTTAGAGATTGGGAGAGTACAAAGTAGTCGACGAATTTCAAGCGAGTTGCTCCGCTTTCGGTCCGAGCCGACCCTCCGCTCCTTGAAACTCGACGCGGAAGTTTAAAGGACTCGAGCGAAACGAAATTCACGCAGAAAGGCCTCCAATGATGCCATCCACCCATGCTCAGTTCAGGTCAGGTTGACACTCAGCCTGACCTGGCTGCACCCAAACAGCTTCAAGCCATATATTTGTAGCCGCGCCAATCCGGTACCCGAGCGCGCAGATCCCTGTGTGTTCCCCCCATATGCCCTCTTTCGGCCATTTCACATGCGATTTGCGCGTTGTGCAAATCACGACTTGGTGAGTTGGTCGATGCGAGATGGCGCTTTGTTGGATGGGCATGTCCGAAGTTTCTCGGAGCGAACGGCCGCAAGATTCTACTGCAGCTACCACCCGACCCGATATATTCGGGCAATCTGTGGCTAGGCGACTGGAATTCCTAGAAAGAACGGGATAAGAAATTGCGCAACCCGCGCAAGAGCGCGGCGAGCAAGCGCGATTAATATTGAGAGAGCATGCTTGACGAGCGGGAAAAGGCTTGGCGCAGCAGGTGGTTCGTTGTAGAAATGGCGGAGCCGCGATAATGGACATTCGAATAGTTTCAGCGTATCGGAGGCGAAACTTCACCGATGTATCCTACGGCTAGGGCTGCATGGATCCGGACGCCCTACACCATACCGAGCAGATACTGTCATACTGAGTCCCTGCAGACGGCTGCAGACCGAAGAGCCATTGAAATATTGATGACCCATCATTTCTGATTTCAACTGGAGCCGCGATGCCGGCTGGTGGACGTGATCCTCTCATCCCGCCTTGCGCACACGAAAATCCCCACCGCCTAGAGCTGCCAGCGGCTGCAACGCCCTTCTCAAACCTTCTCAAACCCGACTACCCGCGGGAATCTAAGCGCGATAGCGCACTTTCACTCCCACAGCAAGACTCGGTTAGCGAACAACCACGGCGGCGGCCGTCGTGCAGCACTTGCGACGACGTGCGACTCAACCCTGCCCGCGGTTCTCCCTCTTTTTCACCCTCGGATCGCCCCGTAGACCACCCTTCGGACTGCATCCGCCTGCCTCAACCCACCAACGGCATCGCCGCAAACATGTGGGCTTCGCAAGGCGACATTGCCCGCTGCGCATGGTCCCCGCCCATGTGCCCATCCCGCACTTTTTCTGGTCTCCTTCTCTGTCTCCTACTTTTCGCTGGATACCACGGACACACGCTGATCCACTGCCGCGACACGCAAGTTTCGTCGATCTCCTTACCAGCAAGATTCTTTTTTCGCAGTCTTCCTTCCACATAGTAGATATGGACTACCTCCTCTGAAACGCTTGCAAGTTGAACGTCCGAAAACGCGCATTTGCTTCCGGCCCTTCCCGATATAGGACACCCTTTCGTTTACCTGGGAATTGTGGAATCGAGTTGAAACCCAAGCCAAGTTGAAACCGGATGAACTCTGCTTTCACCGACGAAGCCAGTACCAGTACGGACTTGTGCACGCGGTGCACCAAGCCCTAGCTGAACGGTGCAATTAATCGCAAGGAGAATCGGTATCGAACGGTGTACAACTGCCTGGAGATTTTGTCGTTGACTTATCCTGTCTTATCAGTTTCGACTCCTGTCGCCATGTCGGTTTTCCCGGCGACCTCTAGGTTAACCGTTATCTTATCCGCTAGATTTTTCACTCAATCGAGAAAGTGAACGTTATACAAACCCCTGGGTTGAATACTCATTCACTGGCATTCTCAGTTCGACTCGGAGTTCCGAAACCGTGTCTGGCCGCTGCTGTCCGATTATGCCTGTAAGTACGTACACGTTCCTGCTCCCTGCCAGTCCCTGCCTACATATACGCGAACCTACGCGAACTACGCGAGCCGCCTATAATTACGTGGTTGGTTGGATTTTTCCCCAAAAGGCGCAATCGTTCGGCGCTTGCCGCTGCGCCAAGGATAAGCGCGCCGACGCAGATATTCGCCTAAAGGTCGTGGCGTGGCATGGTGAGTATTTCTCAAAACAGCAATATGGGTCCCAGTGTCAACATCGGGAAATCGCGTAAATTGGGAATTTCAAATTTCCTCCAGGGCGGGCCGATTCCCGACGCGTCCCTGCTGGCGGAAATGAAAAATAAATTCTGCATGCAACCTCTTTCGGCGGGGGACCATATGGGTAGCATGTCAGAGGGCGTCGCAAGCGGTAAAAGCGCAACGTCTGGGGGAATATGTAACAAATTTGCAAACGAACAAGGAACGTTCTATAAATTCCGGTGTCAGAAACATACTGCAGGCCGAGGATTTGCGCCCACATGTATGCTCGGGTAGAGTGGTCGTTCCCAGGCGGTGAAAGCGTGAACGCCGTCCTGGCCCGTCCAATTCAAGTTCAACAAGTAAATAGACTCCCCCTTTGACGTGCAAGTCTAAGTCCGCCGCAGGCAGCGCGAATGCGGGAGTGTGTGAGAGAAATCCCGCGCACGTCCGCCAATATTCTCCATCGTAACAATTCAGCATTGAAATTGGGTTGAGCCAGAAATTGCTTTTTAGCGGTAATATTGCGTCATTTAGAAACCACTAAATGCATCTGCATAGAGTACAATATGGGTCCAGACCCGCGCGTCGTCGATGCGCGGCGCAGTAATTTTATGGCAATATATTTGAACCCGTGGTTGAAGAGTCGGTAAAACGACCGCCTATCGCGAGAGGCGAATCAGACCGCTGACGACGTCAGAGACTGAGTCGTCTGAGACTTGTGCGTCGTCAGTGACTGAGTCGTCTGAGACCTGTCTGAGACGGAAAGCCGCGGCGTCGGTCACCAGAGAATAAGATATGAATAAATCGTCTCAGGAGGGGCTCCAAGTCAAATGGCCAGGTCTTTGGATGGTTCAGGGCTCAGGGCGCCGAGTCCCGGGCTTGAAGGGCATACCAACCGAGATTCCGGTTTTCCGTTTTTCCTTCTTGTTGGTAGATAGGTTTTACTTTCAGCGATTGCTCCAAGCGTCAAAGTCGACGGTAGTTGTAAATTTGTACAGCGACGCTTGGTAATCGACCTGGGGCATAGTGGGTTACACGGCATTCCGCGGGACCGGGGCTGAATTTGGTGTCTTGTGCCAGCGAAAGGCGGGCTATTTTGGAGGTGGTGCTATTCTTTGAACTGCGTGGCGAGGAACCAGGGTAACGTATTACCTTGCGTACAACGGGTCACAACGTACAACGTCGGAAGTCTATTCAGTTATTTCCCGAGGGGAGCGGGCGAGGACGCCGCTGGCAGTGAGCAAGAGTAAGCAGCCAAGGCCGGCGCAGGATCGCGGCTGGGATGCATACCAAAAACGAATTTACCAAAACCAGTCGAACGAGACTCGGGTTGGACTCGGGCCCTCGGGAAAATGCATTGAAGGAAGCCCATTCGCGCGCTTGGTGGTGTCACAGGTATACGTGTGTACGTCTTGAAGAGCGGTGAGCGCGGACCCAGCATGCCTAGCCAGAACGAACTCGGCGGGGAAAACTGCTGCCGCGAACAAGACCCGGGAATAAATACAGCAGTCTGGCAGGTTTATCCGGCAGCACAGAGTCGTGACTGGACAAGTAAAAGCGAGAGAGGAAGCCTCGAAGTTGGAGTTGCTGTAGGTTTCACGGGGCAAATTCGACCGAGTTTCGCACTCACGTCACACCACCTGGCGTTGGAATCCCTGAAGTGCAAAGGTTGGCGCATAGCCGTACTTGCATAGTCGTGTAGAAAGCGGTCAGAGGGCTCGGCCGATTCCGAGGCGCCGTAAGCCGCGGCGTGGGCGTTTCTTTCGAAAGGTTTGGCGCCAGAACGCATATTCAGTGGGCGCACTGTATGTCTGACCCGATTCAGCCAGATACGACGCATCGATTGAAGAAGCAGGCAGCTGAATGTACTATGACGGGATGCAGTACAAGCGTCAACGGAAACAGTCCAGCCTTTGTTTCTACTTTTGTTTTCTCTACAAAAGAGGGTTAGTGTGCACACGAGGCTCTTGTATTTCTCTCTTCCATTTCACGCTGTTAGACGCTGGTCGGTACCTTTGCTTTTCAATTGCCTAAACATATCGATCCTTGTCTGGAAACAACCAAGAATTGAGCGGTAAATTCGCCACATGTAAATTGAAAGTGATGTAACAAGGACGCATATAGATAGATTGTCCTTCTCGCACCGTTTTCACCGCCAACCTTAAACCAACAACTTGACCTTCATGCACTAACACTACAATTTCCTGAAACGAAGGTGCCGTGGGAGGGTAAGGGTCATGCGACGCCGGCCAAGTTGCCGTGTCGTTTCGCGGTAGACGGCCGCAGCAAATAGTTTGGTATTAGACCGCACCAATTGGGGCTGAAAAGGCCAGCGGTCAAACTGCGGCGTAGCGGGAGCCCGGGGGAATGTCGGGAGCAAAAAAAAGGGACGCGAAGAGGCTTCATTGCATTTCGAGGGCTTGCTTGGCCGGCGAGGCGACGGGCGCCGCGGGGGCAAAGCCCATTTCCATCGCAATCGCATCGTGCTCCGAGGTGGGTTGAGCGGCGCGCGCTGCTGTCGTGCTCGGCGTATGCCAGAGAGACGCTACGTACGTAAGACTCTTCGCGGCGAGCCTGGTACCGATCCACTGCGCCAGAGACGCGCCTGGGACGAGTCCCATGACGTCCTTGACGTCCCAGAAGTCCCGATGGTGCGTGATACGACCTTGCTCGTTGAAGGAAAGCCGGGTGATTATGTGGAGGGAAAAATGAAAGGGGGAAGGGATGGTCAGTGACGTGCCGGGGATGGGTAGGCCGGGGGAACTAGGATGGGAAGCGGTGGTCTGGGAGGGCCCAGAGGCTGTGATAAGCGAATCGGAGGAAGGTTGAGCGCGATAGCTGCCCTCGCGGTGGATGCCGGGGAGAACTAGTATGTTTAGGGTATGTTCTACTATGGTTTTCTTATGTCCATCTGCCACACTTTGTGAGTAAAAGCTTGAATGTCCTGTCAGCGCTCCACTTACCGAAACTCTCGTTTTCACAAATGTCGCTAATCTCCGTCCACACACGTAAGGCCTGGAACAAGGGATCATCCAAATTCCGCGCCAGGAATCCTGCCCGTGGGGGCTGTAATCGGAAGAGGGTGCAAATAAGGGCTATCGGCCTTGGAACGTCGATGACGCTCAGCTGCCGGGAAAGTTGATGAATGTCCGCTATAACGGAGCGTGAGGTAGCCGTCAAGACCGGGTTTTCGTAGCTGGAGATTGTCAGGACGAATGCAAAGAGCATGGGACGCTGCTCACGCTAGAAAACACAAAGAAGTCTCAATAATTTGATTTCCCTCAGAGAATGGGACACGTACTAGCACTGGACTCGTAGAAACGGTCGATTGAATCGGCAGACGCGGGATTTTCACCATACATCGTCGTGCAAACGTCCACAGCCGTCGCATAAGTCGCAGACGTGAGAGAGAGGTCAGAGTGGATCGAAGAGGAATGCTGGGTCATGGCCATGACCTCCTTGTCCTTGGGAGACGTTACAGGTGCAGTGTTCATCATGGTAAGAGGCGTAGGCGGTAGAGTCGAGTAGCAACTGAAACCCAAAATCTGCGCGTGTCGTTGGGGCGGATCATCTTCGGTTGCCAGTGCATTGCTTGTCTTTGTTGTTCAGCGCCTTCCCGACTTCGAACCTCACCCAACCATGTCCACCACGGTACATACATACTTTTCTGATTTCGGTACAAATATGCTCTCATCGACCTGCTCTCTTCAATCTGGCTGAATCTCTTCCGAAGGAGTTCTTCCTGCTGTAGACCTTGCGCTTGGGATTCGTAACTTGGCGAGCAGAATCACTATATGGGCTCGTCAGCATAACACTCAGTACATTGTACGCTTGATGTTGACGTCGTTGTCGCCCATAATGGATCCCCAACTGATCCAAGGGTTCAGGATATTATATTTTCGTACCTGGTTTGATGCCAACTTGCGGTCCGACTCGTCACCTGGCGTCTACGCCTGTATAATAACTATTTCGCTAGAAGGTGCTGCGGGGGACGCACGACAGGACTTTCCGCTTTTCGGTGTTTTTCGTTTCAACTTGGTTTCACCAAGGAAAGCGACAAGTTAACTTCAACTTGCCCTGATGACCATCATTCACAAACAGGAACGAAGTGATTTGTGCTCAGAGGACCGAAAATGTCCGCGAAAAACGACACGTGACTTGCACACAACGTGATCACTTGTCATTTCTGCTGGCTCCGTGCTCTCGGAAGCTCTCGGAAGCTCTCGTTGTCTTGTACTATGCCAGCGGCGTCGACTTCATAGCCCAGCGACGAAAACCCTGTTTGTGCCCGCCGCTTGCCGGCCACTTCCAATCATCGTTAACTAAGCCTGAGCAGAGCGATCCGAGTAACGACGAGAACGGTGGGACTCGGCGTTAGTGGGACTCGGCTAAGCCTCGCTTAACGTCGGCTAAGGACCTGTCAGTGGGACTCGCTGTCCGATAAACGCGGAGAGTGGAATTCACGCGTCGCGGCCATCACTGAATCAACATGCCGATGTCACTCCGAATAAGCAGTAAAAAATGATTAAAACCTGCTAAAAATTGGGGAGAGCTCCACGCAGTGGGCCCCGCGGCGAGCGACAGCACCACGCAGTGGGCCTCCGCGGCGAGCGAGAGCCCCGCGCAGCGGTCGGGGTCTGGGGTGGAAAACCCCAGCCGTCCGGGCCGGCGCCCGTAAACAACGAAAAAAGGCTAAAAGAAACGGTAAAACAAGCCCAATGAGATTCTTGACATGCCGTCAGGCCAAAGGAGGGCGGTCTGGGGGGAACGGTGTTCCCCCCAGTGTACAATAACACGGCGGACAAAGGCTTGTCCTTTTCCAATTCGGGCCAGCGCGTCCTTGAGCACGCCTCGACAAAGTCCTTTTACTAACTCCGGCCGCTTTGGCGTTTCGGAGTTTCCCGCGGGCACGATGCAGCCACGCGCTTTCGGCGTTTTCCGCGAGAAAAACGATCTGAAATAATGTTTTTTTTGCTCTTCAGTGCAGTTTGGGTGGTAATATTTCGGGAGATGGCTGAAAGTCGTTGAATGAGCGCCGGGAATAAGGATTTGTGAAAGACTGGCGGTAGAACATCAAAAACTGAGCCAGAACGTGTCCCGAACACGATCAAATCAGTGCTCTGTTCTCCTTCGCAATACAGCTCTCCTAAAATTTGACTGGGACGACTTAGTGAGCATTTTACTGATTTTGCGTATTTTTTTCAGGGCAAAATAACGAGGTGAACACCTGATTTACTTGTCTGTGACGATGAGTGTGACCGCCCAGAGCAGTGCGGCAGTGGGCGGCAGGGCCCGCCGGTCACACCCTTCCTGATGTGCATCCTGCGGCAGTCCTCCTCCAGGATTTCTCCATCCAAAAAACCCAGGAAGCTATTTTTTTGGCTGTAGGTAAGTCAGTGACTCAGTTCTATCCGAGTTGGGCTGTTGAAAAAAGCAGAAGAGCCATTCTACGTCATTCGAGCCTGTTTTCCATTAATCTTTCGATGTTCTCTCCCAAGATTTCCCTGTAGCCCTATTCTTAATATTTACCCGTTCAATGCCAGTGAGCTCCGAGAATATTTGGATGACAACTGAGCTTGGTAGGGGAAAAAAATCATTTTGAACTGATTTACTTCTCGGAAACATCCGAGCACGCGTGGCTGCATCGTGCCCGCGGGAAAATCCGAAACGCCAAAGCGGCCGGAGCTAGTAAAAGGACGTGGTCGAGGCGTGCGCAAGGACGCACTGCCCCAAATTGGAAAAGGACAAGTGATTGTCCGCCGTGTAATGCAGGTACACCTTGAAATACCGTTAGCGGAGCCCGGGTGCCGATATCGATCCTTTGATGCCGACTGATGGAATTCAGATCAAAAGTGGGACTCGCTTAATTGTGCGAGTCCCACTCCCACTCTTCTCGTATATACTCGAGCGATCCCGTGTCCGGACGCGCAAATCTTCCCGGGCCAATCAGCGTGCCACTGTCCATGTGTAACGTATTAAACTGATCATCGTAACCTGGAAATCCTCTAGTCCAAATTCGGTGACCTCGAATGTCCGAATTTGGACCAGTGTTTGGACATATCGCGTTGCGCCTCACCATTTGAACCCATCGGCCTTAGAGAGTGAAATAGAGATCTAATTCAATAGCATGGATCTCTTCCAATCTTTTCGCGCAATTTTCTTCGCCGACGGCTGCGGCACTTTCGAACCGTGGGATTTTACTTGGTCGATAACAGAAGTTCAGGAGCGCTTAAGCTTTCAATATCCCAGCAACGGGCTGTTTGTATGTTACTGATCCACCTGAGGAGGAGCAGAGGATGCAGTTCAAAATTATTCGCATAGCTGAGTGCCATTTTAGAGCATGTTACTCAAGTCAGGGGCCACGGTCCCGTCAAGAAACGGAGACCGAATTTTCGGGACCGGGATGCCCAGGACAGGAGAGGAAAAAGGATTTGTTTTGCCGTTGTCCGAGTTTTGGTTCCGCTAGTTTCTGGAAAGGTATGCCTTCTGACCCCTCAATCGATGGCCGGATCCCTGGCAACCGCTCTTTTGGCGTTGACGGATTTTAAATAAATTACTTTCCTTTTCCAGAACTCTAGTGGCATGTGTATTGGAAATAATACTTCAAGTTTCATCCCTGGGAATTGAAACGAAGAATATCTGAGTTCAGCAGTTGAGGAAGAGGTCGAAGGGTATCGAACAACTAAGCTTGAAGATGTGCGACTTTGGTGCAAGCTTTGGTGAGACTCGATGAAATAAATACATCACTAATCTGATATCAACTGCGAGATGGGATCTGCGATGCAAAAAAATAGGCTCCGATCAAGATCGAGCACTCGGCAACTAGAAATATGAACGGGACGAGTGTTGAACATCAAAAGCTTGGTCATCGGTCAAAGCGACTTTTACGGGGATTGATGGTATTGTTTTGATGAAATCCCAAAAGTTGTGGACCATGGATATTCAGAAAGCTCAGGCTCGAGCCGGGGTCTACCCAATTAAACTGAGAACTCGACTTGATGCATATTTATTGAACCTCAAACTGCCGCGTACTCGTAGTAGTGGAGCATTGTCGAATCCGGTTACAACCAGTACCCACGACATCCTCGACTTCCTGGCGGCGATGTTGTGAAGGTTCAGGAATACATATTTTCTTGCTTCAACGCCTTATCAACCTTACCTGTACTTAAATATACCAAGCGGCGCTGGCCACGTTAAGACCTTGCGTGAGTCAACCTCGAATATACACACTCTGATTGGATCTCATTAATTAATCCACTCACCGTATAATCTCCACGAGCATCAGCGATATGCCAAGACTCGAGATGTACACAGTCTTAAAATGGATAATGCCCAGCTTGAGCTCCAGTCTCACCTTTCAGCTTCCGTCCCCGAGTATTAGGAAGTGCTAATCGACGAAAACATCCAGTTCGGCCCAATTGACAGAGATAAAACCCAGAGGCTGAAACGATTGATGGATGAATTGGAAAGAAGCAAGCAAAGCTCGAACGCTCTGGGAAAACCGGGATGTTTCTGTCACGGTCAGGCGCCACGAAAGCTTTCGAAGAGCTCAGCTGCTCCGCAGACAGGTCTAAGTTTCTTTCCACGCATAGCAGTGCGAGCGGCGTGAGAACGGAGCACAGACGACGTGAGAAGCGATGAAGTGCCGAGAATCAATGGAATGCCGCGGCATCGAAATCATAACTAGCAGAAGTTAGACAAGCCCGGGCCTCACCAGCAAATTGCTGGTGACTCCGAGCAGTGGGCAAATCTCCAAAACCCACATACATTCATTCATCCGTCCAGTAAGGTGGGTTCCTCAGCAAGGGGTGTAGTTGACCGTGACGGCTGGACGCTGCGGGAAATTATTAGAGTGAGCATGTGAAAAGGCGGGGGTCGTTGAATCTGGGGTGGGGTAGCCAGGAACATGCGTCGGTTATTAGAAGTTTAAGTTTGCTCTTCCAGGTGTTTGGGTTCCGGGCGCCGAGAGGTACACCTGCTTTGAACGATAAACGACTTGAAGGAATCTCTCCGCGGCCAGGAATTGGATTGACCCTTCCGTGCTGGAATATGTTCGGCGCCATATCTCGTCATATCCACATCCGTGCGAGCGTCTGAGACTGTCTGAGACATTCGAGCTGAAGTTGACGTTTCACCCATCGAGGGGATGCGAGCCACATGTATGTTAGGAAGCAGCGGTTGATTCTGTGAACCCTCCGTGTCCGTGAGCGATTCATTGAAGGCGTGAGTATGTACTGCCGTCCAGACTGTGTCCTACTGTGTCAGTGCCGGATTTCGGATCCCGTTCCTTGGATGATGAGCGACGTATGTCTAGATGTCACAAACTGACAGAGAATGTGCGAGGTGATTGTTACACCAAACGGAATAACGTTTGCGTGTTTTTAGAGTGGAGGGACAACATAACAGGTACCGCGCTGGTACGAATCGGAATGGACGAGTGAACGTTGTTATTATTGCGGGACTTCTTGGGGAGTTTTTCGACGGTAGGAAGACGGGTGTCAGAAGGAGAAACCTGGAGGAAGGGCGAGGACCGCCGGGACCGACGCACGAGAACCACGCCAGCGCCACGTAACATGCTTGATGCGGTGAAGAACAAGATGTCTCTGAGCCCAAGTTCATGTGCGATCAGCCTCCAGTTGGCCTCTAGTGAACTCCAGCCAGTCGGACTCCGGTGGGGATATATATTTCGGCAGAACTGTCATCGCGAGAGAAGGTCGGGGGTCAGAGACGAGACCTGAACGACTGTTTTCAGAATCTCACGTAGATTATGCTATTAAAAGCTGGTAACGAGCCTAAGCCGGAGGAATTATTGTTGAGACCGTGGCTCGCCGCCAAAGAAGCCGCCAACATATATGATGTCAGAGGATGCCGTAGATAAGGCTGCACAATAATGACGATACTTACATAAATGGAGTGGCAGCAAAATTGAATTCAACCTACTTGAGAACGGTGTTGCACATGGGCGGCGCAACGACCGCCAGAAGGAATCCTGTGCAGAGTGGTGGCCGTCGCCAGGATAGGTTCCTCGATGCGGGTTGCCGGCTGCCCGACAGCGAGCACTAAAGGCGCCTTGCTACCACGCTGTGCTGGTCGGGTAGGCGCCCGCCCGAGTCGCCCGCCAGAAATCCTCGGACTCGGCGTTCGGAATACACGATTTTTAGCCAAAGGCATTTGCTCCCGCCTCAGATAATTGAATCAGTTTTAGGCAAGATTTGATAGGTTTAGACGATTGGTACGGTTATTGGGTGCGGTCGGCAAAGAAATACAGCATCAGGCAAAGCGATATGATCCAAAGTTGAAGGAACGAGCTGAATTCCTGCGCTGTAACGGGTTAGACCAAGCGGTGAAAGGACTCGAGAGCGCTTCGGGCAATCGGGTTACAGATAGAATAAACGCGCTTCGACGATGTGAATGCCGCCCGGAGGACAAATGCCACAACCAGAAAAGTTTGACAATACACTTCGAGTTATGTTCGGCAAGTCAGGTGGGTGGAGGTGCCTGAGAGAGTCTGTTAATGTTGCGGGAACCTAGCAAAGGATAGGAAACTTGCGGCACGGTGGTTCGGAAGGCGAAAATTTACAGAGGTGCATTGTTTAACCGGAAACAAAATTTTCCAAGTCCAGTGAAACCCCGTCGAGATGGCTTGCAAGTCTGGCTTGGTTCAGACTATGTGGGGACGCGATCATGTGGTTGGAAGCTAACATGTCGCAGGACGCGTGTCGACGCGAGATTCCTGGCCGAGGCTCAATCTTGAAGTCATCACAAGAATAGTTGACTGTTTGGATAGTAAGACTGCCGCACAGCGCGTGTACTGACACTGTACAGGCCCCAGGAAGCTCAAGCAAAGGAATATCATTTGGTGGAGTTTCCCGCAGGCTCGCTGCACGCTTCGAGACAGTTCGGTGAAAGCTGTAGTGGCAGAAGATCCAAGGTTTCAAGTTGGTCACGGCCGTTCATCGTAGCGCGTTCAAGTGGCCAGAGGCGAGAGGGCGAGGGAACAAGCGCATCTTTGTGGCGAGGTGACTGGAGGAGAAAAGAGAACATTGATCTATGGCTCCTGCCGAGAGGCCGCCATCAAATTCGCGTGGACGTTGAAGCCAAACATCGCCAGTCTCTGGCTAGTCCCTCTTGACATTAATACTTGTCGAGCTCGTACCTCGCTTGACAGAAAACATCGCGAAGTCATCTTCTTTTGGCGTCCATCTCCAAGTTCCAACCGCGACCAATCTTCAACGCTCGATATCACTCTTCGCAACCTCGGTCTTCCTCCCGCACTTCACGCGTCCCTGAAGCCTCAGTGACTCTGCCCAGAGCTTGAGACTTTACAAGTCGCAAATTATTATAATGCTCATTTCAAGTTCCTTTGGCCGAGGCTTCGCGACACGAAGGGCTCTCAGACTCAACAGTAAACGTACTTTCGCATAGTTATTCATCCTCCGCTTTATTGTGACTCTGGCCTTTCTCATAGCACTCGCCAGAAACGTTGCGACATTGCGCGCGAAAACCCCAATTGACCTCCATTTCACGTCCCGAATTCCCGCGGACAACAAAACTTCGGGGGCGATAATCATACTTCATGGCCTTTTGTGCGTATATTTATATAATCGCTCTCAAGCGCGTCACCGTGACTGCTCGTTCCAGTGGGTCGTCGCGAAATTGGGGTGCCCACTCTCGTACTTTTGCCCGGAACCTCCAGCGACCTATTTACGCCTTGGTATACACTCATTTTCTCAATTGTATCGAGGGAGGATAGCTAAAATCTGGTCCAGGACCTACGCAACCACGGTTCCTCAGAGCACGCCCAACCGATGACCTATAGCGCGATGGCCGCAGATGTTGTTCGCTTCATTCAACAACATTCACTCTCTGATGTCGCGCTTATTGGTCATTCTATGTTCGTGCTCGGGTTTAATTGCAATATTGAACTAATGTAAGGCAGGGGTGGTAAAGTAGCAATGACAGTGGCTCTAGAGTCCTTACTCCCTGCATCGACGCTCTCGAAGCTCATTGTCGTCGACATCGCCCCTGCCAGAGGTGAACTCTCGGACGAATTCAAGGGCTATATTTCCGCTATGAAGAAGATAGAAGCAGCCAAGCTTTCAAACCGGAAAGAAGCACTCGGGGTTCTGAACGAGTATGAGAAGGTTGTAGCTCCCAATTCGAATTTTTACGATCACCATTGAGCTTTTGTAGAATCCGGATGTTTGCGCCTTTTTACTCACCAACCTGATTCAAAAACCAAATGAATCACACTTTCGCATTCCCGTTGACCTCATTGGCGAATCCATTGCAGAGATGGGATCTTTTCCGTTTACTCCCGAAGAAACTGAGTGGACAGGGAAAACCCTGTTCATTAAAGGTTCGAAAAGCAGGTAGACCATGTTCGTGATATCTTACTGTGCGCCCACTTAAACCTTAAATACAAGCTACATCAACCGGCACAACATCCCTCTGGCCGAAAAATTCTTTCCTGAGATGAAGCTGGAGAATTTAGACACCAATCATTGGGGTAAGCTTCCGCCCTCGCTCCATGCAAACCAATTTAACTTACCGTGGTGGTTCAAGTTCATTCTGAAAAGTATGCGTCTCGAACCGATTTGTTGAGCGATGCCAACTAACCTCGCACAGGCCGAACGAGTTTTCAACCCTCGTGGAAGATTTCATTGGACCTCTCGTTTAGCTTGATTATGATGAACCTTTTCAAATGTGCTGACGCTGCCTTCTTGCACAGCCATTATCTTTCAATTATAAGGCAAATTCTCATTGAAAGGAAGGGATCGCGAACATTATATATATCACTCTATTCTTTTCATGGTCGTACGCGTGTTACTGTCCAGACTACTCATCAATACCGCCAAGTTGAACGTTTCGTTCGAAGAATTCAAATTCACCTAGTGCGCGTACTCAAGGTTGTTTATGCTGCTCTAATCCTTGAAAGATATAAACCGAGGAGAAACGCCACTTTCCAAGTCAAGTTTCGCCCCCGTCGTGCTCCGTTTGGTACATCTTCGGAGAAAGATCTTCGACACCGCCACTCAGCGCTGGTGCCCGCCAATCAATACGTTGTTGCACCCAAAGGAAGCTAGCTAAAGATCCGTGCATAGATCTCAAAGTGCAGATCGCAGCTTCCAGCTTCAATGAGATCCTGCAAGATTGATCACGATCGAGTGGGAGGACAGGTTCTCGAGCACCTGCTCGGCAAACAAATAGTAAACTAGGTCGCAAATTCAACAACTCCGCCGCGCAATTGAGTTGCAGACGAGGCAGAGCCGGCACCCAGTGCACTCCATGTGGTCTTGTACTCGGCATAGCATACGATACTTATTTTACATCAAGTGCGTCTATAATATGAATATCTCTGGATCTCCATTGGCCTCCGAGTCCAGGTTAAACACAAATGATCACCATTGAAATGAGAAAACAACTTTCTTGTACCGATGGGTGCTGGATAGATATTTTCTTACTCGTTAGCCGTTCAAATGCTCCAAGCCTCCAACTGAACCATGTTCAATTTTAAGCTTTCCAATAGAAATGAGGTCAACTTTTGAGGCATCGTATCCCCTTGATTTTTTGTCCTCGTACCTCTAGTATCCTAGCAGCCGCCTTGAGCATGCGCACAACGAATGCGCGCAAAATACGCGCCTCAAAATATGAGGTCGCGTGACCGCGATTCGATGGGATCACAGTGACCGTCACGATCAGCCATCACCGTGAAATTTCTCTCTCTTTTCGTCGCGGTTCAGAATGGCAAACGGCTCGCAGTTGACGCAGCTCAAGTCGGCCTTGTCGCACGCTGGGGTTACGGGAAATCAACAAAGTGGAAAAAAGCGCAAGCGGGCCGGCTCCCAAGAAAAGGACAAGGAGAAACGCGCAGCGAAACTCGATGAAATCCACAAGAAACTGAATCCCTTTGACGTGAAGGTTACCAAGCTCAAGCATGAAGTAGGGGGTCGGAAATTGAAGGGTGTTACCGGTAAACCATCTCAGAGCAAGCAAGCCGGTCTCAACCAGGCGCGTTCCATGGACCTTTACTTTTTTTCGCTGGCTAACAACGGGCTATAGCGGAAGAAAACGCTGCTCGTCGAGTATGAGGAGAAGGGAAGGGCAGGGGGTATTGTGGACCGACGGTTCGGTGAAAACGACCCTACTATGAGTTTGGAGGAACGGATGCTCGAGCGGTTTACCAAGGAGCGGCAGCGGACTTCGCGAGGCGCCGCTTTTAATCTCGAGGACGAGGACGAGCTTACGCACTACGGGCAAAGCCTATCCAAATTCGACGACTTTGACAACTCTGGCCTTCGGTTAGGGGACGAGGATGACGAAGAGTCAGGTAAGATTTCTGACATATTACCGTTCAATAACTAAAGAAAATGCCAGGCCAACTGAACCCGGACATAGTTGGGAAAACACATTTCGGCGGCTTCTCCGACGACGAAGAAGATAATCCTGACGAGGTACCTATTATTCTCGTTGTATTTTACACAAACACTAATTTCTTCTAGCCCGAACGCAAAAAATCTAAAGCCGAGGTCATGGCCGAAGTCATGGCTAAGAGCAAAGAACACCGGGTTTGTCTACGCTCATGCCTCGTACCGCAAGAGCTAACCAATCTCACAGCTACGTCGGCAAATGGAGCGGGAGGAAGAGGACAACGTCCGGCACGAGCTTGACCAAGAATTCGATTCTTTGCGAGACCTCATATACGCTCCCGATCCGTCAGCATCGGGCAGTAATTCTATCCCACTAGGATCAGCTCCAAAGCCCATCGAAGTAGAAGCCATCGATGTCGACTACGACCAACGGGTTCGGGAGCTGGCGTTTGACGCGCGAGCGAAACCGAAGGATCGGACGAAGACGGAGGAGGAGGTTGCACTGGCAGAGAAAGAAGCTCTGGAGAAGGCCGAGAAGCAGCGGCGGAAGCGTATGCTCGGGCTAGATGAGAGCGACAGCGAGGCCGAAGATGGGCGGTCCCGAAAGAAGAGAAAACGCGGCGGGGACGACCTGGAGGACGATTTCGAGGACGAGGAGGGCTGGAATGGTATCGGTGCTGGGTTGGGAGAGCACACTCCTACCGCCGGGCGCGAGGACGCGGAGCCTTCGTCCGGTGAAGAAGAGGATGACGCAGAAGAGGAGACGGACGACGGCGACGAAACACTGGGTGGTGGGCTGGATGATGAACAGGAAGAGGAATCAGAGGAGGAAGGCGACCATGAAGAACTCGTCGCTTCGGCGAAACCCTCAAAGTCAAAGCGGAAATCAAAAGCTCCAGATAAGGAGCTGCCATTCACGTTTCCCTGTCCGGCGACACACGAAGAGCTCCTGGAGATTCTTAACGATGTGGACGACAAGGACGTGCCCACCGTTATCCAGCGCGTCCGTGCTTTATACCACACGAGCTTGGCGCCGGAGAACAAATCTAAGCTTCAGGTGAATACGCACGCGTCCGCTTCAGCAAGCTCCCCAGAATTATAACTCTTGTTCTAGGTCTTGACTTCGGTCTTAATAGACCATGTGCTTTATATCTCCTCCCCACCCGAGCCCCACTTCCCCCTCGTCTCCTCACTCCTCCCACATATATTCGCGTTAACCCGCGCCTATCCCATCCAAGCCGCCGAAACCTTCGTCGCGAAGCTTTCTCTGATGCACAAGAACCTCCGACGAGGGCTTTCGCGCGGTGCTTTAGACCCACAATCGAAAACCTGGCCCGGACTGTCGGAGCTCACACTCCTCCGTATCATCGGCGCAACCTGGCCCACCAGTGACCTGAATCACGCCGTCATTTCTCCGACGCGCGTGCTCATGGGAGCGTATCTTGGCCTCGCACGGGTCCGCTCGCTCCCGGATATCGCGAGTGGTCTCTTCCTGTCCACACTCTTCCTGCAGTTTGAGGCACTGTCGAAGCGGCTTGTACCGGAAGCGGTCAATTTCGCGGTCAATAGCGTTTTACACCTTGCGCCGCAGGGGTATGCAAATATCACTGCGCTGCCCGGAGCGTTCCCGGCCCCCGACTTTCGCTCGGAGCTCTGTCAGTCGCTGGCTCTGAAAAAGGCGCCGAAGAAGGCCATCCCAAAAGCAGACCTCGCGCTCTTACTGACTGCGGCGGTGCCCACAGAAGAGGGGAAAGCCCAGCTTTTACGGCTCGCAGTCGATATTCTTGGTCGGTTTGCAGATATGTACAAGGGACTGGAAGGTTTCATCGAGCTCTATGAGCCGGTGCTTGAGATTCTGCTGCATATTGGCGAGCAGAATGTAGCGGGAAGCGTTCAAGTACGTGTCATTAGCCATCCATCCCTCAGTATCGCCCTGACCTGTTTTTTTTGTCTCAGACGCGTCTAACATCGGTTTCCGAGACTATCCGACGACTGCTGAAGTTCGCCAAGGAAGGTCGGCAGCCACTTCTCTTGCAGGCACACAAGCCTATCCCAATCCCCACGTACATTCCCAAATTCGAGTCGTCCAGCTCCTCCTACTTGCGTCGCCAGGATCCGGACCACGAGCGCAACGAGGCCTCGAAACTACGGAACCAATATAAACAGGAGCGCAAGGGCGCCATCCGCGAGCTACGGAAGGACGCGCGGTTCCTGGCTGGTGTGGAGCAGAAGAAGCAGGCGGAGAAGGACAAGATGTATAATGAGAGTCTCAAGAAGGTGTATGGCTCTATACAGACAGAGCGTGCGGAGGAGAAGGCGATGGAGAGGGAGAAGAGCAGGGAGAAGAAGAGGTCGGGACGTAAATAGATGTCGCTGATATCGTTGGGCGTACTCATACGGGCATACATTTATTGTGATAATAAAAGTAAATCTGGAAAGTTATACGACGATTTCAAGACGAAAGTAACTCGACAAAACCATCGCGTTGATCGAGAGGCATCGACTGAGATGCTCAGTCGATCAGAGAATATATGATTCGAAGGGGCGTCGACTTCAATAGTCGGTTTCGACTTCCCTTCCGGCCAGTAGCACGACATCGACCAGCCCAGGATATAAACCGGCTGGTGGTCGATGAGGCAAAATGCGAATGTCTCAGAGTCTGAGTCCCCTGCGCCGTCACGCTCTTGCGCAGGAGATCGTGATTTGAAGAGTCTACTCGGTGGTGTCGGCGGGCGCGGAGGGGGTGGAAACGAATCATCGGAGCCTCGTGTCGTAAAAGTCATAGTCGCCCGCGGGCTCGAGCCCCCAAGCCACTGCGGGAGAGCGGATGAAACGTCGGTGACTGGAGACTGCCACTCGAGCTCGAATGCCCTGTATGGACCGAAGGAAACGAGATTGTACGCCTTCAGCTCTGTGAGCTTCTTCGACGCGCCAGTCTTTCCACAGTCCCAACGATAGAACTGCTGGCCATTAACGGGCGTCGGCTGATGCGCGACGATGCTCTTGTCCATCTCCACGACAAGTCGGATGAAGTCGTATCGTTGTATGAGCGCATGGGCTTTATTCTTCTTTGTGGTGAGGTCTCGGTGGAGGGTATCAATGTCTTTGGTTTTCTTGTCGATCTTCCCGGTTGGCAGTAGAAATTTCTGTTGGTCCTCGAAGCGTTTCAGGACAGCAGTTGAGGTGCGGCGATCCCAGTGGAATTCCTGGAGAGCAGGGTGCAGAAGAGAAGCCTGGATATACGTGTATAAGCTGCGCATTGCACGAGCTTTTTCAAACATGTCCTTGGGGACATCCACACGTCGGCTCAGTTTGCACGAATCGAGACGGCTATATGTGGCGGTAAGTGTCCATTGGTGTTTGAGCTAATGGAGGTACCTGTAATGATATAAGAACGCAAGACGAGGGATGCCGCGGGGGTTCTTCAGCACGTTCTTCAGTGTTTGCGGCGCATCTGCCACGGCGACAGAAAACACGCTGGTCGCACCGGTCGAGCATCCATCCGCATCAACAATGACGCTTAGGAGGGAAAAGCTCTTTGTCTGGTTTTCAATCTCGAAAACCTTGATCTTGCCCTTGAAATATCTGTCCACCAAAGCGACAACCTGAGTCATGGTCAGAAACGGTAATCACATCTGCCGTGAACCACAACTTCTCGTTCAAGGCTCTTGGTGACCGCCTCTTCGTTGATTTTGCATACGACTATCATGCGACAGCTGTACGCTTTCTGATATCCCGCGATAAAATAATCGCCATACTCGGCTCTAAATTCGTTGTCAGAGAGCTTGTCGAGCCCCCCCTTGAGCTTCACATTCTCCGGAATCCAGTCGACACTGAAATCAGCTTCAACTTTGTACTGGACAAGAATCGTCGACGTGGAGGTGGTTTCGGAGAGGACCGAGGCAAACTTTGCGTTGGCCCCGATAGGGCCCAAGACGTTTACGGTTCCGCCCACCTCCATTTCGAATCCATCCTTTAAAGTAGAAAGTGAATATTCGAGGTTTTTCGGGACGTTAATGGCACAAACTTGTAAATTCTTGACTCCGGACCATTGCAATCGCTCAACAGAGATCCGACTTTTGCCCGGTTTGGACGTTTCCTTCATATCGAACTGTTGGAGCGCTCTTTGAGCCATAAATTCGCCAGTGAGGGCGTTTATACCGAAACCCTCTCTGAATGTCGCTAGCCAGGGAATTGCGACATGGGGCTCGAGCTCAGTATAGGATGTCTGTGAAAACTTGAAACAAACATAAAGGAATTAATTTGAAAAATCAGGCAAACCTTGGATGGTTGGTTTGGGGAGTTGGTTGCTAGCATTTTCGGCTTTTCTTTTGCTTGGAGACTGTTTGTTCTCCGCCGCTGCGGGACTGAACGCTTGGGCGCCAAATCCGGAGTATTGGGGCGCTCGGATTTGGCCTTTTCGATCTTTGAAGGAGGGAGGGAATCCTTAGCAACCCTAGGACGGGGTGGCGAGGGCGAGGGCGATTTAGCTCCGTCATTCTTCGCCTTTGGAGCGACTATGGATACCGAGATTGGGGACTTGATAGGGAAGGCTCCGGAGGATAGAAGTCAACGTACCTTCAGCAGGAGCGGAGATTGTTACTTTTGGTTTTGCAGCATCCTTAGCCACGTCTCGTTTTGGACCCATAAAGTACAGAAACGTTCAAGGGGAAGATTACTGAGCTTAAAGTTCATGATGAGCGCCGAATGTCGGCCCGAATGCGGCCCGGGGAAGCCCAAGCGCTCACTCATCAATCAAGGAGAAACAAGCCCCATTTCACCTCCACCTCGATGACTGGGATGAAACTTACACCCCTCTCGGGTGGTACCCATCTTTGGTCCCACACATTGGAAACGTTTACTGGGACGACGCGCTTTTCATTCGCTCCTTTGAGTTCGTTAACTGAGACCGTCCACTCCCAATTATTTCACTTGTGCGGGCGCGAAAACGTCTGCCGCTAAGTTTTCAAACCCTCACAAAACATCCTCTCCTCGCGAAGCGCGGGCGTTTAGCAAGAGTCGGGCCACAGCATCGCCATAGAACTTTCGAAACTCTACGAAGCGCCAACCCGTTCACGCGGGGTCCTCCTCGGCAGCCACGCCGAGAGCCACCCGAGCACCGATTGGCCGTCAGTGTGTTCTGTGGGTTTGATTCTCCTTGACTCTTTGGCCATTCGAGCGAGCGGTAGTATACATTTTGCACGCTGCTCTGTACTAGGCGTACCTGTCTCCGCAACCTCCACTGCTGCAAATCAAGAGAAGGTATTTTTCAGTCACGGAGATATTCAAGTGGAATATAGCATGTGCCAGACATGGCAGATATAGAACCTTGAGAACAGCGTCTAACAAAGCGCCTTCGTTCCCGGGCCGTTATTGGCTTCCACATCCAGCTGTCGTGTATTAGGCGGTGGCGACCTTCACATCGCTTCACTCCTTGAACGAGACTAGATTATTTCCTTCAATTCATGGCGTCCAAGTATCCGCCCCGGGGAAGGATATCCACGAAGACTCAGGGGGTTGCTGTCCTAGGTATGTATTAATTTATCGACCCAGTCTCCTCCCTCTGATCATCTAGGCGTGGAGTTCGTCTACGAGGATAAACCTTCCTCTTCCACCATTATTGAACCGAAACAGGGCTCAGATACCGTCGACGTTGGCCGAAAATTATTCGGTTTCAATAAAAAGACTGTCAGTTGGAATCACGCCAGATTGACCTTTAAAACATCCAAGGTATGCTTCTTTCTCGAGTGAGTTACAACCATCAGTTGAGCCTTTCCTCCAGGTCTCGATAACTGATTTAGGTTCCTCATGGGGCACTTGGGTGCAATCCAAAAACGGCCCCTTGACAGTGGGCTCACCCCACTTCCTCAAAGATGGCGACAGAATTGTGTTCGGAGCCAGGAAAGACGAAGGCATTTCTAAGGTGCGGCTTGGTGTTTTCTCTCGCACTTGATCCATTTCACCGAATATTTCGCAATGCTACAGGATCCCAACACCGTCCGCATTAAAATAATTTTCCTTCCTTCGATTACATCGCCGGACACGGCCCAGCCGAATCTCGATAGACCCGATATGAGCCTACCACCGAGCAGGGACGCGAGAGACGCGAGAAGAAGGTATATCTCTCCGCACCCCACCGTTGGTATTGCCTCTCCACCCACGCCATCGGACCACCGCCCCGGCTCTCATGGCACATCCCAGTCATTGTTACCTAGTATGCGTGAATCCCCCACTTCGGATTCGCGTGAAGAGTCCCAAGCCGTCGCTGACTCGGAAACCACCTCTACTCCATCATCGTCCGTGCTTCGACTGCCGTCTACAATGACGACGCCGTCTCGGAGCAGCTGGATCGAGGGATCACAATCCGCTCCGCCCTCCATCTTCAAGGCAGTCAAGAAAATTACTGCATCCCGACCGGCAGCTCCACATATGGCGCAGACTGTTCCACGGATGTCGCAACCCCGGCCTAAAGGCCGGGTCACCCCGAAGACGCCTTCGCCTCGACCAACACCAGATCGTGTGTCCCGATTGCCCTCACAGTCTGCGACACCACCGGCTCGCAAGGTCAACGGTGCCAAGACACCTTCGTCGCCGTCTCCTCGAAATGGCACGAGTGAGAAGGGGAACGGGCTAAGATCAACCGGACCAAAGAAAAAAGTCTACAGGCAGTCCGAGACCACTCTCCCTCATCCGACACTTTTACCTACCGCTCCCAGCCACTTTGAAACTGACGACCATTCAGCGTCAGAAACCCCTAAGATATTAATCGTTAGCTCAGACACCAGTCCCGCAGTCCGCGACTCTCCCTTGTCATTGGACTCTAAAATGGCAAACTACAAAACCAATGGGATAGCATCTCTCCCCCCTTACTCTCCCGATGCTGGCACTACCTTCCTTACCCCACTCCATATCCCCGCTCACAGCCAATCCGACAACCGCGATGACCCGCCTGCGATTCAGCCCTCGGTCCTTCCTCCTCACCACCGCAGAACGCCGAGTGTTGAAACGCTGAAAAAATATCACGCACTCTCCGACTCTGATGATTCGAGATCTCTTCCAAAACCAGGTGTCTCCAAGAGTGGGAAAGTTAAAACCGGTACCCAGAAGCAGGTGGTTTCGGTAACAGGTGCATATTCTTTTACTGTATCGACTTTCTCTTTTACCGTTTATTTCAGGTATAGAATTCATCTACGAAGATTCGAATAAGCGGCCCGAGAAGCTGACGGTCCGCAAACCGGATGGTTCGGATACATTCGATGTCGGCCGCAACCTCTTCGGCCATAACATGAAGATTATAAGTAGCACTCATGCGCGTTTGACGTTCAAAATTTCCAAGGTAGCTCGTTGTTCATCTCAGAACCTTGCAATATTGATCAATTGCTATTTCCCAGGTCTCGATAACCGACCTAGGTTCCTCGGAGGGCACTTGGGTGCAGTCTAAAAATGGCGCTTTGACGGTGGGCTCGCCGCACATGCTTCAAGATGGCGATAGGATTGTGTTCGGAGCGAGGGCAGATGAGGGCATCACAAAGGTATGACTTGGGTCACACAGGAAATTTATTCAAGATTTTTCTCATTCAACACTCAGGATCCTCAGGCCATCCGCGTCAAAGTGACATTCTTATATGAGCCTGCTGCTCATGATCCCTCAGTTCCAGCGCAACAAGATGCGCCCCTCCGGTTAATGAACGATGTGAATCAGCAGAGTAACTCTCGTCCGGGTACACCATCAGGGAACACTGGTGTCGCGGAAAACAACCGCTCTTCATCGCCGGCCTTGAAACGCAGCAAGGGCGATGAGAGGAGAAAACCTCAGGCCGATCTCGCCGAGAAGATGTTTCCAGATGCACCTTCTCAGATTGCGAATGCCCAATCCGAACGTCCTGCTAGTGCTATTCCACAAGTTATACCTCACACAACTGCTCCCCGCCGAAGGGCGTCTAGTTTTCGTGAGGACGAGCACCCCAAAGTACCGGAGGTTCGTCATTTTCACTTTGGGTATCTTTTACTAACCGTGTATTGTACCTTCAAGACATCCTACACCGAGCTATCGGGGCATGTTGAAATTCCGTGGTCAGAAGGCTTCCGGCCGGGATACGGTGTCTCCGCTCTCACTGGTGAATTTACCGCAGGCAGCGCGTTCCACGATGTCAACCATATCAACGTCGTGGAAACATCAAGACCAGCGAAAAGTCATACGACTATCGAACACTTGAACTGGCAGACAGTCAAGGAGTTCCAGGACGACTTTGAGATCAGTGTTGGGGCAACCGTCAATGTCCCCTGCCCGCTGGTTGGCGCAAACGCCAAAATCGCCAAAATCCTGTCAGAGAACACCTCCACTTCAAAAATTGTGGTGCAGTACAAAGTTGAGGTCACATTCAGCCCCGAGTTTATTTCAGCAGATCTCAAGCTCGAGAAAGGGCTCGACAAACTCAGGGACGAAGATTTCAGAGCTCAGTATGGTGATTATTATATTGCTGGGTACCAGAGGGGGTACAGTTGTCGCATGATAGCGGTGTGCCAGTGCGTCGCTCTTGACATCTGGTTCAATTCAAATTACCTACTGATCGTCGTAGAACCAACGAAAAAAAGGTTACGGAAAGCCTTGGGCAAGAGGTTGTGCTCCTTGTCATCTTCATGCAGTTCGTTCTGATGCAAACCATAGGCAGAAGCGTTCGTTAAAGATTGCTTCACTGGTAAAATCAAAGTCGGCAAATTTAAAGCAACAACGGAGAGATTTTCATTGCTCGGTTTTGAAGTCCATACAGAGGGATGCCTACTTGATACGACCAACATGGTGGTCTCCGATGTACTTGACAAACTCACGCAGCTACAAGTGTTGAAATATGCCGGTGCTGAGCGTGTTGCATTCCTATTTCACTACAGGTTCGTCTTCTCCTACAACACTTTATTCACGACTCTTACTTACAGTCATTTCCTAGCCATCTTCCGTCATGCAATTTGAGCCCTCGCCTAAAGGTTCCTGGGCCATGTTCGACAGAGCGCGTGTGATGCGAGACATGTATGCATATTTGCGAACGTGTCGTGTGCACCCGGCTTTCAAAGAATTCCGCTCTGAGCTTCGGGCGCTCGATGAGGTCCTCAAACGCTTCGAAATGCACCGGAAATATTTAGTGCAGATGGCCACAGATGACGAAAAGGCAAAAAGGATCGACGCTCTCCAGCGTGATCTTTGTTCGTCCAAAAACACTGCAGAATGTCTTATCCAGCGATACGACTTCATTCGCACTGTTATGGATGACACAGAGATCATTACCCATGCTCCCGTACCGTTACCGTTTGACGACTTAGAACTTCATCGGTGGGAGTGCGGGAAGACCGGCGGAACCAAGAAAGGCGGAGGACCACAAACAAAATCATCCGATCTCGTCTGCTTTGGAGGGTCTCACGAAGCTTTCGAGTCTGAATGGCCATCTCCTTCTATCCCTGGCTCGCGGCTTGGTCGAAAACTACGGGGAAACATGACGTTCAGTACCCGCTACGACCATGATGTTCCCGTCCGCCCTCCAGAACGGCAACCAAAATTTTGGAGATCTTCTCCTGAACCACCGACTGACGGGACGGCATTTGATTATTGCCTTGCCAACCACGAGCCTATCTACATCCTGGGCTGGCACATATCTTGCTACTGGCCTCGGAATAGCGGCCGGCCAACTATCCAAGTGCCAGATCATTCGCTCAACCACATACTCTCTAATCAACTGACTATTTCGGTGGATAAATCAAAACCAACTCGGTGGCATTGCAAAGTGACGTGGGTTACACAGTCTTCACATAATTTCCCGCAGTTATTGCCAACGCATGGGCGATAAATTGATGTATTTGTATAATCTCGTGTATTATTATTGCTGTTTGCAAGATAGTTGGCGGTCACGCGATGTTCGATTTTTTTGCGCCAAATCTTCTGCGCACCATAACTCAACGGCCACTGTCCCGATTCACTTCATCCAAAGATCACATCACATCGTCTTGACGAGGTAATATGCGTGCGCTAGATCTGCGAGCTACCTTCATTAGGAAAATCCCAAATTGCCATGAGCCATATGAGCTGCGACATAGACCCATATAGAAACCATAGATCTTATAGACAACTGCTATAGTGTCAATGTATGTCTATAGATGTCTATAAAACAGGCTATGGACGCCATAGCAATTTGGATTTTTCCTGATGCTTAATCGTCGGACGCTTCAACAAGAGAACTGGTACCTCATTTGTTAAAAAGCAAGCTGCGATCGACGAGACGGATGACACTGAGCCGGGCCAGGTGTCATATCTTCTTCGTGTGTTTGGACCCATTTCCATTGGCTCATTATAAGAACGCATCGGCGGGCATACAAAAGCTAACAAAGGCCATCTCGGATAGGGCGCAAGATCAAGCATCTTTCTACGCGGCCATATCCTTAAGAGGGTTGTCAAAAGTTCCAAATGCAGCTCTTCACCGTTAAACTGTTATTACCCACACATGGGAAAATCCGTAGCTGGGAACGTATTGGCTGAAGTTCACAGCATTCAAACATACATATGAAATTCCTACGGTTCAAACTCGCGGAACAAGTTGAACAAGGTAAAACGGTACCGCTCCCTTTTTTCGGTCCGTAGAAGAATTTGCAACACAGTCCGTGTTCGTTTCCTGTTGATATATCACAACGTGTGGTGAAGCTACAGAATCTGAGGTACAAGTTTCAGAATCAGATCGTCTTGCGACCAGGGTTTCCCGAGGTAGAGGCAAGAATACAAAATTTCAATCAGGTCGACCTTCGAGAGAAGAAGGGTTGTCGGTGGTTGGAATTTTAATCGAGCCCGACCCCAAATATTTTGTCGGTATTTGAGAGACGGTGGGCTGGGAGAAAGTATTGGTGGATTGGGGAATAAGAGGGCTACCTAGACCGGAGAGCAAGATCTTGTGGCTCATCCTTCCAGACGGCCCCCAGGTGTGCGGTGACTACGCAAAGCGAGTCCCACTCGTTTATTCCCCCGCCCGCAAGGTGTCCACACCGGTGAACGCCGATGCACCACTCGAAGGCTGATTTAGGTCACCGATGGGACGCAGAAGTTTTTTTTTGACACTGCTCTTCGCCCGTAAAAATATTCCACCTTCGGCAGGCTTTAGAAATCCTCGAGCCACAGAAATCAACTGATATAGGATCCATATCGCGAGACACAACTTTTTATTTTCGTTTTTTTGCTTATATCGCGACTTGGACAATGAGAACGCACTTGTAGTTCAACCGAATTGTTTCGATTTTCCCACGGTTCAAATCTCAACTGTTGGAGGGGATCAAGAGCTGAAAACGACGCTGAATTTGAGTACAGTCGTTCAATACTTATTTTCTTTCTCACAAAATTGGCGAACCAGGAACGTGTACATCCACCGTGAGCTGGAAAGCGAATTCCTGACTTACCGCCTGAACCACATGAACCAAAAATTTAACACCGCCACAGCTTCCCTCTCCCCGCACCCTTCGAGTCACTGCGCCAACAGACCCTCATGCCCGTATTTGCATTCGCCTATGGCTCTTTTGGTGACATCCTCGCTACCGGCCAGCTTATCGTCAAGATCATAGTAAATCCTCCGAAGAGGCACCCGGTCAGACGAGTGGGCCGAAACCACCCGAAAGCTGCCAGTGCATAATGATGATATTGGAAGCTGTGCACCGTACACGTGGTGGAGGTGTACCAAAACCAAAGGCCGCGAAGGGATCTAGTGGGAACCGAAACCAAACCCGGCCCAATCCGTGACGCGAAGCAGCACCAAGAGTACCTGGCGGGCAGTTCAAGAAAACTCCTTCGCGGCAGTCCAGTGCGTAGGCCATGAGCGGCGTCCTGGCCTTGCCCCGCAGCTCAAAGTTGATGTCTTGCGTCGTTGGGCTTAGAGTAGCAACAACTGAACCGCTTAAAGGGAATTGTAGCAGCAGAGCAGAGACTTAAGGCAGATGTTGTGATGTGGTATACGGGGACACACTATCCGTCGGGTTTATAAAACATCCTGTCTAAGTATTTTTGGGCCGTCGCACATCGGTGTTCCTATAAATTTCGTGTTTGAAGGGTTCGTAGCCGAAGGCATTGTTGACGAGGTAAAGTTGTGGCACCCCAAGACGGAAGATTTGGAAAGGAAGATTTTGCGCACCGGTTCCAAAGTTGTCAGCCCAGGAGTTTCCCACGGTTGAAACTGCATTGTGATCGTGGACGGAATAACTTGAATAATCCAAAGCCGCGAACCTCAAATAATCCACCTTCAAGTTGATCTCCCGTAGAGTGGTCTGAAACGTCCGAGTCAAGATTGAGACACAAAACTCGGAAAGAAGCACAAGGTTGTGAAACACAAGAACATATTAAAAATCGACGTCGTATATTTGGTATTAGGCCTCTGAGCCCTAACCACTCCTTCAGGTCCTCTACGCAATAATGCATTTAGATCTGCCTGGCTTGGCGGCGCGCTGGGGCGGGTTTACTGCAGAACAAGCAAGCTTTGAGTTAGCATCAATCGTCGATCACCTGAAACGGATACGCACAAACTGCCCGGATCGCTTCATCGAACACAGTCTGCGCGCCGATCAGCCAAGAGCCATGGGGAGTATGACGAGCAGACACACCTTCAGCCCCTTCTGTGTCAGCGCTGAGCACTCCAGATATTTAACAGCATTGATGTCCCGCTGCATCTGCACACCCTGCTGGTACTGAATGGGGGCCATCCGCCTAGCGACGATGCCGTTCAGCATCCACGGCCATCCATCGAAATGTCAGTGAGCTTACCGGTCCCGCAGTTTCTCAATGGTGGCCTCGTCTTCACGTAAATCAAGCTTCGTGCCGACGAGCATGACGGAGGTCGATGGCGCATGATGCGCAATCTCGGGATACCACTAGCAACGCATTAGATTGAGCGCAAGCTTTCTTGCCCAGACACATACTTTAGTCCTGACGTTCTCGTAACTCGGGGGGCTGACGAGCGAGAAACAAATCAAGAAGACGTCGGTCTGGGGGTAAGACAATAGGCGCAGCCGGTCGTAATCCTCCTGGCCAGCAGTATCCCATAGGCCGAGGGAGATGGTCTTTCCGTCGACCATGACATTTGCCGAGTAGTTGTCGAACACTGGCCACAAAACAGGTCGGTGGACAGCATTTGGCCAAGAAATGAGGGGGTAGCTCACCAGTTGGTATATATTCACCCTGGGGCGACAGAATGAGCAGCGAAATGGCGGCAAGACCACTAGACATACCGGGAAAGCATTGGTTGTGTACGAGATAAGTAGACACGTCTGGGAGAAGGGGTGAGCGGGCGGTGATGTGAGATAGCGACGGGGGGGTACCTTTAGTCTTGTAAACGACTTTCTACGATTTTAGGAAGATAGTCGCTCCTACCTGGGTTACCTTGCCGACAGCACCATCGCCCACGACGACACCTGTAGAGTGGGGTGAGCGGGAAACACGACGAGGACGCAGCAGACGACGAGGACACACATTTCATCAAGAGGTGCCGCAGAGGCACCTTCCATATCGGGACACCTTTCCCACCGCTCGTTTCAGCTCACAAGCATGGTATGTCGACTCGATAATTGTAAAAATATTCCAAGACATGCTATACATGAGATGTATCTGCAGGAGAAAATCTGACGGAGCCCTGAATGTATGGTAGTCGAAAAACAAAGCCTCCTGCCATAATCCCGTCTCCAGAATACACTTCGCTGGCAGTTGGTTGGTCATGCATGAAACTATGTGCAAGAAAAATCGTCGTCGTATCTCGTAACATGAATCGTAAGGAGGGTATGTATGTGCGCAGGCATTCGTTGGTATGTTTGGGAAGAACAACAAGGAACAGGGCAAGGAGAGGGAGGGAGAGATAAGGATAGATAGCCCATAGGTATTGCATAAATTAGTCCGCGCGGCGGCGGGGTGTAAATCGTCTCGTGGATGGACTGAGTCGGGTCGGGTCTCGTCGTTGCCGTAGATGGAATGAGTTGCCCACACCTCTACCCCAAGCACGCGCTAAACCGCCCACTCATCCCCCACGCCCCCCATCCCACCCCCGCCCCTCGCACCCCACGCCCCACTGCTCCTCCCCCCACCCGCGCCCCCATGCCCAATCCGCTCCCTCTCCTCCATCCCCCCGCCGATCCCCAGCCCCAGCCCCAGCCCCACCCCGATCCCCCCCGCCCCCCCACCCGCACCGAGCCCCAGCCCCAACGCCGACCCCCCCACGAGCCACGCCAGCCACCCCTCCTCCCCCGCATCCTCCCCCTCCCCCTCCCGGCCCTTCCCCTTCCCCGTCCCCTTCCCCTTGCCCTTCCCCTTCTTCTTGGATTTCGCGGCCTTGGACCGCGAGCCGCGCCCGGACGACGCCGCCCAGCTCTCCGGCAGCTCCGCAAAGCTAATGCGCTTCGCGTGCCCAGGCCCCGTCGCGCTCGCCGGCGTCGACGCCCCGCTCGGCGGTCGGCTCCGCAAAGCCCATGCCCACCCGCCTCCGCCTCCCGCCGCACTCGCACTCGTCCCCTGCCCCGGCGTCCCGGTCCCGCCCTCTAACAGCGGCGTCGTCCCCCCATTCCCATTGCCGAACCCACCGCCAGGCGTACTAGGCGTAACCGGCCGACTCCCCCCGACCTTCATGATCCCGCGCGGGCCCGCCCCGCCCTCGGGCGCCGTGCTGACGCTGTGCCGCCCGCCCTTGCTGAAGAGACGCGAGACGGAGGCGGTTGCGGTGCTGGCGGCGGCGTGCGGGCGCGGCGGCGGGGAGCGGGGGAGGAATTGGCGCGGGCGCGGGGCAGGGGGTGGGGGTGGTTTGGGGGCTGGAAGGGGGGAGGGTTAGTTGAGGAAGAAGAAGAAGAAGAAGAAGGACGGGGAGGAAGGAGAAGAAGGACGAAATGAGAAGCAAAAGCAAAAGCAAAAAAATAAGGGAAGAGAAGAAGACGTTGTGAAATGAGAAAGTGAAAGTAAAGTAGAGACGCGCCGATCCCCTCCGCGGTCGCGTTCTAGAAAGCGACTTGATTTTCGAAAGAAAAAAAAAAGGAAAACCACCCAAACCAACCCACAAAAAAAAACCAACAAAACACTCACCCTCATCCAATATCCTCCTCAACGCACTCCGCGCCTCCTTCGCCCTACACCCGCCCCCCCGACACCTCCCATTCCCATTCCCACTCCCACTTGGCCCGCCCTCATCCGCCGCGTGCGCCTCCTCGCACGCGTCGTGCACGGAACACCCGTCCTCCGAGCTCTGCGGGCTCTCCTCGGGGCTCTCGGACGGCAGCGTGCTGATGATGGTCGAGGCGTTGGGGTGGTGCGTCGCGTACCCGCTGCCCCCCAGGTGCGCGTGAGCGGAGGAGGAGGAGGGCGCGGACGCCGGGCCGCCCCCCGTCTTGGCATCGGTAGCGCCCGCTGGGAACGTCGCCGCCCGCGCGACCGGCACCGGCGTCCCGCTCCCGCTCCGCCGCGGCGTGCCCCGGCCCCCGCGCGACGCGCTCACACTCCGCCCCCGCACGCCCACGCCAACGCCAAACAGCCCCGGCGCCAGCTGCAGCGCCGCGAACCCCCGCTTCTTGCTCCCACCCGCACTCCCGCTCCCGCCAGTCGAGGAGGAAGCCCGCTGCGCCGGCGCGCCATGCAGCGAAAGCGCGCTGAGCGCGGCCCACGCAGGCGTCCCCTCGCGCCCCATCGCGCTCCCGATGCGCGCAGGCCCCGCGGGCGGCGCGGGCACGTGTGTCCATTCCGCGTCTGCGTCCGACTCCTCGCGCGCGGCGTCGCCAAATTCGCCGTCGCGCCGCAGAGGCGGGGTGGGCGCTCTGCGCGCGCTGGGGCCGGGGCGGGGGCGGGGGCTGGGTGGGCGCCCCCTGCGGACGGGCGGTGGGGGCGCGGGCGCGTCTCGATTGTGCCCACCCACCGCATACGCAGAGTCAGAGCCAACAGAGGACGCAGACGCGCCCGCCTCCTCCTCCGGGATCGCGCTCCCGTGCGTAGACGGCAGCCCCGCCATCGAGTTGCTCGCGTACGCGTGCGAATGCGCATGCGAGTTGGAGTGGAGGGGAGGATTGGGATTGGTGTAGGAAAGCGAGTACGCGAGGGTGTGCGCAGACGTTGCGGGGAGGCCCGAGAGCGATTGGGAGTGCCCGTGCCCGTACGCATTAAACCCACCACCACTCGCATTCGCGCGCGACCCGCCCCCAGGCACGCCCCACTCGCTCCCCCCGCTGCGCAGCCCGATCGTGGACGGCAGCCGCACGTGCCCGCGCTCCGCGTCGGGCTCCGCAGGCGCGATGGGCGACGCGTCGACGTACTGCGTGAGCGCGCGCGGGGCGGGCGCGACGAGGCGCGCGCGCGCGTGCGGGGCGATGCGCAGGCCCGTGCCCGTGCTGGTGTGGCTGCTGGACGCAGTGCCGGTGCCGGCGGAGGTGTACGACGTCGTCGAGGTGTGCGACGTGCGCGAGGTGTACGACGTGGTGGACGCGCTGGGCGACGCGGAGCGGCTCGGGCTCGCGCGCGCACTTGTCCCGCTCGCACTGGCGCGGTTGGAATGGGACGCCGAGTGCGGGTGGTCGAGCGAGGGGCGGCGGCGCGGCGGCTTGCGCGTGTGCACGGGCGAGACGGACGCGGGGAGGGAGGACGAGACGAGCAGCTCGTCCACGTCGCGCGCGATTGCGGCCAGGTCGTCTGCCCAGGGTTCCCTTTCCTCGTCCGCCTTGTGTTGATACCGATCGCGTTCCCGGGAGCGGCGGGACCAGGCAGGGCCAGACAGCGTTATCGGGGCGGAGCGCAGCGGGGGCAGCGGCTCGCCCTCGGAGTGGTCTTCGTCGTGGCGGCGGTGGAGGATGGTAGACGAGGTCGGTGTGCTCATGGAGCTCTGGAGGAGGGCATTGGACAGCTCGAGCGCGTGCACGCTGCGCTCCAACAACGAGTCCAAAAAGGCGTCCTGCGGTAACGGCGCCAGTGGTGGACTCGAGGTTCTCCTGCGATGGCCGCGATCGCGGTCCCTGTGTTGCGCTTGCCGCCGCGGGGACACCTGGGTCGTCTGTGTGGTCAACGGGGCTACATACTCCTCCACATCGCCGTCGGTGCGATCGTCGTCGGCGTCGGCCTCGTACTCTGGCGGGGGGGCAAGGTCGCGGTGGAAGTACTCGGGGAGGGTGCTCGTGGTGTCGGAGGAGAGGCGGAGGGCGGAGATGCGCTTTCTGTGTGTTCGGCGGGGACTGTGCATTCAAGTCGACAATCGCAAAACGTTCCACATGGCCCGGAAACAAGTCCACTGCTCACGTAACGTCCCGTTTGGGAAATGATGACTCGTCCCATCGGCACCGCAATCAACGAACCCGGCCCTCGCCAATCCTCGACTTACTCAGCTCTACTAGTGCGGGAGAAGAACTGCTGTGAACGATTGCGCCTTCCCGCTTGAGAAGATCACAACAGCAGGCAACTGTGGGCGTGGTGTGCCTGAGGCCTCGTCCGCACAACTCTGTTATCCGCCTCGCCGCATTCGACCCCTGGAGCTCCGAAGCGTCTGCCAGCCTGCGAGGGCAGACTGACGAAGCCGCGTTTGAAGCATCTGGTCATCGTACCTGCTTCTTCTAATCTTGCTTCGGGACTGCTATATCCTACGCTCGACGTCATCTTGCCCAACGTGCGTCGAGTTGGGTGCTGGTGTCGACCCTCTTATGGATCTTCCTCGTAGCGAAGCCTGGCCGCGTTCACACAACCCAAAGCAATGTATAGCTACTCGATTGATATCCTTTGGCGATGGTTCTCAAATATTGCTCGTCTTGAGTCGTACATATGCCATTTCGGCAACCTCGGAAGATCTCGCGTCACTCAGTCAGTCGATCACCCGCGAAACACCGATGTTGTGTTGTCTTCAAACGCAGACGCAGCTCATACTTGTTTCATCACAGTGTATGATACCCCAAGCCCGGAACCGCAACGACCGCAAGTGAAGTTGAACCTACGTACTTTCGTCCTCGCGACAGTTTACAGCTCACCGAATCCCTACAATCCCTGCCTGCATAAAAGTGAAAACCCAGCGTACTGGACTGTTGCAAAATAAATCTCAAATCTCTCTCGCGGCCCACCCCTGCACGCTACTTGGTAACGCCGACCTATTTCTACCGTCGGGAAACCTCGCGTCAAGTGGATCAACCACCCGACTCATGATCACGCCGATGTTCGTTCGTTTTCACGCACCGTCCATGTTGAAAGCCAGCTTGGCGTCCACTGGCGGGGTTTACTTCCTTTGCGTACGGGCGTCGCGGTTTTCGGGCCTCAAGTCAGCCTCCATTTGGCTTTTGGTTGGTCCGCCTCCACGGACCACCACGCGCACGGCGCACACATTCCGACCCATCTTGTCAACTTCGAGTCGGCCAACTATTCCGATACTATTCCTATTATTCCTACTCCATGAATTCGCGCCAGTCCCGAGTAGGATCGATGAATATCACTCCTCGCTCACCCGGGGGGGTGGTCATTGGCAAATAGGACTGTAGAACATGTACATATGTTGCGAGTCACCCACCGCCTTCTCGAAAAGCTCGTGCGTTCATGGGCGCTGGGCACAGCTCGTCTCCCCCCCCCCCCCCCCCCCCCCCCCTAAAATAAATAAATAAATAATCAAACATCTATCTCTCAGTGCGCACCGGCCCTGATCTTGATTCTCCCTGAAAACCCCGATGCGACTGATCATGAGCCCCAAAACCAAACCTTGCTTCGCGTGATCGTCAGCATGATGTTGAGTTTCAACCGTGGGAAACCCGATATACATGTAAGCTCGAAGCGACACCACCACTGTGCGTAATGGAGCTTTTATGCTGCGCAGCGGATTCGGGCACCCGTCGAGGATCATGTGTGTTGTCACATGTGCACTGGGAAGCCCCTGCACCGCAGCCCTGTCCCGACTACCGTATCTGTACCAGGAGCCGGTCCAGCTCGTCATCGAAACTTATATAAAAATCATCACCTTCTACTTGAATATCCCTCCTTCTCGGGTACCACCAAAGCAGCGCACCGTCGCACCGCCTCAGCTCATTGTGTGCCCTCTGGGTTGAATTGTTCCAAATGAAATCATAGCATGAATGTACAGTGCTTTATTGTTGAACCGTCTGGCTGCGGGAGACTGCCTACCCCGGCCATTTATTGTATAGCATTCCCATCGAGGCGTGTCGCATCCACTTCCTAAAGTATCCACCGAGTGAACTTCATTGTGCACTGTGACAGAAGGACACTTACCTGCCCTCCGACGTCAATTTAGCATCTCTGAAATAACCCGCCAATTCAACAACTTGTTGAATGATGTCGCCCGTACCTCGCTTGTTGAACCGTACCTCGCTTGTTGAACAAGCGAGGTACGGGCGACATCATTGAGGTAAACAAGCGAGGATCCGCGCCGCCATGGGGCAATCGGCGAATTATTTTATCAAAGAGTTGTACGACGCTCTCGCAACGGGAGTTGAGTCTGCAAGAATGGATCAATAACATTCATTCGACCACCCAAAGATATATAAGCACTATTACCGTACTTGGCATTCAAGTGACTGGGTGCCTAGCGGGCTTCCACACCGGGCACATCGACCGCTAGACCAGACGTCGTTTCGTGAGTCTTTGGGGTGAAGGACAAGATGCAGCTCCGTGGACGCCGTTAGCTGCAGAAAAGATGGAGAAGCAAAAACCAAGTTTGAAGCATGTTTAGCAACGATGTTCAAGTTGTCACCGGCGGACGCAATCATCCAATATGGAGCTTTAGAAAGGACAGCTTTCCCCTCAAAGTACGCGCTGAGGATTCGAGTCAGATCCTTTCGCAAGGCTAGATTGAGCCAAGGTCCCACAACACAATGAACGTTAACATACCGAATATGTGCTACAATACGCAAGTGGAACGGGAATGGAGACCCCAGCCAGTGAAATAACGACAAACAGGTCTTCCACGACGCCACGAGATACTTGGCGTACAACGACTGCGATCTGTTGCTGATACGGCTCGAGCTGTTGAGCGAGGGAGTTCACCCCGCTCTCCACTGCGTCTTGAATCTGGGTGTTCCCTTTGATAACACGATCTTGGAGGGCCAGTAGCACCCCCCTGCGTACATGTGATCGTTAGTGGAACTGTTCAAATGTACGAGTTAGAACGTACGAATTCAACATCCCCAGCAGGACGCCGAGTGCCGTTCGGGGCTCGACAATGCGCATCCTAAACGCGGCGAGCTGTCGATCCTCCGACGCAGCCCACAGGAGTTTATGAATCAGGGCCTCAGGCCGCCGTTAGACGCGTTGATCTTCGTGTAAAACCTAAGCATGTCCAAATGGCAGCGTTGAACCTCTTCTTGAATACGGCTAGCGACGGACGTTGCTAGAGCATCGGAGATCGTCTCATCGATAGGGATGCGAGTTAAACTCGCGAGATCCCCACCAAGGGATTTGAGTTCCTTCTCCGTTTCGGCACACTCGTCTGACCGGGTGCCCCTTCGGAGGATTATTATGATCTTGACGACGAGCTGGCCCGTAGCGAGGATGTCTCCAAAAGAGCCGTAGGTAAATGCAAAAGCGGGCATGAGGTCTGCTCGCGCAGTGAGGGTGCAAACAAAAAGAACGTGTGGCGGTGTTAAAGCTTGAGATCTAGAAGCCACGAGGCAACATCATTTCGGTATTTTTGGTTCGGGTTTATCATGTCGTTCAGACGGTGCGAATTCGCTTTCCAGCTTGGGGGGATGTGCATGTTCCTGGTTCATTGAGTTTTTGGGAAATAGGTATCGAATGACCGCACTCAAATTCAGCGCCGTTTAACCACCCAACAGTTGAATTTTGAACCGTGTGAAAATCAAATCAATTGTGTCCACCTCACCTTCGTCACTTCGTTACTTCGCGTAAGTTGACGGATCTTCGTGACTTTGATGAGAATCTGGGATTCTTCGTGACATTGGCATATTCCTGCGAAAGTTCGTGAGTTGTTTGTTGCACGGCAACTGCTCTGCATCACGAAGTGATGGGTATCAGCATTGTGCCGAGCATGGCCGGTTAGGTGGCTAGGGGTTTGGGTTAGTCGGTTAGCTGGTTAGAGGTTTGGGTTAGGTGGTTAGGGTGGTTAGATGTTAGTGGTTAGGGTTCTGGTTAAAGCTTAGCGTTAGGTAAGGTATCTATATGAAAAAACCCGCCCGGCATTATGCTAAAGGAACAATGATGGCCGGTGCTTCCGGGTTTTTGAATGTGCCTAGGGTGTGCCGAGTTAAGTGACGAACTTCCCTAAAAACATGCCAATGTGACGAACATTCACAGATTCTCATCAAAGTCACGAAGATCCGCGAACTTACGCGAAGTAACGAAGTGACGAAGGTCAGGTTACGAGTCCTAATATCTTTTAGGACTCGTTCTTTGTCATCGTTTTTTCCGCGAAAAAAAAAGTGATTTAAGGACCCCGTTGTCACCACGATCCCCGGAAGGCAATTCTGTGATTGATGGGTTGATGCTGGTTGCTATGTGGTCTTGGTCTTCCCTCAAAGTTGCCTCAAAGTACTTAGAGCTGCCGCTGAAAGTGCCGAGTTGTGAGTAAATTCGAAAAATGCCCCGCACTTGTTCTAGTGGGAGCATACACCGCCCCGGATGTCGATATTTCTTTCACTGTTGACGAAGATGATTGCCAATCGTCATTCTCGCACGCTTCGCTGTAGAATTCTCACGTATTCGCTCAATCTCGCCAAGCCTCGCTGCTTTCCTGCCGTCAACTTCTCACGTCTTCGCTCAATCTCGCGACATTCCGCAATAACTCGCTGGTCGACTGCAGACCTTCTACTTGACTCGGACACTGTTCTACTTCGCCCAGATACAGGCCAAATTGATGGCACCTCGATCAGCAACAAATTCTTTTCGCCTTCATCCCCCAAGTTTTCACTTCGGTCAAAAGACAAAATTATGTCTAGGACCCTGGGGCATGTTGCCTTGAGAATGGATTTTGTGATTTCTCCCTGCCCCCTCTGTAGGGTGAAAATTCACCGACATAATTACGTTCCGACAGGCAACATTCTTGAAATAAAAAAATTCACTTTCAAGGCAACATCCCCAGAGAGGTCCTGAATATTCTTTTCCATGTGGTCTAAGAAACTTGAGGAGGTTTAAGGTTCCCCAGGGTAGAGGTAGAGGTACTGAGGGGCCAACCTCTACCTCTACCTCCCTCTACCTTGCCTCTGACCTTCAGAGGTACTTGTGAGAGGTATTGCCTTTTAAAGGGGTCATAGGCCTTTGAGGGCTCTGTTAATGCAGTAAACAGTCATTTCTAGGTGTTTCCTAACCAAGAGGATGTGTATTGACCTTAAAAAACATGATTTAAAATTGAGAGGTACAACTTTGCCTCTACCTCTACCTCTACCCCCTTTGACCTTACCTCTGACCTTTGGAGGTATACCTCTACCCCTGGGGATCCTTAAGGAGGTTTAACTCACCAAAACACATCCACGGAATCTGGGTCAGTCAAATGCTCAGCAACTCGGCATCTTGATGGGACTAAATTGATGGCATCGCGGATTGCCCACCACCAGAGTTTATTTCACCGTTGAGGTGTTATGTGGCGTGGCCAATCATTTTTTGCTCTATAAATTCGAGTTTAGAATGCTGAGTTCAACGTTGACTTGACCACGCAACCCAATTCCACCGGTAACTCTATTGCGTCTTCACCTCCACTCACCGTTCAACTGACCACCTTACCCTAAGACTTCATCAGTTCGATAACCTCCTTCATTCTCAACATTATGTATTCGAATACAGGTGAGCCTTCATTTGAATTATCTTGCATCCGTCCGTTGAGCTGACTTTGTCTCCAGCTCGTCCTCTGGTATATTGGCCACCTTCTGAGAAAGATCTTAAACGCAATCAAACCGGTTCAAAGCTTGCCTTGAGATTCAAATCACAGTGTCAGTCTCGTTCACCATCAGTGATTCAATTCCTTTTGACTTACCTGCAATGTCCTTAGTACTTCACCCTGATAGGTTAAGCTTCGATTCTAACGGGGATCCAATTTGTGTCATTACTGACCTTGCGTTCATTTTGTTCATCCAGACTCTCTCCGTCCGGTGACGAATCAAATCCTATGTAAGTCAGTTTCTCCCGGTATTTAAGTCCCCACCGCTCTCATTTTGGTAGCTCCACTTCGAATATCCATAACCCCTTTTCGGAGTCAAGGAAACTTCAGTGGCATTGAAAGGTACACACCTCGTTCTTTGAGTTGTTGAACTCAACCTGATTGAATTCTTCGCAGTTTTTGCTCCCAATAGCCCGTATTCCCAGCATCCGCAGGGCTGCTCATTTTCAACTGTTTACTCTGATCTTTTGATGGGCAGTCTTGATGGGCCTGATGGCCTGCAGAAAAACATGTAATCAGAGATCGGAACCCTCTCGAAACTCTGAAGAACCGACTTAAGTATACAGCGGAGGTTTTGGACGGGTGCCGGTTATGCTATGGCAACATTTTCAAGTAATTTGTGCTGCTTGAACTGATACATCATCAGAGAAGTGGATAAGCGCAACAGGTGGCCAATTGGAGTTGCTGAGAGCACATTTGAATGTGATATTTGTCCCATTGAGCACCAATACAACCTCCAGCTTACAGTATTGGGAGCCAAAGAAGAAGTCAGGGTGGATTCTCTCCTGTAGTGCCGAAAGAGCTTGGGGGAGCTGTGGGAAAGAAAATTGGAAGCAATCCTGAGTAGAGATTTAGCTCTCCAAAGCAACCTCCCTTCCTACTGTGCGTGGAACGTGTCGCAAAGTCGGGATTGATGTGTGTGGCAACCGTGTGAAATAATGGTTATCTGCTGTGTTGCTGTGTTATCTCAGCTCACTGCAAACTGGATGCTTTCTGCCAGCTTATTGGCTTTATCTCACTCTAATTGACCTATACTACTCCCTCAAATATTTCTGTAGATTAAGGTTGGCTAAATACGGGTTGTTGGCTCACTTAGCACACAGCTCGGCACAAGTTGCCGACCTCGTCGGACCTGTGCCGATCGGTGTCGGCCATGATTTCAGCCTTGCCAAAGCGGCCGCTGAACACAATGAGAACCCACTTTACCCAGCGCCCGCAGTCGGGACCGTTGAAACCGATTCATAAGGCCCATGTCTCAGGCGTGCTCAGAGGGAGCGGTTCTCGTCTCACACGTGCTACTGCTAATCGCCCATCGCGATTGTGCGGATCACCAACCATCAGCACGATCTCCCGGGCAGGACCGTAGCTAGTTGCGTCCATCTAACTGCTTCCGTCCGAGTTGATGCTGAGTTGGCCCTCAATGTGTCCTTTAATGTCCTTTAAAGGATTACTATGTTAGCAAGTTGTAAACTAGACGGGAAATGAGTTTCCATCAGATGTTTTACATGGTTCGATCTATCTGCTCTTGGACAAAATTCACTGCAAGCATGCTTACATATGTTTGTCAAGTCAAGCTTCCGCGACTCAAGTGGAATTTGATACCTCTCTGAATAATCCAACGTGGTTGAATTCAATCTTGTTGTCCACATTGCACGTGAACTTCAACAGAAGACAATTGCATTCAAAACTCAATGCTTGCCGCACCATGGGTCAAATACTGAAACAAAGTAAGAGTAAGGCACGCAGAGGGGTGCATGGCTTGAATAGACTGGAAACCTTTTCTTTCTTTTCGTGTTTTCTTCCCGCCGTTCAGCATGAATTTCTGGTCGGTGATAACCTGTGGGCCCCAGAACATCCCCGTGGCTTTTGAGAGCCTATTTTTGGAACATGGCTCCCAGTCTAAAGACTTTTTCAGAGGGGTTCGAAGTTTAGATCTGCTCTAAAAGTGTCCAAATCTTCACTAAACGCTCTTTACCGGTAAAATTCCCACGGTTGAACTATTTGGACGTGTGAATCTTCAGGCACTTGTGGTTCACACTCGGATTTTGCTTTGGTTTGCATACTGCATCCCTGAAGATATCCGTAGTCGAAAAGAATGCCTGTGCATGAAAGTCACACTCAGGGGTCGGAGAGAAGTTCGGTGACCGATCTGCTTTGATCTGCCTTACCACACAATCCTCAAGATCCTGGTGGTTGAAAGAATGGTGCAGACCTTGTATACTGAGAGGAATGATAGAATGAAAATCTGTTGTCTTCCTTGCTACGTATGCCTCCCATTGTGTAACATGTATTCTCGAGGCTTTGTGGGTGGAATAAAAGAGCACTCCATCAAAGGTCGCGCCGCGGGGTCCTAAAGGGTCGGACCTTTGGTGGTGAAAAATCTACCTTGTCGACCTCCCACGGAATCCCAAAGAATTTGAAAAGGAAGCATTGCGTATCATGCATTCTCCGAGTCGACACAAAGAACTTAGAATACTCCATCAAAGAGTCGCGCTGCGGGGTCCTAAAGGGTCGGATCTTTAGTAGTCGACCTGCCTACCTACTGCAGAATCCCAAAAAAATTGAACAGAACACACTTGTGTACATATGTTCAAGATTTCGCTGCAGATCAATAAGTATGTCGGGCGGCGACCGAAATCAGCCGGGAAGCCAAATGGGGACTCGTACTGCCACGCGGAGCGTTGGCCTCAAGCACAAGTATACTCAATCAATTCGGTTGAACTCCAAACACCAAAAAGTTGCGCTCCCACTGTCCAAGTCGCAGCAAGAGGACTTTTGAAGTCTGCCCAACGCTTAATATTTTTTCCGACGGTGTATACCATACACCGACGGGAATTCGGTCGATGGGAAGATGGCGCATTGCAACGGTAACCTCCGAAAGATAAGGACCCGATTACAGTACTGGAAGGCGGTGTACAAAGGGGCAGAACATGAAGTCTCCATATCTTTGGCAAGCAAGTTCGTGTTCGCCGTTGTAATGCTGTGGCCGAAAGACTCGGGCAAAAGTGTATTGAAAAGTCAAGGGAAACTTACACAAACAACCGCTCTGATCTCAATTAGGAAGGAAGCAATTGGCAAGGTTTATTTGGGCGCCGCAGCTCATCCAAACGTCATCGGGTTATTATTACCTGGAATTTGATTTGTTTAGTAAGTACATGATTACGAGTAAATACATATAGGATAGATATGGATTTTTTTTACAACAGCGGGATTCGGTTAATGGCAGGAATTCGAGGGCCGTGGTCCGTCCGGAAAAAGAATTGAGGGTCTGTTTACCCCCTCCCCGACAATTCCAAATGCGGGAAGTTGTACGAGGATTGCTTGACGAATGCAACTCGGCAGACCCATCTGTCAGTTACGCGGGTTGTGTCCACGGTGATCGTCAGTTTGTCGGAAAGAATATTGTGGAATTTGTGAGCCACTTTCGGCATCCTCGGTTCACCCTGGCAATAGCCCAAGATAGACCAGCCCACAATGTAAACGGGCTCGTGGTTCCAGAGATAAAACGTAAATGTTCCCTCCCCGGTCTCCTTTTTAGCGCGGTTGAAGAACCCTCGGAATCCACCAGCATTCTTTGTCGGAGGTCCTCCCGGATCGCGGCCACGGGGTGTACTGAAGAATGTCATGTCTCGCTGACTCCGACGCATTGTGCCTTGGATGGGGGGAGATGACCACTCAAGCTCAAAGATTTCCTGCGACGTGTCATCGGATCTGGATGGCTCGGAGTCTACCCGTACACTTCCGGCAGGTGTCCCACATTTCCATCCGTAGCGGACCCATCCATTGTCTGTCTCCCAGGGAGGATCTGGCGTGATCCTGTTCGCAGCCATGAGAGTGCGTATAAATTTGTATCGTCTGATGAACGTGTCGGCCATGTTATTCGCGAATTCGAGACGCTCCTGGAGATGGTCAATATCTATGGGCTTCTTCTGGCCTCCCGTCTGCACCAACAGTCTTCGACAACTTCGGAAGTCTGCCAGGGCGTGTTTTATAACTGAATAATCAGGCCCGGACTCGGGCAGCGCAGGGTGCAGAAGGCGAGTTTGGAGATGTGTATACATGTCCCAAAGCTGGCGTGCCCTTAGAAACATGTTTGAAGGGGCATTCACCCGACGGCTCAGAGTGAATGAGAGGGCGCTATGAGCCCTATCGTGAGTGTTTGTAGACGCAGGTGGCAGATATAATGTACCTGTAATGGTATAGGTACGCAACACGAGGCACCCCGTCGATCTCTGAGACATCCAGACGGGAGAGTGCGGTTTTAAAATTGGATAGGTCGTGGGAAAATGTGTCAATGCCAGGATCGCATCCATCCGCCTCGACGATCAGATCAAGCACCGAAAATTTCTTGACCGCGGTCTGGGACTTATCGACATCGACTTCGCCTTCAACATAATCCTGGAGAGATGCCTGAGCCTATATATATATTAAGCGATGTTGGGTATAACTTGAAAAGGACAGAACCTTGAGTCCAAGGCTCTTGGTAACCTTCTCTTCGCCAGCGCTACAACACGCAGTAAGTTCTTGAGTTGAGTGAATGATAGTTTAATCACGTACTTGAAAACCACTACTATATGACAGCTGTATCCTCTCTGATATCCGCTGACATAGTAATCACCGTATACGGGTCTGAAAACTTCGGGCTTGAGTTTGTGCAGTCCACGCCCAAGCTGGAGATGCTGCGGAATGTATTCAGGGGTGTAAGTGACGTCGATTGTGCAGTGCACAAGAATCGTCGAAGTGGTGGCATGCTTGGAGAGCTTTTTGGCAAGTTTGGCGTGAAGACCAACATCCACTGGAGGCAAATTCACAGCTGCCCCCCCGCTAATTTGAACTTTGTTGTGCCATTCCTCAACGGTCTGCCATTCCAAATAGCTGAAGTCTCTCCGATTTTTTTGTTTTGTTCGAGATGGTTCTCCCATCTTGGGGTTATCGAACACGGTCCTCGCCCTGGATTCGCCTGTGAGAGCATCGAACCCGTACCCCAACCTTAGGTCATCCGTCCACGGAAGTTCAGTTCGTTCCACCAGTTCTGTATGCGTCTATTGACAGCTGCACTGAGACCAAGTATATCCAATGAAACGAACACATACCTCGTCTGTCTCGATGTCAACTTTTGATTCCGGACCATCCCTTCCGGTGAACACGGGGGAAGCGCTGGGAGCCTTCCCCAATTGCGAGGGTGGGTGCCGAAGGACCGAATCCTGGGTCGATTTTGAAAGAAAGCGAATCGGACAATCCGCAGGCACCGGTCGGGTTAGGAAATTCACTTTGAAGCTGATCTGTAAAGTTTACCAAGTAAGAAATAGCAAGAATGATAATGTGATTGTGTCGTACCGGGTTCCGATTATCTTGACTTGCCTGGAAGGTGATCATGTCACCATCTTCGAGCGGATGTGTTTGACCGGTTTCACGAAACTCGAAGGAATGGGACTTGGATTGCAGCCGGATGCAGGAACCTATTCGCGCTATTGTGACCTAAATGCGCGACTCAGTTTGTGGCCTTGGCGATAATAAATAAGACCGAAAGAGACCTTGGACGGTTTGAGTGTCAATCTAGCGTAACAATATTCGTCGATGGGACCCCTTTTCGTTTCGGTATAAAAAGGGCCAACTAGTCTGAAATCGTGATCGGACGATGGAATTTTCTCAGCTTTCATTTCGATGATGTTAGCGCCCTCATCGCTTTTCTCGCGGACGAATTCTACGCCTAAATAGAAGAAATGTGTTAAGCTGAAATTCGGCGAGAATCATGCCTTGCGCACCTGTCCGCGGAGGCTTATCGTTTTTAGAACCTCTCTGGCCGGCGCCGGCCTTCAAAGGTTTCGCTTGGCGACCACTGATCGATGGCACTGGCTCACCATCGAACACGAATGTAGGTGTCCGACCGTCCACTGAAGCGATGATTGGCGGCCGTGTGACGTTCACCGTGGGAGAGGGTGATCCTGCCTCTGCGGAGGGAGACCGCGCCCGAATCGGACGACTCGTCCGGCGAGTCTCCCTGGTGGGGCGAAGGAAAGTCTCGGAGGAAGTGACCCTCGAGCGCATGGCACGGCCGACCGTAGGCTTCCTTGATTCGGGCGATGGAGCTCGGCTTTGTTCAGGGCTTTCATCTGGCGTCGTTGGGGGGGATGGCGAAGAGAGTACGAGTGACGACCTCGAAAACAAGGACGATGACGAAGACGAAGTCCAGTCAGTTTCGGACCCAGCCGTATTGCCAATCGGCCATTTCCGCAAACTAGAGGGCGATGATTGAAACGCGCCACCCGTGTGTTCAAGTGGTGGGACCGAAGCAGAGGGAGTACCGGAATTCCGATACAAACCTGGCCTAAGGGGTGGACGGGCCTGAGGGGTGGAAGGCTCGGTTCGGGCTGGGGTGGTTGCCGAGGGTGGAACCGGAGAAGTGACCACACCTTCAGGCAGGGGCGACGTGAGTATCTTGAGAGCTGCACGGCCCTTTCGGGTACGGCCCTCCGATTTGATGGGGGCTGAATGTGCTGAGGAGGCTAGAGAAGCCAGTTCCTCGGGGCTAGTCGATGGCTCTGGCATGAAATGCCAAATAATCGGACCATCCTTTTCAAGTTCGAGTAAGAATTTTACTCGAACGGTGATATTCTGAGCCTGTTATGCTTGGTAAGGAGGAGAAAGGGTAGAATAAGACAATTTCGCACTTCTGCGTTGTCGACTCTCTGTTGGAACAGGTGAGAAAGAGAAAATCGGAATAACATGATATCATACTTCAGCAGAGGTCCTAGCTCTCGCTGGGAACTCAATCACGTCACCATCTTGAAGCGTATGCGGACGCCCGCATCCCCCCAAACCTTTGAAGTTCACCGAAATGCGGTCGCCTAATTTCGAGGTGTACCCTAGATCGGTAATTGTGACCTGGAGACAATAAACAACGAGCGACCTTCGGGATAATGAGAAGCGAAACAAACCTTGGAGTTTTTTAACGTCAATCTGGCATATCGAATACCCCCCCAGGAGTTGTCGTCTTTCCCAGGTTTCTTCTTCTTGGTTTTAGGTGGCTTCCGCGGAGGAGCTGTCCGGTCAGCGAGGACGAACTCTAGATCTCCGGGAGGCAGCCGAGAGTCTGCGGTGCGCTCCCATTGGATCTGGTCTGACAGCCTCGGTGTGTACAAGAGCTCTACGGCTAGACAGGACTATATTTCAAGCAAAAATTGACAAAAGAACATCTTGCGCACCCTTGATAGAAACCATCGGGGTCTGCATCGTATGCATAGGTCCGGCAGATTCAAGGAGGAGCCTGGAACGCTATGTACGGTGGTGGCTAGTACGTGGGGCGGATAAGGAGAAGTCCGGCCAGTACGTGGGGTGGATAAGCAGAGGTCCGAAGGAAAGGGAAGAAAGGATAACGACATTAGACGCTGGACTGACAACTCTGAACATCCCGTGAGATAAGAGAGTGTTTTGTATAGATTCATGTCCCGGAGAAACAGTGACTGTCGCTGCCGCCTGCCAAGTTTAGCGCTTGTCGAAGTTCCGCTCAGAAAGGTAGCATACGGTGCCCGAGGTGTGATTCGGCCCGTTCGCGACCTCGTATGTAGACTCTCTAAGCTCATCAATCCTCTGAGTTAGAAACGATCTATGCTTGCGTTTTTGCGAAAAGCAAAAACGAACTCAACTCGGTCTTGTGGCGCTTGAGCTCACTGACACTGATATATGTTTTGAATGTATTCAGTGCTGTCCGAAATAAGGACGTCGGGACTCGAGAGTTGCCGCTAATTCGATCTCCAGATGCGCAGTACATATAGCCATGATTCAGACATCCTATGAGCTAGCAGCAAGGCGAGACCATATGCAGAATCCTCGGCGTTCAGCGCAGACACAGTGGCAAAGCAGACTCGAATGGCTGAGCTTACAGAACACTGTGTTCCGGTTGTTATCGGCGCTCGTTCCTTCCCTTAAAGATACGGAGTTTGAACCAATCGTTCTGCCTGTCGTTACAAAAGTGGTCAAGAACTGGTGTTAGACGCCCGCGTCAGCAGGCCAGGAAGCGCTAGTCGCATTTGTACTCTTGGAGTGTTTTGCGGCCGGTGGAAAAAGTAGGCGGGGGCGACTTGTTGCCGCGTTTGCGTTCATCCTATACTTTAAAACACGAAGAACACTGCCACCACGTGAAAATCATGTGATAAGTCACATGCTTTCTCCCACGAGATGCCCGAGCGTTAGCGAGGGCCAAAAACAGGCGAGCCTGGAATCTACCATCTTTGCGAGCACGGATTGTGCGGCAAAACCTACCCGCCGAAGGTGGGTCCCCTCAACTTGTAATCACCAAAACGAGTTGCTGTGGACAAGGACGAAAGGATCAAGCCGGCCCGTGCACCGAACCGCAAATCGCAATCCCAAAGAGGCAACTCCGCCTCCTATTTTGCATTCCCTTGTATCTGACTACCAATTTCCTTGCCGCGTAAACACCACGGTTGAATATCATCCGACCTCTTGACAACGCAGCGCCGCCAAGCTAAACCGTGACATCCTTCATTTCCTTTCATAACGCTCATTGAAAAACACATTGAATGTGACATTCTGTGGGCATGACTTGCCGAACGCGTAGGTATAGAGAAGCGTTGAAATGCGTGGAAGATAAAAGAAGGTGGGTACGCAACAACACCACGCGAGGGAAACAGCGTGCAATACACCCAAGTTTAAGCACCGACCCAAACTGAATCGGCAGCTCGGGCGTGCCTCCGGGGACATTGTTCCCATTCCGGACCTTCTCTGCTGTCTGGTAAATTTTGGCGAACTCAATGTTATCAAAGATGCCTGCGTTGGGCTTCTTCCATCCGAGCTCGATGGGCAGGCGTCCGTTGACGAACCTGAATAGCATGGATAAAATTGACTAGTCAACCAGCGGTGCGATGCAAAGAGCGATTCGGGTCTCACCAGTCGCGCAGCCAATCGATGCGCACGGTACCGTTCGCGTCTCCGAGAATGAGCGACACGAGGCCGGCCTCGCGCCACAACGCGCCAGTTTGCTCCGATTGAAGGACAGCCTGTCGGCAGCAAAGTGAATTGATGAGAAAATATAGGACCCACGAAAAAGGTCCATACGCACAGTCGGGTTGAACGCGACTGTCGACTGCAACCGTGCGTGCCGTGCGTCAGCAATGTCGTCGACCGTGAGCGTCTTGCCATCCTTGCTGCATTGCTCGCCTCAGTAAACAAAATTCTCAACCCCACGAGCTCGCAAAACCGACCTGAAGCTCACTAGCAAATCGATCAGTGTGGTGTTGACTGGTGGATTGTGCATAGGGGGTAGATTGTTGTTGTCGATGGACTCGGGGTCAACGCCGCTGGCAACAAGATCGAAGAAAGCGTCGTTGCGAGTGAAGGAGGCGTCATGCTCGATCTTGTTGTGCCTGTTCGAGGGGTATGGATGAGAAAGCGGTGTGGTGGTGCGTGAGCACGACCAGCAAATCAAGCGCACGAGTTGGTCAAGACATCGTAGCTTTTCAACCCGATACTGAGGTCGGGCAGCAAGACGAATGCGCCGCGGACGCCGGCGCCAAAAGTCTGCACAAAGTCGAAGGTCGCCTGTAGGGTATGGGGGCTTCAGTTCGGAGGGCGCGCTGTACAGAACAGCGAACAGACCGAGAAGCCGAGGTAATCGTTCATTGCTGTGATAATATCGGTCGCGTGAATGTTACGGCCATCGCGGGGGAGGTAGCCGTGGTTCGCTAAGTCCAAGTTAGATGCACAACTACACAAACCTTAGAGAGTTCAGGCCCGGACACGGTGAGCGAACATCATTAGGACCAGGCGCAACATAGTCGCCCACGGCCGGCGTAGCGCGTCTGGAGAGGCGGGGAGGTTTTGAGGACATGCCAGGCAACGCGAGCGAGGGCGCGACGAGGGCGAGCGCGAAGGCGATCGACTTTAACGACGGTGACGAGTAGCGCATCGTAATTTTTGAAAAGGGTTATGCAGGAACAAGGAATTGGAAGGAAGGAAGGAAGGAAGTTGTATAACTGCAGAGGAGGGCCAAGGAATGGAAAGGAGAAAGAAACAAACTGAGAGAGCAGAAACGAAAGATTTGAAAAGAGGAAAGATTTGAAAAGAGGAAAGATCTGAAAAGAGGCGCCCATCGCATGTGGCCCGTTGAGTACTTGGAGTTGTTGACTTGTTGACGACGCCAAGAGCAGCCAAGATCTTGGTACAAGCTTATTAAGGTCCGTGAAGTTGAGGAGGTAGCAAATCGCGGGCTCACTGATCATCAACGTAAGGTATCCTCTAGATGCGGTAAGATATAAACGAAGGTGGGTACGCAGCACCATGCGACAACAAAACGTCCGCGTACAACGAAAGAATAACGAGAGCGTGCAGTAACTTCAGATTCATCCAAGTTAAAGCACCGACCCAAACTGAATCGGCAGCTCGGGCGTGCCTCCGGGAACATTGTTCCCATTCCGGACCTTCTCTGCCGCCTCGTAAGTGTTGGCGTAGCTGAGGATATCGAAGATGCCTGCGTTGGGCTTCTTCCATCCGAGCTCGATTGGCAGGCGTTCGTTGACGAACCTGGATAAAATTTACTAGTCAACCAGCAGCGCGATACGAAGAGCATTCGGGTCTTACCAGTCGCGCAGCCAATCGATGCGCACGGTACCGTTCGCGTCTCCGAGAACGAGCGACACGAACCCGGCCTCGCGCCACAACCCGCCAGTTTGTTCCGATTGAAGGACAGCCTGTCGGCAGCAAAGTGAATTGATGAGAAAATATATGTCCCGCGGGAGAAGGTCCAAACGCACAGTCGGGTTGAACGCGACTGTCGACTGCAACCGTGCGTGCCGCGCGTCAGCAATGTCGTCGACCGTGAGTGTCTTGCCATCCTTGCTGCATTGCTCGCCTCAGCAAACAAAATTCTCAACCCCACGAGCTCGCAAAACCGACCTGAAGCTCACTAGCAAATCGATCAGCGTGGTGTTCACTGGTGGATTGTGCATGGGGGGTATGTTGTTGTTGTCAATGGACTTGGGGTCAACGCCGCTGGCAACAAGATCGAAAAAAACGTCGCTGCGAGTGAACGAGGCGTCATGCTCGATCTTGTTGTGCCTGTTCGAGGGATGTGGGGTGAGAAAGCGGCAAGGCGGCTACGACCACGTACGAGTTGGTCAAGGCGTCGTAGCTTTCCAACCCAATACTGAGGCCAGGCAGCAAGACGAATGCGCCGCGGACGCCGGCGCCAAAGGTCTGCAAAAAGTCGAAGGTCGCCTGCAGGGTATGGCGGCGTCAGTTCGGTGGGCAAGCAGTACAGAACAGCTAGCAGACCGAGAGGCCGAGGTAATCGTTCATTGCTGTGATGATATCGGTCGCGTGAATGTTGCGGCCGTCGCGCGGGAGGTAGCCGTGGTTGGCTACGCCCAAGTTAGTTGCACAATTGTAAAAACCTCCCTCGCACTCACAGAGGGAGTTCAGGCCAGGACACGGTGAGCGAACATCATTAGGACCAGGTGCGACATAGTCGCCCACGGCAGGCGTAGCGCGTCTGGAGAGGTGCGGCGATTTTGAGGACATGCCGGGCAACGCGAGCGAGGGCGCGACGAGGGCGAGCGCGATGGCGATCGACTTGGACGACGGTGACGAGTAGCGCATCGTAACTTTTGAGAAGGGATTATGCAGGTATAAGTATTAAAGGCCGAGGGATGGAAAGGCCGGAAGGGAGAGACTGGGAGAGCAGAAACGAAAGATTTGAAAAGAGGCGACCATCGCAGGTGGCCCGTGTTAAAGTACGTTGTCGACTTGTTGACGACGCCAAGGGCCGGGGGCGGTAAGTAAAGCCGGGATCGCATCAGTTTGATCAGCGAATCCTCATGAGGGCGTTTCACATCATGATCGGCACACGAATATTATTGAAATATGCATGCATCGCCGGTGAAGCGACTGTACTCTTTCTTCGCCGCATAGTCTTTGTCTTTCGTTCCATATATATCCATGCCCGCGGCCTGCAACCTGGAAAAGTGACCGAAATTGTGTCACGGACTTCCATCGAGGAAGAGGCTTGCCTCCCGTTCAAGTTGAGATGACCGCAATTTGGCGGCGCGTGAATATAGGAAAGTGACCAGTTGATACTTGGTTGATACTGGTTTACGAGGTAGGCTCGATACCAGCCTCTCTAGTATATCTTGCGTGAAATCTGAAGACAGTCGTTCAGATCACGTATACTATAGATTTACGAGGTGCGAAAGCGTGAGAGTCGGAGAGTTTCGAGTTTTGAGAAAGTGACAAGAGCCTTCGCGTCTGGGAGCCGTGGATAAGAGGGACTGAAAATTGAGGCCACGACCTCTTGGGAAGAGCGCCCTATTTCAAGCTCCTCGAGGGTGCTACACACATGGACCCCGGCTCCGTGCCATCCGGGTTTGTCTGCCCGGATAGCCAGGGAGACCAGAGGCGGAGAAGAAATGACTCAAGAAAGGCATAGGTCTCCAGTGCAGAAACATCCAGATGTTGTAGAGACGGAAGAGTGAGGTATTAGAAGATTTCGTCTTTCGTCGTGAAAAGAGAGCATTGCATTATGCGGGAATATTCCTGGATCGCTGTCGGCACCAGTCCAGTAACACGACATCAATCAGGTTGGGGGCGACGATGAAGAGATAGAAATTATCGATGGAGTCTTCAAGTGCCTTCAATATCTCTTCATCGTAATATCGTCAACTGCTGCCACGGAAGGTGAAACCTGGCAGGATTAATCGCTGCGCCGAAGCCATCCGCCACCTGGAGTGATGGGAGACGAAGAGTGCGGCTCAAGCGGGTTCGTGGGATTGTCGGCCAAGCAAAAAAGTAATTTGCGTCGTCCTCGGTTCGGCGAGAAAGGGAAAAGGTAAGAGACAAAGGACATTCCCCAGAGCGTCCAAGCTAGCGATCAATGAAGCTGAAGGCCTCAACGGCCTCAACCAGTCCTGGCTTCGCGATCACCGTGGAGGGAATGTCGTCGAATGAGATTTCCATCATCGACCAAAGTTTGGGAGTCGAAAAGGCAATGCCTCTCCAGGACCGACAAACGGCGGTAAGGGAAACAGGCGCCGTGTTACTGTAGAATCCCATGCTGCACCCGGCTTCGAGGGGGAGCCGGTGGAAGATTTCTCGTGTAATTTCAACAGGCAACGTTGAAATCGGGTACGTCGCAGCCTGGTTAAATTCACGTTCTACGGCGATTCGAGTTTGTTGGAGGTCGAGCAGGACTCGTTCCTGTTCGAGAATCTGAGCGTCGAGCTCCACGAGCTGTCTCCGAAGATGGATGGGCATTTGGATGAGATCAAAGAGACAATATCAGCAAACAACCGCTATCAAGCCTTATCCAGCAAGACCACGCACTCGAAGACTTATTAGCGTTCGAGGTAATGGCCGTCACGGTGTCCTAGTACGGTAGGCCGGAAGGCTGAGGTTGATTTTGAATTTTGATATCTGTCTACGGTTGCCAACAAGTCCCTAGCCGTTGATTTGCGAGGCAGCCGCTGATGCAATCGTTGATGGGGAGACCCCAGACCACCCGGTTGAAGAAAAATCGAGTGCGTACCGTTCGACGCGCTTGAGCTGTCCGTCGCATCGAAGCGAGCCAGCGATCATTTGACGCGTCTCCCGCATGAGCGCGTTGGTGAATGCGAGCCTTTTGAGTTGATCCAACAAATGTTCAATTACTTACACTGGCGACTAGAACACTGTTTGCCTGTTGAGTTCCCATGCGAGATAAAGGTGGGTATTTGACATAATAGAGCTGTTTAGCAACCACCGAAAAACGGTTTTGGATTTCAACAGAAAATTCAATAGTTTGAGCGTGGAGCGCTTTGTTTTTCATCTTGTGCCACATTCCGCCACCCAGTATTCTGACCATGGAGCCAATTTCCTTGACCAGGTGGAGCACCATTTTTCAACAGAAATCCTGAATTGTGCGGTTGCTAAACAGCTCTAATCCAACTGTTCTATGCTAGAATCCATGTTTCTGCTACAGACACTTCATCATTTTTTGAATGAAGGTGCAAGTGAATGTGTTCAATATTACAGTATGATCCAGTCTGAACTGTCCAAAATTTTAGGTCTAGCGGTTTCTGGAATGGTCGAGGCTCTGGTTCGAGGTGTTGCGCTAATGCTTACCCACTTCAGTTTGATCTGTTCAACGAATATTGACTGACTAGTAAGTATGCCGTTTGCGGGTTCACCAAATCCAGCACGGATTGCTTGACCGGGCTCAACTTTGATTCAGAAATCCACCTCAACTTGGTTCAACATAAGTACAGTTTACGCTTTGAATCAGTGGAATCTTTCACTGACCCTTCGTTCATAGAGATCTTTTTTTCCCTGTCACCTCGAGCCTCGGCAATGTCAGCCCCCTCTGTATTCGAATTCAGGTCAGTCTTGATTTATATCTTCCAGTTGAACTGACTTCGAATTCTACAGCTACTGTGCCAAGTTGTAGGGAGGCAACGGTCACGGGTAACGGAGACCCCGTTGCGTTGCCTATTCTCTGGTCGGTCACGGTAACGGTATTGCCTTGAAAAAATCATGACACGGAGAAAAAATAGTTCAAAAAATTCGGCTGGTGCTTGGAATGAGGTAAATTAGCAAGAGGCTCACCAGGACATCTCCCCTAACACCGGATATGTGCACAGGGTCTCAGAATTCACCCCGGCCTGCCCCGGAAAAAACAATCTTGTTGCCTCTTTAAGCAACAGTCACGGCTCACGGCTCCGCGGTTGCCTACAAAATAGGCAACGGCCTTGTCACGGTCCTTGGGCCGTTGCCTCCCTACAACTTGGCACAGTATCCAACAGGCTTCGAAGTAACCGGACTGGGGCCCAATAAAAGGGAGTAATAAAAGGTGAGTCCTTCTGCAAATGGGCTTAATTTCGCTTTCAGGTTTCAACCCAACGCCGGTTCACTGCTCACTACAAATTACGTGGGGAGTTCTGTTCGTTCGTTCACACGGTCGCCTTGGCCGATTGAGTGACACATACCAATTTGAGTTACAGAGATTCGAAGTGACCAGAAAAAGCACCTCAAACGGCAATTCAACATGCCCGAGATGCCCGGACAACTGTCTTTCGTTGCGTACTATCCGAGATTAAAAGTGAACATCAGACGATGGTCCAAACGGTGTGGACTTGTATCGCAAGTCAGACCAAAGGAAAGAAAATCTGTTTGTGAGGGACCTTCGCCCAAGCGTGGAGTGTGAAGGATATCAAGTGACCCCAGAGCTTATGTTTTGTTCTGGATATGATTTCCAGCTCATCACAAGGAATATTAGGGCCTTCAATGCTTCCCATCGACTCTTTCGCCGGAACCCGCAACTCATCTCTTTTGGCTCCCTACGGCTGAGTTGCTCAACTTGTTGCAACTTTGATAGCATAAGACTGTCCGGATTGAGGGCTAACTAAGGGCCTAAGGCCGATTTCTGCTGAGACACGCCTGAACAGCAATCCGTCGGCACTACGTGTGCCAAACTGAAGAGGTTATTTAAATTATAACCGACGCGTTACAGACGCGTCAAATAACCGCTCGTTCGCTTTTACACCCGCTCCCGACGCGACGGACAGCCCAAGCACGTCGAACGGTAGCGCACTCGATGTTTCTTCAGCCGGGTGGTCTGGGGTCTCCCCATCAACGATTGCATCAGCGGCTGCCTCGCAAATCAACCGCTAGAGACTGGTTGGCAACCGCAGACCGATATCAAAATTCGAAATCAACCTCAGCCTTCCGGCCTACCGTAGTCCTAGGCTCTCCGTTGGCTAACTAAAACAGAAACCGGCTCCCAACCCAAATTTCATTTCTGTAACTGTGGAATCACACTAAGTATCCGAGATCTTCGTTAGCATATTCCTGCGATGGCCAAGGAAGCAATTCATCAGCGCCTCCGAGTCCTAGGTCAAAGAACATATGTTTTCGCCGCCTCATATGGCCCGACACCCATGATCCTCTCAAAAATATGTCGGTTGCGGGAGAAATCTCATTCGTGCCCGGCGAAAGTATTGCTGTCCATGGCTCGAGAGATTTACAGCCATTGTCGACAAGTGGACCAGTCGTTCGGATTCCCATCTTCGACCTCTCTCGTTTATTATCCGCGCCGAACCGATACATGATCATTATCGGTCCAATATTCCATATCACCACCTCCTGGACTCCCTCTTCTCTGCACATGCGCCGCGAATACCGTCTCTGCAACTCTCCTTTCGGACGAAGACTTATTGCCGAGGCTAGAGTATACTGGCCCGTTTCCAGTACTACAGGAGGTCGTATTGGAATACACCGGATTTCCTCCTAGCGCCAAGACTTAGATTGGATTGTGGGGCAATGCCCCCGAACTTCATAAAATTTGCTTACTGGGTTTCGCCGAGTGTTACTCGCGACCTACAGCTCATCTTTCGACCATGAATCAAGATTGGTCATCACCCATCCTACGCTCCGGTCTCTCGCTTTCTGTATGTGAATACTCATCACACTGACACCTTTTGGGCATTCCTCTCTTGATCCTCCCCACCCCTTCGAACGCTTTCGGTGTGTCTCAATTATATCTACTGTATATCCCCTCAGTCCTACCGACTTTGGAATGCCTTCGCCTAGGGAACTTTCACGCGGGGATGGATTATGCCGAACAGCAGATTATAATGTTATTGGAGATGGTTTCCAAGGAACACCTGCCCAACTTGGAAGAACTTCGCTTCGTGGAGAGCGGGGAGAGCAGCTACCAAGAATTAATCGACTTCCTGACTCGCCTGTGTTCGTGTACATTTTTCTTCCACTTTCAGCCCATATTATTTTCGTTTTCAGCGACTGTATGTCAGACCACAAGGAAATCCCGCTGCCTTTTTCCATCGCATTGAAATCAACTAAAATAGTTGCGCGTTCAATACACCAACCAAATTTCCGACACTGGAATCACACATTGGCAGCATCACTGAGAGATGTCAGAATGTGGTCGGACTGCCGTCGTAGAACGTACTCGTGTTTCGCCGCATAGTTTTTGTCTTCGGTCCCAACATATATATCCATTCCCGCAGTTCGCAGCCTGGAGAAGTGACCGGCAATCGTGTCCACTGTGTTGGGTGCTCCAGGAGCTCCAGCCTGAATCTGTTGATTGAAGAAGGGATTTGCGTCCCAGACAAGCTGAAATGAACGCAGTTTGTCGGAGCGTGAATATAGGAAATGGACCAGCTGATCCTGGCTCATAGGGTCCGGAACGTGTGAAAAATGGAGGGTCTTGAGGTTCGAGAGAGCACTGAGGGTCCTCCAAGGTGACGACGCCCATGGTCTCTCCCAGAGGCTCAAAGTGGAGGCCATGACCTCCTGGGAAGCGTAAGATATTTCAATATTCTCCAGCGTGGCAGCGACATGGACCAGGGCTTTGTGCCATTGTGTAAAAGCGGGGTCGGCTGCCCAAACCTGAAGGGAGATCAGCGGCGGGGAAGACCGCTCTATAAATGACTCGAGAAAGTCATAGGTGTCCGATTTGGAAAGATCCAGATGTTTTAGAGAGGGAAGAGTAAGGTATTGGAGGATTTCGTCGGAAATCGTGTCAGCTACAGCGAAGGATGTTATGCAGGAATGCGTTATAATTCTTGGATTGCTGTCGTCGCCAGTCCAGTCGCACTTGACATCAATGAGGTTGGGGGCGACGATGAATAGATCAAGATTATCGATAGAGCCTTCAAATGTCGTCAACTGCTGCCAGGGAAGGTGAAAGCTGGCAGGAATAACCCCGTAGCCTCCGATATGCAGGCTGCGGAGCTGCGGGGCATCACCAAAGACTTGAGTCTCGGTACCGGACTCGTCGCAACGGAAGCTCGCTGCCTGGAGTAATGGAAAAGACGAAGCGTGCAGCTCGAGCTCGCCGAGATCGTCGCCATTGTCACCCAAGTTGAGCTCGAGATATCGGAGTCGATGAGAGTAACGGTGAACGACGTCCCGCATGCGACTAAGCGGGAAAGAATCATCATCTGCATCCTCGGATAATGGAAGGGAAAGGGTAAGCGACAAAGGGCACGCCCCTGCACGGCTAAACCACTGGTCAATGAAGAATTCGACCAGTCCCGGCGTCGCGGTCACCGTGGAGGGAAGGTGGTCGAATGTGATTTTAAGTGTCGACCAAAGTTCAGGTGTTCCGAGGGCAATGGCTCTCCAGGACCGGCAAACGGCAGTAAGAGAAACAGGCGCCGTGTTCCTGTACATGTAAAATCCCAAGCCGATTTTGAGCGGTAGCTGGTGGAAGATTTCTGTTGTAATTTCAACAGGCAACGTTAAAATCGGGTACATCGCAGTCTCGTTGATTTCGCGTTCTAAGGCGATTCGAGTTCGTCGGAGGTCGAGCAGGACTCGTTTCTGTTCGAGGATCTGAGCGTCGAGCTCCACGAGCCGTCTCCGAAGGTGGATGGTGGGCATTTTGGTGAAAGACGAGATCAAAAAGGAAATACGAGCAAACAACCGCTCGGAACCCAGTTAGGCAAGCCCCTGAGAGCAAAGAAAATCAGGATCGTGAAGTTCTTAGCCGTTCAGATTTTGCCGCTTCGCAGTCTTTAGTACTTGCGGCGTGACGAGCTTGGCTGTGCAATTGAACCGAAAGTAACAGGCATCAAAGATAATTACAGCTCAGAATTTGGGAACCCTGATACAAAGAATGCGAATGAGCTTGAAGTTGCTCGAGTCAGATCAGAGTTCCGAGTTTGGAGAGGCTGAAAAGGGGTACATGTATATAAAAAGAGGCGGTGACTGTTTGAATATTAAAGAAAAGCGGACAAACGAGAGCACTGTGGAACAACGCTTGTAAGGCTGTTCCAAACGCAGGAAATCAATCGGGAGATCTTATCACAGAGAAATCGCCGAAAAGGGTGGTCATTCAAGATTACCTGTCGCGGTACCGTGGTTGCCCGGATGTGCGGTACTGCGGCTCAAGATGTCCAGAGGCGAAGTCATGGCTGAATTTAAAAAAAAATTAAAACCACGGGATAAGATCTTGAGCTTGACAGAGTTTTGAGTCTGATTCAACGCGGTGGTGACACGATTTGAGCCTGCCATTTGCAGCATGAAGTCTGAAGATTGGCCCACGTATTTCGAGATTCGAGAGACGGAGGCAATTGATTGAATGCGGTTGCTCAGACCGAGTGGGATAGGTGTCGATACTAGCGAGGAGTTCGCGTGATGTACAGTGTCCGAGACAGCATAAACCGAAATAATAGCAAGCCCAGGGAGAATAGCTGTATATTCACCCTTCAGGAAAGTACCGATCCAAACTCGATTGGTAGCTCGGGTGTGCCTCCGGGTACATTGTTCCCATTCCGAACCTTCTCGGCCTGAAGATAAGTGTTTGTATACTTAATGACGTCGATTAGGCCCGCGTTGTGCTTCTGCCATCCGAGCGCAGTCGGAAGGCGCTCGTTGACGAACCTGAATAGGAAAATCAGCCGGGCAACACCAAGAGCGGTAGGAGAGGCACACTCACCACTCGCGCAGCCAGTCAACACGCACAGCACCGTCCACGTTTCCCAGAACAAGCGACATGAACCCGGCCTCGCGCCACATCCCGCCAGTCTGCTTCGAGTGAAGGACAGCCTGTGTAAGCAAAGGGACAAGCGAATCATTGAGCAAAAGATAGGGGCCTCGAAAAACCTCTGAACGCACGGTGGGGTTCAGCGCGACTGTCGAGCGCAGCCGCCCGTGCCGCGCGTCGGCAATGTCGTCGACTGTGAGCGTCTGGCCGTCTTTGCTGCGTTGGCGCCTCAGCAAACAACATTATCAATCGCAAGGGCCCACAAAACAGACCTAAAGCCCACTAGAAAATCAACCAGGGTGAGGTTGACTGCTGGACTGTGCATGTGGGGTATCGCGTCGTTGTTAATAGACTCGGGGTCAACGCCACGGGCGACAAGATCGAAGAAAACGTCGTTGCGAGTGAACGAGGCGTCATGCTCGATCTGGTTGTGCCTGTAGATAAGGGTGGAATGAGAAAGCGGTAAGGCGGCTAGCACGACCACTCACGAGTTGGTCAAAGCGTCGTAGCTTTCCAAACCGACGCTGAAGTCCGGTAGGAAGACGAAAGCGCCGCGGAAGCCGGCCCCAAGGGTCTGCAAAAAACCGAAGTCCACCTGTAGGGCAAGTAGGTCGGTGTCAGCTCGGAAGGGCAAGCAGTACCGAACACTCGAGCAAACCTTGATGCCGAGGTACTCGTCCATTGCTGTGATGATGTCAATGGCGCGAACATTGCGCCCGTCACGCGCGAGGTAGCCGTGGTTCGCTATCATCGTTACATCAATCGCACAGATATATTCACAAAACACCTCACACTCACAAAGCGAGTTTAAGCCAGGACACGGGGAGCGAACATCGTTAGGACCAGGTGCGGCCCATTCGCCCACCGCGAGCGTTGTCCCTGTGGAGAGGTCTACTGGCTTGGGGGTTTTGCCACGGAACACGAGCCAGGAGGCGAAGAGGGCGACGGCGATGGCGATTGCCTTGGACGACGGTGAAGAGTAGCGCATGGTAAGAGACAGAGGGGTAAGATTACGTTTGTACGTATTACTATTCGGGTGGGGGAAGGGCGGGATATTGCGAGCCGCTGTTCCACCGATTCAAAGGGACATTAGTCTGAACCCATTAGTAGACGACCAAAAGAGGGATGCGGCACGGGTAGATACGGGCTGCATGTTGGTTTTGAGATTTGGGACCGAGGTTAAGGCGCCGAGTGCAAGATTTGAATCACAGGGCCAGCAGAAAGCAAGACAGGCACAGTACGCGATGAACACTCCCTCAAGGAAGAGTTTGCGGCAATGGATTGAATTTAGAGAGTTGATCGGACTGCCGACAAGCAAGAAATGGCGAAGATGGATCTAGCCATGGGACGCGTTGATGGTCAGAAAAACAGGCTGATATGGGAGTTAAAATCGCGCAAGGTAAGTAGTGCCTAGAGATTTGAGCTGTTGCCACTCCAGAGTACATAAATAATCTTGACGGCGGTGTCACTGGAGGGCCCGTATGCAAACGTGCAAGTGCGCGGGTATGTAGGTGTTGGGCGAGGCAGTGTGCTTGGAATGTGGAAGAGGACAATGCATGCGACGCGCCGACTGGAATTTGGCGTATGAATACGATCCCGACCAACCTGTGCATCGCACGAGAAGCAGGTCGTCAGCGCAATGTTGAATTGGCTGGGAGATGAGGGAAAGTCGAGCTAATGACAGACCAGTCCACCAATAAATTCGAGTCGAAGTTGGTTTGCGTGAGAATCCTTCGTTAGTACGGGCCGGCCGCATTCGGTCGTCCTTCTTTCGTTCTGATCAGGACAACAAAGACCGGCCTCCGCTTGCTCCCTTAATTCCCATAGCGCTCCTGTATGCTCTGCTCAAAAACTCTGAACCTGACCAAGACACACTCGATCCACCTTTGACCCATCTTGATCGTAAACTATCTTGAACATGGGGCTCCTCGAATCGTCAGCGACGGCTTGGGATTCAGACTTAATGCGTCAATCTTTGATACAATACACCTACAAAAATCGATTCCGTTTGGGAAAACATAATGCTCTATTAGATAGCAATATAAAAAGGACGCAAAACCAACAACCACGCTCATGCACGGATCGACACGGGTGAAGACACCGATAGCGGGAACTCGGACTGTGAAATTGAAGTCAGCGCCAGACATCCACTCGAAGGAGAAGAACGGAAACCCACAGCTTTCTCCAATTGCTCTTGCATGGTAAAGAAATTCCGATGGAGCCCGCACTCGGTCTTCTCCTTGCCCGCCCACCGGCCCGCGCGCTCACTCTGTCCCTCGCCGACCTTACTCGTGCTGTGCCAGTCACCGACGCTGCGGTAGCCCTGGTCGAGCAGCTTATTCCGCGGGACATTGTTTTCCTCAATGTACCACTCCACAAATGGGAACGTCCACTCGAACAGCGGGTTCAGCTTCAGCAGTCCCGTCTCATCGACCTCGAGCGGCTGTAGTGATGCGCGGTCCCCGCCCTGGGTGGCCCGTCGGCCGGTTATAATGGCTTTGACGCCGAGCGCGTCGTATGCTCTCCGTGCAGGCTCGACCTAGTTTTTTTTTTCGTCAGCAGGGCTTGCAATGACGCCAAAGAGGTTCCCACCTTGACTGCAAAGTCATAGACGTCCTCGTTCGTCTCCCACAGGCGCCCGCCGAATTTCTTCTCAAAGTCAGCAACGGTCGCGCAGCCTTGGGGTGTATAGATATGGATCGGGACATCGTAGCGTTGCCGGACCTCCTCGACGAGCTCGTACGTCTCCTGGAAGTGATAGAGGGTGTCGAGGAAGATCAGGGGCGGCGGGGAGGATGTTATTTTGGAGAGCATGTCGATTGCGACGAGGCCTGTGAGTCCAAAGGCCGTGGTTTGGTAGAGCCCAGGTAAGGACTCAACCGCCCATGCGAGGATATCCTCTGGCGTCAGTGTACGGAGGTGGGCATTAATTCTAGTGAGATCCTCCTTTGATAAAGGTAACTGGAGCATTTTCGATGAAGAAGCAGCGGAAGACATTTGGGGATGGATAGTGGTGGTGGTGGTGCTGTTGCAGGGGAGTCTTGTTTATGTAGCAAAGGACTGTCTTTACAAAGCCCCCCGGAAAAATGAGCAACAATTCTGCATGAGCACGCAATCTGCCACAAGCGAATCCCCTTGAGGAAAATTTGTAACCAAATGCGGTCATTACAAAGGTACAGTGTGGGGTAAAAAAGTACAAGTGCCATTACGCGTCTCATGATTTAAAAATACATGTCTCCAAGGCTAACCACGTTATACGGGAACATCGGGCGCGCCCCGCCGTTGTGCAGCCGTAACTCGGGCTTTTATTTGCGCGTCTCTGCGATCTTTTTCGTGATGTTCCACCTGTGTGTGTGGAAAAGCCAGTCAGCACAAGACGACAGAACGAAGCAAATGACTGACGACTTCCATCCAGGAGTGATCGGCGGGGGGCTAAAGAAAGCACAGCTTCAGACATCGTGAGCCGGAGGATGACCGAATCGTGACGCACCCTGCTCGCAGATTCTCCCTTGTTGTGGCCGGTCTTTAGGCCCGCCGCAGTCAAAATTATCCCGATAGTCAGGCCCTGCGCCCACATACGGGCCTGAACGATTTTCTGGGCAGTGGTCTGGTATCTTCGGAGAAATTAGACCGTGCCTGACCCGTGAAGCCGTAAACAGCGTACTTGTCGCGACTTATAATTCCACCCGCAATTGCAAGACTCAGTGCCCATCCGCCAACAATAATAGAGTATTCATGGCGCGCGGCCCAGTCTGCGATCTTATCGCTCGTAGTCAAGTTTTCCCATCGCGACATCTCTTGATGCTCCTGCATATCGAGAAGCCGCACGCCGTCTCCTTCCCTGCGGAAATTGTGAATACAGTTCGGAATGTGAGCCGGTCAGCGTACCATTGGGAGCGGTCGTATTCAAGACCGCGTCGTTCGGCCTGGATTGACAGAGCGGGTGCAGTAATAATCAAGACTCCGAGAACTTTGAGCGAGGGGGGCAAGGCTCGGTAGTAGGCCCATCTCCGGTGGCTGTAGATAGATCCTAAGGTTGCGATAGTCCCAGCGACGAGCGTTCCTTCCAACGCGCCTCGGCGCGAAGCCGCAGTGTGGCCTTGAATTTGTTCTTCAGTTGCAAGCTATGGGCATGTCAGCGGACGATAAGGCGGAAATACGCTGCAGTAACCTTCATGGTAGATGTGGATGTCGGGCGAAAGGCAGAGAGGATTGTTGAGACCAACGACGTCAAAGCCTCGAAATTTATAGACTCGGCCCGGCTTTGTGCCGCGACTGGCAGTCATGTGATCTTCGTCATAAGCGATGATCCCGTTTCTCGCCGACTTTTGGACCAGTCTGGGCTCACCCAAGCTTGGAAATCGGTCATGGTCGGGTTGTCGCAGATTACAGAGCATTGGAAAGAAACCTCGGACTGGGTTCTTCTTACGAACTTCCGAACCTGCTACTTATTACCGAGCCCGATTCTTTACGAAACGCAGTGTTGATACCGTTATTTCCCTTTCTGGCTGGTGGACGAGTGCATGTCCGTTTTCGTCCGGACCGTCGAATTATCCAAGTTTCACGGGATGCTGATATTCTCCAGTCATGAACACAATACAAGTTGTATCTGCGAACTACCTAATATAGAATATGTAACTACTGACTACGTGGACGGTGAGGGAGAGCTGAGCGTGCTATGTATGTATCAAGAGGTTGAAGAGAGGGATAGAGGAATGATGAAAGCAACACGAGGAGAGAAAGCGAAACCAGATAAATAGAGGCGAGCAGAGAGTAAACAGATACCCGCAAGATCATTTTAGAAATGGTCCACGGTAAATGTCCACTCGCCCTTTGCAACGTCGAAGCCCTCAAAGTGCGTGTCCTTCATGTTCTTCAACCGCTTGAGGTGCTTCACCGCGTTCGGGTGCGTCGCGTCCTTGATCGGCTCTCGCGTCGCCTTATCCACCGCCCAGCACCGCAGAAGCGACAGCTGCGCGCGCACATTGAGCCCCGAGCCCGGCGGCGGCTTGTCCACCTCGTCGCTATCGGGATACACACTGCACTCCTTGTCGTCGAACCGCACCACCTCGCCCAGGAGCGCTCCGAGCTTCGGCAGCCCCGTCAGATCTACCGGCTCCAAGAAGTGGATCTCCCCATAGCCTACCCGCCCGACGACGAGGTCCTTGAACGACGACAGCTTCTCGTAGCCCGCCTGTCGCAGCGTCGCCAGGTCCGGCCGCACCCAGTACTCGCCCTCCTCCGGATTCGCATTCGCCCCCGCCGACCCCGACGCCTCGTTCTGCGTGTTCTGCGCCGTGAACCGGTTCGCCGGTGGAGGGCGCGGAGCAGGAGTCGGCGAGTCCAGAGCCGCCGTACGCGTCAGCGCCGCCGCCGTCTCCTTCTCTCGCGCCGCGATGCTCAGTGCAGGGCTGAACGTGATCTTCTTGTGCGCCGACCCCGGCGACCCCGAACCGCCCGACTTGCTGAACAGCTCCCCGGGCTCAACCTTCTTGTCGAGGATGAGCTTCTTGACGCTGTGTCGCGAGCCGCTGCCGAGCGAGGGGCTCGAGCCGCGCAGGATCGAATCGGGGGAGTCGAGCGCGCGGCTGAGGGATAGTACGCCCGGCTTAGACGAGTTGGAGAACGCGAAGGGGTTTCCAGGGGAGCCTTGGGGTGCCGACATCGACGTGCCGAACCCGCGGAGCTTGGAGCCAGCGGGCGTGTAGCTGAGCCCAACCCGTGGTATCGGGGACCGCGTCGGCACGTCGACGAAGAAGGGTACCTTCTTTTTCGTGGATTGCTCGAGATTCACCGCATGCGGCCCTGGAGGGAGCATGGAGAACAAGTCGGTCGCGATCGGCTGTGCGATGGACGCTGTTAGCGTGCCTTGAGCGCCAGCGTTACTTGCGGTTGCGGAGAACATGTTATTGGAATTGTTGAATCCGCCGAACATTGTCGACTGGCCCATCGAGTTCGACTGGCCGAGAGGAGGAGCGAGAGGCTTGACACCGAAACCACCACCGCCAAACGCAGACGGCTGCTGCTGTTGCTGGTTTTGTTGACCAAGACTATTACCGAAAAGGCTCGGTGTAGCAGCAGGAGCGTTAGTGGGTGTCGCGCCTAATCCTGAGAACAATGAAGGGGCTGGTTTGGTTCCAAAGAGAGATGGCTGCTGCTGCTGCTGCTGCTGGTTATTGTTGTTGAACGCACTAGTGCCACCGCCAAATAGCGGGTTTGGGTTGTTTCCGCCGCCGAACACTGAGGGTGAAAAATTAGGCAGGTCGCGAACATTGGAAGAGCACGGCTTACGAGGGTTGGGATTAGCAGGCTGCTGCTGTTGCGGCTGGGCGTTGTTGGACCCGAACCCGCCAAACCCTGTGGCCGCCGGCTGTGCTGGCTGCTGCTGGTTGTTGGTACCGAAAATGTTGGTACTTCCGAAAGCATTTTGGGTGGCTGGTTGCGCAGCGGGCTGACCAAATATGTTGGTCTTCGGGGCGTTGTTATTGTTGGTGGCACCTAAAAGGAGTTAGGAACAAGTAAGAATTTGCAAACACGAGTCTCACCAAACCCGCCAAAGCCTGTAGTGGGTTGCGCCGCCGGCGGGTTGCCAAATAGATTTGTTGGAGCAGGCTGTTGCGCGTTTCCACCTAATGTATTGGCGGCGTTGTTTGTGCCGAACGCGGGGGTGGCTGAGTCCAGAAAATCAGCCAGAATCGAGGGGGGGGGAGGGAATGAAAGGACGCACCACCGAAAGCACCGAAAGCAGGTTTCGCAGCGTTGTTACCGAATGCTCCAGTGCCTCCACCAAAGATACTGGTCTGCTGTTGTTGCTGTTGCGGTTGTTGTTGCTGACCAAACGCACCAAAGCCTGACGCTGGTTGCTGCGGTTGCTGCTGCTGACCGAACGCGCCAAACGCTGGGGCAGCAGCGGCTGCAGGAGCAGGGTTCCCAAATGCCCCGAACCCAGTGGTCGGTTGTGCGGCACCACCACCGAATACAGAGGTTTGCTGAGCGGGTTGCGCCTGGCCGAATATATTGGTGGTTGGTTGCTGCTGGACTCCACCAAAGGTCGCGGATTGCCCAAAGGCACCGGCAGTCTTGCGGCCCTGTGCATAGTCTTGTAATCGGATCTCCTACAAATACAAAGCCGGTTAGATCCGTAGGTTAAAACGAACAAGGGCAACATACTTCGAATGAAGTACCGCGGTACGCAGGTATGCAAGAGATGGACTGATAACTGAGCGTCGTCCCAGCTGCCATAGGATCCTTCTCGGAAAATGGAGAATAAACGGGGTTGGAGCTTCCAGCGGTGACTGGTGGTACATTTGGGTATTCGCCGTTCGCATTGGCGGCTGGGACATCGTCAGCAGTCGAAGAAAAAATATAAGAATTAATGGCACGCGTACCGGCTGGTGCTCCAAACGCCGTCGTGGCCGGTTTTCCAAACATGGGGTTGGTCTGGCCAAACGCAGAGTTATTGGCGGGCTGACCGAATGCGGTGGTTGCTGGTGCGGCGGCGGTGTTCTGACCAAAAGCACCTCCGCCACCAAACGCATTGTTTCCACCACCACCAAACGCGCCAAACCCGGCAGCAGGCTTTGCAGCACCGAACATGGGGTTCACCGCATTGTTCTGTGCAGGGGTTGCGCCGCCAAACGCGCCTAAATATTTTCAGAGAAAGATCAGATAGACATTGAAAAAACGCGTACCAAAACCACCGCCCGTATTATTGCTCGTGCTCGCATTGAGGTTTCCGAACATCGGGTTAGCCTGAGGCTGCTGCTGGGGCTGGGGCTGGCCAAAAGCACCTGTTGTGCCACCACCAAATGCTTGAAACATGGTCAGATAGCGTATTGACGCGAACCTGAGACGTACCGGGAGCGCCAAAGGCTGAGGGCTGGCCGAAAGTTGACGGTTGCGGCTGCTGAGCCTGTTGATTATTGTTTCCCCAAGTTGAGGAGAACATTGTAGCAGAGAAAAAACGGCTGGAAAGGCCGGAAAATGGTCTGCAATGGAAGAGGGACTTTTCACTGTGGAATGGGGGAGGAAGGAGAGAAGGATTGCCTGTGCGCGGTCGCGTCAAGGCTTTAGACTGCCTCGATGTGACTCGCCAAAGGGAGAGGCTGACTCAGCGTGACGGCACTGCCACGACCGGATCCGGCAAGTGCACCGCCACTCCTAAATTTTCTCGGACGCGCTCAGCTCTAAATATCAGCTCGGTTTGTCTAGATATCGGGTAACCAGGCGTTCCGAATATCTACCTGAGCTGCGATGCCCGACTCGGAGCACACACGGCGCACGCCCACCTTCAACACCCTTGCCCGCGAAGAGGCATTCAGAAATCCGCCCAAGGATGGCTCAACACACAATATTTTAAACGAATTCGTGACTCCCCACCTCGAGTCGTTTAACGCGCTTTTCGATGATTCTGGGTTACCCTCTGGCGACGGAGACGGACGCGGTCTTATGGCTCTTGGGGTAGAGGATATCGGAGAACGCGTGGTGTTTGACGGGGACGGCAAGGTAGACAACCGTGGTTGGGGAAACAAAATGCGAAGTGAGGATTCAAGTTCACTTCGCGTGTTGTTGGTTAATTTGGCCCAGTATGGATCGAATCCGTTTCAATTGGTCGTCCGGTCGTGCCGGATAAAGACAAGCACTCTACGAACAGAAAGGTGTTTCCCTCCGAGGTAGAATGTAATTTAAATTTTATGTATACATCCTAAATTACTCTGCAGGCTCGGGAAAGACTAACGTCCTATCGTGGCCGTATGAACATCAAGCTGTGCTGGACGGACCCCCATGGCCAGCGCCAGGAAATGTCCAAGGACTGCGGACTCGTACCAGTAATGGTTCGCTCAGTCCGATGCAACCTCCGCGGCATGTCCTCCGCAGACCTGGTTAAAAAACACGAAGAGCCCGAAGAATTCGGGGGCTACTTTGTTGTCAACGGAATCGAACGTCTCATCCGCTACCTCATCGTCCCGCGCCGAAACCATGTTATCTCCCTCATCCGCCCGTCATTCTCCAACCGCGGGCCCTCCTACACCCAATACGCCGTCCAAATCCGCTGCGTGCGACCCGACCAGACCGCCGTCACCAACTCGTTGCATTACCTCTCCAACGGCAGCGCCATGATTCGATTCAGCTGGCGAAAACAAGAATATGTTATTCCCATTATGCTCGTCCTCAAAGCCCTCTTCGGCGCGTCCGACAAGGAGATATTCGAGGGCGTTATGATGCAGGATCATGAGAACACATTCCTCACTGACCGTGTCGAGTTGCTGCTTCGCAGCTTTAAAATGTTTACACTAAGCACCGGCGAGCAGTGTTTGGAGTACCTGGGTGACAAGTTCCGTGTCGTGCTCGGAACTCCAGAGGACTGGACCAACCACGCCGTCGGTGCCTTCCTCATCCAAAAATTAATTTTGGTCCATTTAAACACCCCTCGAGACAAGTACCGGATGCTTCTGTGAGTCTCATCGATTTTTTTCCTCTATTTTCCCTCATGTCGCTCTAGTTTCATGCTCCGAAAATTATACTCCGTCGTCTCTGGGTCGTGTTGTGCAGACAACCCAGATTCTCCCCAACACCAAGAGGTTCTCCTCCCGGGACATTTATACGGTATGATCATCAAGGAGCGACTGGACGAAATATTAAATCAAATCCGCAACGCCATCACCACCGATGCGCGGAACGGAGTCACGGTAGACTTTCACGACAGTAAGAAAATGATCCCTCATTGTAAATGCGTACTGACGTTGCTCGCAGAAAAATACTTCTTAAAAATCCTGAGCAAGGTCAGCTTCGACATAGGAGCGAGATTGTCCAACTTTTTGGCCACGGGAAACCTAGTCTCTCCGACGGGTCTCGATCTTCAACAAGCCTCGGGCTTTACCATCGTCGCGGAGAAGCTCAACTGGCAACGATACATCAGCCATTTCCGATGCATCCACCGTGGTGCTTTCTTCGCCGAGCTCAAAACTACCACCGTCCGAAAGCTTCTTCCCGAGGCTTGGGGTATTTCCATCTCTTTCCTTCGAGTTATCTATTCTAACACCTTAACAGGCTTCCTCTGCCCCGTACACACCCCCGATGGCTCCCCCTGCGGCCTCCTCAACCACCTCTCCCGCACCTGCCGCATCGTCACCCACCCCCTCACCGTCGCCCACATCCCCGCCGTCCTCGCCGCGCACGGCATGTCCCAAACAACCACCCACGCCATCGACGGGCGCAAAAACCTCTGCGTCCAGCTCGACGGCCGCGTCATCGGCTGGGCGCGCCCCGCCACCGCCGCCCAGCTCGCCATGAACCTCCGCATCTGGAAGACCGAAAACATACACCAGATTCCGCTCGATCTCGAGATCGGGCTGGTCCCCGAATCAAAGGGCGGGCAGTACCCCGGCTTGTACTTGTTTTCGACGAGGGCGCGGATGATGCGGCCTGTGAAGTATTTAGCTAATGGACGGGATGACCAGGTGGGGCCGTTTGAGCAGGTGTACATGGACATTGCGTGTACGCCGGAGGAGATTGAGCTGGGGGTGTCGACGCATGTGGAGCATAATCCGACGAATTTCTTGTCGATTTTGGCCAACCTGACGCCGTTCTCCGACTTTAACCAGGTACGCAGTTCTTCGAGGGATTTTACTTTGGCGTTGACTTTGGTTGACAGAGTCCAAGAAATATTTACCAGTGTCAGGTGTGTTTCCTTGCCATGCGTATCTCGCTCTCGGGACTAACTAACTTTAGATGGGTAAACAAACGATGGGGACGCCAGCGACTGCATTACAACACCGAACGGACAACAAGCTCTACCGACTGCAAACCGGCCAGAGCCCCGTCGTCCGCCCCGCCCTGCACAACACCTACGCGATGGACTCGTTCCCGAACGGCACCAACGCCGTCGTCGCGGTCATTTCGTACACGGGCTACGACATGGAGGACGCCATGATCTTGAACAAGTCCGCCCACGAGCGCGGGTTCGGATACGGGACGGTGTACAAGTCGCAGATCATCGACCTCAAGGACATGCCAGGCGCGTCGAAGTCCTCAACGCCGACGCTGCACTTTGGACTTGGGCGTGATATCCAAAGGAGCGGCGAGAGAGCGCATCATTGTCTTGACTTCGTTGACGTGGATGGACTGCCTTTTATCGGGACCAAGCTTACAGCCGGAGACCCGATCGCTGCGTACATAGATGACAACACGGGAAGGACAAAGTTCGTCAAGTACAAAGGTGATGAGATGGGGCTTGTGGACGAAGTACGGCTTCTAGGTAAGAATCGAATCCGAGTCCTCTCAGATCTCACTTCACATCAATGGAACAGGCTCGGACGCCGGAGATTCAGAACTGCAAAAGCTGCACATCAGCCTCCGAATCACGCGTTCACCTGTCATTGGCGACAAGTTTTCATCTCGACACGGGCAGAAGGGTGTCTGTTCACAAAAATGGCCCGCCGTCGACATGCCCTTCAGCGAGAGCGGCATGCAGCCCGACGTGATCATCAACCCGCATGCATTCCCCAGTCGAATGACGATTGGCATGTTGGTCGAGAGCATGGCGGGAAAGGCCGGGTCGATGCATGGGCTCGCTCAGGACGCGACACCTTTCAAGTATGTATGCTCTTGTTTTATCATTTGTTCAACGTCACTCAACCTTTACTAGATTTACCGAAGAAGACACCGCGATCGAGTACTTCGGGGAGCAGCTTCTGGCTGCCGGGTACAATTATTATGGCAACGAGCCAATGTATTCCGGTATAACTGGGCAAGAGTTCGCAGCGGACATCTACATCGGCGTCGTCTATTACCAGCGCCTGCGGCACATGGTCCTCGACAAGTTCCAAGTGCGAACGACGGGTCCCGTCGATCCCGTCACCCGCCAACCCGTCAAGGCAAGTCTCTGTTTCATCTCACCCTCACTCTCGCGTTACATCTAATTCGTCGCAGGGCCGAAAACGCGCGGGTGGCATCCGGTTCGGCGAGATGGAGCGCGACGCGCTTATCGCGCACGGCACGTCCTTCCTCCTCCAAGACCGCCTTATGAACTGCTCCGATTACTCGACCGCCTGGGTGTGCCGTACCTGCGGCAGCCTTATCTCGCTGGGCTACGAGGATATCAGCCTGGGCGAAGTTGCGATGGGATCGAGTAGCCTTCGGCCCTCGGGTCCGGGCGGGGAATACTGCCGCGTTTGTCGCGCGGCTGCAGAGCAACAAGACGAACGCGAGCGACAAGCGCTAGCCGAGGGCCAGGCCGCTCCTCCACCGGTACAAGCCGACGTCCAAGTTGCCATATCATCGCAACACGTCCTCGGGCGCGCGTCAAAGGGCGGCGACTTGGACATTGTCGCAGTTCCCTATGTCTTCCGATATCTCTGCGCGGAACTCGCGTCGATGGGAATCGCCGTTTCTCTCGCTGTCGCCTAGTTCTCTGCTCTTCCTGCTGTCATCAATAGTCGCATACATATCGTAGTCGCAGTCGCTGTCATATTTAGCAAGTCGGATATCAACAATAATCATACATCCTCCCAGACAAGATATTACAATCCGTTCCAGTCCACAAAGCACCAGCTCATATGTATGAAGTATGAAGTACTGTAAGATCCTATAGCACAGATATAAAGAAAATTAAATTAAGATGAAGAAGGAGGGCAAGCAAGGTAAAAGGTAAATCAAAGATAGATGACCAGTTACGCGCCGACCTCAGACACGGTCACCGGGGTATGTGTGCGAGTGGACGCCGAGGAGCTCTCAGGCGTCGCGTATTTGCGCGGCTGGGGCTGGAGCTGCTGTACCTGGACCTGGGCCTGAACGTGCTGGTGCTGCGGGCGATCGGCCACAATAGGAACCTCCGCCAGAGGAGCCGCAAACGTAGCCGTAGCCGAGGGCGACGCCGGCTCCGACTTTTTTCGTACGCGCCGCTTCTTCGGGGGCGGCGCCACTTCGGCAGCCTCCCCGCCACCGCCGAGGAACAGCTCCACCAGCGACAGCTCGAGGATGACCTCCCCGGTGTCGCGTGCTTCCGCAGTGGACGGTGAAGGGGAGGGATACGGCACGTCGTAGGACACCGGCACAGGCGCGGGCTCAATGGCGACGCCCGACTTTGCGAGGAACATCTCGAAGATGAGGCGGCACTCGTCCGCGTTCGTCGCCTTTGCGAGCAGACTGCGCATATCGCGCGCGTGGTCCTCCGCCATCAAGGGCGCAGGAGCAGCGGGGGCGGGCGGCGGCGGCGCGGAAGACGTCTTCCGCGTCGCAGTCGGCGACCCGGTGGGCGACGTGGGCGAAACCGGCGGCTGGATCCCCGCCTTGGGGCGCGGCTTGGTGAGATCCGCCGCCGACGACTTGCGCGAGGTCGGATTCCGCGCGAACCCCTGCTCGTCCACAATGGTGCCGTTTCTCGCGCCTCCGTTGGCATGCCCGTTGGTCCGCGGGTGTCCATTCCCATTCCCGTTCCCATTGACGTTGCCGTTCGCCCCATTCCCGATCTCCCCGACGTACTCCTTGCCAGGCACCACAGGTGGCGCCTGCGCATCCGCCATCTGCTGTTCCCACGTCGGCATCACACGGCGTGCGGGCGCCCCGGACTGCGAGACCGACCCTGTGCGGATGCGTGCCGAGCCATAGTCCTCGTCCGAAGGCGACGACGGCGGCGAGATGGGCTGCACCGGCGGTGGTCGGGGCGGAATCGGACGGTTAGCCAGGTTCCCATGCGACGTCTGGTGCGACATCCCGGGGGTCGTGGTACGCACAGGTGTCGTCGGCGGCAGCCTGCCGCGCCCAAAGTCCTCCGACGTCCCGCTGCGCGACTTCTCCGATTTCTCCGACCCCATCGCGAGTTTGGAGATCATGCGCTGCAGCCGCCCCGAGCTCTTCTTCTCGCCGTTGGGAGGACTGGAGATGATCCCCTGGTCTGGCGGCCCCTGCGCGAGGAAGTCCATCATCTCGCGGCCGGCGGCCGAGACCTTGGGGACGTCGGGGGGGCCCTCGGCGAGGAAGTCCATCAGGTCGCGCGTGGAGGCCGACACGGCATGTGGCGAGGACGGGTTCCGCGACCTAGGGGCTGTCGTAACCTTGGACGGTGTGCGTGGGGCCGGTGCTGGTGCAGGCTCGTCGTCGTCGTCATCGTCGTCCGAACCGGCCATGACAGCGTCGAGGTCGAGGGACTCGCGGTTCTTTTGTATCCGCCTGGTTTTGGCCGGGAATGGATCAGCGTTGAACCCAGCAGGGCCGCCAGATGGCTTGCCCCGTTGCTGGGGCCTGGGGGGCATAGGGGGTGCTGTCGACTCTGAGGTCGAAGACGAGAGATTGGAGCGAGAGGACTTGCGGGGAACAGCCCGCGAGGACGACGAGCTAACAGATGTGGTGGAAGTAGAAGGAAGATTATTAGGAGACGTGATGCTGCCCTTTCGCGGCGTGGGAGTTGATTTGGATGGGATCTCCTCTTCGTCTTCCACAATAGAATCAACGTTCCGAAGTGACGGCCTCCTCCCGTTCGCGCGTGAGGGGGGAGCGGAAGAAGGATCAGGATTGTCCGTTTTGAAAGCCAGAGGGGCTGGACGTCTGTTGCCGCGATCTTTTTCTTGTTTGTACACCTGGAAACATTGAGCTTCTTCGCCGATGCAATCAATTGATGTCGCGTACCTCCATCGTCTTCAATCTATCCGGTGTCAAGGACACCTTCATAGTCGAGTTGGATCGCATGAGATTGTCGAACTCGTTGAGCATCGCCGTGTCCTGGGCGAACAAGTTAGTTTGCGCAGAACATTTCAGGGGTTAAGTACCTCAGGGGGATTGTCGTTTTGATACGCAGCCAGAGCCTGTTTGGTCTCATCGCTGAGCACCGAATCTGACCGCTTATGGCTGTTCTGGCTGTCCTTTTCGTCGGTCGAGTTGCGGTTGCTGCTCGACATGAGCTTCTTGCGCGCCTTGTCAAAGGACGAACGCGAAGTGGACGGCGCTGCGGTAGGCATGGTGGCGACTGTGGTGGCGGTGGTATCGGTCGAGGTACGAGAACGGGTTTGTTGGGAGGTTGTCGACGACAGATCCGGACGAGACGAAGATAGAGACGGTCTATCACTGCGTGAGAAGGACTTGCTACGACGTGGCTTGGGTGCTTGGGATAATTGCTCAATCTGCTGATATACTGCAAAGGGATAGCGATCAGGTGGCAGCAATTAAGGGTTAGACTCCACGAACCTCTCATAGATTTGAAGAGTTCATAAATAGAATGGTCCTCGCAGAGAGCGACAAAGACGTCTTGCACTGTCGCGCTCGTCCGACTGCTGTCGCGAGCAGCGACGCGACCAACGTTGGCCAGTATATGCCTTTCACAGGAGTCAGTACGCGAATGATACCAGAAGACGAAATGACGCATACTCGCATATGGACCTGGTAACTGAGATCAGGACGACGTCTTTGGAGCAGTATATAGGTTAAACGCACTCGAGAATGGCCGTCAGGTATAATGACGCGGGGGCGAGGAGGCCCGGCATGGGCGGAGTAGTACCGCCAAGAGCGGTCATCTTCTCCTGCAGGCGAGCAACGGCGGCAGAGTCCTCGTCGGCCTCGTTAAGTGTCGAGTATGCTTCGCATTTCAATCGCAAGAGCTGTACAACGTTGGTCGGACTTGGGGGGCCGAATCCGCACCGGGTGTCCACGCACCTCAAAAGCCCACTGCAAATGAAAGGTCTGGGTATCGTCCTCCGGGGCCGGCGGACGAGCTGTCCGGTCCCAATACGCTCGCAGCTCCACCTCTGCCTCCAGGAGCGCCTCCTTGCCCAGTGAAGTGTTGAGAATGGTCAGCAGACTCGCGCGCAACTTGTCGGTGGACAGCGAGCGCGAGGTATTGAGGATATTGAAGAGAAATTCGTCGAGCAGGACATTGATTGAGCGCAACGCCTCTAGCTTTAACTTGATGGGTCGAATGTCGGAGAGTATCACATCCGCCGAGTGGGACGAAATATACGAAGGACCTGGCGGGGTCGGAGGGGTCAGCGGGGCGCGGACGGCGACGGCGGCGAGCTCACCAGTGGCCTCGGTGGCGGCTGGCATCGGAGGAAGAAGGCAAAAATCGTGCTCCCGGGAGGAGATCTCCCTCGATCAAATCCGCATCTGATGCCATTACGGCATTCACCGTTGCAAGGTTAAATATTCTATTTAGTCGGGTGCCCGCGACCCGTCTTCGGATTACAATCTGGCCCAAGTACAGTAGATTTCGCCGCAAATGCGGTCTCCGAATCTAGTAAAATTATCCAAGCTACATGAGAATTTCGTAGTTAGATCGCTATTGCACATTTTGCAGTCCCTCCAAATATTGCAGCATGCCCTCCACCGCTGTCTCCTCGGGATCCACAGTCGGGGAAGACGGCGAAGCAACAGCACCCGCTAGCGGCGCATTGAAGCCCACTATGAAAGAGGAGGGGGATTGAATGATGTCCACGCTCGGTTCCACCATGGGCAAGGTGTCATTCACATTAAGGGCGTCCACCTCCCCCTTTGGTTCCACGGGCGCAGGAGACGGCGCGCTAGCAATCTCTGCCGGAACAGAGACTGGTACTGGCGCTGGTGCCTCTGGAGCAGGATTCCCCTCAACCTCCACCTCCGACCTTTCATCATGCAAGTGCTCACTCCCCTCCGGCGGCCACAAAACCATCTCCCCCTTAGCCACCAACTCCGTCACCCCCGCCGAGTTCAAATCCGCCAGATCCCGCACCCGCGCAGGCCGCGAGGGCAGCGAAGAATAATGCACCGACGTCGCCTCCACAAACTCGTAGTCCTGATGCGCCCGCACCCCGCTTAGCGGCACCGCCGCATTATACCGCTTCGCGCGCACGTTCAGCGCGGGCGCGGTGATGTTCCGCAGAACCTGCAAATAACGAACCAGTCAGTATTGCACGTTGGTTGAGATAGCAGTCTCTGCATACCCAAGGCCCAAGCGTCATATGCCGCTCCTTCGTAATCTCCGGCATTTCCACCCCAGGCGCGAGTAAGGCCCACTGCGAGACGCTCTCCGGCACCACCGGGTCGGGCATCTCCCCCTCCGCCGGTGCGGTCGGTCGGAACGACGGCAGCAATTCCCATTCCCTGTCATCTTTCGCCTCCGCGTGCCCGCGGTTGTGTTCGACAAGCGCGCCCGGGGTGTGAAATAGGTCCTCGCAATCTGACGCGAAATGAGTATTCCGATTTTGAAGTATTGATTGATGAAGTGCCGCGGATGGCAAAACGCACCTTGATACGCGCACGGTATCGAGCTGAGAACATGCGCCTCGGCGTGCAACGCGAGTTGCCCGGAGCTCACAAAGGCCTCCCCGCATATATCCCACATGCACGTCACGGTCTACAAAAAAATCATCAACAATCCAGCCGCAAATTCGTAGTCCTGAACTTACATCATCTTCCTGCGCATGAATCTCCTGCAAATGCGCCACCAAACTCTCCACCGAATTCAACACCGCCCCGCACGCGAACCACTTGCACGACACCTCCCGCAACCGTGCGCAAGTCTCTAGCATCGCCGCTTCCTCACCCTCATCTGTCATAAAATGATCATTAACGTCAGACCAAGAAAAAATAAAATTGTACTACGAACTCTGCGTATTGTGGTACATCCCTATCAATAGAAAATAATAAATCACGCACAGAAGCCAGGTCAGCTCGCGCCGGAAACTTTCGACAACGACGGCTTCATACCTCGCGCGCGCCGTCGCCTCAGCTCTGTGACGTCAATTTCCGGCTCAGGCACCTGTTGTGGCACGTCCTCCTCCTCCTCCCCTTCCCGTTGCGGTGCTTTCTCTTTCTCCTCTTCCTCCCTCGGCGCATCGACGTCCATTGTATTGTGCCAAGCCGCCAGCCGTTGTGCATGTAGCCGCGCGCGATCACGCTGCACCCAGCGCGGCGCCGGCGGGACCAGCACGTAGAACCCAAGCGAACTCGACCGACCACCCACCAGTAACGGCGCGCGCCGCTGAGGCGGGGTGAACGACGCCGCCGGTGAACTATCCAGTGAGGGTAGGAACAACGGAAGCTTGTTTACCGTTGCCGACATCGGGATGGCCGTACCCGCACCCGCCACAAGCCGAGGAACGATCGACGACGGGCGCGAGCCGGGACCCGAAGCCGGAGCTGAATCGACCGGGGTCGTCCTCGCAGACGATTCGTTCGAGCGCAGGGGCAGGGGTACGACCGGCTCCTCCACCACCACTTGTGGCGGCGCCTCCAACGCGCGCCGCTTCGCATACCGCAGCTGGTCGTCGTCCGCTGCGAACAGATGCGACTTCCCCAGCGCGCGCAGGATATCGTGGGCAATGAACCGCTTATCGGCGTCCTGCGGCGTGCACTGAGCCTTCCCATCCGCATCCAGCGGGCGCGGGCGCTTCGCGGCTACAACCCCAACGTTCAGCGACGGTTCGAAAAACATCCCGTCCGGTGCATTGGGGGAGGGTGCCCCAAGGAACGGCTTAAGCGTCGGCGCCACGTCCGCCGGCAGTGGTGTCTGCATCAACACGGTTACGCCTCGCGGGTTGACAAAGATGGCGGCGGTCCCCTGGAAGCCGAGGCGCGCAAACGTGTCCACCAGCGACAGTGGTGTCTGCGCGCCGGTCACCGGGTCGCGGAAGAGGAATCGGATAAGGGCCGGAGGGAGTTTCTGCACGCGGATATGCGCGTGGGGGATGTCCATGTAGTCGTTTGGTGCTACCGCCTTTTGCCAGGCGTTGATCAGTGTGTAAAACTTCCTTTGATCTTCGGCCAGCGTCGTAGCTCGCGCGTTCGTGGCGGCAGGGCGTTGGACAACAACTGCGGGAGCGGATTGCGGCTGGGCAACGGCATTCTTGGAGGGATTTTGCACAAAAGGGGATGGAATGTGCACAAAGGGAGATGGGCCGTAGCTCGGAGTTGGGGCGGGGGCGGGGGCGGGCTCCTATACATAGTTACAAATAACACAAAGCAGGTTTAGAACACATGTACCTTGGGCACATGTTGAGCGGAGACGACGGACGGTTGGTTCTCTTTTTGCTTCGGTGGTTGCGTGGTCTGCGATGGAGGTTGGTTCTGAGGGGGCGCTTGTGCCGGTGGTTGAGGCTGAGAGGCTTGTCGTGCGGGTGTTCGGATGGGGGCCTGTTGCGGTTGTGTAGACGCCTGGCGCTGAGGTTGTGGAGGCGGCTGCGCAGGTGCAGACGTCTGGTGTTGGGGTTGTGGAGGGGGTTGTGCTGGCGCAGGCGTCTGGCGCTGAGGTTGTGGAGGGGGTTGTGCTGGCGCACGCTGAGATTGTGAAAGTTGTGCAGGCGCAGGCGCCTGGCGCTGAGGTTGTGGGGGTGGGGGTTGGGACGCGCGGCTCACTCGTGGTTGCTGCTGCAACTGTGCGGGATTAACTGTTGTCGGGATGTGATTCCGAGGAGTCCGTGTGTTCTGCTGGTGATACGATTGCGACTGTGCCGTCGCAGTCCCTCGTTGAGAATAAGAGTAAGGTTGAGGTGGAGCCTGAGCGTTGGACTGCGAGTTGGCTCTGGACTGCGAGTCGGCTCTGGACTGCGAGTCGGCTCTGGACTGCGAGTTGGCTCTGGACGGCTGGTTAGCATCAGGCTGGAATGTCGGGGTCGTCCTAGACTGGTTAGAGTGTGGATTGTGCAGGCTTTCCCACGCAAGTGCGCCGTGCAGAGTCGATGAACTTGCGCCGAGAGCATTCGACGTGCTCGGAGTCGTCAAGTTGGAGACAAAGCTGGCGTCTGGATACAACTTAGGGTAGATATTATAAAACCAACTAAGACGCACTTTGGTAATTACGACTTTCATAAGGTTGATATGATTGAGATTGGTATGCTGATTGCGAGGCTTGATTATAGCCTTGCTGCATGTGAGTCTGGGGATAGTTTGAATACTTCTGTGCGGTGGGCTGCGAACGAGGATGAGAACAAACTTCGAGTTGAATCAAAGAAAGGCAGACCGGACTAGGGAGCTCCTCAATTCGGGCACTTTGCTGTGGGTGGTAGTTGATGAAGTTGGAGGTAGAAGCAGTCGGGGCGGCGTCAGGATAAGTAATGAGGTTCCTAAGCTTAGATGAGGAATGCAGTCTCGGGTGGTAGAGTCGACGCACTTGGTTGAGCGGAGGGCCGCGAGTTGTTTTCTTCCAGGCGAACGGAGGTGAACAGTCGATTTCATACAGTAACAGACCACGTACCTGGCGCTCTCGCCAGCCTCGATCTGCCTCTTGAGCTCATTCTCCACCAGTTCCCAGTTTTGTAATCCCTGTTCGTTCACCGCCTCTGCAGCCGCTATTCGAGCCTTCATATCTTCGATTTCGCTTTTCCTAGCCATATAGGTCTCTTGGTTGTGGAGTGGCAACTGGCCATTGTGCATCTCCTCGCCGCAGAATGGAGGTGAAAGTCGGAACCAAGGCCGAAATAATTTCAAATAAACATGTACAAGCTGAACTCTTTCTTTCAACCGAATCAACAACGCATTCATATGGGCAAACGAGTTCGATTAGTGGTTCTGTACGCCCAGATGCAAGACAAACACTTTGCAATTAAACCCCGAACAGACCAAAACTGTCGAAAATGTCACAACAGTCCGCGTCGTCTCCGGACTCGTTCACCGACTCTTGGTCTAGCCTCTATACTTGATTCATATTCTCGACTCCGCAATTAGATGAATGCAGAGGAGAATGCGGTTCCACCTAGCTCATACTGCAACAATTATCTTCCGCAGAACATCTGAATCAATCGAAAAAATCATATGGATCCAAGGGTGTCCTCCACCGGATAAATCCACACTTTTTTTTTGACGCGTTGTCGTTATAGCGTTCCTGGCCACGTCTGGAAAAGGCGACTAGGAACCCATCTTCGTCAAGATAACAGCGGCGGTGTCTGTCAATCCCTGCGACGCTGCTCTGTGGTCTAGTCCTTGGGCTTGGCTGCGGCACTCGTCTATCGCCGATCGGATTTACGCATTCTTCAAACAGATTCCTAGTGCGCAGCCTGCTCTGAAAAATAAATGAATGGTAAGTATCGCCTTCTCATTCGTCTCAGACATCGATGTGTGGGTTGGACGTTGTAAAGTCTAACGGATCCAGCCAATACGCCCGGTGAACCCGAAGCGGGTCCCAACTACGTATGACGCTTCGGTACGAGGCAATCTGACGCGCAGCCTTTTTTCACTTCTCACTTGCATCTCAAGCGCAAATGGACCAATACCGTCGTTGTTAACGAGCAAATCTGACCCGGCAAGACGTACTCCTAGAACTCTACCTACTGGTTATACTTGCAAGAATCCTCTTTGCTAAGGAATGGAGCGCAATTACCGGTTAGATACCGACTTGGTCCCTGTTTCGTTCGGGCAGGTGTACTTACGCCTGCCGCTCTGATCTGTCTCTTGCTCGACCTGAGGTGTACGACAGTCCCTTGCTAGTCGGCTCACCGCATGCTGTGACAGACGTGGACCCCGATGCCGTATGAAGGGTGGACGGGTCTGCGGGCGAAACGCACGAGTGTACGGCTGTCTGGGCAGGATGGTATATACGGCAGGTGTTATCGGCGGTTGAAATTATCGACCTGCCATTCGACTCTCCTTCCTTCCGAGTCTTCAGCTTCGCCTACCCTTCCCAGTCACAATGTTCAGCTCTCTTTCCACCGCCGTCGTGCTCAGCACCGTCTTCACCTCCGTGCTCTGCAGTCCACTGTCCGACGAAGTCGCCGCTCTGCGCCTCGATCCCACCGCGGTGGATCGCATCAACACGCTGTCCCCCGACAAGCAGGTTTGTGACCTGACTTTCGGCTTCGTCTTTTTATTCACATATTGATGATACGCCTTGCCTCTAGTTCATTTTCGACTTCTTCAACCCTCCCGCTGGAGTTACCACTGGCGCCGCAGGGCACACCGTCACTGCGACCTCAGGCACCTTCCCTGCCGTCGTCGGGAACGGAGTCGCCATGAGTGAGCTTATTTCATTTCAATCCCGAGCGGATACTCACCAGTCAATAAAGCTGTCGGCTTCTTGGGCCCTTGCGGTATCAACACTCCTCATACGGTATCTGATTTTTTTTTTTTCTTGTTCATTCTTCGCAGTGCTTAACCGTCGAGATAGCACCCCCGGGCGACGGAAATCAACTTCAGCGTGAACGGTACACTGCGCACGGGAATGCTCGCCGAGAATGGCGCGCGCTTTGTCGTAAACGACCTCCCGCCTGGGTCCATGACCGTGTTTCCCCAAGGCGCGGTTCATTTTGAGGTGAACACCGGCTGTGGTGCGTATATTTCCGCTCATGCCTTTCTTTCACTTCTAATTATCGCGCAGAGCCCGCCATGTTCGTGGCCGCATTCAACGGCGAAGATCCGGGTGTCTCGTCTCTCGCTCAGCGCTGTAAGTCAATACCGATTCTAGGAATGTTCGTCTTTGAATCTTAACTGTCTCTAGTCTTCGGTCTCCCGATAGATATCATTGGCGCGACCATGGGGGGCCTCGGTGTCCAGCAAGTTGAGGGCCTCGCAGACAAAGTACTCTCCCGCCCCATCCTCCCTAATCTCCCAACTCATCTGTACCGGCAGATCCCGGACAACATTGCAGTCGGCACGGATGAATGCTTGAAGCGCTGCAACATCGCGCGTCCGCCCGCTCAGCCGACTGCCCAGCACCAGCCCCGCGTGTCCGGTAATGCGTCCCCTACCAACACTGTCCCATCGGCCCCAGTTTCTTCGCAGCCGTCAGTGCCTGCCTCGTCCAACTCCACGGTGCCCACCAGTGCACCCCCTGCCAGCTCCGCCAGCGCTGTGAACTCCACCGTTCCCGCCTCGAGCAGCACCTAAATTACTGTAATATTAAGCCGCTCAAGCTAATTGTTGCCCGTATTTATGTATCCGCCTCATAATGAATTCTGTTAATGCTTCACTCGACCCATAAATATGGGAAGGCTCTGGTCACCGATTTAGCCCTCGGTAAAATATACGTGATGTTTGATTTTGGTTTCTAAATCGCAAGTGTTGACCAGGAACTTCACCATCCTCACTTTCCTCAGGGGCTTGCCTGATTGGGTCTCGAGCGGTTGTTTACCGATATTATCTCCTTGATCTCATCCAACTCGTCCAAAATGCCCACCATCCACCTTCGGAGACGGCTCGTGGAGCTCGACGCTCAGATCCTCGAACAGAAACGAGTCCTATGCGACCTCAAACAAACTCGAGTCGCCGTGGAACGCGAACTTCACGAATCTGCGACGTACCCGATTGTAACGTTGCCTGTTGAAATTACAACAGAAATCTTCCACCGAATACCCCTCGAAGTCGGGTACAAAATAGGATTTCACACCACGGCGCCTGTTTTCCTCACCGCCGTTTGTCGGTCATGGAGAGGCATTGCCCTTTCGACTCCCAAACTTTGGTCGACGATGGAAATCTGGTTCGACAACAGTCCCTCCACGGTGATCGCGAAGCCAGGACTGGTCGAACTCTTCATCGACCGGTGGCTTGGACGTTCTGGGGAATGTCCCTTGTCTCTTACCTTTTCCCTTCACCAAACCAATTACGCGGCAGATCCTTTTCCGATCAGTCGTCTGCGGACTATTGTTCACCAATACGCTCATCGAGTCCGATATATTAAGCTTGACTTGGGCGACTACAATTCCATGGACCCGCTCGAGCTGCACTCTTTGTCTTTTCCATTACTCCAGGCGGCGAGTTTTCATTACGACTTCGACCTAGAGACTCAGGTTTTTGGTAATGCGCCGCAGCTCCACAGCCTGGATATCGGAGGCCGCGGGGTTATTCCTGACAGGTTTCACCTTCCGTGGCAGCAGTTGACGATATTTGAAGGCTCTATCGACAATCTTGATCTATTCATCGTCGCCCCCAACCTCATTGATGTCAAGTGCGACTGGACTGGCGACGACATCAGTCAGGGAATGATAACCCATTCTCGCATAACATCCTTCGCGGCAACTCGGACTGATACGAATTCCGACGAAATCCTCCAATACCTTACTCTTCCCTCTCTACAACATCTGGATCTTTCCAAATCGGACACCTATGACTTTCTCGAGTCATTTATAGAGCGGTCTTCCCCGCCTCTGATCTCCCTTCAGGTTTGGGCAGCCGACCCCGCTTTTGCACAATGGCACAAAGCCCTGGTCCATGTCGCTGCCACGCTTGAGAATCTTGAAATATCTTACGCTTCCCAAGAGGTCATGGCCTCCACTTTGAGCCTCTGGGAGAGACCATGGGCGTCATCACCTTGGAGGACCCTCCACGCTCTCTCGAACCTCAAGACCCTCCATTTTTCAGACGTTCCGGACCCTATGAGCCAGGATCAGCTGGTCCATTTCCTATATTCACGCTCCGACAAACTGCGTTCATTTCAGCTTGTCTGGGACGCAAATCCCTTCTTCAATCGACAGATTCAGGCTGGAGCTCCTGGAGCACCCAACAGAGTGGACACGATTGCCGGTCACTTCTCCAGGCTGCGAACTGCGGGAATGGATATATATGTTGGGACCGAAGACAAGAACTATGCGGCGAAAAACGTGTACGTTTTTACAATCGCAACCCGACGATGTTCTGAAATCTCCCAGTGATGATGCTCCCGATATGTGATTCCGGTGGTGTGTTCGTGGTGCACTAGATGTTCAGCTATCTTGGTTGATTTAACGAGATGGAGAAAAACCGGATGTATGATATTTGCTCCGACTGGGCCAACACATATACATAGTCTGTGACTCGAAATTGCGAAAATATGATGTGGGCCGAACATCATGAAAAGTGTACCGCTAGGTGGCCGGACACGTTTCAACCGTCAGAAGTCGTCTCTCACCCCGTCGGCAAAGTCTTTCATTGGCAAGAACATATGGGAAAGCCAGAAAAAAAACTGCCTTGCAGAGAAAAGGCTCGATTGTGCCTCAACCCAGACCCTTGGAACGTGCCTTGGACAAAGTCACCTCTTTCCTTTAATTGTCCACCAAAGTACGGGAGTGGAGGAGATTTTTCTCGCCATGCCGCAAATATATTTGTTCCTAGACCTGGGAAATCCGAAACTCCACCCAACCGCTATCCGAGCAATCGAAGACAAGTTGCTGGAAGGAAGGCACAGAGTGAATATTTCGGACGGCAACGTCAAAATAGAGTTTGGTTTTGGAGCCATCCGACCGGGTTCCGTTTTGCTTTCTACGTTGTGAGTCTGCTGAGAGCCTGGTTCGCGCCCATTATCTCGCGTGTCAACTTGAACGTTCGAGGGGACGCACGGCCCACCCACGCATATCGCCCAATTGGGACATCACGTGCCATCGCGGCCATCGAGCGGCAAAGGTTGACGGCTCATTGTTCCGTCTTCTACACAAGTTAAATTTTCAGTGTCCAAGGTACGCGTTGCCGGTACAAGCTCAAGGCAGCGATTCAATCCAATAAAATGATACAAGGGGCCATCATGTATGAGCTAAACTCATGAGGTCTACGACTACGGGCATTTTTGCCGGTCAAGAAGGTATATACACAAAAATCTACTTGCGGTGGTAATCCTTGTGTGGGGAGTGTTCGGGGGAGGTCTTCAGATAGTCCAGAGGGATGCTGGAGGTGAAGGTCGCCTGCCTAAGGGCGGACTTCTTCCCTGCCACCTCTCCTGGTGTTGCCACCGTGTACTTACGCGACAAATACAGTGACACCGGATATGAGTCGGACATTGAGAGCAGGGATAGCCCTAGTAGGGGGCAAATTGGAAGGTGATAAGGGGAGAACGGGATAGGACGATACAGGGATGGTGGTCGCAGGAGGAGAACGCGTCCATTGTTCACAGCGATTGATTCGCGGCATGATGGCCGAGCTTCATGTGACTTCCCAATTGGGGTGATGCGTGGGTTGGCCCACATTCCCGTTCGAGGAGTCCCGTATTAGGGTCTATTAGGGTTAGGGGTTCCGCCGATCATTGCGGCTAAGAAAAATGGCCTTTGCACGACCCACTTCATCCAAAGTGCCTGGAAATGCAACGCGGGGTAATTCAATGGCAGAAAGTCAGCCTTTTTGCGGCTGATCCATCCCAGGGAGATCTGGCCCTTCTGTGGCTGCAGCTGGTGCCCGAACAGTCAAGCCAAACCCTGCCACCAAAAGACGTACCTCTAGTGTCAGCTCAACGGCCTCTGCATTTAGTGCTTCCTCGAAGGCGCTCATGAACGATTTGTCTCAACCAACTGGTTCATTGAGCTCTCGGCCCACAAGCGCGCGCAGCAATCGAAGCTCCGTTTCGAGTTCCAAGTCCGTTTCAGCTGAGGAGGAACCTGAGCCGTCTATCTCTGTCCCCCCGACTTCTCAGCCTCGGAGCTCAACAAGCCAGTCCGTCCCATCTTCAAATCCAGTATGAAACGCGCTTTATCGCGTCGATGCTAGTTTGACGCGAGTTGTTCCCAGACGCCTTCTGAACAGAGTGGTTCCGGTTCCGCCCCACAGCCTACTTCAGACCCTCTGCAGGTTGCCTCACAACTATATCCGTGGTTGTTCATGACCACTACCCTCGAGGCATGTTTCAAAACTGCTGAGTCTACTGCAGAGGTAAGCCATTTGTTTCCTTCCCACAAGACTGCTCTGAGACGTCGCGTCTGCTCAGAAAGACCTCGAAGAACGGGAAAAAGAACTTTCTGAAGAGGAGTCCGGTATATCAGAGCAACGCGTGCGGTTGGAGGCAGAAAGAAGTATCGAGTTTTATGAGGAGCTTGCGTCCGACAAGGTATGCATTATGCGCTTGTACTAGTTGCCAATCACATTTACCCTCCCTGCAGTTTGCAACTGCGGCACCGTCAATAATGCAGGGATTTTTAGCACATGGCGATGCGTGTACCCAGCTGGAAGCGGAAGCGCTCCAGCTCGCTATGACCCAGCCTACTCTCGCAGAGGACGAGTATTCTCCGATGCGGCCTTACAATGCGATGCTTGACAGATTAGGTAGGTTCATTCACTTTTGTTTTCCCGTCTCACTGACGCCCGCCAAGATAATCTGCAACGCGAGCAACGAGAACTACACGCGTCCATAGTGTCCTTGACGCAAAGGGACGACAGCATAGAGGCCGAAGAGGACGTCGACCAACCTTCGGCTCGCTCCCAGTTGATACACGTATTTTCTGCTTGCCTGCCGGTTTTACAGGCTCGCGCGGCCAACTTGCACATGGCGTATGAACTCCTTGAAGGCGCCAAGGAGAATCTCGCGATGAGTTTACATTTAGAAAGTTTGGAGTTTGAGGACGACTAGTGTTACACGGACAAGAAATATATGTGTACATAGAGCGCCATACTTACGGAAGTCAATCAAAGGAACAGACTGACGGCGCCAACAACGACGAGAGCGCTGATGGTGCTCGCGATGAATATGTGCTTGTAAGTGGCTTGCACGACGACCAAGTCGTCTTTGATCGCGCCAGGAACTTGTTCATACTGCTGCTGCAAGTCCGCCGTGCGCTGGACCAGAGCAGAGTCCCCACCAACCACAACCCACACGCTTTTCTCGTCCTGCTCCCAATAATTCTTCAAACTCGGTTCGAACTCGTCCTTGAAGCGCGGAGCGGTCCAGGGCGTGCGGACGATGCTCGTGCAGAGCCCGGACTGCCCCGCCGTGGCCTGCATGCGCGGAAGGTCCACGACGTTCACCTTGACGATGCTCACGACGGGATCGCAGAGCTGCAGTGCGTGTGCCTGATCCATTACCTGCGCCATCGGCGTCTTGGGGCGGGAAGTAGCGGTATCGAGATGAAGGGAGTGCGCGTCGCCCGCGTCGCTGGCCTCGGGGGCGACATCGTGGCTCCCCAGGATGGTGTTTCCGTCTTCATCGACAAGAACTGTCGGGATCAACGAATGGCTGTTCGAGGGAATAGCAGGAATGATAACATGGGGAGTCCACGAAGGGTCGCGCCAGTGTCCTCCGACCCCAATTTCAATGTGGTTGGTGGTCCGGTTGCGTTTACTGGTGGTGGCATTCGGAGGGGTACTCGGCGGCGTGGCCAGCGACGCCGTTTCCTGGTCCGCGATACAGTTCTCCGCTCGGTGGCCTTTCATAGGCATCTGGCATTTGCGGCATTTCCTAGGGCGTTTCTCGAGCGGGGAGGCCATGCGTGGTTCCCGGAAGCTACTGAGTATTAACTATTAACAGGGAAGCCAATCAATGCAGCCAGGAATACTCACCTTGCGACTCGGTTGGGGGGACGAGAGACGGATACAAGTCTGGGGGATGCCTTTATACGATACGAGGCTGTAACGTTCCTTGACAACAAAGTCCAAGCTTCTGAAAGCCGAGCCGTGTCTTTGCCTTGATGAGACAAAAGACTCTTGACACATTGTATCCCAAGTGGGAAACGGCGCGCGTCTTGAGAATAAGGACGTTGCCAGGCCAGCGGGCGGGCTGTTCACCAGTAAATTGAGCCTGAAGTTTGACGGGGAAGTCAATACAATGCGGGAGGGCGAGGGACAAAGGAGCCCAGTTTCGAGTTGGCTTATAAAATGCCTGATTGACACCCATGAACTTGAAGCAAGCCGAATAATGTCTTCATTATAGTCAATACGAAGTCCCTTGGTGCATTTGCTGTCGTTGTCGGAGACTGTCGGAGAGCAGCACTGCGGGATTGAAAGCCTGAGGGAACAATCGGCAAACTCTATCCGAGATTGTTTGGATTACAGGCCTTGACTTGAGAACCAAACACAAACGGCTTGCTTCCGCGTCTCGCATCGGCAGAACATAAAAATGACAATTTCCCTTCTAATCCTCCCCCTCACCCCAACATGGCCATGATTCCTCGATCTATGGGCTCTATGCGAATTACTGCCCTCCCTCTTATCCGACCTGTATCCGGCGCGTGGCCGACTCGGAAACTACCCATCTTTTATGGCTACAAAATAATCGCTCCGCCACCAATAAAGAAGACCTCCACGCCGCGCGGTGGCTTTGCGCGCTGGTTGCCAGAAGATGGGCTGGGGAAGTGGGCTTCGCATAAAGCGAACCAGACGTGGACCGGTTTCGGGCTGGCTCCCGCAGGTACTGTCAAGGTACTCAGTCCGCTCTGCGTGCCATGCAAGACATAAATGCGCGTCACAGCAAAGAGCTTTCCAGCTAGGAGAAAGATTGATGGACCAACTCGACTTTGAGGAATCTAATCTAAAAGCGCTAGATCTATCAAGCGCTCCTCCCCCCAAGTTAAACGGCCAAAGTGTGGAGACCGCGACGGATGCACAGGTTCCACTTGTATATCCCCCTTCAGTCCTTTCAGGTCCCCAGTCGCTTGACCACCTTAAAGCACTCGTGGAGGAACGAATACCTCTGCACAATAGAGGACTCGCTACGTGGATATTTGTGCGTCCAACATTGATCATGGGTTGAAGTAGCGCCGATATTTTCTTGTAGTTTGCCATACTCTCCGCCCCGCTGAAGCTTATCCGTGCGTTTGACCTGCAAAAAATTCACGCACTGACGCTTACCTCTAACCTCAGCCATAATACCCAACTTCCCCTTCTATTTCTGCGCTTGGAGGTCCTGGTCTCATTGGAAAGGTTAGCTGCGTCCCTAATCGCTTCTTCGCAGTCCGTAATAACACTCTGCTCTGAAAACAGCGAGGCGCTCTGCGCAATACATTCAAGGACTCATTCAGAGTAATAGAATTGTCCCAATAGCGCTCCCACCGCTGGATTGTGTATACGACGCGGACCTCAGTGACACCAAGTCCGGTGTCGTTCCACGCGAAGAACTGGAGCTGGCCGCGCGAATTCTGACTCTGGAGCCGGAGGAAACGAAGGAGTTACTCCGCGCGCACGAGCAGGTATTGTCACGGGTATTAGAGAAAAGCGAGAAGAAAACTTTATGAAGTGGACTGGGCACCTAATTTTATAATTCACCTCCCCTCACCCTAAAGTTTAACCGAGAATAATCACAACGCCATACGTAAACTGCGTTTGATTCACCTCCATCATACAAAATAGGCAACTTTTTACAAGGTACGTAAATATTCCGCCACTACCCCTTAACTTTCTTCGTTTCTCTCTACGTAAAATAGAACTCAATAAAGGTTACTTGATTAGCTGCAATAGATTATCTATCCTCGAGCTCGAACCGTCCTTTCGATGCGAATATTATCAAGCAAGGTCGCGGCTAAGTCACGGCTGCACCAGGTCATCGAGTGAGGCGGCCCCTGGCGCGCATTTGTGCACCACGGTAATAGATATAGATTGGGCTACGGGGAAGGATTAGCGCTGGGGAAGGGCAGCGATACAAAGCGGGGGTCCGTACAAGGGGATGCCTAGGACGATGGCGAGCCCTGCAAGTAGAGTGAGGAGGCTGCCGTTGAGGAGGCTGACATAATGGACGCACCTCCTAATAAAGAGTTTCCTCCACCATTTCCGAGCGCGGCGAACATCTGCTGGCCGAAGAGCGGGAACGCAAATCCAAGCAAGGAACGGAAGACCTAGGAGTGTATGTATTCAGATATGCGCGGGACATGTATGGGCGTATCGACTTACGGATGCTGCGGATAACGCACTCGCGGCATATGTGAAGGCATCCACCAAGTATAGCTGAATGGGCAAGCTGGAAAGGGAGCCATGAGCACCGCAGACATTGCGTTGATGCAAATAAAGACGTACAATGTGCTCATCATGCCTGCCAAAAAGAGTTAGAGGAGGAAAAGTTGGGGCGTCATTTTGAACACTTACCAAATCCGAATATGCCTGAGTTGAGAGAGTAGTGTGAGAAGGCTGAGTTACAAAGATCTACCGCAACGCACCTGAGCCGATGATGGGCATAATCCAGTGGATCCTAGCCTGGGCCGACCAGCCATACCAGCTGCAAGATTATCAGCGAATGCGAAAACAAATAAAATTTGCCCACTCACAACAACCCAATCGGGACGAAGAACGACCCAAAGATAAGCGCCGGAATGCGCATTTCCGGCTCTCCCTTCCCGCCGTTCTTCTTCGACAGCTAGGATGAGATGAGACACTTACATCGCATGAGTTAAATAGCGAACTAACGTGCAAGTAGATCTGATTTGCCGATCGCGCGCTGAACACGGTGGCTGAAGGGGACTTAAGCATAAACCGGACGTCGTAAATCCGTTACGCACCAAGGAGGAATCCGACGCCAAGGCCGATATAGGTGAGACCGCCGATACCGGTGTCGAAACCGTATATATCAGCGAAAAGGGCTGAAGAATAAACCTTGAGGCTAAAGGTTGAAAGGAAGGTTGGCGCCTAAAACTTACTAGCGAAGGTCGTGAACATGAGATAGTCTTTCCCGTAGAATTAGGGACAGCGAGAGATGGCTTGGATGTAGACTCACAGATCCCATACATACTAAATGGCACTGTTTAAGCACTGTACGTGTAGCATGAAGATGAAAGTTCGCTCACAAGGCCATGTACAGACTCAACATGAAACAGACAAGGCTGCCGAAGAGCAGAATTGCCGGTCTGCTCAAGTTGATCCACAAGTATTGCAGCTTGCTGGTGTGGTGCGTAACAAGAAGAGGATGTTCCAAAGCCGCCTTTTCAGGGTCTGCCGACTTTTTGGCTATCTCCAGTCGCAGGATGGGGGCGTACGTTTCCCTATACGATATGAGCAAAAGCGACAATGTACGGTAGTTTTAGAAATTACCGAAGGATGGGAATTCCCACAGCACTTGCAGCCGCTCCCGCTCCTATACGTCGGTCAGGATAAAAAGCATAGAGAGGAAGGATTGACTTGCCTGCTACGATGATGAATACATATTTAATGCCAATGGTTTGGGTAACAAACCCGCCGATGATAGGACCAACAACTACGCATATTAGCGCACATTTCAGGGAAAGCAAGCGTGACACTCACCGGGTCCAATCAGCGGTCCCAGGGAATATATAGCCATCGCGGCCGCGCGATCGCGCTCAGAGAATAGGTCACTTATGACGCCTCCTCCGCAAGCTATTGGTGCGCTGCCAGAAAAACCGACTGAAACCGAAGGTAAGATCGTGTTCATGATGGGTCGCCAAGCTCGACTCGCCCAAAAACCGGAACCCAAGGAGCGCGCCGCTAGTTGGCGCAAAGGCGCATCCCAGATTGAACCCAATTGTGATTAAATTGCAAATGTTGAGAATCCATCGCCTTGATACAAACTCGGTGGGTGATTTCGGGGGGCGTCTAGAGCACATACCGTCCGTACATCTCCTACTCGAAATATCAGCACCGGCAGCAATTCAAGATCAACAGGACGGCATACCGACATAGGTGCCAGAAACAAAGGCTTGAAGACAATCAGTCTTATCAGAGTGACTTATTACAACCCGCGACTTACGCCAATAGCAAATGAGATGAGGAATATTGAAAGAGTCATGGCAATAAGCGTTTCGTTCGTAATGCCATATTTAAGGGCGATTTCGGGCAGACCTGGGGCCATAATACTAGACGACAAAGGGCTCACAAAGGTGTAGAATGAGACCTGAACAAGAAGCCAAGTTATCGACGCGTCGGCAATACTAGTACTACAGCACGCACAACACCGGCGGATGCCCATTTTTTGGAGGACGACCAGTTTCTGGGGTTTTGCGGGTCATCTTGCCAATTATCCTCGAGATTCTCCAGAAGCTCTTCCTTCTTGTCTTCAGGAATGGCAGAGGGACCGCGACCAGGGTGATCTAAAGTGGACAACGCCTCTGTGCTCGGGGCAGCGGAGCGCTCATCTGCTACGGGGACGTGCGTGAGCGAGCTACTGGTGGAAGTCATGGTGGTCAACTTGCAAGACACAGCGGGCCGATAACTTCAGCTTTAAGCTTCTATAGCGATGCCGACACGCGATCTCCACTTTGTCAACGTCCGTGTTGGAACGCACTCGACCATGCGAGCGGGTCAAGGAGATTCCGTAGTATTACCCCAAGAGGCAATGGTCCTGATCGGCCGAATCGCCGATATCGATCCTTTCAAGCTCACAGCAAGATGAAGATGGGATTGAGAATACACAATACACACTACTTGGACGTTAGGTACTCCTCGACGCGTTCCATCAAGTCCGATTTCCTCCCAGACGACGGCTCCCCCTTGCTCTTCAGGAATGTCTGTGGGAAAATGTCAGCGAGACACGACATCGAGGATTCCTTAATTACACAAACCTTGAGCTGTTCCACAGTAAGCTAAATGAAAGTAAATTCCTGTGAGCTTGTTTCCTTCAAGGTGAGACAAACGCATGCAGACCTTCTTGAGCTCCCCGTCTGCATATCTGCTTCTGATTTCTGCCTCGGAGATGTCCACATCCTGGTGTGAAGAAATTCAGTCAACGCTCAACCGCCCTCATCGGACAGCGCACCGCCTTTCTTTTCGTTGCCTTTGGCGCCTCGGCCGAAGGGGCAGAAAATGAACTTTCGTCGTTTTCGACGGCAATTTTCCAGGCTTCAAGCAGTTTCCCAGCGCGCTGTCGTTATACGTTAGATGAATTTAGCGCGCAAAGGGTTTATGAACCTTGTGTATCATGTCGACCTTGGGGTCAGTAAGATTCTCAAACGAGTCAGGGTCGAATTCCTCGCCGAAAGCGGTAGCCTGTAATTGCGCATTATGGAATGCCAATGCTGGAACAAAGGTCAGACGGTCGAGGACACATTATCTGAAACGAACCGGGGTTGGGATACGAGTCCGGGGGATAGGCACCGTTTTTGACGGACAGCTTGTCGATCCACGCGCGCGCAGCATCCTTGACCTCGGCGGACGCTGTTACGGCGGTTAGAACGGTCGCAGGAGATAGCACAATACGGACCTCGGAATCCTTTTTCGAGTGGCGCGGCGCGGATGTCATCGGCGAATGGAAGCGGAATTAAGTGGAAGCCGGCGGGGTCTGTCCAACCTGCTTCGTCCACCTTTTCTTCCTACGCCGCAGATGGTGAGCCGAGGTAGCCAGCCATAAACGCAAGGTGCGACCCCTACCTGTGGCAATAGGGCGCAGAAGGTCGGCGATGCATTCCTCCTGGTAAGAGCAAGGACCAGCCCCATGTTCTTCTTCTTTACCATTGACTTGAGAAGCGCGCTGAAGGTACGCTTGCTACCGGCAAAAGTCTAGTGACCGCGAATAAATGGAAGGGCCAGCGAGTCATGGGTCGATTACCATTTCGTCGGGGTATATAAACTGAGAGTGCTTGATGTTATCTTCAAACAGCAGTTCCGAACGGTCCTTGAACCCGAGGAGTTTCACCCCAGGTTCACGTCCAAGGGTTCGGAATGATCGTATGTCCTCGGCGGTGTAAAATGGCTAGCAGGAAATATAAGAGACATTGCATGTGCTTCGGAGTAAGGACTGACGCGTTGGCCAGGCTGGACTACGCGCGTGCCGCCGGTGTCGTCGTCATCGTCAGCGGTCGCACCGACATCCATTCCATACACCATCTTCGTCTTGTCAACTTCCGCTTGCCGATCCTACGCACGGCTTTCAGGAAAGGGTTAGAGGGCAAGAACACGAAGTAACAAACCTCATCGATGTACACCGTCCGCACCGTCGCAACCTCCATGCGCTCACCCAGATCCACGAAATACTTGTACGCTCCCTTCTTCTGTTCCGTCACCAGCCCATATCTGTGCGGACGGTAAGCAAGGAGGAGTGGCGTTAGACGTCCCGAGCACACCCTTTCACCCCTATTGTAAACCCGTCTGCGATTTCGAAGGGGATGCTGAATTGGGCACGCTTGGGAACTTCGTGGAAGCGCATCTGAGCGAGGAGGTCTTCAATCCGCGAGATCGAGATGGACTCGGGCAAAACGGAAGGATCGTCCTGGTCGATGTCATCTTCGTCCACGAGATTGTTAGGCAGCAGCACCGACTAGGGAAAGTAAGCGGGGTTGCTTTTTAATAGTTTACAATGTACCGAGTAGAATTTGGAGACATCGAATGGCTTCTCCGCGGTGCTGATGAAGAACGGCTCGACCGTAACACCAGATTGCGTCAGGTCCTGGAGAAGCATTGAGTGAAGGAATTCGAAAAAAAAGGACGCTCACGATGAGGGTTGTTCTTGCTGAATTCACGAGCTGCTTGCTGCCTGGGCCCGAATATGGGTCATCCTCGTCCGTAATCAAAAAAACACGCTTCGACGCGGTTTTGGGAGCTCTGTGGAGGGATTAACGCGGCACAACTCAAGACAGCAAAACTGACCCATCACGCAAAACCCAATTGCAGCTCGTGAATACGTCGCCCATCGCCACCCTCTTCCCGTCAGTCATAGGCGGAAAGTTATTTCTCAGGTCCTCAGGATCTTCACGGAAGGCTTCGCAATAATTTAGTCGACAATTCTTTCGAGCCAGTTGACAGCACCAACCATCAAGCAGTTGAATGAGCTCTTGAATCTTGGGTGCACTTAGCGGGGCAATGGGCTGATACACAAAGCAATTCCTCTTGATTTCCGAGCCTTGGTTGCGGCTGGTTTCTGCTTTCCTGGTCTTGAGGCGCAATCACTCACGAGTAAGTAAAACGGGTGCCGAATATATCTCACTGTATTGAAAAGGAGTATGCCGACGGCGTCGTTGGGACCTACAATGACTTTTTTCTTCTGTATCTGCATTGCGGCGTCGAGGGCCGCGTAGGCGTGGCATGTTTGGACGTTCTCATATACGGGGTCTTCGCGTAGTTCGAGCATGGATTCAGAGCAGTCAATACAGAATAAAATAACGTCCTTCTTGCTTTCCAGATGCTAAGTACAAGGAGCATTGTCAAACGTGACGAGTAGTGCAGCAAGGAGAACAACTCACAGAGGCATCCTGTAATTCTTCTTCTTCTTCATCAATCCGGTTCCAGTCATCGTAGGGCGGCATTTCACGCAGATTATAAGAGAGAGGCTGATAAACAAGCCTGGTGGTTGCGGTACAAGAGGTGTGGCGTCCGAGTCGTCAACAGGAGTCAACCTCGAAGCCGCCATCAGTCACATAAACGTGAAGGAAGTCACTGTCCATCTCCATCGGTTCAAATGGCTCGCCAACTGGCACAACTCAGGGAAGTACCTCCTGGAACTATCCGTGGCCTTGAGCCTCCCACTCTGAAGATTCAAACGGACGAAGATGTCGAAACTTGGCGGAAATCTCGTTCCTACCAAGATTACGCCATATTTCTGCGGCGACTGAATGAATCCGTCGTGGGGCGGGACATTCCAACCACTGAATCTTCCCCGAGCGAGGTCCGCTTGTGTTCTATCCTCAAGCTCCAAAATTTATCATCAAGATTAGGCCGTTGGCCGGATTATAGCATTGTTAGACTCTCTTGATGCATGGATCGACGAAATCCCGGCGCAGGTGTCGCCCCAACGCTATGGTAACTTGGCATTCCGAACGTGGGGCAAGCGCCTTGAGGAGGTCGGTCAGATCAGAGTATATTCTTCAAATTAAAGCTCTAACAACCACGTAGGAAAGCGATGCACTACTCGCAAAGCTTCTGCCAGCCGACTACGCTGCTGTTATCCCGCATATTAAACCCTACCTCGTAACATCCTTCGGGTCGTTTGGTCGCATGGACTATGGTACCGGACACGAAACCTCATTTGCCCTCTTCCTCCTTTGTCTCACCCTCACCCGATTCCTCAAGCCCGAACCGGACGAGGAGCGGAGTATTGTGCTGACGGTGTTCCCTCGCTACCTGCGTCTGTGCTGGAGGCTGCAGGACGTATATAAGCTCGAGCCTGCAGGCAGCCACGGAGTGTGGGGACTAGATGATTCCTCCTTCCTCGGATATATATTCGGCAGCGGCCAATTACGAGGTGAACAAGCTAATTCACTCTACAGTACCGCAACTCACGCACCACGCAGAACAAACCGATATCCCCGTCTCAGCCGTCCTCCACCCGCCGCTACCTCTCACCAACTTGTATTTCATGTTAATCATGCGTATCCGCCAAGTAAAGCATGGCCCCTTCCACGAGCACTCCTCGCAGCTACACTCCATCGCCACGGGTGTCCCGAACTGGGGAAAAGTGAACTCCGGGCTTTTCAAGATGTACGAGGTAAGCATGCCCGCTGCCCTCCCACAGGTCTCCATCCATTCACTCTATTGTTGCGCAGGCCGAAGTGCTCGGGAAGCGTGTCGTGGTGCAGCACATACCGCTGGGTGGCCTCCTCCAGTGGGACGCCGTTCCCCTGGCGTTTGAGGCTGCTACCTCAAGACCGCTTCCGGTGGTCGACGCACCGGGTGCGACCCGCGCGCCATGGGCGACCGCCGCTCCTTCGCCACACGGTGCTGCCGTCCCATCGTGGTACACAAGTAGTTCTTTGCCTGCCGTGACACCGCGGCGCGCTGGTCCCCCTCGCCTTCCTTCAAATATGGGTCCGCTCACATAGTAACTTATGAAAACAACGATGTATTTCGCCTCGTACAAGAACAACCATTTCTACCCACGAAAATAAAACCCGGTAATTATTTCACTTGATCACAGTTCGTCGCAGATCTCGTGTCTACTCCCAAAACATTATTACTTGTCTATGCCATGCCATGAAATGGTATCTAGTGCTTGATTCCAAGCCACCACGCCATCATATAAGCGAGGGCGACTTGCGCGGAATTGACCTTAACGTCAAACGGGCCCGCGACGCGCTCGAGGCTATCGCGGTTGAGGATACTGCGAACGAATCGCGTGGGCGCGTAAAACCGGAGCGTCGTCCATAGGAAGAAGCGGCTGTACTGGGCCGTGATTTTGTCGTAGTCCGCTGTGGGTACGATTAATATTTAGCAAAAAAGGAGAAGTCAGGTATACTCACACTGCAGCGCCTTTCGCAGGTCGAGCCACGTCCGAGTCACGTCGGTGAGGATGACATCGACCTCCCATCGCACGGCCTGCGAGATACCGCTGGTGAGTAAATATATCTACGGCGCCGGCGTTTAAGGGACCCACCTCCATCATATGATCCGGCTCATTCACCGTCCAAACCATGATTCGCTTGCCCCCCGCCTTGCACTCTTTCCGAAATCTACAAGCAAGTCAACATGCTTGTCTGAACCGGGAGACAGACCAGAACGCACCTTTGCCCGTCGGACGAGGTAAGCGCGGCAAACGCGATACTAAAGACCTCGCAGTCGTTCCAGAAGTACTTTCGCGCGATCGCGGGGCAGTTCCCGATATATGAGCGGCGACAATACGGAAGCTGCTCCTTGGCGGGCTCGAGGAAACTTGGGTGCCAGAGCCCGAGCAGAATACGCGGTGCGAGAAGCGTTTCCCAGTTGGGGTGAGCCGAAATCACCTGGTGCATGAGCGCAAAGAGGCGCGCGGGGGTATTCTGCACTTTCACGTCCACGTTGAAATTTACATGCTGGTTCTCAGGCTGCGAGGATGAGTGTCGAAACGAAGTAAAAGGACGAGAAAAGGACACACCAGCATGAGGAGGGAGATGGTCTCGGCAAAGGTAGGAATGGCCTGGTGGGGCTCCTTAGAGGTGCGGACGTGTTGTATGCCATCGACCCCGTGCCATTGACGCTCCCGGATCTGACCTGACGAGTTTGTCGTCCGCTTGAGGTCTAACAGCAAGTCGGCAAAAAAATCCACATCGAGGTCAGGAAATCGCACGTACCAGGATCGTGGAACATGACGACGACATCATCCAGAGAAACGTGGACGTCTGCTGGGGTGTCACGAACACGGACAAGGTGTGCGCGGAATAAGGGAAGGAATACCGCTCTCGATCCCCTCCGCGCCGTCACGGATGGCGGCCTCGAAGCTAGCGAGCGTGTTCTCCGGGAAACGAGCAGAGGCCTGATGGGTGGTCAGTATTTTGTGCTCCGAGGTTCGGTGGTCAGGCTTATGCAGCCCCTGTTTATCTGGAGGCGGGAATGCTCTCCTTGGGGATCCCGCCGTACGGCGTGGACCAGCCCCATATCCCCCGCCTCTCAACTACAAGACACAAGATCCGGAACTTAGAAGATAGAGAAACCAACCCCACGATGTCCCCAGCAGTCTACAAAACTCATGCATGAGCATAAAACCAGTCGCAGAAAACCAAACGGTAACCCACCTGGCAAAGTTCTTGCGCTTGGAGTCATCATTGCACGCTGAAGATTATGCGTGCGTGGGGAAAGGAGAGTGGACGAAATGTGGGATGCTACAGTTGAAATAGTCGCGCGATATCGTAGCATAGAACGCAATGAACGTCGCCGGGGTCGTCTGATGCAACCCTGAGCGGGAGGAAGGTCGAGAGGCTCGGATAAAAGTCAGAACGTAACGAACGTGAGACTCAAACGCTGCTCAAACGTGTCACTGCCGACGCAATGTGTTGATTTGTTGATTTGTTGGGCCTTGCACTTAACCATCATGGCATTAACCCTCCCCGCCGGTCAGCCGCCAAGCACTTCTGTCTACGGAGCTTGTAGAACGCTGCTAAACCCCATTTTCTCTCCTCGTGAACAACTACTCCTGATTTCCTGGCAGCACCAATGCAGACCAATGCTCCGGTTAATGACGCGCCCCTGCATCCTTCAACCATTATCGGCGATGTCGACGCTTCCACCGCGCCGTGACCGCGGTCTCGGACTTTCTGGCGGCGAAAATAGCTCAGTCGAGTCGTTGTCCCCATCTCTTTCTTCTTCTTACTCCATCGCATGCGAACTTCGGTCCCAGAAACCACTTATCGGCTGCGAATCACCATGGGATGGATAGCCCCTCGCGGATGGAATGGTTAAAAATACGAGTCTGCAACTTCGGGACAATAGCACTCCCCGAATATGGACGCCTTGACCCTGGTCTCCGAAGTAAAGACCATCCGTGTATTCAACTTCCGCCATAGGGCTAGCTCTGCGACGAAATTCAACAGCTGGCTGTGATTGTGGCATACATTTGGCTCGAAGTTAGACTCGCGCCCAGTGTGCTTATGCTGTGGCGAGCACAACGCCCAGTCTTTTAATTGGACCAGCAGCAGATCGATTTTCCCCTAGCGCCTACAACTACGTGGGTAGAAGACCACATCGCATCACACTTCCCTGCTACAGCGTCGGCGCTGTGCACCACTGGAACACCTGTTTGAGAAGTTGTTCATCAAAACAAATTCCAATGTATACGGCGGCGCATCAATTGAGGCGCGAGTAATAGCTCCACACACCTGTCACTACTCTCCCTGGGCCTGAACCTGTTCACGTTATATTTGGAACCCATACATAATGGCTGACTGTCTCTGAAGCTTGCCGCTTATACTTGATTCGACTCCCAGTTTGCAGGAGGCTGTGGCTGTACACCGGGCGAAACCGGGAATGCTTCGCGAGATTGGCAGATCCCTAGTTGGAGTCCGTGTCGTTTGAACATCAACTTGAAATATGTTATTTCGCATCTATGCGGTTTGAGAGCTGCACCGCTACTGCCCGACGAGGTGCGCCGGTTGGCGGAACGCAGTTTACGATCATTTCGCACGGGTGATTGCCAAAAGTTGCCTAATTCGGTTCCTGGCGGTTGTTTGCGCGTATTGTCCTTTGATCCGTCCCTCCGTTCCTCCGTTCCTGCTTTCATACGCCGAAGCTCAACTGTGCCACCAATGAGCTACATACAACAAACTCACGCGCGCTTATTTTAGCTTTTCATTATCATCCGGAGCCACCTCCGATTGGCAAATCCCGAGATAATTCAACAAAAAACACGATCCAGTATTGGCAGCGTTACTGATCGATTTGTGCCTTGAATACCGCCTTAAGTATAGGGACCTCCGTAGGAGCACTCATACGACGTTGCGGCCCCTAAATCGATTTACTTCCCTTTTGGCGGTTCACGACCACATTTTTAGCTTTCCACTCCACCCTGAACGACCCGCCTTCGAATTGTCTTTTGTCTTTACGGGAGTCTAAGGTCTAGATGGCCACAGCCCTGCAGCAATAATTAGGTGCGAACCCCTTTTCCCGCTCGGGCGCCCACCTCAGGAGTAATTAATTAATTACAACCGCCACATTTCGCGTTTTACGCCCTTCTTCACCATGAAGGTCTTCTACGCCCTTCCAGTCTTTCTCGGTGCTTTGGCTGTCGCCAATCCCAGCACAACAAAGAGGCAAACCAATTCCGAGCGTCTTCGCCACGGCTTGGGGCCGCTTCCGCCGGCAAAAAAGACGTCCGGAGCATGTGCGTTCACGTTCTTGACCTTTTCGGGGGCTGCGGTAACCTCTCAGCAGTGTATCCCCGCCAGTCTGCAACGTATTGCTCACTGTCGATGTACCACATCTTCTCTCCTGTCCTCTTGACAGCTAGTCTAATATTTATTTATTACAGAGACACTGGATATATCGAGGTGTCGGGGCCTGGAATTTCGGGTTATGTGTCCGCTCCCGTTCCATCAAGCAGCTTCGCCGAAGGCTTCGCTTCAGGCTATGTTGTGAAGGATTATGGTTCTGCCCAGCTCTTCCAGATACTGTCTAGCACCCCGTTCAGCGGTCCCATCAATATTGTTGCTGTAAACGCTGAACACCCAGCCCATCCCTACCTGGGTGCTGCCTCTTACACGTTCATTTTTTACAATCTTTCGTTCTCCAACACTCTAACCCCCGGGCGTTCCGAGTAAGCATCGATTATTTTTGCACAGGCTCCGGGTATTTCTGATTCTACAGTACACTAGCTATGCAACGCTCATTGAAACCGATCAAAGTACTCAGTTTGCTTCCTATTCATTTTGGGCTTTGCTAAACTGAAACCTGTAAAAATTCCAGTCGCACCAGGGCCATCGACATTTGACGCCTTTGCGAATGGCGTCACCGAGAGTCAAATATGGACCTTGGACTGTTCATATCAGCTTACCGCAACTTGGATCAACCCAGACAGTACCTGTTCGTCCACACCTCGACACCTTGGCTTCCCGCGAACTCATGGATACGTTCACTCCAGCGTATCCCAACACACTCTTCGTGGATAGCAACTCGTACATCTATATAACGGGTGATCTTGGTCTCCAGGGTTCCCGCGCCACCGCTGCCGTGGTGAGAGCGTCTTTTTCTTGTAAATGTGGAAATAACCCTGTCATCCCAGACCTTTACCTGGAGGCCGTCGGCAGGCCAGTGAACGCGACTAGGCGCCATATACCCAATGTTCCATCAGCTCTTTTTTGTTTGGTGTTCTTTGGGTTACAGTAGACTATTCGAGTTAATGGTAGAGCTTGTTGTGTTCAATGGAAGACGGCGGCACATCGACATTCAACCATGGTTCATTTTCGGGTGATTTCAATTAAATTCAGACCAGTTGAGAACGCAAGTAGTCGAGTCAAGGATCTCGTGCGACGAATATCTTCGTAGCATTACATGTATACAATCGGAATATTAATTATGGTATACAGCTGCCCGGCAGCGGATGATTATATGCCTGTAGTCAGCCAGTGCCAAGTACATAAATTCAAGGGCAGCGTACTGGGTTAAGCTAACGTTTACGTTTACGCCTTCTTGGCGTTGCTTTTGTGGCTTGAACCAGTGTGAATGTGTTCGCCACTCTTCTTGGACGCAGAGTCGATGTTCTTCTTCTCGTCTTTCTTGGCACGGCCCTGGGTGCAATCGTGCCCCTTCTTCATGCACTTAGGACAGACCGAGAGCGTCTTGCTGTCTGGGGTCTTGGGGGTGGGAGACATAATTGTGATGAGCTGTGATATTCGATCGCCGTCAATAGTTAGTGAGAGTCGAATGGGCGGCATTGCTCACGTAAAGAGGTGCTGAAGAAAAGGTGAAAGGGTAGGATATGCATGAGTCTTTGAATTTTGGAGGGTTTTATACGCCGCCTTGCCTCGCGTATTCCCTGCATCCGATGTTTCCCGACGATGGTTGATGAAATGAGAACAAAAAGCTCTTGATGTCTTGTATCTAATTTGGAAGTAACGCGGACGGGCGCACTACACCCTTGACAACTAGGCGGAGGGCTTCGTAGAACATGGGTTGCTGTATGTGGAAGCTGCGAAAAGAACAAAGAGATCTTGTATTCCGAGCCGGAAAACAAAGGAGAAGCACACAAGGCCTTCGTCTGGTTGATGACAAGTACAAGGCTGGGCCGATGCGGTCTTGGATGCGGTTCGAATACAACTGCAGAGCCAGCCGAAATGCGGGATCCGAAGTAAATGTCACTGGAAATTTGAACCGCCCATGAAGCGCGGATGTCCAGTTCATGGCTGTAAGGGTTTGCTTTTTAACATAGATTGAAGCCAAAAGGCGAACTGTCGGGCTGTTGGCAAAAGAGGTGCAACCTTGAGCTCGGTTGGTAACTCATTTAGTCTCAAAAAGCTTTTGACATCTCTGTCCAGTTTGGGAAGCAAGGCGGACGAGCGCACTATCCCGTATTATCTCCTTGACAACTCGGGGGAAGACGCTGCTGTTCCTGTATTTGAGGAAGAACAAAGACACTTTGTATCCCGAACCGGAAAACAAGGAATTTCGACGAGAGACAAGCCGTAGTCCGTCTCATTGACAACAAGCAGGCGGTTGGGCCAAATTCGGTTCGAATATCATTGCAGAGCCTGACAGTACCTCGGCGCCAGCGCGGGGATCCGAAGTAAAGTACCACTAGGAAATTCAAGAGACGCTGCCTTTCTCTTTATTATTGTTACTAACGCTTTGCTTCGCTTTTGAGCATGGATTCCAGCTAAGAGGCAGAGTCGGAGACGTAGTGGCGGGGGGTCGAAGACTCGAAGTTATTCAGTGGGAGAGAGAATGGGTTAACTAGACTGGTGACCAATCTGCCTACTAGAAAGCAAGCTTGTCGGTAGACATGAACGTTTTCCCACTTCAGAGAGAGATCGGTTACCGGTCTATGGGTTAACGGCATAAGCTATCTAATCTAGAAGCCGAGTTATTCAGTGCCAGTGGGACGATGCTGGTAAATAGCCACAAGCGAGAAATAGTATCGCGGCTTGATTCTGACTCTCAACCTTCTACTTGCCTTTCGCTGTCCATCGACGGCCATCTCCTGCGGTTCAGAAAAAATCAGTTTGGAGTACGGCCAGAGTATGGGTAGTTTCAATTTTCTCTTGAGCTGTTGTTCTAATTTGTACTTCTTCACAAACTCTTCATAAGACCACTTTCTCCACTTCCATTCGCGCACCGTGCCTTTCTCTGATTCTTCGCTGCAAGGTGTCCCTTCCAGTGCATTGGGTATTTTCGTCCAGCGTTTCTATAGAGCGGCGCTCCCGGGCGCTTATCACGATTCACCTTCGAGTTTGTGCGGGCCACCCACCTTGCGCATGGGATAGGAATTCTGCTCATGCCTCGCAGCAAAGCCAATGCCCGCACACTCGTCCACAGCCTTGCACGAGCCCTCTTTCACACACCGAGACCAACATCGGCGACCTTCAAATTGATGCGGCGACTCAAACTTCAGTCGCAGTTTCAACTTGATTCGAGGTCCGACTTTACAGCTTTCGCAGAGCCCATCATGTCGCTCCAGTGCGTATCCGCCATCCCCCTCCCTCCATCTTGCACCTGATGACTGAGCACCTCAGACCCGACTTCGGCTTGAACTCATGCCTGTTCCCGCCCCTCCCGCACATCGAGCGAGAGGACATCCGCATGCGCGTGTTTACGCACCGCAGCTACTTTGCGCGCCCGACGCACGTATTCGAGGACCGCCTCGACGATCCGAGTCCCGATAATGAAAAGTGCGTGCGGGGCATCATCATCGATCGCCGCACTCAATCTTAACTTTAACTGCTTATCAGGTTCGAGCATCTCGGAGACTCGGTGCTCGGGCTCGTCGTCACGAGCCTCATGCTCGAGATGTACCCTGGTCTGCGCGTGGGGCCCTCGACAGTGTGTCTTGTTTAGTGTGGCGCAGCACGTCCCCCTGATTTATTTTACACAGAAAGTGCGCGCGATGATCGTGGGCAACGCTACACTGGCGGAAATGTGGGTCCATGATTTACCCAGAACAAAACCCGCCATCTGAGTATTGCGCAGATCCGTCAAATACAGGCTGCCCGAGAAGCTCAGGCTTCACCCCGCGCAGGCCGTCACCTTGTGCGCATCGACTAACGTCCAGGCCGACGTATTCGAGGTTGGTGTTTTGTCTATCTCAGTCCAAAATACCGTATCCTAACCTATGTAGTCCTTCATCGGAGGTTTGTACACTGAGCAAGGCCTAGCCGCCGTCGCGCAGTGGCTTAACCCCCTGTTCCGCCCGTACGCCAAGGCCGCGTACGCCGTCGTGCGCGCGCAGCACGGGCTCCCCCCCGTCGAGTCGCCCCTGGCGTCCCCGTCCTCGTCCCGCGGCGTGCCCTCGCCCCTCGGCACCGACACCACCATCGGCCACCTCGCGCTCTTCAATCAGCACCTGCAAAAGAGCGACCAGCGCGTCGAGTGGGTGTACTCGGACCACCACCCGTTCGGCGAGGTCGACACGAAAAGTGCAATCGCGAGCCCGACGCCCGCGGACGTCAACCGGTTCGCGCAGGGGAACAAGTCAACGCCGGTGTGGTCTGTGCAGGTGCTCGTCGACGGGCAACCTTTTGGGCGTGGGCGGGGGAACACGAAGAAGGCTGCAAGGAACGAGGCAGCCAAGGAGGGGCTCGTGCAGCTGGGGGTTGCGTTTTGGTGAGTCGAGCGGGCCTTCCGAGTATGTGCTCAATCTCACTAGATGGTGCAGACTGGCCAGGCTCGTCATGATCTCTCCACACTTGCGCCGGATGGACCGTGAATGCGGACCATCCCGCACTGGTGTGCAGAGGTTGTGGGTGGAGAGGTTTCACAGGTAAGTATTTAAACGGAGGATCTAAGTGGAGGATCTATGTACGTGGTCGCACATATACGACATGTTAAGTACTATCATCAGTCAAGCTTTTATCTGGATCAGATTATCGGGGTTCTCATTGACTGCTAGTGCTGAGCGCTGAGCACTCGAAGCTAGAGGCGGGAGAACATCCGCCGCAGGAAATAAAACAGGGTAATATTGTCGTCTTGAGACTTGCTTCGCCTTGCTGAGGACCTGTCATCGGAATTCCGGTGTTTAGAAGAGCTGGATGTCCACCGCTGTCGGCTGTGTGTCAGGAACGCTTTGTCGTACGGGCCGTTTCCTTCGCGTCTAGAACTTCTATTTCCCATGAGCGGCCTACACAAGCGAGAGATATTGTGCAAGGTGGTTTGCAAATAAGGTGTAGTGGTAAATAATAAAATCAGTAAGGATTGCCAGTCGAGTAGTACCGGTAGCCAAACCAAGCCGCCAGGAGGCCGAGCGGTGCCCAGTACATCATACTGAGGAAGAAGACATGGTCGGGATGCCGATTCTCGCACGGAGGTGGTGGTACAGGCGTACCTTGAGCCCTGCTCGACCACGGTAGACGATACATGCGAGGCCTTGGCGGCCGCTGCACCAGATTTGAGCTTGAGTTCCTGTGGGACCAACCTTTAGCATTGACCTTCACTCCAGTGGGGTCCGCGCAAATCGCAGTATACGTACGCTGTTTTTCTCAAACTCGCCGACGAGCATGGCAGGGAGGAGCTCCCGCGCCTCGTCAGAGTGGCCGACATCCTCGAACGCCTCGGTTGCGTCCTGGCCTGCGGAATGAATGCGCTCAATGGGGCGTCGTTTTCACGAAATTGATGTGGGTATATGTACCTGCTTCAGAGAGGATCACTTCGTCGCCGCCGGGGTGCTGCGGGTAACGATGAGGACAACAACTCGAAGAAGAAAGAATAACGCGCCTCGTCCAGGAATTTAGTGACATTATACACTGTAATAAAAAAAAGAGTAGTCGGTCAAGCGAGTGGTCTGATTGGACGACAATAAAGGTATGCACCCTTTTCGTGGATAAGAATGTAAAGGTTGTCCTTGGTGTTGTTGGCGCGAAGCTCAGCGAGAGTGACAATTTTCTCAGACATATTAGCAGAGGAGGGATGGCTATGGAGATGGAGGTCGAAGTCCAAGGCCCGGCTCTTTCATAAGCTTTCCCACGCGAAAATAATTAGCCGTGAACGGGAAGTAGATTTTTTGGCGGCGGTCAGTAAGACATAGCTATAGTGGTGCCATTACAAAACAAGCACGATTAGTGTATGGGCTTTAGCCAGATGTTCTAATTTTCACCCGCTTCCGTCGCACCAGGGCCGCAGGATCGGGCACATAACCGCACAAACCGGTTTCTACAAACTTATGCGCGCCGACGGCGATAGCCAACGAAAACGGAGCCTACGGAAGATGGGGTCGCTGACGAGGTATAGCGGAAACATACGTGCATTGCAAAGCGGGTACATAGCAGATAACACGATGTATAGAAATGCAGAGGGAAGAAAAAAATCTAACGGCCAGCGTACATGAAAATTTGTCTCCTCGGTTTAGTACTCCGAATAACCATGGAAGAACTGATAACAGTTGGTCATTCAAGCGTGGACCAAGACGGGTTGCTCTTCCACTTCGCAAGTAGAGGTAACGAAGGCACTGGAAGCCGTGTTCCTAGGCATTAGCGAGTGGGGTAAAGTGAAACAGAGAGGGAAAGCGGAACAAGTAGACGAGTGACGAGTGGAATAAAGTGAAACAGAGAGGGCAGAAGCGGAGCAGGTAGAAATGTCGAGAGAAATTCTTGTCATTGTCGTGGTCCAGTGAAGGAAAATGATTGAAGAAAACCACTTTAAATACCAAACAAAGGCCAAGCCAAACAAACCACAATATGGCTTTCGGTTCGGTGATTGCCGTCCGGCGACAGACGGCCTACAAACCGTACAAAGCGCGCATGTCTGCTTTCTGGATGTTATATCGTTGCTCGACATACGCCTCGTTGTACGATGTTTTTGGTCTTCGTACACAATAGATGGATGTGATAGATCATAGTGATAGAGGTACAAATGCTGTCTCCACAATAAAAATAAAAATAAAACTAGACGCTAGTTCTGATGTTGAGTATCCGTGGCGGCGAAGCCACAAATGTCGATGTCGGTGGCAAAACATTTGGCCCAATATTGACTATCGGCGTAGGCATACTGATCGAGGGTGACTTGACATCTTCCTCGCGGGCAGCGGGTCGCGGCCGCCAGAACATCCATACGTTGATGAGATCCTGATGACCATTAGGAGAGAAGAATCAACGAAGAAAGCGCGATGCGAACAGAGTGAGAGCCGAAGATCGAGACACCGCACGCTGGGACTGCATATCGCACGTCAGTGAATTGGGTCTTGTACGAGAAATAAATCGTACGGAAAGCCATTATGATGTCAAAGGCTGGTCCTTGTTTTGAAAACAAGACATAAGCAATACCAACCCTAACAGAGGGATGGTCAGGGAATGAGGTAAATGTGGAAAGGTATCACATACCCTAGACCTAATGCGCCGAGCAAGCTAAAAACCATCACCCGGATGGCCATCGTCTTTAGTTGCCTATCTTGAAGCAGTTTCCGGTTCCTAAGGAGGCGGAGACCGATATACCCTGTGCCGAATCAGTGAGCAAATGGTCAAGTACATTCTCCGGCGAGCAGTTTACCTTCAATAATGAGAATAAGGAGCGTTGCAGCAACGGCCACCAAGCCGCTAATTTTGGAACTACGGACGACGTTTCAGCGGAAAACCAACGGCGCCGAAGGAAACGAGGTACGGTGTAAAGGAAGTTAAATCGCAATACGTCCCATTCGGTCCTATAGAATAGTTAGAAAACGGGATACCCAAGGAGGAATGGTGTGATGCCTTTTACAACTTCGGCCGGATTATTAATCCCGAACTTGAGATAGGTATTGAGATACAGACAAGGAACAGAACCAGACGTGCGTACCACAAGAAACCCCACAAATAAGATGACCCAAATTATGAAAGGGACGGTCAAGAGCTGGGGAACAAAATCAGATGGAGTTATTCTTCCTGACATGACATACCGCAAGTGTGATGGTCTGTCTGCGTTTCGGAGGAATCTTCGTGGATGCCGCTCGCACACCCATAAGCATCTGTGGGAGAGGGTTCAATTGAGAACACAAACACAACAACATTACTTACGTCTATTGCAAAGGCTAGAGTGCCACAGCTTGTCCTGAAACGCAAATCCGTCAATCGGCGTCTAAGCGGCGAACCGAGTGCGAGGAGAGACATACAGCGCTGGGGCCGAGTATATTCCAGCAGCCTGGGTGACGCATGCACCGAAGTGGGGCGCATTCTGTTGCCCGACGATGAAGATGAAGGTGTACGAGACACACGAGATTATCCAGGCCAGACAGAATGTGTACCAGGTGGAATTGCGCTTGACATGTCTCGAGCACAGCGCCGTTAAGACGATGAGGGTGAATCCTACTCCTCCCGATAGCTGCAGACCGAGAAACACGTTGACGAGTTGGACATCAACGTGAGGGGTGAAATCTATAGCCACCTGTGTGAGCGCCGAGGCAGAAAGTACGGTCCGACGCACCAAGCTGGGATGACATGGCGAATCGTATATGCAACGGACCAGTTGAACAGAAAAACTGCGGCCTGCGCTACAAGAAATCGCTGCCAGTGCGAACGGGGGGGCGAAGAGCGAAAAGAAGGCTTCGCTTGCCCTCGGCCTCGAGCGCAGATTGTATATAAGTATCCCAGGGTGTGATGCTGTCATTTCCATTTGACAGGCGCTAGATCATCTTACGCGAGCGGCGAAATGTTACAGAGAACTGGATGGGGACCCACCAATACGATGCGGTCCGGTTCCCGCAGGTTGATAGTCCGAATGTCGCCTAATGTCGCTCAATGCAGTCTAAAGAACGACGCGAAAATAATTCGCGTCGCACGAATTCGAAGAGTCCACAAAATCACGCGTTTCCCTCTTTGCGACGCAGCAACCTCTGCATGCACGTCTACCAAGTCCACGAAGTAGCCGCTGCATCACCAAAGTCCATTAATCTAGAATCGTGCAGCAGCAGTGCTTCCGTTCCGCAGATATGGCGTTGGTATTCACCACGTTGCCTGCTCCAGTGGTCGCAGTGGTAACCTAGCACAAGGTACCAAGATGTGAGCAAGCCGTTCGTAGTCCATTATCTGTGGGGGTGGAAACGGTGGCGAAGTAGGCTCCGAGGCTACGCGTGTCAACCGTTGAGCGGAATTTGTTCGTTGTCCAGATACTGAGGACTCGATTTAATACCACTGGTTGAATTGACGGAAACTACTGAGTACTTAGACGGTTTTGGACCAAGAACGAAAGCAGGATGAGCCTAGCGGGGAGAATTCGCCAAGAAGCTCAGTCAGACTAAGAAGAGAAAGACAATGCGTCTGGAATCTCCGAGACTTCGTTTCTGCGTGGAAGAAAGGCAGGAAGGCGGGGGCCATCGTGACAGTGTCACACCATTACGACGCACTTTCCCCTACTTTCCCCCACTTTCCCTAACACCACTGGTTACACACCACTCCAAATATGAGTTCCACCCACGAACGCGCAATGGCTGACATGGACGTAGACATGCTGTGCCCATCGCCATTCACACCATTTATCCAAGCAAGAGCCTCTGTATAAAATTCCAGCCGGTTCAATTCAAGCCAAACTTTCCAATGCAGCAGTTACCCCTGCCAGTGGACCAGTGGGCCAGTGGCATGGGCCTGAATGCCACACTGCATTATCTGTGTCCAGAGTGTGTGCCGCGACCGTGCAGCTGCTTTCCGTTGGACAAACTGGCCCCTCAAAAGCGCCGGCGTCTCACATTTATTTTAACTAACGATATGCCCAACGTTATGTGTACCATCATGAAGGCCTTCTTCGCCGTACCGATTTCCCTTTTCAGGGCATTTGCAGGCGCTGATCCTAGCCCGACTGAAAAGGCAAACTAACTTTGAGCGCCTTCCCAGCACTTCCGCCAGCGAAAAGGAGGCGGGTGCTCGTGAGTCCATCTCCCCGATTTTATGTCTTTTTTTTTTGCTGTGTTTAAATAATCTATTTAGAAATACAGGAAAGTGTCCGAGTCTGGGATCTCAGGGTATGTTATTTCTCACACCCCAAACGTGGTGTTCTAGTTCAGCGGTCCGATTAATATCGTCGCTGTAAACACCGCACCCTCTGGGCGCTGCAGCGTTTTTCCGTGACGCCGGCAGATCCTCTACGAAATTACCCCTGGGAGTCCTTAGTAAATATTTCAGGGCGTCTCTGTTTCTTTCAACTGCTCATAATGACTTACCGTAGCTTGAAACGAATTGAACAGGAGAATTGCTTAACCGGCGTCGAGGGGGAACACTGCCGTCAACCGTCTTTGCAGCAGAGCTTCAGGACGCAGTAATATTGGGCACAGAGAACACCTTTAATATCGCGTCGGGCGCGTACAACCCCCCCCCCCCCCCCCCCCCCCCTCCCGAACCGAATTAATCGAGTTTAAAATGTGTTTACTCAAGTCTAACGGGCGCGCAATGTTGCCTAGCGAGAACTCGCACTCGCACCCTCACCATGCCGGGGTCTTCACCTCGGGCGCTGAATGGTAAGGTGTCGTATTTCCTGCTGCGCGGTCCACGGCGCGTGCAGCGTACCGCCCCGCGCGAGTGGAATGGTCTCACGATCGATCCGAGACCTAGCGAGCACAAAATGGCTGAGAGGGGGACAGGAGAGTTTCAGCTCTTTCTCCCTCTTACCATTCACTGCTCGCTAGGTCAGTCTCCTTCTCTCTCTCATCTGTTTCTCTCTCTTACAATTTATTGCACACTAGTCATAAATTTCTACTGCGATGTCAACCGAGTTCGACCCTGCGTTACCTCGCCCCCCACTGTCTGAATACACACCTATTGTTATGAAAACCTTGCGGGAGAACCAGCATCTTTTCAAGATCGTCTCACCGGTCAATGTCGAAGTCTTCGAGTCTCTGCTGGTGGATCATCCGAACCAGCCGTTTGTGCGTTCGATAATTGTGGGTCTCCGGGAGGGCTTCTGGCCTTGGGCCGATACCCAACCGGGGGTCTATCCCGACACGTACGACTTGGGGGATTGTCCGCTAAAAACGGAGAAAAAACGTCAGTTTGTTCGTGATCAGCGTGACGCCGAGATTGCGGCAGGGAGGTTCTCACCCTCTTTCGGACCGGATCTCCTGCCTGGCATGTACAGCATGCCGATTCATGCTGTTCCCAAACCTCAATCCGAGAAGCTTCGGCTCGTCGTCAACCACAAGGCGGGAGAATTCAGCCTCAATTCTATGATTCCACGCGAAGCTATCGCTGGGGCACGTCTCGACACTCTCAAAAATCTGGGAGATCGTCTCCTCGCATTGCGTCGCGTCCACGGACCCGACACTGACCTCGTCGTATGGAAATCTGACGTATCCCAGGCTTACCGGCGTCTTCCAATGCACCCTCTGTGGCAGGTCAAACAAATTGTCACCATAGACGGTGAACGACATGTTGATCGGTGCAACAATTTCGGTAACCGCGGCGCCGGCCGCATCTGGACGTCGTTTATGGGACTGGTAAATTGGATTGCCAACCGGAAGGGCATCCCTAGCAAACTATACATTGACGACACTTTCTCCGCCGACCTTGCGTGCAACACAAGTTACTACCCTCCCTACAAATCCTCCTTCCCTACCCCCCAGACACGGACTCTACAGCTATGGGATCGCCTGGGCGTAAATCACGAACACCCGAAGCAGCTTAGCGGCGAGCAGATTCCCGTCGTCGGTTTCGACGTCAACGCTAATGCGATGACGTTCACGATGCCTGAGTCCAAGCGTGCTGAGCTCCTGGCCGCGGTGGAAGAATTTTGTCGTGTACCTCCGGGTGGTCGTCGTCATCCCCTGCGTAAATTCCAGTCGCTTGCAGGTTGGATGAACTGGTCTTTCAACGTCTACTTCCTCTTAAAGCCAGCACTATCTCACATCTACGCCAAAATGGCGGGCAAGACTAACGGCGATGCACCTATATTTGTTAACCAAGGTGTCGTCAACGATCTCGCTTGGTTCTCTCGACATGTCCGTAATTCCACCGGCGTTCATCTGCTTGAGTCTCTGGACTGGGAGCCCCCGGATGCCGACATTGTCGCATACTGCGACGCATCTTTGAAAGGACTTGGTATTTATTTCCCACTGCTCGGTGTGGGTTACCAGTCCAAACCCCCCAAAGCGGCGCCCGACAACCGCATCTTCTACTACGAAGCGTTCTGTATCTGCTGGTGTCTCCACGAGATCTCGAGACTCGTGCGTGCCAACGGCCGCGTCCCGGTCCGCAAGGTTACCATCTGGACCGACAGCAGCAACACTTACGACATGTTTAACTCCCTGCGCGCACTCCCTCTCTACAACGAAATTCTGAAGTCCTCTATCGACGTGCTCATCGACAACGACTTCAAGTTGCGTGTGGTCTTGCTACCCGGCAAGAAGAATGTTGTTGCAGACGCGCTATCTCGGTGGAAAAATGCCGACGCCATCGCTTATCACCCGACCTGGACATTTATAATGACCAGGTGCTCCCGGACATCCCCTTTACACCCCCTCGGAACGCGCTGGGGGCAGCCAAAAAATGATTGAGCTGTCCCGCACGTCCAGGCAGCCCGCAAGGGAGGCTTGGACACTCGACCGCTTGATTCACGAGCGGTCAATCGTCTTGGGTTTTGCCATAGATCCATCTACATCATCCACTTACACATCCGCCCTAAATTCCTACATTACCTTCTGCCGAATGCATAATTTTTCCCTCGAACCCACGCCCGAAACTCTGAGCTTCTTCACAGTTTACATGAGCCATCATATCAAACCAGATTCAGTGGATTCTTACCTCTCGGGAATTTGCAACCAGCTGGAAGACCACTTCCCCGACGTGCGCAAGAACAGAAACTCGCGCCTCGTCGCGAAAACTCTCGCCGGATGTAAACGGATGCGTGGCACCGCCACCAAACGTAAACAGCCGCTTTCCACCCACAACCTCGTCACCGTCGTCGACTGGCTCAAGGACCGCATCGCCCGTGGGGTAGCGGCCCACGACGACTACCTCTTCACCACCCAACTCCTCACCGGTTTTTACGCACTGCTGCGCCTAGGCGAGCTCACGTACCCGGATAAAGTCGCACTGCGCAATCCGCGCAAGGTCTCGCAGAGGATCTCTGTATCATGGCGCGAGACTGGATACGGCTATTTCCTCCCTGGCCACAAAGCTGACGCTTTCTTTGAGGGCAACGCTCTCATGATTGAGAAGTTAACCGGACCCGCAGACCCGTACAAGCCTTTTTGCGAGTACTTGGCGTCGCGCGACAAGCTCTTTCCTTTTCATCCGCAGCTGTGGCTACGTGCTAACGGCACTGTTCCCACCAGATCCTGGTTCATTGCCCGGCTGAGAAAATTCTTCCCTAACTCAGTAGCGGGTCAGTCCATGCGCGCGGGTGGCGCGACCCGCCTGGCTGAAGCCGGCGCGTTGCCTCACGTTATCCAAGCCGCAGGGCGCTGGGCCTCCGACACCTTCCAGATCTACATCCGGAAGAACCCTATCTTACTCCAGGGTCTGATTTACGGCCGACCCGCCTTCGACGGCCCTCCTCTGCGTGCTCCTGCACGCATTTAGCCTTTTTTCGACCGCTCCTCATCCACCTCTCCTCCGACAATACACAATCTCAATACCCTATTAGCGGTTCACGGTCGAATCTAGGACCCGTCGCCGGCCGCGCCGGCGACGCGGTTGCGTTTCTCGCTACACAACAACAACGTGCACCCAACGCAAGCCAGTTAGTCGAGTTTAAAATGTGTTTACTCAAGTCTAACGGGCGCGCAATGTTGCCTAGCGAGAACTCGCACTCGCACCCTCACCATGCCGGGGTCTTCACCTCGGGCGCTGAATGGTAAGGTGTCGTATTTCCTGCTGCGCGGTCCACGGCGCGTGCAGCGTACCGCCCCGCGCGAGTGGAATGGTCTCACGATCGATCCGAGACCTAGCGAGCACAAAATGGCTGAGAGGGGGACAGGAGAGTTTCAGCTCTTTCTCCCTCTTACCATTCACTGCTCGCTAGGTCAGTCTCCTTCTCTCTCTCATCTGTTTCTCTCTCTTACAATTTATTGCACACTAGTCATAAATTTCTCTCACCCGCCGTCCTCTCCCTAGTTCATTACTCAGTATCCTACTTCCCTTGTATTAGTTTACGCGGTTCACGGTCGAATCTAGGACCCGTCGCCGGCCGCGCCGGCGACGCGGTTGCGTTTCTCGCTACACAACAACAACGTGCACCCAACGCAAGCCAGTTAGAGTGATTGAAGTTGTAAAATACACACACTCATATTAGGAACCACGACTTTTCTCGTTGTTTGCCCACCTTTCGTCATGGTTCTCTGCAGCGCTGGTCCGCAAATCTTGAATGACAATGTAGGAACAAACTCCTTGTCCTTTATTATTATTAATCAGTGTCTGGATACATCCAACCTGAGACTTTTCTACCAACAACGAGCGTGTAAACCGTTTTTTATCTGTGTACCGGGTCAAAGTAGTAGTCGTCCATAAAATTTCCGTCATAAGTAGATATCTTCCCCAACAAATCTCAATTACAAAAAGCCGCCGTAAATACAGAGCCATCTACCTCTAAGCAGTTGCACGCGACAAGACACCATGTAGCTACTAGTGTGTATAGACATACCATTACTGAGCAGTAGAATTACCTCCCATCACTGTATAAAAATTAGTCCGCAGCGGTTGTGAGCTTCGCTAGGTCGGTCGGCCAACCAAAACCATCCCCTCGTCGTCTTCCTCCGTCTCCGTCCCATTCTCACTCCCCGCCACACCACCCGCAGAGGCCGCCTGAGTCTCGAATACCGTATCTGCAGGCATCGCCGTGCTGTGGTCGCTGACGGCGTCCTGTATGACGGCTGCGACAGAGGAAATTGATGCTGGGTTCGGGGGCGCAATGGGCTTCTCTGGTACTGGCGCAGATAGCGACGCTTTGGAGGAAATCTCAATCAGAGTCGCGAGCATCTGGTCGCGTACCCGCGTAACAAGGTCCGGAACATCCGCAGCGGTGAGGTCAGCGGTGGGGATGGGCGGGAGCACTACAATCCGTGTGAGATATGGGGAAACCGCCAGGACATGGCGCACAAACCTCGTACACGGATGACCCCGCTCTCGAAGACATTTTTGTGGTAGAGGTGCCAGTAGTTTTCGACGACGATTGGGATGATGGGGAGACCGGCCTGAACGGCGAGATGAAAGCCGCCCTTCTTGAAAGGCAGCAATTCGGGCCGTGGCTGGTTGTTTCGCGTGCCTTCGGGATACATCCATAGCGAGACGCGCTGGGACCGCATCATTTCGACAGCAGCATCGAGGGAGCGCAAGGCACGCGTCGAGTTACCGCGGTCGATGAAGATGGCGCCCGACATCATCATGAATGGTCCCAGTGGTGACCACCGTATCGATTCTTTCGACATGATTGAGGTTCGCTTCGGCATGGATCTGAGCCCATGTTTAAATTAAGACAGAGATTATCGAAAATATTTGAACACATACATCCCTAGTGGAATCAAATCGACCATACTCTGGTGATTAATCATAAATACGGCGGGTCTTCCGCCACCGTCTTCCGAATCTCGCAGCCATTCCTCGCCCTCGAGTTCAACACGCCAGCCCATGAGAGTCCCAGCAAATGCATAGAATGTGCGTGCCACGGCATGATTCACGTCGAAGCGTCGATTCACGATCGAAAGACCAGCGGCGTAAAAGGCACCCATTGTCGCGACAAAGCCCATAGCCCCGACATAGACGACGGAACGAGTGTAGTATCGCCCCAGAGGGAGCGCTTGCAGAGCAATTAGAGGGACCACGAAGGCCGTAGAGAGGAGGGTAGCCATGAAGGAGGAGGGAGAGGACAAGGTGGAAAAGAAGGCACGTTGCCGGATTAGGAAATTCATGCTCTACTTCCACGTCGTTTTGCCGCTGCTGCCTTCATTCGACCATCTTCACAGTGCGACGAGGATGCCCGGCTCTCATCCGAGGATTCATGGCTAGCGTTGATTTATATGTCTCCGACTACGATTTTGAATTTTACTTTCAACGGAAATTTCGACATCTAGTCGACGTCTGGCCACTGAATGCCGGCGAGTTACTGAGTCTTTGTGCACTCTGAGCGCCTCGAGGTTTCAATCTCAGTGTCTTCGATCGGCCGCCTCTGAAATTTACCATGCGAGTACTGTCCACCTGACCTCGGGCCTGAACGACGCCGGGGTAAATTATCAGCCAACGCCAATAAGATGGAAAGGGACTTTTTTCTCTTTATAAATTGCGGGGGGAGGAGGATGTATAACCGCAGTGGTGCCTAAAATGAACTGACTATCCAGTGCAAATTAATTCATTCATATAAACATTCAATTTTGTCCCCAAGTCCCATGTTGTTACACCATGCCCGCATCTTGACCTTTGCCAGATTGACCCTCAACGTCGTACTGCATCTCATTCGTTCTGGTGATGTTCACCGCAATCGAGCGCAAAGGCATGCTTCCGATTGTCTGATTTCGGGACCATGAATCTGAGCTCAAATTTCTTTGGGAACGCAGCGTGATGGGTATGGTGATGGCATTGAATGTAATACCCTGCAAGCCGTTCAGTCAGGAACATGCTACCCAGAAAACAGAGAGTGGGTACGAACAACGATAGGCGTGATTGACTCCAAGAGTATGAATTGGGCATTGTTGTTGGCCACGTACAGGATGAGCAGGATCAATTCTGCTGTGAGATAAAGTGCCGCTGACTCGACCAGAATACGGAGAATCGGTATAAGATTTCCCTGGCCGGTTCGGTATGAAGAAGCCTTTCTATCTGTGGCAGCGATACGCCAGGCCATTAGGCCGGTTGTAATGATATTTTGAGCAACGGCGATAGTAAAGAATGTCTTGATCCATACGTCGAGAGAGATGTCGAATACCGTACTGCCAACTTGAATTTTAGCGAAGATGGCGCAGACCATATATCCAGACACTGCGAGAATAATCAGCTGTTATTGTTTGTGAGTTAGATTTCAGCACACCAGCACTGCCGAAAAACAAGAGGAAAGGTAGACAGACGACGAAGAAGTTACGGTTCCACAACACCCAGCAGCGGTAAACCTAGAATTGTTGAACAACTATAAGTAAACCATCCACCCGCACCGCGACGGCATCACCAAGGATACTTTGGGTAGCGTAGATTACATTGCTGAAGACGTGATCCCACTGAGCGAGAATGCCGAGGTAGCCAACTGGGCCGCCGGGTAGTGAGCTGTGGTCGACGTATCCCCGCATCATTCGCAGGCAGTTTATGGCTGAGCCGTAGGTTAGTCACAAATAGCCAACTGGGCCGCCGGGTAGTGAGCTGTGGTCGACGTATCCCCGCATCATTCGCAGGCAGTTTATGGCTGAGCCGTAGGTTAGTCACAAATAGCATAGCAGCTATCTAGGCAGTACCAATGTGAATAGTCGCCAAAACAAATGTTGCGACCCCTACGAAGAACATAGTCTAAAATGGTTCAACTCCGTGTCAAGGGACATAAGCAGAATGTGCTTACTCGACTATGACCCGTTTGTCGTTTTGAGGTCCCCAGGTTAACCGCGAGAGATAATGCGAATATGCATACAAAGAAACCTGACAGTGGAAAGGAAAATTAATCAATGAGACGGGTTCAGTCGAGAGTGTCCACCATATATAACACCCTACGTTGGTTTCAACAATCGTCAACAATCAGAGATGGAGAACCTACTACCCAAAATGAAACGAGGAATGCCCGAATAAGAGAGAAGGGGGCCGGGGCAGGCATGCTGTTGGGAATAGGATCAACAGGATCCTCTTGCTTTAAATGCCTTTTGACATGGATCCGAAGCGTTGAGGCCGCACGTATCCGGGTTCAATTGCAGAAGTGCGTTGAACGGCGTTCGAGTTCGGCGAACCTTTATTCGATGGCGAGAACGACCAGGGACGACCGTCACAAATCAGGAACGCGCAGAAATGGAGTCCCCGGGATAGTGATGATTTCCCCAGTTGAAGAAGATAGCGCGCATCCAGTGTTATTTCCGGGCACTGCGGCCAGAGTGCTAAAAGAAAAGCCCAGATGTATTACGCATGTACGCCCTTGGCTTGCGCCGACGGCCTTTCTGGCGCAATATTTAATGCTAGTATATATATAGTCAGTTGAGCGAAGCTGCAGAAGACGTTCAGCTGAATCTACAGTAGACTCCTCAACCGTCAACGGGCTCAATCTGCGGCCGTCGTTAGCCGTCGTTTGGCCGTCGGAGGATTCAATCTGATGAACTTCAAGTCGACGAACTTCAAGTGTATGCCACAGACTCCAGCCTGAGTTCGATCAAGCAGGTCTAAGCAGCGATACAGACCTTGGGCAACCATGACTCCAAGACAGAAATTATGGCAGTGACAGGAGAGGGTCGTATTGACGGTTGGCCGGCCGCCGCCGTGTTTGTTTCGTCGGAGAAATCCGGCCCGGCCTTGATCGGCTTTCACGGACTCGCTTGAAGGTGCTCGGGAGTCACTTGGATGCAAGTGCCGTTCTGGAGAGCGACCGTCAATACCAGTACACCAAGTATAGTGTCGAAAATATGAGCTACCTACCTCTTTCCTTTCCTAATGCATCTGTTGCTCATTTCTTGAATCACAGACTCGGATACCGAAGTGGCTTTCAACGATTCAAACACGTTGCAAAATATCATGGCCACCCTCCAACGCGTGGAGGCTCGCTTGCATAACGCTGGAATAGTCAAGAGGAATCGATTGCAGTTGACGAACAACTCTGGCTCTGCACTATATATTGCGCGTCAGAAGCAGGTATGACAAGCGCTTCAGTACAAATCTGACCTTACAGAAAATCGTCGATCGACAGGTTGCAGCCGATGGCTGGCGCTCGCCACAGCTGTGGCTCCCCCCAACCTAGTGGTGCCAGGTCTGCAAGGCAACTCAGTGGTTGCCGCCGTTTTCAACCCCACCATTCACGGGTTGAATCACGCGGCGATTCTCACTGTCTCATTCGTTTTTTATTACCCATCTCTGTCGACCACGTACTAGCAACGGCTGTTATTTGCAATCCAGCAAAACAAAATGAGGTACGTCGATTCCGGCTTTTCCTCCCGCGCGGCCGCCTGTTACAGGACTTCTTTTGTGAGTGGAAGCAGGTTACGAGTGTCGTCTGTCAAGACTTTGTGTTTATTTCCAGCCAAATCAATGCAAATTTGTCTTCGTTGGACTAGGCCCGCCCCAATTAGCTGTATCGTTGGTCTTCAGATACCACGGTATACGTTCTGTCCGCTCCCGTCTAGCCGGAACAGTATCCGTCTCAGGCTCTCCTACGGTGGCCACCCCCATATCCATGTCTGCACTTGACGCAACGTGTTTGATGTTCAAAACGACTCGTGCGCCAATTACTGCAATTAACCTGAGGTTTTTTCAAGCCGTGAAGAAATTTCGGTGAAAATAAACAAACGATATGGCAGGGCTGTATGGCAAAATGTAAGCAAAATATTTTCGGGAACTTTGAGGAACGCACACCACAGGGATCTGAGCCAGAGTCGGACGCGCTCTGTCCCAAAGAACTATTTCTACAACCGAGACCACTTACATTCATTGTCAGTATAGATACTCGCCTAGAGCTCGAAGTAGACGCACGAACAAGGGCCAAAAACCAGAAAACACCGTCTCTGAAAAAGAGAGCGATGATCGGTGTTCTTCCAGGTCCAAGAGACAAACATGTAGCGCCACACTTGTGCAAGGTCATCAAGAACATTATGACCGCCTATGAAACGCAAGTCAGCAGGTCTTCGTAATTTCTGACGACTGGCCGAGTACCGTAACAAATGGCGGAACTGCGTAGAAGGTGAAAAGACGAGGGACCTCTGCAGCGGGGAATCAATGCATGCTTCAACGACAAAGACAACACGTACTCAAAGAGTAGCACCCATCTAGAATTGGCCTTATTGGCAGTCAGAATTAAATCACGCGTGGAAGGGATGTAGCACCCTATGTGCAGGTATTCTGGTTGAATAAGTCAAAATTTCGTCCACGTATGCGATTATCAGAACTGACTTTCCAGAGACGCGATTGTAAACGTGCCCACGGAAATCCTAGGGAACTTGAGCTCCTACACGTCGTGGGGAGGGAGCCTTACATTGCAATCATCTCCGCTACATATCTGTCGGCAAGGAAAAGATAGGATAAACAGAAATAAAACGGACCGGCTATGAGTGGTATCAAGAAATAAAGCAGTCTCCATTTTCTCCCGTATAGAATCCACACGCTGCAGAATTGTGTTGAGAACTTCATAGACGGGGCGAATAAAATATGAACCGTAAAACCAAGATGAGATCGGCGGAGGTGATTATCACGGTTGAAGTCGCCATTTGTCCCTACGAATTACTTCAGTCACTGAGGATAGGTGTACAGCTGGAACATACGAAGAAAAAATATTGGCATCTATAACCGCGACAGGCAAGTGAACTGTTTCGGTATTTTGAACCACGCTTACAGCTGTCGCGGCGTTAGCATTCACTCGCGATGCCAGACGGGAAGCACGTACACGGTCAGAATTTTCGCCCCTCAGCATGACTGTGCGCAACTTAGGTGCCAAGTTTTTCTCGAAAAATAAAATGGAACCCACAACTAACGTCGGCGCTGAAAAAAAGATCATCAGTTGGTGAGGTTTCGGCGCAGTACAATGGCTTACCATAGCACAACAAGGGTGAAATAACGAATCTAACATGCCAGAGGTGAACCGAGCGTCCGCAGTCGACGGGAATATTATACCCAGATCTGAAGTGCGGGTTGGATTTCTTTTCAACGAGAGGGGAAATAGCTGACATAAAACACACTCGACAAGCTCAGACGCGTTTTCCACACCAAGTCGACCTATATACTTGACTTAGCCCGACTGATAAAAGCGAAGAAATAGTAGAACCTCGTCTCGGAAATTCGCCAGGTGTTCAATTCTGTACGAGGGCGTCAGTAAATATTGGCCACACTGCCAGACGCTTACAGCACGAGGGTTAATCCCGCAACTATGAACGACGATAAATGAGGGGTCAATCCGTCAGTGCACGATGCTCACCGGCCAGCGAGTTCGTCGTTCGCGCATCATGAAGTAGACCAACGAGTTCGCGCTCCAGATGTTCCATTGGGGCGGCCATCGAAGTAGGTCCCGCGAGTCCCAGCTTAGTCTTCAAGACTCCTCTCAGTAGTTATAGGCGTGCATTGAGTTCGTTGACCCGAATAGTGCTTCGGGTCGCCGAAGTCGATTGTCAGGACATCAGTCCGTCGGGAACCGCGGCTGTTTAAATCAAGTCGAAGAAGAAGTTTTCATCGTTCAAATCACAGCCTAGTTGGGATTCCAGGTCGGACTTGAGAGCGAGATATCGCGATCCGACCATTCGGCTGTCAGTTGTGAAAAGGTTACCCAGGTACAATAAGCTGTCGGTTTCAATCGTGCAGCCTACTAGGGTTCGGCAATTCTAGCGCAAACCGAGTCGATGGTCCGGGGGTACCTGGTTGGTTGGCCGGCGGGCAGTGTAAGGTACTCGAGCCGCCGCAAAGGATGAAGCCTAGTACGCTTCCTAGCTCGCTCCAAAGAAATAATTAGAGGAATCATGCTCCTCGGAGGCAGGAGAGATTAAGGAATAGCAAGAGACCGGAGTGTAGGATGAAACGAGCAGTCTTGCCTATGTACAATGACAGCCTTGGAGGTGAACTTTGGTTCAGTTTATCAACTTGAATCGGCCGGTGCAGAGTTTGCGCTGGATTAGTATGGACCGGGCGCTGAAGAGCTCCAACTTGAAGTCTAATTACAGGGACCGTGAAGCTTGAAGCTTGAAGTGTCTCAAGAAGTTCAATTCCGAGTGCCCATTTCCACGTCGTCGAGGTCGGAGAGGGTCGGAGTTTGAAGAGTTCAACATGGCTGTGCTGTGGCGCTCTTCATTGACGCCCATTTCGCGCAGCTCTGTGCTGTCCCCGTCCACACCCGAATACCCACACCTAAAGCGTCGTTCATCGTCTGTTTACCAAGACATTTGGCTTGAAAATCGAGAGACCTGCACCGTGTACGACTTGTTCACGAAAACTTGTACGAGCGCTTGATCCAATCTCATCGTAGCGTTCGAAATGCCCACGGCCAACCTCCGTACACGCCTCGTCGAGCTTGAAGCCGCAATCGTCGAACAGAAGGGCGTCCTTGCTGCGTTAGAGAGAGACAAAATAGCTGTGCAACAAGAGCTCGACGACACGGCGACATTTCCCATCTTGACGTTGCCCGTCGAGATCACAACGGAAATCTTCACTTGGTGCCTTCCAACTATCCAGGAGCTCCGCCGGGACCATCGCCTCTTCGGCAGCGAGGACGAAGAGTTGGGCCCGGGGACGCTCCAAGCGCCGCTGTCGTTAGCGAGCTGCTGTCGCGCATGGAGAGCTATCGCACTTGCGACTCCTCATCTCTGGACGACGTTTCCACTTTTCTTAGAGGCCGACTCCGGCGATTTGGACAGTGACTCCGACGAGTCCGATGTTGGCGACTTGGATGTGGATGGCACTGCGAAACCAAAGAGGGAACATTTGACTAAATTCATCGATCGGTGGCTCGGCCGCGCGGCGCAACGCCCTCTTACGTTTGTCTTCTCCATTGCTGCCCCAGGTCCACAACATAATTATCGTGGACCTGCCTGCACATCTCTTCACCATGTGAAGGATCTCATGAAGCGATACGCGCTCCAGCTGGAACATTTCGACCTCACTGCGAGCTTTCGCAATGCCTATAGCCTGGTCAACTCCGAGGTCAAATTTCCGCTTCTTCAGCGGGTTGTGCTCGCAGGGTTCCCAGACGATGAATATTACATCCCCGACCCTATCGATCTTTTCCCCACTGGTGCACCTCAGTTTCGCGAGCTCTTCCTACGGGATACAGACATGATTCAAGTCTACCCAATCGCTCTGTCTTGCTACTATTTCCCTTTCGACCAATTGACGAGGTTCGAAGGCAGGATAGATGAATTGCTCCTATTCGGGCGTGGTTCAAACCTTATCGAGGTAAAATGTTACTTTGATCCCGGCGAAGCGGATTTCGAAGATTCAGAAAAAATCACCCTCTTAAACCTGCGGTCTCTTACCCTTTCCTCTCCTGATTCAGATGCTACCTCATTCCTCCTTGGCCAACTTACGCTTCCCGCTCTTCTCTCCCTGCATCTTTCGGGTGCCGATCCCACAGACCCTATATCCATTGGTTCCCTTTTGAAGCGCTCAAACCCACCCTTGCGCTCCCTTTCTGTCCGGGTCGATCACGACCAATTTGATCCTTGGGACCATTGTTTTGCCGCAGTGGGACCTACGCTCGAAACCCTGGAGATTCACTCGGCATCCTCTTCATTCATGAACCATGTTCTGAGCTCGAGCCATCCCGCTCTCCCTCAGCTAAAATCACTCACCCTCCTGGACTGCCCGGGGGTGAATTATGAAAACCTCACGGCTTTTCTGTACCGACGGTCGACTTCATCCGCGTTGGCCAAACTGCAGTACTTCCGTCTTATACATTCCCCTGGAACATTGGTCGATGAAAATCTGTTTCATATCCACGGAGACGATGTGAATCGCACTGTCTCTGACCACGCACACGAGTTGGGACGCCATGGAATGAACATTCACATTGGATCCAAGACGAAAACCCTGATTTCGATCGGCAGTACATGATTGGTATCTATTGCGGTCATCTCCTGTCCTGCGGAACTAATTAGTCTACAGCTATTTTACCTAGTGCGGATGTAGGATATATATGTGCGAGACGGGTTCTATCGTTTACTCATTATTCCCAGTAATCAATCTTGTGTCCTCTCTCTGTTGCCCTGCCCGCGCGATCCTTAGTTCCCAGTTTTTCGCAGCCTTGACGCAGAACAGCAATTTTCAGTGATAGTAGAAACTGGATGTCGTTATAAACTGCCGCTGCACGATTGATTCTTTCTAACCAGTTATCTATCGCTCGCTTACACTTGACCTTGAAAGAACAGGTTCCCGGATTTCTGCATCTCACACCGAGACCAAGACTGTACCGATGAATTGGAAGGCATGCCGTGGTGCTTACCAAAGATTTCCTAAACGGGCTGCTAGCGTTTGTTTGCGCCTATTTTTCGGACCGAGCAACTCGCGGCCACGCGCAAGTGTGGACTTTCTCCTGATCTCCGACGCGGAGGACTTTTTCCCCCAGCGGCTGGCCATGAACCACGACGGGGGCGAGCCAGCGGACACAGAAAACACACCCCAGGACGTTCTCGGCGCGGGCACCGCCGACCCCGAAACCGACCCATCCACGGACACCCTCCCTTCTTCTTCCCCGCCTCCATCGCACGACGTCGACGAAGAAAATCCCACCGTCGCCCCGAGCAGCACAATCTCTGCGGAAATCGTCCTTGACCCCTCAGTGGCTCCCGATGACAAAGATCCACCAACTGTGCACACGAGTGAGCTCGTCCAGGACGAAATGCTCCTCGATTCGTCCGACCCCGACTCCGCAGCGGGTGGGCAGGGCGAGGACGGCCAGGAGTGGATGGTGGACGGGCAGGACCAGGAGATGAAACGCGTCAAGGCACGTAGTGTCCGCAATTTTATTTTTGTGGCTTTCTTATTTGAGACAGGTCTACGAGCTCGTGGGCCAGCGGTGGGTCGACCAGGGCACCGCGTTTTGCTTTGGCCAGTTCCAGGAGGACTCGGACCACGCCCATCTTATCGCGCGCTCCGAACGCAATTACGCCGACGTCATCTTATCTACACCGATACGGAGCACGGACGTCTACCAGCGCCAACAAGGTGCGTCTCCTTTCCTGTTCTTTCCACCTTCTGACACTCCTCAGAAACCCTCATCGTCTGGACCGAACCGAACGGCGCCGACTACGCGCTCAGTTTTCAGGATCCCGAGGGTTGTTCCGAGGTCTGGAATTTCATCGTCGATGTCCAGCAGCACATCGCCGGCTCGGATGAGCACGGTCTCATATCTTCGTCCCCGACGATTGGACCTGAGCCAGTCACGTCCAGTGGCCTCCAACGCGGCAGCCAACTCCCGCCTCCCCAACTGGGCATAATCGCCGATATCGAGCGTGCCATCAAGGGTGTCTCTCGCCAGCCGCAGATGAAGGAACGGATATGTGAATTTATCATGCAGGAGGTTTGCCCTACTGGTTACTCTCCCGGACAATCGCTGAGCCATGGTCATAGGAATATTTCAAGGGGCTGATCGACGTCCTTAATACCGCAGAAGATCTGGAGAGTATAGAAAACTTACATGCCTTGTGCAGTCTAACACAAACAATCCGTGCGCCGCTCCTTTTTTTCTTTGTTTCAATCTCATTATTTTTGCAGTGATGCTCAACGACCACAACCTGTACGAGCACATCCTTTCCGACGACCTCTTCCCCGGCGTCGTGGGGATGCTCGAGTACGATCCCGAGTTCCCAGGCCACAAGGCTAACTACCGCGAATTCTTGGCGCAGACGACCCACTTCCACGAGCCTATACCAATACAAGACGTGCAGATGCAGCGCAAGATACATCACACGTATCGGCTCCAGTTTCTCAAGGACGTTGTCCTCGCGCGCGCGCTGGACGACTCGACCTTCAACGTCCTCAATTCTTGTATAATCTTCAATCAAATTGACATCATCTCCCATATCCAACAGGAGCCCTCTTTCCTGCGAGACGTCGTCAGACTTTACGTTGACGAGGAGATGTTAACGGGCGTTGGGCCTCGCAGAAATGCCATGCAAGCACAGATTCCGGTGAACGGGAACGGGCCCACCGCTGATCAGTCATCCCCCAACGAGCTTCCCAATAGCAACGGGATCAACCCCACCGCTGCAGCCGCCGCCAAGCGCGCGGGCGCGTACGCCTTCGCGCCGCCAGACGACCTTTCCGAGGACGAGCTCCGCCTGCGGCGACAGGTGATCTTCCTGATGCAGCAGCTCTGCGCGATGGGAAAGAACGTGCAGCTCCCCGCGCGCATGACCCTCTTCCGCTCGCTCGTCGACCGAGGCGTGCTCTTCTGTGTCCAGTGGGCACTCGGGCTCTCGGAGAAGGACCCCGACGCGCGCGTCGTGATGGGTGCGGCGGGGGAGGTCTTCGCCGCCCTCCTCGACCATGATGCGTATGGTGTAAGGAGTCATGTGATAAAGCAGCTTGTCGCGATTGAGAAGGAGCGCGAGGCGGGGAAGCGCGGGGCGGATAAGGCGGAGACGTTGTTAGAGCTGGTAAGCGGCATCGTGGCGCGGAGTCAAGATCTGGCAGTGCAGAGCCAGATGGGGGATGCAATGAAGGTGTGGATGGATACTCCGCCGCCGGGGGAGATGGCTCAGGTTCCGGCGTCGGAAGCGGCCGTGAGTGGATTCATTTGCAGCATTGTGTATTCTCGGAGCTTACATCTTCCAGCCCGGTGGCATGCGGAATGCTGCCCGCAGGGACGATCCTGGAACCGAGCGCTTTGTGGAGTATTTTTATAGGGAGTGCGTTAACATCCTATTCAAGCCCGTGATTGACCTTCCCGAGTGGAAGAATTCGACTGGTGGGTCGTTCTATTCGCTGTAAATCGTCTTCCCAGCTGAGCCAGACCAAAATAGACCCCATTCTCTCATTGACGCGGGAAGAAACGAATCGTTTCACGTACCTCTGTGACCTTCTGTACAACTTCATCTCGGGACATAACTTTCGTGGATACTTCTATGTCGCGTCGTCCCAGATTCTCTCGCATGTGCCCACACTGTTTAAGGCGCGGGACAAGCACCTGCAGCACGGTGTGTATTACATAGTCTACCCCTTTCATTGTCACCTTTTATTGTGCGCAGAGGCTGATTACCTTTGGTGTTGATTAGCTGCCTTCCGGATCTTCCGGCTGATTCTGAAGCTTAACAATGCGAACCTACATACCCAGGTGATGAAGCACGACGTGCTGAAGCCGATACTCGACTTGACACTCCGCGAGTCGCGCCGGGATAACCTTCTCAGCTGCTCATGTCATGAGTATTTTGATTCTATGCGGAGGGTGCGGGGATTCTTCTTCGCTCTTCCGGAGCGTGCTAACAAAAGAGTGCGCAGGACAACATGAAGGATATGATCAAATTCTGCATGACACACCACGACGAAGAGATCCGAAAATTGGCGGAGACGCAGCTCGGCAAGGAGCGCTTCCTGTTGTTCATACGGCGGTGGGAGATCAACAACGAGCCGCCGCCGCCGGAGGATTCCAAGTCAGAAAAGTACCGTTCCCTTTTCACAGTTTGGAGTTGAAGTTGACGTTCGAGTGCAGACCTCAAGACAACCGCTGGCCGGGGCAGGTCCGCGCGCTGGATGCGGAGGAGGAGGACTACTTCAACACCGAGGAGGACGAGGACGACTATATTCCGCCCATTAGCCAGCAGCAGTGGGTCCGCAGCCTCGGCGGCGGCGGCGGGCGCGGATCGTCCCCCATGCCTTCCCTCAAGCGGAAACGGCGTATTGGCGTGATGGCCTCCCTTGGACCGTTTCAGCCGAATCTCACGCCGCGGACGCCATCGCCGTCACTCGGGCAGCTGATGGCGTACGGCGAGGACGACGACGACATCGGCGCCATCGACGCGGATCTTCTCTTGGCTGAGGGTTCGTCTGTTTCCCAGCCAGACGCAGATAACGCCATGGCCTCGACCTCGAACGGCCCGCCGCCCCCGCTGAAACGCGCTGCTGACGATGACGACGAGGACAACATGCTCGAGGCGCTTGTGCGCCCCAAGACACAGTCTCGGCCGCCGACACCAGGCCCGCCGCGATCTGGGGACAAGCGGCGGCGGTCGGAGGACGATGACGAGGACGACGAGATGCTGGAGCGGCTCACAAAGTCAAAGAAGCCCGATCTGGGTGCGCAGAAGGGCGGCGCGGCAGGCGGTGGGGTCGTGACACGCTCCGCAAAATTGGGCGACGACCCCCCGCTGAAGAAGCTCAAGCTCAAGTTTGGCCTGGGCTCCTCCGTGCTGGCGTCGTCGCCGCCGACTACACCCTCCCCCGATTCGAAAGCTGACGCCAAAGACGGGGACACGGGATAGTAGCCTGCCCTGCTTACTTTCGTTTTTATTTGGTTCTGCTCTTACCAGTTATCTGTGCTTTATAAAATGTAATGCGCCTATGGGTGTCTAGAGGACCCGTACACAGTCTTTCATGCCCACCATGTGTATGTACATAGAAAAAAAAATTAATACACTTCATTAGGCTTGTAAAACTGCTTTATTACATAACTAACTGGTGTGGCCTGATACCACCGCCATGATTATCGTCCCCGGCGACGGCAAGAGCTCGTCAACGTCTCTTACCCCAGAAGCAGAGCGCGGAGAAGGCCAGGCAGAGGCGTTTGGCCCGCCCTCCCCACCTCCGGCATACAGCTCAGCCTCGACAGGCCCAATACACATCGTCGTGCAGAGCGCGAACCCTGAGCTCCCCAGTGCTTTCATGCCGCCTTCACCCTCCTCATTTCCCCACCCGGACCCGCACACGCGTCTTTCGTCCTCTGGACCAACGCCACTCTTTTCTCCCGCCGTTATACCGTCTACGGATTACGCATACTACGACCCTCGGTCGTCCTATTCCTTGGCGCTCGCCGACCGGAGGGCGCTGAATAGGTTCTGGAGCGCATTCGCGTGCGCCATTGGGGTGCTGGTGTTGCTGTGGATGTTGGGCCTGATCCGACTCGGAAACTAAACGGGTCTGCTTTCTTTTCTACGGACTTTTTTTACTGGATCTAGTTATGATATTAATGGTGGGTGAGTCGCGACGCCCTTATTCAAGGTGTACTGGGATTGATTTTTAGTTAGACTACGGTACTGTTAGATAAACCGGACGTCTGCTTTCAAGGCAAGATTTGGGCAAGATCCTCCGGCGACCACATCATGACTGACATTGGCCGCAGACGACAACTTGTCGTCCTCGTGCTCCTTCTTTCTCTCTGCAAACGCTGCAGCCACGTCGGAGAAGGAACGCGGCTGATGGAACCCTGCAGCTGCGAGAGCGGCAGTTCCTCCCAGGTACCGCACTATCTTGAAGTCTGATTCGCCGCACGACAGCTGGAGGTCTTCGAAGTCAGGCATAAGGCGAAAGAGGCTTCCAAGGGAGCAAAAACAGACCCTCCGTCAAGGCAGATAGCGAGATGCCGAAACGACGCAGACGATCGAGTGAGGAAGTCCTCGAGCAGAGATGTGTCGATAGTGCTCAGCCCGGATATCTTGAGGAGGTGGGCAAATTAAAAAAAATTAGGATGTCAAGCCAGATTTTTCCAAGGAAATTGGGAAGGAGGGAAAGATATTTCAGGCGGGTGTGTGTTACAGGTTGCGGCTCCATTCGATCAATCCAAGCTTTGAATCGAGCTGATTTCCTGCGCGAGCTGGTCCAGTATCGGGACTTTGACCTTACGCAGCGTCCAGCGAAGTACACGTACAATGTTTTTGCAGTTTTCGCGACATGCCCAGTGTTCCAACCGGCAGAAGACCTATGTCTCATCACAATGAACCTGATTTCACTTCTTACCAGATGTTAGAGGCCATGCCACCCTGATGTCCGGTCCTTACCTCGCCAATCCAACCAGGATATAAATATGGTACTTGATATTGTTGGAGGTGTCGACCGTTCAGTCATGTTTACACTCCTGCGGTCGATCCATTTCAGGGACTGAAACGTGGGCTCGAAACATATCTTCTTTATTTTTGTCTCCAACCCAAGTTCGCAAAGAAAATAAATGCTGTTTGGACCATTTTCTGTGCGCAAACCGTGAGATAAACCTACCTTATTTTCCTGACCTAAACACTCACTCAAAATCCTTTGTGTTTGCCATTCTTTCGCCCAGAAGATTTGTTCCCTTTGAGGCCCAAACAGCAAGAGAATAATGGGAACTTGCTGTTTGGAACCCAAAGAGCATCCTTTTCCTGCACCAAACAGAAAGCAAACATATTTTTCTGGGTATTTCAGGGTTTGAACAGTTGCAATTTCGGTCTGAATTTTGGCAGTCAAAAGGAGTCCAAAAGCTTACCATGTTAGGTCCACTTTTGGGTGGGTTGGCGAAATGGAGGCAAACTGAAGACATGTTTGGAGGCTATGTTTCAGGCCCCAAAATCCATTGGTCGCAGGGGTGTTAAGGGGTTGAACACAGGGGTGTAGTGCGGGCTCTTAACGGGACTACACCGGAATGTATCAGGCTGTGAGCTATCACTTTGTGATATGCTCCCTTCGCGGCTGAAAAAGGCAAATAAGCGCTACGGAACATGCATGGAAAAAGAATCGGCAAAAACCATCAGCGGTACACACCATCTGACCTCGAATCAAACAGAGGTCTCGTATTTAAATATTACCAGGGGGTCGGTGACACCGTAAATGCGCACACTACCAATTGTGCCACCAGGTCTACAACTGCAAAGCCACGCCAATGGCTATGGTGTTCACGGAAACCAACAATTGACACAAAAATATGAACGACCCGACCTTGAATCAAAGGGGAGCACAGTGAAGTTCTTATTCTCTGCAATGGAACCTACGAGGGTAAACTATCAGGTCGTGATGATCAAGGTACGGCAGGAAGTGACACGGGTGGGGGAAGAATTTTGCCAAGCCACGGAGTACGGAAATTGGGTGGCATGGACAAAGACGTAACTATCCATGAGCTAGGTATCTCCTTCAGCACACAGAATCTCGTGGAGATCTACGCTGTGAGGCAAGAAAGGCATTGTTGAAGCGGAAAAGGAATAAGGTTGCACGCAGTGGTCGGAAGGGAATTAGTATAAAAGCAAGGCCGTCCGTAGAAGAATGCATCTTATTACCTCCCACTGCACATACCTAAGCTACTCCCCCTCAAGCACATGGCGGAACAGCATGGAGATCCACGCCACAAGGCAAGGAGGGCAGTGTTGAAGGGGTCCATGGACGGAAGAGGAATAAGGTTGCACGTAGAGTGTAGCACAAGTATCGAATATCACGAATATTCGTGCCAAGCCATTCGCGAATCACGAATATTCGTATTCGTAAATTGATGTGGCTGTGCTATTCGTGCGAATGCGAATATCAGGTTTTGAAGAAGTTGATATTCGCGAATATTCGTCGGCTAATCCTCGGTTAATCACCGTGGAATACTGTACTATTTTAATCAAATGTTCAAGTGACGGGTGACCGAGGGTGGTAAACTGAACAAATTTAGTGCATGTAACGGCATCATTCCAGTCTTTAGGCTCAAATATGGGTGAAAAACGTCAAAAGATGTCGACCGGCACTTGCCGGCCATCTATTTATGGTAATTTTGGGTGATTGCCAAGGAATAACACCAAGCTGAGTGAGCACCTGTGGTGACAGGTGACATGGCATCAACATTTGGTCAAAGTAGTACAGTAGAGTAACCTCAGATCGGGGACTCTGACGGGGAGTTTGTTGTTGAAGACAACAGCTTGCAGTTCAGTAGCTGAAATTGAACTCTATAAGCATGATATTCGTGAATAACTCACAACTAATGAGTATTCAAACTCGCTGAATGTGAATAGTTGCTATTCACGAGTATTCGCAAATACTGCTTACTAATCAATGAATATTCGCCATCAATACTCGTACGAATGCGAATATCACTTCTCCAACTTTGACGAATATTCGAATTCGCGAATGTATATTCGTGCTTCACTCTAGTTGCACGCGGTGGTCGGAAAAGAATTAGCATAAGAGCAGGGATGTCCATAGAAGAATGCATCTTATTACCTCCCACTGCACATACCTAAACTACTCCCCCTCGAGCACACGGGGTGAGAATCTAGTTAATACATACCAGCTTGGGTTGCACCACCCACCGTGGGACCAACCATGGTCAATCTGGGCTAAAGCTTCAACAAGGAGGCTCGTCTGTAGTACTTCTGGTTCAATAGAACGAACCAGGGGGAATTATAGAAATATTGATGTCGACAGCACACGTGGTTGTAGAACATGCAGCAAACTTCTAAATGACCAGCAGCCCAACTTAGCTGCATGCAACTGTTGTTTCGAGCCTCAAATGCAGATCTGTGCGTGGAGTACCACCCCCATTGTCATGGAAGGCTTATCCAATTCGATTATAACCACTCCACGATTCATTCTCGCCATTTCACCCACGCATGTGCACAGAATTAAAAGCCCCAGGGGTACCACCACAGCGTAGAGAAAAACCTGGGTTACGAAGGACCACGCTATAACCTGTACGTGTTGTGTTCAACAGTTCTGAAGACACTGCTTGCCCGACCTATATGAGGCAAGGAGATAAGGAAAAGGGACCATATAGCCCAGGCATCTCAGTGTGGAACAGTGTTCATCTTGCGGAGCCTCGCCCTTCGCGCAAGTGTAGAAAACCCTCCGATCAAAGCTTTCCTGGAAGGCTAGCCCCCAACGAGGAAATAAATCCTCAAGGGACCAAGCAAAACTGTTCATGCCATATGGAAGGAGCTGTACCACCACCACCACCACCATCTATAAAATATACATAACACCCCGTGTAACACAGTAGCAGACGAATCTCTGCGACAGAGAAATTTCCCTCTAGAGGACGAATTAACTTTGTACTTTTGCCTGACTATACCACACCCAGTCAGACAACTCACGGAACCGCAGTCTGTATCACACCGCGGACTTGGTTTCTTGGGGTGTTTCTTTCAACCCACTCGTAACTTGCTGCTTCGACCGGAGGCGGCTAGGTGCCGAGAGTAGTACTTGAACAGCTCTGCTTGCTGCCTCAGGCGGCTTGATCCCCGGCATAGTCCGAGAAGGCCGATCGATGACTTGGGTTCGACTCGTCGCGTTGGCGGTGCGTAGGAAAAAATATTGAGAGTCTTGGTATATGAGATAAGTGAGAGAGTGTGTAAAAAGCTCGTAATGTAATATTATTGGAGGATGAATAAATAGTGTCCGGTTGAATAGCTTGCATGCAAAATATGTACATAGTGTCCTGGTTGCAGAGAGGTAAATGAGCTCTGTGAAGTGAGTGTAACCACAAAACGAGTGAGATGTATCAGATGTATGAATAAAATAAAATAATGTGGGGTGTTTTGTTGGTGAACTTGGTTTGGGTAGAGACCCGAAGGCGAGTCGCACTTCCACAATGGTGTTGACGTTGTCGACGCCGACTCGAGAAAATTGAGTTGAATGGACGCGATTCGAGATGAAGTTGAATGGACGCGGGCTGTGTGTGGAGACTGACGCAAGAAGCTTGGCGCCGGATGTCGGGACGCCATTGACACTACTACTACTTCCGCCGGTTGGTGCTCCGTGGAGATGAACGAATGAATGAATGAATGAATGTGATATGATATGATATAATTTTATTGCTGTTGTTGAGCTTGAGAAATGCATATGAATGAAGGCGCCCACCTCGAACGTAAATTCAAACTAGACTCGAGAGACGAGAGACTGCGAAAAAAGCGGGCGAGAAGAGGAAGATTCGCGCGTGGAGATGCAAGTGATATCGATGCGAGCGCCGCCCGTTATTTCCGGGACATGGATGTATGACATGGGACAAGAGAGACGTGGATTATTTTTTGGGGGAGGAGACGCGTCGCACAAGGACTTGGGGCAGGACGCGACGACGACGCACCACAAAATTAAAACGATAGCAGCCCATGATTAAAACGATAGCCGGCAGGGCCTGTGTCAGGATCGAATTACCTAGTTAGGATCAATTGCAAGACGTGTGTCAATTATTTGATGCCGATGCTCTGGGTCACCCTGCTGCTGCGTGACGCCTGCGTCGCCTTTTGCTGCTCTTTCTCTGACGATGGCTCGATGGTGGGTGTGCGCTGGACGGTGGGAGGGAGGTGCGGGGTGTGCGGACAAGGGGGCGGTGGAGTGAGCACGGTGGAGCGACCTGGACGGGTGGATGTCGACGACGGCGGGGACAAAGAGAGTGATGGGCGGCAGAGACGGTGGATAGCGGGACGGAGGGACAATGGGACAATGGTGCGTCTGGTTTGACGAGGAAGCGACTCTGACCGCCACTGCTGCAGGGATGCATTGTGTGTGCCGAGCCGGCGATCAGGAGGTGGTCCGTGCGAGTGGACAACAGGGGCAAACAGAGTTTGCTTCGATCAGTCACTGCATTTCACAACGCATATCCGATCGCCCCTTGCTCATATCGGCACGTCCTTCCTCAGCCCGCCCCGAGCCTCCCGACCGCCCGTCCGCTGCTACCCGGCTGCTCCCCCGCCGCCCGGGACACCCCGCATGCCCTACCATCCCCCCCTCCACGCCGGCCCCGACGAGGGCTTCCTGAACAAGAGTCTGCTCGACCAGCTCGACGCACAGGCCGACGCCGAGCCGCTCTCCTCCGCATCCGACGACTCGGAGCACGGCAGCCCCCACGTCCCCTACCACCAGCCCGTAGAGCAACAGCTCCTCGACTACAACAACAGCATCAACCACCACCAGCAGCAGCAGCACGACAACACAAACAACAACTTCAAAATGACCTCCTTCTACCCCCGCGCGTCCTTCAACGCCTTTCCCAATGCAACCCGTGCCCCCGCACGCCCCTCCAACGCTCCCAGCTACCGCGAGCCCCCCTCCGTCGCCGCACAGCAGTTCTACCCCGCCGACCCCTTCCCGCCCCAGCTCACGTCCCCCGTCCTCCAGCCATACGACCCCCGCGCCAGCTTCGACTTCAAGGCGTCCTCGGGCGGCCCCTACGCTCTCGACGGTGGGTACGGCCAGCCCCCGCAGCCCCAGCAGCAGCAGCAGCAGGGGGGCCAGCAGAAGCTCAACGGCTACGCCGCGCCGTACGTCAACGGCGGAATGCACTCCCAGACGCCGTATGGGCCCCATGTCCCGATGGGCGTGGTCAACGTCAACGGCGGGGGGCTGCCGCCGTCGGGCATGATGCCGTCTATGGGCGGCGGGATGCAAGAGGACATATCGACCATCTTTGTTGTTGGGTTTCCTGAAGATATGCAGGTAGGTGCAGGTTCTTTTCTTCCGTTCGCCCACGTATTCCACCCTCCCCATCCCAACCGCCCATTTGCGCATATACGCATTTTGACGTTTCGTTTTTCCATACGCTTTGGTGCTTTGGCAGTTATTTATATGCTATACGCGTGTCCTTTCACTTGCCTTTCTTGCGTTTGCTACCGTACTCTTTTTTGCGTTCTCTTCAAAAACTCGATTGGACGTTTATCCCTCGAGACTATTTTTTGCGCTTCATATACTTATTCCTTCGTTTTACTTTCCACCCTTACCCTACACCCCCTCCTCCCCATTTTTCCTTCCATCTCTCATCCTTACCGCCGATACTGACTGCCTTTTTTTCAGGAACGCGAATTCCAAAACATGTTCACCTTTTCGCCCGGCTTCGAAGCCGCGACGCTCAAGATCCCCAACAAGGAGTACACCGCCTACGGGGGCGTCCTCCTTCCCTCCTCCAACGCCAACAACTCCAACGCCACCAACGCGGTCTCGCCCAACGGCGGTGGCGCAAACAACAACAAGGGGGGGTACTACGGCGCGAACGACCCGTACAACCTCGTCACGGTGAACCAAGGCGGCGTCGTCGTCGACGCGGGGCGGGACGGGATGGCCAGCTGGCCCGCCGCGCCGCCGCCCACCTCCGACGAGTCGGCCTCCTCCTCCCACTACAACTCCTCCTCCTCCGCCAACAACAACCCCAACGCCAACCCGAACAACAACGGCAACGGCAACCCGAACGCGGGGATGACCATGGCCATGGGCATGGGCATCGGCGCGGGCAACATGGCGAACCAGCCGCCGCGCAAGCAGATCATCGGGTTCGCAAAGTTCCGCACGCGCGAGGAGGCGCTGGGGGCGCGGGACGTGCTGCAGGGGCGGCGCGTGGACATCGACAAGGGCGCGGTGCTGAAGGCGGAGATGGCGAAGAAGAATCTGCACACGAAGCGCGGGGTGGGGCCTGTCGGCGGGGCGGGGGCGGGCGCGGGTGTCGGGGGGAGTGGGATTGGGGTGGGAGTTGGAGGTGGGGTGGGGATGGGCGGGATGGCGCTGGGGGGTGCGATGATGGGCGGGGGTGGGATGATGGGCATGGGTGTGGGGGGCGGGATGGGCGAGATGTATCCTGGCGCGGACGCGATGAGTCCGCGGGAGCGGGAGCGCGAGGCTGTTGCCGTGGGCGTCGGGGTGGTGGGGTTGCCCGCCGCGTCCAACACGATCAACAATATCGCGATCGCGAACCCGAATCCGAACGTGGCGCCGAACCCGAGCAGGATGGCGCAGTGGAGGAGCGAGATTGAGGAGGAGGAGGCGGCGCAGCAGCAACAGGCGCAGCTTGAACACGAGCGGGAGCGGGAGCGGGAGAGGGAGCAGCAGCAGAGGGAGAGGGAGAGGGAGCAGAGGCGGCAGTCGAGCGTGTTGAGCGCGATGGGGCTGCCGCAGCCGCGCGGGTCTGTCTCGTCGGTATCGGCGCAGCAACAGACACAGGCGGCGCAGGGTGGAGAAGAGCAGAGGAGGAGTAAGGAGCGGGAGCGGAGGGCGTTTGAGACGGGCGCGCAAGGCCAAGGACAGCCAGCGCAGCCGCAGACGCAAGGCGGTCCGTGGGACGGGGGTGTGCGGCTGGGAATGGGCGGGCGGCGGTCGGTGTCGCCTGATGCGAACCTCGGCGGCGGCGGCGGGCAGCAACAGCTCAATGGATACAACACGCAACTCGTCAACGGCCATGGACACCACGGGCCGTTTGGGGGGGAGGCGCCGCGGGCGTTTTCGAGCCCGCCGCCGATGGCGATGCATGGGCATGCGCACGAGTTCCATCCGCAGGCGCAGGCGCAGGCCCATGGGCATTTTGGGTATCCGGGCGGGGGAGGCGGGGGCGGGTACGGGGGGTTCATGCCGGAGGGGTATGCGCAGCAGGTGCTTGAGGCGCAGTTGGAGATGCAGCAGCAGCAGCAGCAGCAGCAGGGGTATGCGGCGCACCACCAGCAACACCAAGGGCAACTCCACGGCGGGCAGCATCAACAACACCAACAGCACCCCAGCCAGCAGCAGCAGCAGCAGCAGCACCCGCACCCGCACGGACAGCAGCACTACGTGCACCCGCACAGCCGGCAGGAGCGCTCCGAGTCGAGTGCGTCGGAGGGGAGCGCGAGCGGGGCGGAGCTGGAGCGCGGGATGGCGCGGCTGGCGGTGCGGAATGCGTCTGTTGCGAGTTTGGGCGGGAGCGGCTCGTCGAACGGACATCGGACGAACGGGCACTCGACGCCCGCCAACGCCAACGCGACCAACGCGCAGCAGATTAGCATTCCCGGCGGCGGCGGGGCTGGGCCTAGTGGCACCGGCAACGGCAACGGCAACGGTGGGGGGAGCGGGAGCGCGAGCGGGGGGAGCGGAGGGGGGAGCCCGCAGCTTGCGTCGCCTGCGAGCTCGGGGGCGGGGCGGGCGGTGGACCAGAACCCGCCGATCAACACGCTTTATGTGGGGAACCTGCCCGCGCTGGCGAGTGCGGCGAGCCAGGCGGGCGCGAGCGGGGGCCCGACGATGGAGTACCTCGAGAGCGCGCTGAGGGAGCTGTTTGGGGGCTGTGCGGGATTCCGGCAGATGTCGTTCCGACCAAAGGGGAATGGGCCGATGTGTTTCGTCGAGGTGGGTCCCGCTTTTTTTGAGATGAGACATGTTTACTGATGGTATCTCTCATTCGCTTCTGTAGTTCGAAGACGTGCACTACGCGACCAAGACGCTGAACGAGCTGTATGGCAACACGCTCGGCGGGCTGATCAAGGGCGGGGGGATTCGGCTGTCGTACAGCAAGAATCCGCTCGGGGTGCGCACGCCGACGAGCGCGAGCGGGGGCGGGGCGTCGCTTGCGATGCAGCAGCAGCAGGGGATGGGCGGGATGGCTGCTGCCGAGGCGGCGTTCCACCCGCGGCTCACGTCGCCGCCGCCGCTGCCTGTCAGTGCGGGCCCGGAGTATGCGCCTGCGGCGGCGTACCCGCCGCCAAGGTTCTTTGGCGCGGCGCCGGAGGGGGCGTGGGGGAGGCGGTGGGAGACGCAGGAGCATCGGGCGGTGCCGAGGGCGGTTGCGGTGAATGGCGCGTTTTCGCCGTTTGCGCATTCGCCTGTGCCGGAGCAGCAGCAGCAGCAGCAACAGCAAGCGCAGCAGCAGGCGTCGGAGGGCGAGGCGTGAGGGGACGACACGCTCGTAATTTATTCTCAAGAAGACGTCGCTCGACGCGAGTGTATTACCACTTCACCCTCCCCGCCGACGCCCTTCGTTAGAGGCCGGCGTGCTTCGCTTCGCTTTCCCTAGTTTTCCCGCCCTTCGTTCATGCAACCGCACGCCCGCTCACGCACTTCATGCTCACGCCCTCGCACGCACCCGCACGCACACGCACGCACACGCATATATATTCCCCGGCCTCATTCAAGTCAATGTGTAACACCTCCATCCGCATGTTGTTGTGTCTTTTCATCCCTTTCTTGTTGGTTTTCCTTTCCGCGCGCTGTGGACTCCCCCCCCTCTCTGTGTTATTGTTCTGACTCTGTTCTGTTTCTGTTCTGTGATATCATACTACTTATCTATCATGCCATCCACTGCCATTTGTTATATCCACCACCCATACCACCACTCACCACATCTCACTCATCTCATTTCTCATTTCTCATTTACTTATATATCTATCGTATCTATGAACGACCGAATGTGCCCACGTACGCACCGCAACCCACCGATGATATATTTACCCACACATAAACATACATACAACTCACGTACCGTAGCTCACGCCAATCCAACGACCCTCGTGCTTTCCCTTTCTCTCTCATCCATATATATCTCATCTCCTCAATCTCAATCTCACTTCACGTCCGTCTGTCTGTCACGCTTACAATTACCCTTACCTTACGCACCCCCCATCACTTGTTTGCTTCTCCATCCCATCGCATCCATCGCGTTTGTCTTTTGTTTTTACTAGCCGCCGGAGGGTGGATGCCATTGCTATCTTATACATGAGATGGTTTCTGTATATGTATTACGATGAACAAGATTTTTGGATATCAAATTTTTGGGGGGGTTGGGTTGGTGCGCCTTGCTCGAGTGGGCCTGGAAGCGGAGGAAAGAAGGTCTGTCACGGAAATGTGACTAGCCATCGCGATTTGCCTAATTTGGATGCGAGCGGTTGTTTGTTCGTGTTAGCGCTTTCGTGCTTCCATGATCACCTCAGATACTGCTGGCTGAGACGGAAGTCGCGAAGCGGGCACGGGATATCTTTGCATTCCGTTCATTCCACCTCCCGCCATGTTGAAGGACTACAAAAGCTGGTCCATCTTGGCTTGGATCAAGCATTGGTAAAAAAATCATTACCACAGCCAAAATCTTCTTCCCCGCCTCTGTATTGAGTATGTGAGGGCCCGGGTACTTGCCCCTACTCAGGCTCACGTTCATTTTTAGTTTTTGGGATAAACAATTATTACGGGGGCTCTGTACAACCAACAAATACAAACGGAGGTAGCTATTCTGCTTATGAATAAAGAGTGATGTACGACATTAATGCCTAGAGATTAAACGAAACCTCGAACATGTTGAACGGTCCGTCGGGGCCTTGCGAAAAATGGAAGGTCTTTCCGCCGTCCGTCGAAAATTCGGGGTGGGCCATACTTCCGTACCCGATCCCCCATCCGTCCAGCAGTCCGTATTCCGCGCTCCATGGCCCAAACGGAGTGGCCGAAACATACATGTTCGTGAAATTCTCGAACGCCGTGCAAATGATGACGTATTTGCCCAGATACGTGTTGAAAAACACGGATCCGTAAGCGCCGCACGAGAACTTGCCGCCAGAGTTCGCCGTGGTCATACCGAAGGTCTTACTCGATGCGGCGGGAATGCTGCCAGGTGTGGTCCACGTCGAAGTGCTCCCTGTGACGAGGAACGAGTATGCGGAGGCAGAGAACACTTTGTCCGAGGCCGCTACCCGCCCGACAATGATGCCTGACGGGCCGCCGATGCTATACGTGTATATGAAGTCGCCATCGCGCAGTATCGCCAATAACCCGAGCTGTATAGTGTCCGGCCCCGTCAAGAGGGGTCCGACGCGTGTCGCAATGGGCTTCTCGTTACCGAGCGTAACAGAAACTACGGCGTTGCCGCGGTTCACGAAGGAGCCATCGGAAGCGCCGCGCCAGATCTCGAAAGCATAAGCCACTCCATGGGTGGCGTTGATGGCGGCGACATTGGATGTGTCCATCCCAAAGGCCGTTTGGGGAGCAACAGGCTTCGGGTCGCCTGAGAAAGGGACGACGAAGTCGTTGGATTGCACGAGGGAGATACCCGTCGTGTCCACGGTCAGCACAGACGACGTCCCGTAAAACGCTGGGCCCTGAGGCGAGAATCAGTTGTGTTGCCGTGAAATGCACAGTCCAGACCGTACCATGGAGAAACCGCAGGTTGTGAAACCGCCCTTGCACTCCATGTCCCCACAACTCCAGATGACTTTATTGCCGAGTTTGCTTGAACGGCATTTATCGCCCCCAAGCCCTTTGGCCTGAAGCGTGTCGGTGAAGGCGAGGTTACCAACATATTTGATGCTCCATTTTGTCCCATTGTCCTTCTTGAAGGTCACGGGGTCGGGTAAGGTAACGGTGGCTCGCGGGACTGGGATGGTAGTGGAGGCCTTGACAGTGGTCAAGGACCCATCGGACAATAAACAGCTGGCGGTGCCGTCGGAGTTGGTGGTGCAGAGGTCTGGAATACCGTTTCCATCAAGGTCGTAGCGTTTCGCCGGCGTGGCGATCGAGGTCAAAAAGAAAAGTGATAAGGAAAGGAAGGTCGAAGAAAGCATGTTTTGAACAGATACGTTAGAACAGATACGTTTGCAGTTCGAGAGAGGGTGGCTTTTATATGGGCGCTGAAACTCGAAAATGACCTAGTTGCAACGGTGAAAATGCCGCGCGGGGGTTTAAAGTTGAGGTACTTACTAGTATGACCGGAAGCAAAGCCTTCAAATTGTCACCAACAGCGAGCAGGCCGCCTCGATATTGTCGGAACAACACACGGGAATTACTGTTACATCTCTCGCGTCTGGAACCGGGAGCGAACGATAATAATAGCACCCGAGCAAATTTAACACAGATTGCAACCACTGGCACTGTCTGGCAGTCGATGATCGTGAGCGGTCCACCGATTTTAAGGTCAAGGAAGGCTCTCGATGCCGACGGGAGGTCTTGGGAAAGGAAATTCGTGGATCGTGGCTTGAGAATACAACAGCTTCGTCAGCTTGAGCGCAATCATTTCGTCGTATTCAATTCCCGACACCTTGATTTCTGTGAAATGAAAATATTGCCATGACACAGGTGCCGAAGGGCGGCGTTGGAAATTTACATCTGTGGGAATTAGGAGGAAGTGCGGAAACGTACCGAATGAGAGTCAATGTAGGTAGATTCCAATATGCGAACTTGAAAGTCAATAATGCCATTGCGCAGTGAACCGTAAGGAGTGCTGATGTGACATTCAGAAAAACGGTGGGTGTGTCCGTTCACTAATCGTAGCCCCGCCGCAACGACGGTTCTTTCTTGGTCGGAAGACATAGTGCAAAGTTCTTCGCCATGAGCTCTAGGGCCAGTGTTGTGCGATATGAACAGTCGCATTGTGTTACAGCTCCTTTTCTACAGCCGCTTTATCTCGCTTAAGCGCATCGTCGGAGGAGCAGTTTCTGTTGCACGATGGCCGCGTCAATCCACGAGACGTTTCCGGAGGTGTGCAAACATCGTTGGTGTCCGGTGCATGTTTCCTTGGTGCGTAGACATGAGAATCCAATACGGCAGTGAATCAGAGTCGTGAAGCTGAGTACTGAGCGCTGAGGCCTAAGGCGAGAACAAACACCGCCACCGCAAATCAGCTTCTTTGGCACTGCATCTTGACAGATAGGGGTCCCTCTTGGGAACGACCATCAGCAAAACCCGAAAAATTCATCAGGCACTTACCGCACACTGCCCCCACTTCGAACACCACTTCCAAAAAACCCCCCACCGCCCAGATTCTCTTGCTTTGACCGTCAAGCTTTGCGGCAGCACTCGCAGCTCAAGATCTGTACGAACAAGTAGACTTGAATCATCCCAATCATCCCGCACTACAGGTGCGAGACGGTCCCGGTAACTCAGGCAACTGCCTCATCTTCGCGGTTGATCTGTACCTCCGACTATGTCGGCCAGTTCAAAACATTGTTGCATCTTCAATTCACAACATGGCGCCCAGTTCCTTTCTTCTGCGACTGTTATTGCTCCCCTCCACCCTCCTTCCAGTCCTAGCGAGTCTCATCCAAACCCCCCAACTCCCGGGCCTCTTATTCAACCTTTCCACTCCCCGTCCAGCGGACATAGTGCAAAGCCTACCGACCGTCCCGGACAACTGCGCAAAGTACACGGGTGCGGCCAAAGAATGCCCGACAACGATGAGCGCGGTGGATGTCACGTACGATGACTGCGGCTCGCCGTGGACGATCTGCCGCTGCGCGTCCGCGAACATCACCCTTGATGCCTCGGTCGACTTTCTCGCGCACGTACCCGTCGGCCTGCGGCGCTATGTGGGCACAGTGATGGTGATGCCCGACACGTCCGCCCATGCGTATACGCTGAACAGCGACATCCACTTTTTCGGGATCTGCTCCCAGCGAACATGGATTCACGAGGTGTGCAGTGTTCGCGAATTCTGGCCCTTTCCCTCTCCTCATGTGATGTGTAGTCGACCCACGCGGCAGATGGCGCGCTTGGGATTACTCGGGGCGGTATCAATGGCACGCCCTGGGCACAGGCGGTGGGCAACGACACCTGCGTGCCCGACACTTATGCTGCGACCAATCTTGTGGAGGTACGGTCCTGTTTCTGTACTCCTCCGCACGCGCTTACGGCCCCAACTCAGGACCTCGCTCAGATGAGCGTGGTGGAGGTGTACCGTCTTCTGAACAATACGCTCCCGCCGGGGCTCAGCGCCGACTGCATGTCGCATCAGCTCGCATATCTCGCGACTCTGCCGCTCTATAACGCGAGCACGCTTTTTGGCGACACATGCGCGTTCGAACCGCAGCTTGCGAGCGCTTTGTATGTATCTTCCTCTGCATTGTGGCAGCGCGAACTGATTCCTCCCTCTTGTAGGCATGACCTCGTGCCTGTCGCGTCCTCCCCGACCTTGCAGGGATCTTCATCGGCGTCTCAAACGCCGAAACCCAGTGGGGCAGATGGAGCAACAAGGCAAATAGGCTTTGGAGTCATTCTGAGCCTGCTTATTTCGTTTGCCGTGTAGGAGTAGAAATACATTTGCGCGCGTTACCAAGAGGCCAATAATACAAGATATGTTCAGGCGGGTCACGATTCGTCGGCCTGTTCTTCCAGCTCCTCCACGCTCAGCACAATTTTACTGCTGCTGCTGCTGTCGACGATCTTAGCGGCGGCGATCTTTTCTTGTTCCTTGCTGCTCTCCTCGAACTTGCGCTTCGGTATGACAGCTTGGAAGGCCGCCTCCCAGTCGCGCATGTCTGTCCAGTGGACGAGAATTTCGAACGCTTGGTTCACGGTGAGGACCTTGCGCGTGCGCAGGTCTGCGAGGTACGTCCCAATGGGCAGGCGCGCCGTGCGAACACCCGACTCCTGGGCCTTGTTTAGGCACATGTTCTGCGTGCAATTGAGTAAAATTATCAAAGACGCGAGGAAAATAAGATACCTTGTAGCGATTGTGGTCACAGAGGCCGCCGATGATGTACGTCTCGTCAGGCTTCAGCTCCGTGAGCTCGTCGTCCGAGTCGGCGGTCAAATAAACGACGGTCTGCTTCACCGCAGGGTCTGCCTCCCAGAGCCGCTCGTAGCCCTCGGCCCACCACTCAGTGTTCGCCCAGCGCTTGAACCCCGAGTCGTTGAGGCTCTCGAGGCGCGCCAGACTCTTTCCATTGACCGACGTGAAAATGAGCGAAAACGGATGATCCGCGTGGCGATTTGCGCTATATGTATACGCAAGTTGCGAGCATAAAGAGAACACCTCCTACACACCAGGTAAGATCTATAGGACGATTGTTAACCCAAAAAACCTGCCTTTTCTGACATCTTCTCATCAAAACCGAGATCGACGACGACCTTGCCTCCAAACGGCAAGTTAACTCTGCGCTTCTTGGGTTTCGGCGGTTCTTCCTCGCTCAACTCTCCGGCGGCGCGTTTCTCTGCCTTGACCCGCTTCTTCTCCTTCTTCGCGAGTTTCTCCTTCGCGCGCCGTTCTAGTTTCGTTGTAGCGAACCTTTCGCGTCTGGCCGCCTTTTTCAGCGAACTTTTTGAGGGTTTTGTTGTGGTGTCCTGTTCGCCGTCGTTGGGAGCATTCTGCTCGATATTTCCCACCGCATCCTGCTCGTTATCGTCCTGCTCGACATCCATGATGACGGTAAACAAGAAAGCTGAGCCCGGGCCGGGGATGCCGCCAATCCATCTTTCGATTTCCCCCTTCGCTCGTATAGCGGTCACTGTCGTCGTGGGCATCGCTGCAGTCGTATACCTCAACGCGTATCCAGAGAAGCGCTCGAGAATGGCTACACTCGCGCCGTTGAAGTTCATCACTGTCCCGGCCCTCAGCAAGCACACCGCAACCGTGATATTCGTCCATGTAGGTTCGCCCAGAGTCTGCCGATGTTCAGTTGGATGACCCTTTGGAAGGGCTTAGGGGTAAACAGGTCCCTGACCCTGACACTTAGCCACTAATGCCTAATCTTAACGGCTAGGATACCGGTGCGGGTTGGAAGCCCGTGGCGGACATGTTCAAGAGCGAATTGCCCTACGTTAAATGGGTGTTACCTAACGCGTTCGTTTCTCTGGCGATTGGCGGGATATTTATTGACCTAGATCCAGTCCATCCATGCCAGTGACGGCCAACGGCGGGATGGTTATGCCCTCCTGGTATGCGGCCATCGATATCTCTTCTCGAGCTGCATGTAACTTCCTGAAGGTTTGATATATATTCCTTCGACTTCGACGGGAAGGAGGATCAGGCTGGGATGCTCAAAACCAGCCATGCTCTCAACCAGCTCATAACTGCCGAGGTAGACAACGGCATCCCCGCCAACCGCATCGTCCTCGGCGGCTTCTCGCAGGGCGCCGCAATGTCACTGCTAACTGGGCTCACGGCCGAGCGCAAACTCGCCGGCCTTGCAGTCCTGAGCGGTTGGTTACCCTTGCACAAAATATTTAAATCTGTGCGTTTTTTGCTCAACTTCCTGCTCAACGGCTGAGGAGTGGACGTTTAGATGGCATCCGAGCACGCCGCTTCGACCCCGATCTTTTGGGGTCATGGCTCCGCGGACCCTTTGGTGCAATACAAGATGGGACGCTCCTCGGCGGATTTTCTGATTAAGGAAATCGGGACGCCAGCCGCTTCTGGGGGCGAAGTCAAGGGCCTCTCGTTTAACACATACGACGGCGTCGGGCACTCTACGAACCAGAAGGAACTCGATGACCTGAAGTCCTGGTTGAAGAAGGCGCTGCCAGCTTCCGACTAGCGCAGGAGCGATTTGTGTACTTGTATTGGGTTTGAATAGATTTTTTGCGTGATACCCTAATGAGTCGGACATTAGAGGCGTTTACTGGCGGCACAAAAACAGCCTCGAAGTGACGCTCATGGAGGAGAAAGGAGCGAAAGGAATAGTGATCAAAACAAACCGAAACAACCCATATCCTCCCATTTAGGAAGGCGCTGATTCCACGCCATTCTCTTGACTGCCCCGCTTCTCAGGTTCTCCTAGATAAAGCCCCGTTACCTACATACCCTTGACATTGATGATCAACTCTTCAGCTCTTCTCAATTTGACAAAAAGTACAAGGCTGCTCCATTTCGTTCATAGCATAGTTGGCCGTGTCTAGTAACCTCTAGTTTTACTACCTAGTTTTACGGTCTATGAAAAGGGCCCGCGGACATGATAACAATTCTGGTGATCCGTTCGGTGCCGTCAAAGACCCTTAAAAAGGCAAGTCACGGTGGTTCGTTGGTTCGTTCCTCTGTGTACCTACGAGTCTCGCCACCACATGTCTAGCGGCCATAGCTCCACATCATCCGCCTCATCCGCTCCTTCCTTCGTCGATCATCTCGACCTGGATGCACTCGCATCCCTGGCCACACAAATGCGCAGTGGCGAGATCAAATGTACCGTCGACGCCACACCGGAGATTGGCGCCTTCAATGTCGTCTATTTTCTTGAGTTTACCGATGGAGTCCGCTGGGTAGCACGGATACCTATCCCACGGTGGTCTGAAGCGCTCCAAAAACGAATGTCTCTGGACCGTATTTCCTTGGATTTCATCGGCACCAGGTGAGTACATTCTTACTTCAGCTTCCATGGTCCCCAATACGATTACAGCACAACCATACCGGTACCGAGAATTATAGACTGTCAAACAACCGAGAACAATGCCCTCGGCCGGCCATATACGCTCATGACATTCCTTCCTGGAACCCAGTTGGCAAAACTTTGGTTCGATCCCACGTGGTTCACCGACGAACGCAGAAACACTGTCTTTGAGTCCCTCGCCCGTCTCATGTCCCAGCTTTCCTCCCATGAGTTTCCTATGATCGGTCAGCTGGACATCGATCCAACAGCGGGCACGGTTTTCGTTGGTCCATATTACCCGTTTATAGACGCCGTCAGTGAAGGCGAGACGTCGCCAGACCCCATCGGCGATCCTTCTTCCAGCACATACCTATCTCTCCAGAGCGAGATCACCGACCAGCTCAAAGAGGCGTCAAATACGACGGTCATTTCGTGCTTACAACTGCTCCGGACGTTTGCGGGCATGCTACCTAATCCAGAATTCGACGGCGCGCCGTTTTTTCTCTCCCACCCAGATTTCGGATACCAGAATATTCTAGTTGACGGGGAGGGCAATGTCACTGGAATAATCGATTGGGATGGTGTATGTGTTGGTCCCCGGCAAATCGCCTTCGCGTCATACCCCTCATGGATTACCAGGGACTGGGACCCCTTGTTGTATGGATATCGCGAGGCTTCCACGGTAGTTTTCCTCGTCTTCCGTCTCTGTTGAGAACTGACTTATTCGTAGAGCGACAATGGCGAAGACGAGAACGAAGATTTATCCCGTGAAGCGCAACAAGAAGACTCCCCTGAGGCGCTCTCGCGCTTTAGGGAAGAGTATTTGGCGGTCTTCACTCGCCTAAATCCTGGCCACGCCCGGCTCACCCAGCACTCCCACGTATTAGAGGCACTTGACATTGCCATAAACGCCCCGTTCCTCCGTGGCCACATACTGGACAAACTAACAGAATATGTCTATGGGGGGAATGACGATGACGACGTAGAGTTTCTGACCTTTGATATACTCGCCCGTCGGCTTTCCATGAGCGCTTGGACGCGAGACACGGTGGGAGCGGATAAACTTGCAAGAGGGGGAGATTACATCTGAGAACGTTTGTATCAGACAATTTTGGATGAAAATGATGCCATCAATCACGGTCGAAGCGTGGTATCGCAACTTTCAGTTATTCATTCTGGCTGCTGGGGCGCTATCGAAGTGCGCCTTTAACCCTCAAGGTGGTGACCACGGGCGTCGTCGCGCAACGGAACCACGATAGTGATGGCGGTGGTGGTCAGAAAGGGAGTGCGAGTGCGAATGGGATATGGGGAAGACGAGCAAGAAGGGGAAGATTGGTGAGTGCGTCTTCGTCCTCCTCCCTCCTCTTTAGCATGTATTTGCGCAAAATGTACTGACCTTGTGCGGAAGCAACAGTGACAACGAGCGCGAGAGCGAAATGCAGAGTATTTGGGTGACGGGAGTTCTTTATCCGAGTCTCTTTTCGTCCGGTCTCCCTGGCGTTCCACGCTATCGCCACGCGCAGTGACAACACTTAAAAGGATACTCGGGGAGTTGACGTTGACTGAATTAGGCGTCTACAACGCGCCTTGTTTGCTTTCTCTATTCTCTTCCGCGGCGGTGGTGTATCGGCCCTCTTCGGGAAGTGCGTCGGCTGTGACGGGCCGTCACTGTCACGAACTATACTTATGCCTCACAGCCACCACTCGCATTCTGGCCAGTTCTGCAAGCATGCGGTTGGAACGCTGGAAGAGGTCGTCCTTGAAGCTATCTCCCAGGGCTTTCAGGTTTATGGTCTGACTGAGCACGTTCCGCGATATCGGACGGCGGACTTGTATCCAGAGGAGGTACGATTCCAACCTTTTCCTGCGCACGTAAACTGAGTGAGAGGACGCCAGGAAAACCATACTCCAGAGGAGCTCGTGTCCCAATTTGAGCATTTTTTAGTCGAGGCTCACCGCCTCAAGCTAGTATATGCCTCTCAAATTTGGCTGCTCGTCGGACTTGAGACGGATTACATTACCCCCCTCGATCTCGAGAAACTGGATTCTATTTTGCAGCGGCACCGAGGACTCGTGGAGTATATCGTCGGATCAGTGCACCATGTCAATGGCATCCCAATCGACTTTGACCTTGTCACTTTCCAAAAGGCGGTCGAAAGCATCGATAGCACACTCCCCACCACTAAAGATGGAGGTTTCCTTTGTGCGTACTTCGATGCCCAGTACGAACTGCTCCACCGGTTCAAGCCTGAGATCATCGGACACATGGACCTGTGCCGACTCTACAATCCCACCTTGCGACTCTCAGAATATCCAGAGGCTTTGGAGCGGGTCGAGCGCAATATTATCTACGCGATTGGTTACGAGGCATTATTCGAGATCAACGCGTCTGCTTTACGCAAAGGCTGGAGCACGCCATATCCAGGAGAGGATCTCCTCCATGTTCAACCTTCTTTTTCCCTTTTCGCCGACGGAAGCTGACTGTGTCCTCAGATTATCCTGAAGCATGGGGGCCGATTGGCACTTTCGGATGACAGCCACGGACCTCAGGCTGTTGGCCTCAACTATGCGCGTCTCCCGGAATATCTACAACGCGCCGGTGTCACAGAGCTGTGGTTCCTGGAATATTCAGACACGCCTAATGCTTCTGGAAGGAACATTAGGGCTACCAAAATGGATCGGCCTTGGGCGACTGATCCTTTTTGGACGCGTTTCTCTTGAGGAGCAACTTGCGGAGCCTTTGTATATTCTCGCGGCTTACGCACTCAGACGACCTCGACTCTGATAACCTGGAGGCAGTGATTCGGTCCCAACCATGATGTTTTCTTTATACAATAAATTTGTGACACCCGGATTTCGTTGGGCGACATCCTTAACTTTCTGGGCAGAACAACGACCTCATCAACTTCTTGCACCGACGATCCACGTCCAATGAGCTCGCCCGAATGCAATCCTTCCGGGTGTCTTGCTGAACGAGAACGAGGAGTTGGATACGCAGAAGTATGACGAACACGCACAGATGGTGGCTCTATGGGACAGACCTTACGTGTCGCTTGGCGAGTAAAGGAACGGATGTTCGTGTGGAATCGGAGAAGGTGATATATTTTTCTTTTTGCCTTGCTGGCTCGACTTCTTGGCTACAGTATCTTTATAAAGCTTCGGCGAGTCCGCAAATATTAATCTCCAGTGAAAGAGTGTATGCCGTATCGATTTTTGGGACAGGCGGATCCATTAGGACCGCCTATGTGCGTCTATACAGCATACTTGCAGTAAACCGCCGATCCCGGGGTTCGATTCCCTGAGGGCGCCTGCCAATGTTGATTTTATGATTTTACTTTCGCCACATTCATTCGAGCCCTCTTTACTACCACCTTTCAAGCTTCAAGCCATTCCGGCGAGGCGCAACAATTAGACTTCCCTGAGCCGGTCTCGCGTTTCAGGAAGAGTGTTTTGGCGGTTTTGAACCGAAACTGATGCCATCAGTGGTCAAAGCGTAGTATCGCAACATTCAGTTATTCGTTCTGGCCGCTGTGGCTATAGAGGAACGCAAATAGCAACAGGATGCTTCGATGGATAAGATAGGATTGGGGAGGTTGATTTGATCGACTTCAACGGTCCACAACTCGCCGTTTCGGTGTTCACTTTTGCGGCTCACCAAAATTGAATTGCATCAATGGCGGACACTCGATAAAGTAGGGCGCGGGAGGGCAATTTGCTTGACTTCCTTTCTTGCTCGTCTGAGGCCAGATGACAGGGGCCCTCCACACGAGGGGATCCAAAGGAGATCCATGTTTCGTGAAGGGTTTAACTAATTGACGAAACCCCGGCAGAACTGGTTCAAATTCTACACGCCGACCATGCAGAACCCCCCGTCACCTGTATTTTCAGACCTTTATTCCAGCCTCAATCTCAACTCCGGCCGGCAGAACGACTGCATCTTGAACGTTGAACTCTGTGAGACACTGAAAAATCCAACCCATCACTTTATTCAATAATAGCCTCCTCGAAATTACCTTGGCCATCGAGCCGGGAGTGGTATTCTACGCTCCAAGGGATGCGGTCGAACATGAACCAGTTGACTCTCAAATGGTTTAAAGACAGACTCGGATCTATTCGAACTCAGTTCTGTAAAAGATGGTACACAGATGTGCCTGGTTCAAATTTAATATCAGAAGTTGCAAAATCACGCACATTTAACGGTGAGTGTTTTGAAAACGTGGACCTTTCAGTCGAACTAGGGGAATTGTTGTGCATAGCAAAACAAATTTTGGGATCTAAATTCAGCGAGTCTCGGCAGTCCTAGTCCGGTAAAAATTACTCTATAGGGACCCACAAATATTTTAGGTGTTTTATTTCGCCGTTAGCTGCGCCATAGACGCGACCGATTGGATGCCGCATGGAGGCAGCAACCCATAGTGCACAGCCACTAGTTTTGACAGGTCTGGACTCTTGTGCTTGTTTTCTACTTCAACAATGAACTTTGGCGGGGGTGTGCGGCGGTTCCTGGCGTCTGCGACGGGGACAACCTCGCCTCCACCCGCAGAGCCTCTTCCTCTCAAGCCTGGTGCACCGTCTTGGCCTCCCCAGTCACCCACACAAGCCCCACCAAGTCTACCTTCGTCCCCTGCAACTGCCCCCTTGTCTCTCAGGAAGGACAAGCCAGATCCAGACTCTCCGCGCTCTCCTGCGTCTCGTGCAGCCAGATCCCTTGCAAACGGCTTACCGCAGACACCATCACCCACCAGGCAACTCTCGTCGCCACTTTCTCGCGTGCCTCCACCCACCACGAGGCTCGCGACATCCCGGATAGCCACACAACCCCCTCTGAACAACCGGGATGAGCTTCTTATCAGTCTCTTGGCCAGCGAGGCGGTCGTGGATAGCCGCGATTTCGAGATTCTGAGCTCAGAGGAGGTGGATGATCTCAAGAAGGTACGCGCTTGCGTTTGTTATTCTGGGTTCAAGTTTGCCGTAAATACCTGGTTATTTCCACCCACTTCAAACCAGGAGTTATGCTGGCTCTTTCCCCAAGCTCTCTTCGGCTCAATGCTGGCCGCTTTTATATTTTCGTACTCGTAGAAATATATTCAAGATACGAAACCGGAAACTGATCTGATTCATATCTACAGGAACAACAAGTCCTCATGTCCCGCCAGGGCGCCATGACCAAGAAACTTACCCTCGAGACGAAAATCCGCGATGCAGCACTGTCCCTCAGTCGTGTCAACGCAGCCCACAAAAAGGTCTCCAAACAATCAGAAGACCAACTGGAGGCTGCCAGCAAACGCGTCGAAACAGCCGAGCGCGAGCTCCTTCGCGTCTCCAGCCGCGCCAACGAAATCCACAAGCGCCTCCTCGAGCACCGCGCCGGTGTCCTCAGCTTCTCCGTCCGTAGCATGGAGCGTAAGATGGCACCGCCGGAGAACGGCAACACCGACTCTGGGTACAACACGCCATCGGGCGCAAACCGCAGCCCGACAGGCTCGTCCATCAGCGGGGCCACCTCCTCTCGAGGAGCTGGCACGCGCTTCGACGGCGCACACTTTTTTGCCGGACACGCCGAAACGGTCGTTCCAACAGGCAGAGATACGCCCCCACCATCCGTTCTCGCACTCGAGGAGAAGCTCGCGCGCGCCACTGAGGCCCTTGCCGCGTCCGGCGAGAAGCAGGCGGAGCTCGCGCGCGAGCTGGCCGCCGCGCGGAAGGAGAAGGACGCGGTCGAGGCGGCGCGGGCCGGGGAGATGCAGGCGGCGCAGGACACGATCGCCGCCCTGGAGCGAGAGCTACCGCGGCTCGAGGGCATGGGTGAGGAGATGGAGACGTTCGCGCGTGAGAAAGCCGCCTGGGCGGAGGAGCGCGCGGAGCTAGTCCGTGAACAGGAGGCGGAGCGCGAGACGTGGGAACGCGAAAAGCAGACGGCTGAGAGCGAGCGGCTGGATGATCTGGAGAGGTTGCAGGACGAGATGGAGCGGATGCGTGGGGAGGACGCGATCGCGCTCCAGAAGGTCAAGGAGGAGCTGGAGGACGGCGCATCAGCGCTGAGGGCACTAATAAAGCAGTTTGGGATACCAATCTTCTCGCGGGACCCGGCGTTGCCTGCGCTTGCGTCTGCTTTGGCGGCGCATCTGCAGGGGCTGGCCACCAAGATCGAAAGCCACAGTGCTGCGCAGATTGAGTGGGAGGGGCTGCGGCGCAAGCTGGAGGACGATGTGCGGAGCGGGCTGGACAAGCGAGAAGCGCTCTCTCGCGAGGTCGAAGAGGCGCGGAAAGAACGCGAGGAGGCTCGGAAAGAGATCCGCGCAATCGAACTCCGGGTCAAGGTAAAGTTTCTTTCTTCCCGGGTCGTTCTCGTGCTGATGCTCTTCTCTTCAGACCGACGTACGGCCCACACTTTCACCCACGGCGTCCCCACGGGACTTTGGCGGCGGCGACAACAAGCAGATCACTGCGATGCTGCAACCCCTCTGGGCGATCCTCCCCTCACCAGAAGCGCGCGCGGCCAAATCCGGTCAACAGCGCTTCCGCACGGGCTCGGGCCCCAGCTCACCCACGCAGCCCTCGAGTCCGAACCCGAGCTCGCTCTCCGAACTAGACGTGCGGTCGCTCAAAGCACTATACGACCCCCGCACGCCGTCGTCACCCACGCCCGGGTCCAACGGCGCGTTCTCCCTGGAGGCGTTCGTCGCGCGCGTGCAGGCGCTCGTGGCCGACGACCGCGCCCTGATTGAGCGGCTCGTGCGCTTCGCGCAGGCGCATGACCTGCTCAAGAAGAACGCGGAGCGCGCCCAGAAGCTCGCGCAGGAGGCAAACGGTGCGCTGGAGACGTACCAGAAGCAGGTGCAGACGCTCGAGGAGCGCAATATGGACCTCGCGAGCAAGGTGTCGACGCTGCAGGACGAGGTGGGGAATCTACGCAGTGCGGTGGAGCGCGCGGTGGCGGAGAAGCGGGAGGTGGAATCGCTGGCTGCGGAGCAGGCCGCGACGTGTGCGCAGCTGACGGAAGCGAATAATGCGTTGAGCGCGAAGACGTTGGCGTTGGCAGAGGAGGCGGCGGCGGCGCCCGAGGCGGTGAAGAGGCAGCTTGAGGCGCAGTTGGCGGAAGTGCGGACGGCGCTGGATGACGCGAAGGCGGAGGTCGACGCGATGCGCATGTCGGAGCAGTCGCAGAGTATGGCGCTGCTTGAGGAGCTCAACACGCTGCAGATGGAGAACGGCAAGCTGCGCGACCAGGTGCGCGCGATCAAGAAGTAACTTCTTGCATTTCCTTTTTACATTTGGTCTGGCCTCCAATCATCGCATTTGCTCACCCCTGCATATGTACAATACTTTTCGTTACTCCCCCGCAATTCGCATACTATTTACCCTCACTGTCGTCGCATTTGTTGTGTTACGCTACCCATATTACTGTGCTTGTACTAGTTAGTTACTGTACTTAATTATTTACACCTCTGCATCTTCGTCTCACTGTTCGCAGTCGAGCTTGGTCTTGAGGCTACTTGGAGATATCGAGTACATCCAAGCCCTTGATATTTGCATCAGGTGCAGTCTGGAATTTCTGGTGTGCCCACATTTGACGACAGCGAGATAGGAAGTCCCTTCCTAAACGGGAAGATATAGGTTGTTGTGGGTTGTTTACAGTCTCATATTTCCTCCAAAACCAATCAAAGAGCAAGAACATGCAGGCATCAAAGGATAAACTTGCAGTGGTTCACTGGAGGTCGTATACATTTCACGTTGTGTTTGCCGTCTATATGCTTATCATCATGATATCTTGGGACTGCCATTGGTCCGCGTTTAGCCTGCGTTCACCGCCGTGGTTTGCTTCAGTTAAGTTGGTTAAGAGATTTGCGACCTCGAAAAAATTCAACAAGCAATATGAGATGTGCGGCTACAGCTACCAAGTAAAGTACTCGTGCTCTTGGGCGGCACTCCCTCCATCATACTCTTCTGCACAGTCGTAGTCACTGCTCCTCGGGCTGAGCGTCGAAGGTGACTCTTTTATCGAATGAAACGGGGGTCGTCTTCTCGAAACCAATGTGAATATCCATCCCCTCGCTCGCTAGGCGGCGCATATTATTATGGTCTGTGGCATTGAGACGCCATCTCCGCCTTCCCGCGTCGAAACAGAGCATATCAAACTCCTCATCAGTAGGCAAGACACCAGGACAATGAACGAGCCGGAGGGACTGTAGTCGGGCGAACTTGGTGGATGTGGATCTTTGGTGTAAGAAGGCGACGAGCTCCCTGTAATTCACGGCAGGAGAATTGAAGATACTGAGGGTCTTTAGGCAAGGTAGACTGAAAGGGTCCTCGGGCACCGTAAGATGCAAAATGCCAGAAATGCCGGAGAGGAATTGTTCGGAGGGAGAGTGGAGCTCGAGGTTCTCGAGCGTGGCAGCCACGGATGCAAGACTGGGTTTCCAGGGATCCAAACCATAGCATCTGGAAGGATACAGGGACAGGGACAGGGTTCGCAACGGCGGTGCCGATCGCTCCAAGCAAGTTGCAAGAGGAACTGGGGCTACAGGTTTTGAGATGCGGAGGGATAGAAGGGCCGGCAAAGCAAGTTGCATAAGCACCCAGCTGACCGTTGAATTGGATCCGGAGAGGGTGAGGGACTGCAAGTGTGTATGCGCGACTGTTTGGATGTACCCGTAAGTTATTTCCCACACAGGGCACTTCATCTCAACTAGGTTTGGAGCCAATCTGAACAAACTCATATCCTCTATATCACCCTCATAGTTGGTTAACTGCGTCCAGGGGAAGATATAGTACGATAACCAACACCCGGGTTGTAAACCGACCTCGGATAGCCGGGGCGCATTTCCGAAAAGCTCGCAGGCATCCGGGGTATTTTGGTCGGGGTCGGTATTCCGTAGGACAACTCGCTGGAGCAGCGGGAAGTGAATCGAATTGAAATCCCAGATCTGGATATCGAAACAGGCCTCCGTGGTGTCCAAGTCGAGCTGCTGCAATCGATCCGCGTAGCGGCGGATGGCACCTCGTATACAATTCCCCGGCGTACGTTCACCGGAACCATCGTCGTCGAGGTCTTGCACGAGGCAGAAGACGAACGTGAGTGGCTGGAAGCCCGCCCGTCCCAGCCACCGGTCGATATACTCGTCCGCCCGTCCTAGTTCGGAGGTGGCCCGTGAGGCTGTGGTGTCCCCGAAGTCGGTATCCTTCAAGCCAAGTGGAAGTGTCGTCCAAAGCGAGGGAGTCGCGAGTGCAATATCTCTCCAGGCACGACAGCACTCTACCAAAATGGTCGGCGCAGTGAGTGTCAGTGGCGTCTCAGGATCAGCCCTCCATCTGCGATTATATTCGTGCAGCTCCTCGATGGTGGGAAGGCAGAGGGTGAAAATCGCAGTTGTGATTTCCACGGGTAAAGTGAGGATGGGAAAGGTGGCCGTGGAATAGAGCTCGGTCGCGACGGTTGTTCTATCTCGCTCGAGCGCTTCAAGTGAGAGCTTATGCTCGGCGATTGACGCGTCCATCTGTGCAAGCCGTGTGCGAAGGTGGGCTGTGGACATTTCACGAGTGAAAGCGGCGTGTTGTGGTGTATTGATCTCGGAAGGCTTCAGCTTCCTTCGGCCGCAACCACGATGTCCGCGCCAGCTGCTGCTCCTGCAGCCCCGGCCCCGGCCCAGGAGGAACAATCGACCTTTCGCAAGTTATTTGGAGCTGCACAGGTCGGTATTCAAGGTCCATACTATTTTTTAAGAACTCATACGACGAATTTGCAGCAAGCCTTTATAATTTTTGCCGTCACACAACTTGGTACGCCCGTATGCGGTTTAAATAGGCGTTTGTTGACCACATTAGCTGCCTGCAGCGTCCAAGTATCTCTTCAATACGGGAAACAAGTCGGCCGTGCCCGTGCAGACTCCTCCCGGGAGTCCACCACCTCAGGCGGTCGACCCCTGGACTTTGCCCCCCGCCAAGGCGAGTCTTGCGTGGCCCATTGGCCAGCCGCTGGACATGCACGTCCACTTTTCGACCTCACCCACTGGTGATGTGTTTTCGAAACAGTGGACATCAGGCTATCGGAAGGACCAGGACGCGGGCCTCCCGAGCTTCGTTTGGGAGAACCTGACTTTTGGTGACTACACCGAGTCGCGGGTGGTCGAGTATAACATCAACTTCCCACCCGTGCGTTCGACGCTACTGCCCTATCACTCGCATTGATCTGTGTCTTAATAGAGCGTGCTCAAGAATGGGTCCTTGTGGGCGGATATATTCCTCGCGAAGAACGGAGCAAGCCCGAACCCGCAGAACCCCGCGTTCAGTCCCGACGACATCCACCACGTCCGCAAGCGTAGGTTTCCGCTCGATTTCCCAACCTATAAGTCTTACAACATTCTAGTTCTGACGCCGCACATCCCGAAGTTGAAGGTCCGCAAAGAGAAAAATCTCCTCAGCGCGAATACTACGAATGAACCGGAGGAGGTAGGCTCGACACAGAAAGCCAGCATCTGATGCTAATTCCGATACCTAGGTCGAGGCAGACGTGATCATGGCCCACTGGCACCAGAACCTGACCCTGGCTCTCATCTCAGACGCCTCCGTGGTCCCCTTCGGTACCCTCCCCCCGCCACTTCTAGAACGTGCGTACATCGAACGTTTTAATTTTCCTTTACCACGTCCTCACCTCTATTCCAGACGTGCACCTCATCCCTAATGAGCGCGACCAGACGGGCACGCAGGGATATTACAAGCCCATTGTCTTCCCTAACGAGTTCTGGCACCTCCGCTCCCACTACATCGAGCTCAACGACACGACGCCGACGCTCCCCATTCAGATTGTGTTCCAGCCCATGTCTTTCATGAAATTCCAGATCTTTGCGTCGATGACGCATGGATTCAAGGAGGCTGCGAAGACCCAGGGCAATGCGGCTGGTGCGGAGCTTGACGAGGTGAAGCGTATGCTGCTTGAGACTAACCCGTGGTTCCTTGGGTTAACGGGACTCGTCACTGTGCTGCATATGCTGTGAGCTTTTTCACTCCGTCAGATGTGGCCAGACTAAAACTCTGACCTAGGTTCGAAATGCTCGCGTTCAAGTCGGACGTGTCGCATTGGAGACAGAAAAAGGAGATGGTGGGCGTCTCCGTCCGAACTGTGCGTATCATTTTCCTTTCTCGAGAATGTGTCTCAACCGCGGTTTACCAGATCATCACGAACGTCTTCGTACAGTTCATCATCCTGCTTTATCTCATTGACAACAACGACAACACAAGCTGGATGATTTTGTTCGGCTCGGGCACCGGAGTGTTAATCGAAGCGTGGAAGGTACACCAAGCTCCCCTCAGCCTGAATGGGGCACTGACGATCAGCCGCTCAGATTACAAAAGCAGTCGACATCAGCATTGTACCCGCTCCGGGGAAACTATTCCCTTACAAGCTCGATATCAAAGGTTCGTGACTCGATGGGTTTTTTTATCATATTTACCATCCGCCAATTTGGCCGCTAGATAAACATGTCCTGAGCGAAGATGAGAAGAAAACACAGGAGTATGTCGCTAGTCTATACCTCCGCATCGCAAGTTCACCAGTTGCGCAGATACGACAAACTAGCCTTCCGATACGTTTCTTACGTTGCGATCCCCTTTGTGCGCATTTTTCAACTCTCGTCTCTCCGTACAGCTCACAGTTCCATGCAGCTCGCGGCCTACACCGTGTACTCGCTGATATACGAGTCGCACCGCGGGTGGTACAGTTTCGTCATCTCGACCCTCACGTCGTTCGTGTACATGTTTGGCTTTGTGAGTACCCGCCTGCTGCTGCGCCCATAACGCTCAATGCAATATCGTCCAGGCCCAACTTGTCCCTCAGCTGATCATCAACTACAAGCTCAAGGTATGTGCTCCCTTCCGGCTCGCGACATCAGCTCGGAGATTGACTCGTCTGCGCCAGAGCGTCTCGCACATGCCCATGAAGGCGATGATTTACAAGACACTCTCGACGGTCGTGGATGACTTCTTTGCGTGCGTCTTTCCCCTCTACACCTTCGCTTCCTAGCTGAACGGCACACACTAGATTCTGCATCAAGATGCCCTTTCTCCACCGGCTTGCGTGTTTCCGCGACGATGTCGTGTTCCTTATCTTCCTGTACCAGGTCTGCGTCCCCTTCCGCCCTTCCACACGGAGTTATTATCCCTGATGCGCTTTTCTCTTCTTGTAGCGCTGGATATATCGCATCGACCCGAAGCGTGTAAATGAGTATGGACAGGTGCTAGCGGAGGGTGCGCCGGATGCTGCCGGAGAGACTAAGAAGACGAGGTAGATGTGCGTAGACATTGGAGCGTGAAATGTTGTGATTAGTACTATGTGGCCTGCTCTCTGTCTTATTGTATTCACTGCTAGTTTGTATTCACTGCTAGTTTGAAGTTTGACCGTGCAGCTATGGTTGTCGTATCTCTATTAAGCATGTCTGCAGCGATGCGCTTGAGGCGCTCGAATTTGTTCACCATCAATATTTTCACCACACTGATCTATTGCTGAATCATCAGTGATCCGTGGTGGCCCCGTCAGCAGGATTACAACCAAAATTTCCGATTGATTTCCGAGTCACGACTTTTTCACCCCCTTCTATGCAGAATTATTCTCGCCGAAGTCATTGCCTGACGCGTCGCTGCGGGCCGCCCGATTAAAAATGGTATAAAATCTGCTGCAACCTTGAATACAACTCAACTTGAATCCCAACTAAATTCCAACCATGCCAACTCAACAACAAGCTATTGTCGTAGAGGCTCCCAAGGGGCCTTTTGTTCTTCGTCCTCGACTTGTTCCTACTCCTGCAGAGGGAGAGGTCCTCATCAAGATCATGTCTGCGGGCCTCAACCCAATAAACTGGAAGCAAGGCGCGTTCAACATCCTCATTGGCGAATATCCTGCGGTCGTCGGACACGACGTTGCCGGCATAGTTGAGGAGCTTGGTAAAGGCGTGGAAGGACTTAAGAAAGGCGACAGAGTGTAAGTGACACAGGTCATTTTCTTCAAAAACTAACTGGCCGCTCAGATTTGCTCAAACTTTCAATGGTGGATTTCAGCAATACGTCGCTGTTCCTGCCGCGATCGTCATTCCAGTTTGTCGACAACCACAGTTCGGACATGTCGCTGACCATGTTGAGTTCAGATCCCAGACAATACGAGCTTTGACGAGGCAACCACCTTTCCTGTGGCGTTTAGCACGGCCTGCGTCGGTTTGTTCGCCTCGGGACCCATTGGGCTTGGACTTAATCCCACATTCTCGTGGGACAAGCCCCAGCAAGGCCAGGCGGCGCTGGTGATCGGGGGAGGGCAAGTGGGCCAATTCGGTGACTCATTATCATTATCCAATCTCGACGGGCTCTGACTAGAAGCAGCCATCCAACTCCTCAAATTCGCCGGATTCACGCGGATCGTTGCCTATGCATCCAAGGCCAACTTTGATTATCTCGGACAGCTTGGTGCGACCGAATGTATCGATCGCAGTGAAGTGCCCGTCGAGTCCCTGGCGGCACATCCCGCCTTGGCGTCGCGAGTGAGCGTGGTATATGACGCAGGATATGTTTCCTCATTCAACGCCGCCTATGATGCTTTGGTAGAGGGCGGCAAGGTCGTAATTACCCGGCCAGCCGCGAAGCTGGAGCGGGATCCAGAGCAGAAGAAGCTCACACTCGTCCGCGTCCAGGGATATTATGCTGGCCCAGACGTCACGAAAATCAAACCCGATGTCGTTGGATATCTTGCATCTCCCGAACACACGGTATTTGGGAAGCTACTTATCAAGAACCTTCCCGACATGCTCGCGAAGGGTGCTGTTTCTGTGAGCTGCTGAGAATCCCGTACCTCAAGCAATGTCTAACCTATTTTCAGGGAAATCGCTATGAAGTCCTACCAAATGGTCTTGCCGGAATCTTGGAAGGTTTGGATAGACTGAGGCAGGGTGGTGTGAGCGCTTTCAAACTTGTGGCCCATCCGCAGGATCCCATTGCCTAGAGATATGCATGCCGATTTCGCGCAGGTCTAAGACAAAGTAGATTTCAACAATTTATTCCCACGGTTGAATTCCGTAGCAAGTTACACGTACTTACGTACGTTGTTCTTCCTCCAACCGACCCAGCAAAAAGATTCTTGTATCAATTCCTCCACGTTGAGGATTTTCTCGCGCTAATGAAACGGCGAGGAATTTCTGGAAGAAATTCGAGTGTTGAAATTTGCCTGAGAAAACCGGTACTTACGAAGAGGTTTGTGGGGAATTTCTCAAATTTGCCGAGTGTTTCCGGGCACGATAGTGACAATTGGGAGAGATAGATCAAATATTCCACTTCCCGCGAATTGAACCCAAAGTTCAACTTGCCGCAGATTGCCTCAGCGTGCCGAGTGGATTGTACTTACGTTGAACCAATCAACAATCAACAATCAAATATCGGGATCTGCAATGATCGGGTGTTTCTTTCAGCTTACGTCTTCGACCGCACTCAAGTGGATACTGGATGGATCTGTCTCTACGGACAGCCTGGGTTCAATTTAATCCAATTCCCACTCTGGGCGGCCCTCTGAAACCACCAAGCTGCACCGCAGTCGCGTCTATAACTGGGTCGTTTCTGTCTATTGCCACCACCACCAGAGACTTCCGGAGCAATGTTTTCTTTGGGATGTCCTTGCATCCCTCCATCGCTGCCACCGATGACTCAACACGAAAACCCACAGAAAACTCGGCAAGTCTCCACGCCAAAGCTGTCAAGCTTTTGTTTCCCTAGATCAGCGCCCGACCATTCTTCTGGGCGCTCAAAGTGATGGTCAAGTTTAGAATATGGTCTCTTTCGACCGCGGCAATACATCGTGACGCAATGTAACGAGTTTGGATAAGTATCGACCGGTGTGAGCGCCAAATAACTTACCTTCTCCGCCATGCCTATGCCAAAGCTGTTGAAGAAGCTCAGCAGGAGGAGTCTGAAGGGAAACGACAGCGAGCCGGAAACCGATTCTGAAACACCACCACCACTGCCTCTCACCGAATACGACTCGCCGCCAATAAAACGATTTCAATCCTCTCCCGCGAACTCAGCTGGACCGAGTGGTGACTGGTCTCACATAAACCGGTCGTATTCCACTGGGACGGTTAGTTCGGCCTCTGGCGCGGATAGTGGCTACGAAGGCAGTCTCCCGCCGCACAGTATACAGGCTTCCCAGAACGTCTATGCTGACAATCCGTATCCACGAGTTTCATACGCACCACCGAGCGGCACTCCGCCGAGATCTCGTACCAGCTCATACGCTGGAAACCGCCCGGTGTCTGAGAACGACCATCGGGCCCGGGTACCATCTCAACTGGGATTTTATCCTACAACGATTACCGGCGACCAGCTTACTGTGTCTCCGGCTTCGCACAGCCCAGAACCTCAAGTCCCAGATGACGAGCTTTCTCGAAGTCTAGCAGGAGCATGGGCGGTCGCTAATACGGCACCGAAAGTATCGAAAGCTGACAAACTACTTCTTGTGGCCGGTAGGTTTCGACTCCTCGCTGGCGCTCCTAGTCTGACTGTCCGACAAGAGAACAACTTTACCCAAGCACGAGTGAAGGAAGGAAAGGCTGCAGCGATCGCGACGGGCGTTGTCGCCGGCCTGACGGCCGTGGGTGGGATGGAGGCCATTGAGCATGGCCTCAACACGTTTATGGATGGAATCCCGGTCAGCCGTTCTAGAACTTTATATCCTCTGACTGACAGCTGCGACAGGTTCTCATGAAGGCGCTCGATGAGGTCGGTAAACTGCACCCGTGCGTTTTCCTCTTCGCGATTTCCCTTTCGATTTTTTCAACTTTCAGTCAACAGATTTATCGGGGGTACGTCGCATTTCGCATTATATATTGGTTTCTGAACTTCTTTCGTTCAGTCGCCGTCATGGCTTTCAAGGCTAGTACTTGTCTAGTATGTTCACCCTTGATATTATTTCTTATTCTTCTCGCAATTAGGCTGTTTGGGCGCTGGAGGAAAAACGAAGGGCGAACGATAAAATGATTCTTTCGCTTCATATGGAGATTAAAGACATGATGGGAGTTCTAACTCAGTGCGTAATAAAACAGTATCGTTTATCGCCATTTCACGAACCATTTTGCAGACTCAAAAACGTCAAAGACGCGGAAGAGGTCGCACCCGACGGCACCAATATCCGGGGCAGAATGCAGGGAATTGTCTCCGGGACTGCGGAGGACATCAAGGCTTGCGCGAACGCATGCGACACATACACCAAGAAGAAGACCATCGGTGCGTATTTTGCATCTTGTGGAAAATATTCGAACGACTGACGACGAGACCTGTAGTCAAAGTTCTCAAGGGACCGATTTGGGAAGGCAAACTCGTAAAATTCGTCGGCATATTCACGAAGCGCCGGGGGGACTTTGAATTCGCCATGTCCATACATACTGCGCTGGGGGTCGACGCAGCCAACCGGGCGATCAGTGCGGTGGACAAAACGACGCAGGAGATGAACGCGAAGATGGATATGATGATGAAGATGTTCCAACAATTTGTGTCCCCAGAACAACGAGAGATGGCCAGAATCGTTGAGCAGAAAGGTGGTCTCCAGGCCTGTCAAGATAACGACAAGATTCTCAAGGAGCTCAACGACCTCGAGAGCAAGTCAGGCGTAACCCAGGTGAACTTCGGACCTCAGGGCGTCAAAGGTACAGCGAGTATGAATAACAAGACTTCCGGGCTGGAGGATTTGAAGGATGAATTAATGACTGATCCTGACGCTGCCATGGAGAAGAATCTGACTGCGTTCACCCGGAAGTTTGAAGTTCAAACGAGGCAAATCATGTAGGCGGGCAGTATCGCATGTTATGGGGAGCTCATTAAATTCACCCAGAGATGAAATGACCAAGGTTGTTGAGAGGCAAGGGGACAGGATCATCTCAGAACTAACATCGGGCCCTCACGACAAAATCGTCGACAAGGTGTGTTATTGTGCGTGGGAACCTTTTAGTCATGTGCTGATCCGTGGTTCGATTTTCGCAGGATGTTCACAAGGTTCGCAGCGAGTTAACCAAGGTTGTATGACGACTGATATGACCCTCTGCCACCTTAGGTCTGGAAGGAGATGGCAAGAACCCTTTTTTGCGCTATTTATTTTGGATACTGACCATTGATAGGGGTGGAGAGGGAGCATCAAGTCAAGATATTTCGTTCTGGCTCTGCGCGACTATTATCAAGAAGGTGGCGCCAAGGATACCTCAGCTGGGAAGCCTAATGCCCGTATTGAGGACGACTGGGCCCTGCATTACCTCAGCGTCTCGAGGTTGCAATCAATATCTGAAGCATGTGAGTACTTGTAGACTCGGATCCTTATAGAAACTATGTTTACCGAGTACTTAGTTGACGATGACGCCAGTGGTTTTGTGACGGTAGCTGAGGCCAACACATTTACAGCGTCTCGGCCAGTGGACTGGAGGTATGTGATGTTTTATTATTTAAGGCGGTTTGCTCACGCTCCAAACTGTAGCTTGCTCAAGTGGTTGTCCTTTTGGGCGATTGGTGTGTGCATACGTCAACACAATGGTTGGGCTCTACTAAATATCATATTTGATATCATTTAGGATGGCACCAGGTTCGTCAGTATTCCGCACATCGTCGCCGTAGTACTAACAATGATTCTGCAGTCGATGACTCACTACGCTGTAAAATCCAACGAGCTCCTTGCGAAGATGTTCGCACTTCGATTGAACGTTCTGCCGGCCAACCGAGCGCCTGTGAACAAATATTTGGATACAGTTTATCATGGAGTGACGACTTTACTCTCCGCGCTGAATCCATGTTACGTCAATGAAAGCTTGCAACAGAAATTCAGCAGCTACGTCGAGGCTGAGGAAGCCAGACTCCGTGGCAATCTTGAGGCAATATCATAGCCTTGTTTTTGGAAGAGACGCTAACCCACCAAACAGGCAATATCATACGATATTGATGCTTCAAACACGCTCTCCCTCGTCATTGGCGAAGGCCGGATTGAACGCGTCAGTCGCTTTGCGCCTGAGTGGAAGTCCGCTGATGGGACACACAGTTTCTTCTGCCCCTGATTTTTCTCCTTCTAGAAAGAGATTTCCAGATTTTCAGGGCATGTCAAACCAAATTAATCCATCCGGACGAGCTTTGGGACGCTGCTGACACCATCGGATGGACCGTGATCGCCGCACGAGAGAGAGTAGATCTCCTCGAATGTGAGCATGAATTCTTTGCGCCGCCCTTCAAATAACTCACAACCTTTTCACAGCTACTTTCAAACAACAAAAAGTCGACATGAAGCAACAGTTCAAGACCTTTGCGCATGGCCTCGTACGTCTTTCGGCCTACATCAACGAAGTATGCCCTCTCACTGCCTCCAGTTTCAGTATATGCATGATCCCAGTGGTCTCTGGGATCCGAAACTCGTACTCGCACAAGATGACGTCGAATATCCGTACGACGACAGTCTCGAATCCCAGAATGTCGATCTCTCCAAAATCTTAAATTACCCTCTCAACATTGAGACGCTGGACTTTGATGCGTACAAGCCGGCCCCACGACCCAGAAAAGCCTCAATTCGCCCGGCCCCGGCTCTCAAGACGTTGCTAGGGACATGGAATGGTTTCACTTACCAGAGCAAAGGTAAGTCTGTGTTTTTGTTCCGTTGGCTTGGAGATTCACAAGGACGTAGATGGCACCGTCCCGTCCTCGGGGATGGTCTCATTCGAGGTAATCCATTCTGATCTTGATCCTGTGCGTTTCTCATCTCGTCTATGTAGCTTTCTGCAACTGGAAATCTCACCTTTGGAGCGTCTTCACAAAAAGCCAACATGTCGGAATTCAACATCGCCGGCGAAGTCAACCCTCAGAACCCCGGTGTAGTTAACTTCTCGTTCAAGCAGACATTTCCCGCTCGGTTCTCGCCCGTATATTTCAACGGGTCATGGAACAGCGCTACCGAAACACTTTCAGGTACCTGGGGAGACGAATCTGACGCTCGTACGCATGCAGGAGTATTCGTCTTCAAACGCTCGCCGCCAGAGTGCATGTGTTTCTTCCCCGCACCGATCGTTCTGCAAGCGAATGCCTCCAAAGCTTTATGGCAGTTTGCGACCTCAGCCGTCCGATATGGCGTGCGCCGGGGACAATGGTCATGGTCGTTCTTCAAAGAACGAGCTGACCATCGTAAACGCTTCATCGAGCTTTATATCCGCAGTACGTACCTTTTCGCAGGCTTCTTGGCAGACTTTGAAAGCCTCTTTTAGGTACTCGATTTGGTCGCCCTTTAAATCGTGTTGAGGATGAAGAACTCGGGCTGTTGAAGAAGTCCTTCACCACCGCCGGTCAGTATTCTCTTCGCGCCGTCGATCGAATGCTTACGCGCCGTACACAGACAGTCGATTTTATCACTCGATTGCAGAGAATCAAATCAGAGTAACGACTGACCATGAGTGGGTTACACTTTTCGCGCCGATTTCCTGGACTAATTGGTCGTTAGTGTGAATTGTGATTCTTGCAAAGGTCGGTGATCTGCGTCATGGCGACCGGGCGCTCGCTGATAAGTAATATTCAAGGACATATCGGCGGTAGCCGCATAACTTGCCTCGCTTGTCGACTGGAAGGAACATTTGACACAGGTCCGACCCGAATGTAAAACAACAAACTCAGTTGTACTCACCATTGGAACATCATCATAGTGGACTTTTGCGACGACCCTAGCTGTATGTCTGCAAAAGTTATACCAACAGGCTTGACAGTACGTCCCTTTTCGGAACGCCGCTCACATGGCAGACTTGAAAGTCCCTTTTGTTATAGCGGCCCCATATACCCACGCACGATATTCTCAAAGTCCGACGCATCGTCCATGTGCGCCAGTTTGGAAAAACGTACCGCGAGGCTCAGGCCGCGCTCAAGAAGGCCCGAGCGTTCTTCCCGGACCCCAGTGAAGCGTCGCGGACGGACTCGTCCTCAATGGCTCCGTTCGAAGCTCCCCGATGCTCGGTTTGCCATCGGCTCGCAAGTCAACCGTCCTGGTTCTGCGTTCATTGCGAAGGTATGTGGCTCCCTCAGCGTGTGCTATTTTTCTTACCCCAATATCCAACTTCAGAGCCGAGCTTCATCTGCATGACGTGCGAGACCAGGAAGAAAGTGTCGTTCCCTGGTCACGATATGGCTACGCATGACCTCGTGCGATGTTCAGTTATAGTCGAGGCTGGGGAGCTCATGCTTGAAGAACGACTCGCCGACATAGAGTCCCGGCTCGAAAGGCACGAAGCGCATATCGACGGGAAGTTGCATGGGCTGGAGCGCAAGATGGGGGAGCACTTGTCGCAGGTTGACCGGCGTTTGTCGGAGATGGAAAGATTGCTGCAGAGTCTCGTCACTTCACTGGGTTCGGGCAGTACCAAACCGGCGGCCGCGCCTTTCCCATCGGCGGTGGCTTTGCCCCCAACGTCTTACCTAAAAAAGAGTCCTACTTCCGATTTAGAATATTCCTATCCATAGTTTGTTCAGTGGCAGTTAATTCATGTCGGTCTGCCGAACTGAGTAGCGAACCTTGAGTCCAGGAATAATGGCGAATTGATGGCGGATTTGTCCGCCATCAATTCCCACGGTTCGAAATCCATCCTCGGATTCGTGCAACGAAACTATATTTCTGGAGCAATATGAAGGACAGGAATGATGTCGGGTGACGGGTCCGCGATGTATTGATGACAGGGCACTTTCATATCATCGGCGCACTCTCTCTGCAATGCAACCAATCAGCCGCCAAGGCAGTTGAGTTCTCGAAATAATTTCCGATGAAACGGGTTTCCGAGGACCCTAAGATCGAGGAACCAAGCTCCGAACTTTGGAAGTAAGTACAGAAACCTGACCCGTTTCGTGACTTGTGCTGTACAGTCACATTATGAGCTGGCGAACTCATATAAAGCGACGGCCCCCCCCCCCCCCCCCCCTCCCCCTTTCCTCATACTTTTCTTTCCGTCCTGCTCTTTTCAAGTTCATAACACACTGTGTGTGCTTACTCTTTCACTTCTTCCTGGACTATATTGGTCTTCAACAACACTATATCTTTAACATTTTTCTCGATGACCCGTCTCATTGCTCTGGCCAACGGTGTGTGCAGTTCTTGATAGCCTTCCCCACTCTGACGTGTTTTCTCGCCATTCAGTCACCCTCCTCGTCTCCTCCGCTGCTATTCCCCCCGCTCCGACGACGCCGTCATAGAAGACACCAGCCCGTGCACCCGCGACTCTGATTCACAAACAGGAAAATCTGTCCCACCGTGAATTCCCCTACTATGTCCCTGCAGTGGTTGGGAGCGATGGCCTGAAGAAGCAGTTGTAGTGTATTGTGGGCAGTCGATTGCTACCTAAAATAAGAGAATAGTGTATAGTTTTAACGACCTACGGGAAGCCCGAATGCGAATCGAATTGACAGGAGGGCCTTGGACTCGAATTATTTGAATTTTCGAGTTGCACGCCTGAGCCTTTGCCCCTATCATTTCACGATTAAGTCCGATCAAATCACGGGACGGTCTTGTGTCTTTGTTCTTCGGTGACCACCATGGAATTCGGACCTCTGCCAGCTATGATCGGCATTGCATGCCACAAGTGCTACAAGGAGGAGGATCTCGAGCTTTCCAGATGCGGTGGATGTCGTAGAATCAGCTATTGTGGGAAGGGTACGTCGACTGTCACCGAGTGGCATTCGCCCTCTGTAACTTTGAAACTGAAGTAAACGTTATCGCAGAATGCCAAGACGTGCGTGTTTAGCCGAAAATATCCCACTCTTCTGACTCTGCGGATCAGGCAGACTGGAAGAGGCACAAACCAATGTGCAAGGCCCTCACCTCGCTTGAGAAAAATTCGGCTGCAGCGGCGAGACTCGTATCTTTGCTTCCAAAAAAGCCAAGCGACGACCTTCAGGAAATACGCAAACTCACAGATGAACAAGTCGATATCTATTTCACTTATCTGCAGAGGTATATTGAGTTCGATCCGTACCTTTCTCCGCATGTACTGAAAATCTGCAGGCAGACCGTAGTAGAACATTCCTGGATCCACCATGAACCGCGATGTCTCGTCTGGTCGGCCATCTTCGTTTCATTTGCTGGTTTTGTGATTCTGAACCTCCTTGTCTCAGTACGCGCACGGAAATGGTGATGCGGATGGAGACTGGCGACGTGACGCAGCGCCTGATTCCTTGCCCGAGCTGCCTGCGCAGCTTCTGCTGCTCTCCCGCGCACTGGGAAGCCGCGCACACGCTTCATCATAGGCCATCCGCTGATTGGCGCGATGGGCTTTCACACTGCCAGATGAATACATTCGTGCGCTTGCAGGCCAAGGTCGACACCAAGCATTCGCTGCTCGATCACCGAGGCCAGCTCCTCTGGGTCCCAGTACGTGTTAAATCCCGGTGGGTGTCCTTGGAGGGGAAAACATGGGAGGGCGAGTTTGATGAGGAGATATGCAAGTCGTACGGGATGCCTAGGACAATCCCTCCAAGTTCCACATTCTTGATCTCCTCGGCTTCCGATACTCTCTCAATGCCCATGACAATTTTGTACGGGCTCAGCAAGCTCAATGAGGATAACACATGGACTAGGAAACAAACACTGACGGTGCATGTCCGTATTTTTCCCTCTCGGATGGATATACGAAAATCTGAGGGTCCACAGGTCCTCGGTGCCAACATTCGGGAAGTCAGCTGCCGACTTGTCTTCGAAGAAATTTTGCATCGCCTTCCTGAAGTGAACAAACTCGAAGTGCGAAACGTTCTCATCGATGGAAACATTAACCGATTTGCCGACAGCTCATCTTGTGTGGTCCCGAGGTACCGAGTCGCGATTCATTCGATCATGAAGTATGCCCGTACGTTCAATCACGGTTGAAATTTTCTTTCACTTATTTTCCAGTGAATGCATCGCACGCGGCCGTTCTTGCGTGCTCAAATGTGCTGCAGAGTTGGTCTTGACCACGCTTATGCTGCTGGAGACCACTGATCGTATTTGCAGCACATACCACGACTTTGTGAGAAAACAAGGTGACCAGTTCGAGACCCCCGATCTCTGTATTGCCTTCAATTCTGGTGCGACCCAGGGTCATCTGGGATATACATGGCGGACGAGCATCAAGGTCCTTGTGGAGCGCAAACTACCCAGTCTGTTCACGGTACGTTCAGATAATCAATTGTCGTTTTCACTCAGTCAGCCCCAACACATCTTATAGGCATATGATCGCGAGGAAGCAGAAGGCGACGCGGCAATGCTCCATGCCGCCGGTGCAGCGGTACATCCGCTGCTTGGACCCTGCCTAAACCCCTGGGGAAGCCAGAAGGCGTTTCCAACAGCCCACAGTGTATACGGCTTCCACGTAGATAACGGTTGGCTGGCTGGTGGATTCAAATGATCGGCTATTCTTGCTACAACAAAACTCAGTCTTACGAAGTTCAGTACCGTAGAAAAATGGAAGATGGACGAGCTGAACGTTGGGATTTTGAACCCGGATTTCACTACATTTTTCGAATCAAGGAGAGAACACAAGTGTAATCTGCAGAAGAGGTATAATTAACCCTGCGCTAAAGTTGAAGTGATACTCGATTCGGATAGGGGTATCACAGCCACCAACAAAGATGTTCAGAATGACTCAGCAAACTGAAAAGTCGCGTCCGGCGGCTTCCGACTTTGACAACCAACAACACCCTTGGAACTTTGATCGAAACTTTCACTTGACTGTGACCTCTAGTACTTACGGACTGGCGTCTCCTGCCGCTATCTGGAATCTTGGGCCCTAGCAAACCCTTGGTGTCGCACTCTGCTGAGCCTAAACCCTCATCTGACCTCATGATGAACTTGAACCCTATCTTGGTGCTCGGGCTCTTAAACTCTCTTAACTGTTCATTCAGCCATTGATTTCTCACAACTTGGTTCATTACACTAAATTCGCCTCTGCAAAATCCTCTGACCTCTCCTATTATGGTATTCCCTCCTGTTCGTGTTCAAAATTCAAGCTGGCCTCCTTTCGACGACTTGACTAGACGATGCTGCCCGCCGAGGACATAATCGACTGTATCGTCGACCATGCGGCCCTCGATTTGTACGCGATCTTGAGGCTCAGTCTCGTGTGCAAACGCTTCGCATCCCGAGCTCGTTAACCTCACCGTCCGCGTTTGTGGTGACCCAGGCCGCCTTTGTAACACCTCACACTGTTTCATCCTCTTATCCCAGCTCCTGTGCTCTCCCCACTGCATGATTCCCTGTAATCTCCCGCCTCGTCCTCAGTGCGCGCGGCGTTGCAGATATCTTCCCCTTCACCAAACCCTCTTCCGCCGTGTCTCAAGTAGGTGGGATGGGTGACCCCAGCGTGGTACTCCCTTTCTTGAAGCGCTTCCACCATGTCAACCGGCTGGAACTGGTTGACGTTAACTGGTTTACCTTGCCCTCCTGGCGTCCATCCGACAACTCGTTATTGGCGGGTATATTTCTGTTCCGGTCCTGAGGCCCTCTTCTCCATCATCCATCGATCGTCTCATCTCGAGTCGTTATCGATACTGGGGGCGTCGTGGCTTTCTCGATCCGGCCCCGATGGGCGTATCGTCTCCAGCATGAATGCCTCCAGAGCTTCAGCTCTCTTCTCTCCGGTCTATGTTCAATGGAAGGCCATGTACAAGTCTAAGCAGCGTCAACTGACGAGGCGTTGCTCGCTTCCGAAAACTCTGCAGTTGCTTAATTGCGGTATAAAGAGCGTCTTTATCTCGTGGCTCCTCCAACAACTAGAGCTGGCGAATGGTCAACTCTCCTCAGTCGAGTTGCGGCCGGCCCGCAAACGCTGCGAGTCGCAGGACTTGCAGCGGGTCTTGGATGTCCTGCCGACCGTCACTCGTTTAATGGTCCCGTGGTAGCGTGCCTCCTGTCCCCACCGCGGGCTTCGCACGCTGGTCTTTCAGCTCCGGGTGGCACATCATATAACCTGGGAGGCCTACGTGGCGTGGGTGCGCGCCGCTCTGAGCACCGTTATCTTGGAGTGTCTCACTACCCTCATCCTCGACATCGTAGACGAGCTCGTACGTGCCTGTCAACTGAAACCAAAAGCCGGGGTTTCAGTGGAACCGGTCTTCGAGCAGGACGTGCCGGGGATGGGGATAATGAGTTTGCAAAAGGCGGACGTTCGAGTTAATGTGGTCATGGACTGGTATTGGACGGCTCCCCGACACGCTGATGGCTGGGCGACATTGCCTTCCCCCAAGGCAACGTGGCCTGAACGTTGCGGTCCGCTGCTCTTTCCCATTTGCGAACAGAAAGGACTGTTACACATGCACACTCAACACCAGCCGCCGCTGTCGTAATCGGCGTTCCGAGTCTCCGAATTCTGACTGTGGGTTTTCTTCTTGGTTTTTGTTCCTAAAATTCTATGAAGAAAACTGCGGTGTACTATCCAATGCAGGGCACAGCGTACGGATTAATAAATAGAATTTTTGTGTCCTTGTATTTTAAATTTCATCTTGTCGGTGAAACGACGCGGAAATGAAGTGACATTGTGTGACCCCGGATTTGCTTGTTGACTCTGGCGCTGAACATTTCCACCTTGACTCTCTGGCTGTGATGCTGGGGTACAATCAACTCTAGAGCACATCGACTGCCACCGCCCCGCTCCTCGTCAATAACCTCCATTGTCGCAATAAAACAACGAAGCATTAGCTCGCAGGCGTCGCCGCTGCAATGCCCCCCAGGACCGCCTACGCATGCGGCTGTCTCAACGTCCGCATAACACCCGTCCCCCTTGACTCGCCGTCGCCGGACGTGCCAGTCTCGACAGCAGACTTTAACCAGGTCCATGTCGCCGATGAAGGCATTTCAGTCGTCTGTGCCTTTTTTCTCGCTCAAAACCACTCACTTATACCTCGAATAATTTTTTAAAGGCCCACCCGCAGGTTACGCTGCGAATCCGGACGCGCGGGGAAATGGCTTCGCGGAATCGGAGGGCGCGGTATACGTCTTTAACGTGCCTTATCTGCCAGGTTCTCGTCTATCGTGTCCATCAGATCGTCTCTCTCGATGCAGACGGCCGGGACGGCCCTCTTATGCCCACCGAGGACTGGGTTGAGCAGGAGATCCTCAAATCCCCGTCTGGTTGGATCGAAGTCCATACCCAGTGTTTAGTGAGTCTTCTTCGCGGTGGAGCGCTCTCAGCGTGTGGTGTATGGCGGAACTGACTTGTCTACGTTTTTTTTCTTTGTGCTACAGACTGGAGATGCGATCGCGCGCGCAGAGGCCTCGGTTCAATATTCTCGTCTTTTTTCTCTCGCGATTCCTATGACGGCCTCTCCACCCATGTCTCCACCCACGTCTCCGCAAGTTGCTGCTGAAGATGGCCCGCAGATGTCTTACCTGGCGCACTTGCCGCCATTATTTCTTCCACCTCCGTTCACCCCCGGGCACCCCGTCTTTGTCCACCTTGCAACTCTGGCAAAAGCCGAATCGGAGGCCCAGCGGACCGCCGTCGAGCGCGACATGGCAGAAATAATGCGAGCCAAAAGCGCCCAACTTGCGCATACAGAAGCACGGCTTCGGCGCCAGGTGGAAACCGTGTGGCACAGATTCCGTGAGGGCCTCCAGTCTATCGAGCAGGCAGACGTTTCCGTCACGTCTCCGCGCTCGCCCCGGTCTCCGCGGTCCCCCGCTTCGCGCTCAGCATCAGGCAACCTTGGCACGCCGGCTAGTCCTACGATTGCCGGGACACCCGTCGCAAGAGTGCGCGACTTTGTTCCGCAGCCTGTCACTCCGACCACGGCCCGCCAGGCAACCCGCCCCGCGCCGATCTCGTCCCTGTCCGCGTCCCTTGCGAGCTCGGGGCTCCACTTTCCGCGTGAACCAACATCACCCACACGACCCGCATCGACACTGTCAAGTTCAAGCCGCACGCTCTCGGGTAGCTCGATCACCCTCACGGGATCGCCGCGTACGACGCAGCACTCCATGTCGGCGGCCACCGTGCTACAGTTTAACCGCAAGGTCGACGAGGACATCAACACGGCCGCGAGCTTCCAATACTTCCAGAACCTGGAAGCGGACATGGCGCGCAGTAGGCGGGAGAGGTCGCAACTGGCGACTGAGACCTCGACGTCTTCCGCTGCCGCGCCTGCGGCAGCTGCATCTTCCTCGCGCGCCGGACCGAGCACCGTGAATGGTAACGGGACTGGGAGCAAGCATGCCGTTGAGAGCGCGCGGCCCGATGAGCATGCCTCGCAGGATGCGGAAGCCAGCTCCGGCGGCGATGGCGGCGTGAGAGACTTCAAGGGCAAGGGAAAGCAGCGGAAAGTGGTCACCTTCGAATCACAGCCCGCTGTCGTAACTATCAAGAGGGAGGTCAACGCGGAGAAGGAGGAAGAAGCACGGCTTGCCCGGGATGGTGAAGGTATGTCCCGCCGGATAAACGATCCTGCGGTGCTCATTCCTTTTTGTAGTCATGATTTTCGATTTGGAACCGGACGGTAAGGGTCAGAGCAATGGGGCACCGGCGGAGGGTGCGCTTATCACGCTCATCGAGCAACCGGCGCAACCGCGAGCGTCACGGCCGCGAAGGACGACGCGCAGACCAGCGACCGACTCGACAGGCTTACCACAGTCGTTTTCGGCCCTACGTCCGGCATCGCTCCCCGTCCCTTCCAATATTGTTCCACCCCGCCGTGGTCCTTCCCCTCCGGAGTCAGATATCCAGGAGGAGGACACCGAAGAGGACGAGGAGGAGGAACCAGAAGAGCTTGACTCGCGCGACGTGCAGATCCTCAAGCTCGTTGCAGCGAATAACCCCAGTCACCGTGGCGCATGGAAGAAAGACAGCGCTGAGTGGAAGACGCTGGTCAGTCGGGACGGCAGACACTCAAGCGACGATGATGAATTCGAGGACGATGGGGTTGCTCCTCCAGCTCATGTAAACGGTAAATTTCCCTTCCTCTCATATTTCGCGCAGGTCCTCATGTGCTGTTTTCAGGAGCGAGCCAGGCAGGAATACCAAGTTCAATGCCCATCACAATTCGCCCGCTCGCAAAGGCCCAGGTGAATCTGAGCCTCGCCTCTTATCGGCCGTCGACGATGCCCCCTCCGCAAGAGTTGGAGCCGGAACCCGAACCTTCCATTCCCGTATCCTCAAGCTCTGTGCGCAAGGCGGTGTACGCCGAGCGCGATCTCCAGCGTGCAATGGATCCAGGCGCCTTGGATTTCGCAACCGACATTGATTCGGTTGTTGAGGAGAACGAAGAGGAGGATGAAGGGAACGACGACGTCGACAATGGTGGGGTTACGGCCACTGGTAGCGCACCCACGGACAGTCGCAGGCTCCGAGGTGGTCTGAAACGCGCACAGGAGATCCTCAAGGCGCGCGAGGACCTCCCTGATTCGGGCATGTGGCGCAGTCTCGCGTCATGAGCAGCGCAAGCCCGCGTTGCGACGTTGCTTCTTTTCCACCTAACGAGTTCATCACTCATTTTAATATTAAACCGCCATCCCATTTGTTACGCTGTCCTGCATGTATACTTTTATCTTCTTAATTGCTTTGTTTTCATATACATACGTACAGTAGCTCGTCTCGCCATTTTCCATTTCCATCATCCATCTCATCTCATTTCACCCATCTACTTCCCTCCATCCCATCCATCTTGCCTCGTCCAGCCGGTGTATATATTGTTATCGCATCGCATACCACTGCTCTGCTAGTTCGTCGTCCGCTCAACTTACGTGTACTACTAATGCGTACTGTACCTATACCTACAACTACACCTTCTAAAAGCTATCTATTGTCAACTTTTCGTTGCCGCTCTGATCTCTTGTGCTTCAAAAATCAAACAGGATTTCTAGAGCTCTCTCATCTCATTATTTTCAGCTTATGTCAACAAAGATCTTTCAGGCAATCGTGGTGAGTGGGTGTGTATTAACTCGCGTGTTATGACAGCGATGTATGCAAGATGGCTGGCTATGTACGGCAAACGCTTGCCTTGACTTTTACTTTTCAGAAGCCTCGTCGACGCATCGCGAACAAGCACAGGGAAATTTCCACCCCCGCGCCAGCTCTTTCCGCCGTCGTAAGCGGCAGTCCAACGCGCTCTCGCCGGGGTGCTGCGTAACGTCGACGTATGCGATGGTAACCTCGTCGCCCTTTTTTAGGTCCTTGGTGGCGATCAGATTGAGCTCGGAGGTGCCGGACGAGAAGGACGGGCGCGCGTTGGGGGCGCAAGAGTGCGAAAGGTACGAGGACACTGAGTAGAGCGCCGTCCCCACCTGGCGGGACGTGCCGTACGGTGTTCGTGTTAGTTCCGCGTCTTCAGGACGGAGGGTAGATGCAGGCTACCAAAGAAGTCATTTGTGAGTTTATCAGGCACATCCACGGTTAAAGAAATACGCACTCGGTTGTCCCTGCCGCCGCCGAAGCACACACCGAACGAGTTGTAGGTTATCCTGCCGAGGAGAGAGACGTGACTCGTCTCATTGACGAACGCCTCCAGCCCGGGCAAAGTTGCCCGTAGCATCGCAACGACGAGCGGATACTCCTCAGGCGGTGGGCTCGCCTGGCCTGACGCCCAGCGCTCGACGTGGTCCTCGATTTGGTACTCCCCGCCATCAGCCTCGGTGTAGTCGCCGGTGTCTTTGCCGGTAGCTTTGGTGGCCGGAGCCGTAAGCTGCCTGGCGATGAACTTGACCATTAGCAGTGTGCCCACTCGACTGTCTTTGTTCAGATACGCGGTAAATCGAGACTGAGCAGCTCGTCGGGCTTCGAGGGCTGCTGGTGTCGGGGCGAGCTGAGGCAGGTCCAACACGGCGGGAAGTGGCGGGTCGAGCGTCAGTAAGAGTGAGTGCCATTGCGTTTTTGCGGCAACTTGGCAGGGTTTTGAGCAGAACACGGATTTTGTACCAGCGGAGGAAGTCAAAGAGAGGGAACCTAGTTGGATCTCTCGCAGACAATGGGTGCAGTGCGTTCCGGCGAGTTGAAGGTCATAGTCTAAGCATGTAAGCATCGGGTGCTCCTGTGGCGATTCTTGTTCGAGTTGGCCTAAGAAGGATAGGAACGAGAACCTGCCTTATAGATAACCTCGCCGGCAGCGATGTCTTTGTTTAAGACTAATACTTTCGTGGGCCCGACTGTCGCACTCTTCAGAGAACGCGTCTGAATAGAGACGTTCGTCCATTTCGGAGGGAAGACCTCGAAATAAGCTAATACCGTCATCTCAGCGCCATGGTCATTTTAAGTTTTGTGGACCAGGCGCACCTCCGATCTTCTCCGCAAACTATTGGACGTGTCCAAAAAAGCAATATATTAGAACAGTTCATGGCCAGTAGAGATATGGGAGGGGAAAATGAATTTATATGGTGGCTACATGGCTCGCGGTTATGATTATGAGGAAGCAGGGGTTTGGGATCCCGGATCGGTGACCTTGTCCCATTCCTGCGAGGACGTCTCCGACGGGGGGCCCCTCGTCGGACTTGCCTCGCCCACATCGTCGAGATCTTGCACGGAAGGACTTACGTCGAGATTCATTAGGGCAAGAATTATCTTGATAAAATGAGTTCGCAGTCAGAACAAAAGGGAGAATGGCGAACCTTCACGACGGATTCGGGGACCGTTTTTTGATAGATAGCGAGAAGCTCAGTTGGTGATGGGTACACAGCAAGAGCTCGGTAAAACGCCATAGCAGCAGGGAGATGGAATGGTTCGCCTGTGAACCTTCAAGTTAGACGATAGATACACCGGAGATATTAGAACGCGCCTCTGGCAGCTAACTGTTCGCCCATGCCAACCTGGGTCATAAAGTAGGTTTCTCTTGCCTCCTGAGTTGAAGGTTGGGCCTCGCTTTTGATCTGCTTTAGGGCCTGACGCAACTCCTCCTCCGAGATTTCATTTTCAGAGACCAAAGCCTCCCTGGACTGCGCTAATGACTTGTCGACGCGTCTCTTTTCCTTCCCTGGATAAAAGGTTATAAAATACACGAACAAAATGCAGAAAGAAACATGCGTATTTGCTTTCTAAACTCCGAGTCCGTTCGTCGTTTATAGTCGAAGTAGACCGCATATGCAATGATTCCACACAGAGAGATCCCAGCAATTGTGAGAATACTGCCTGTCCGAGAGGTCATGGTGAGAGGCAGAAAAACAACGTCATTCAATGGCTTTGGAATTCAATAAAGACAAATACGCCTTTGTCTGAGTTGTCCCCTTCCACTTTGCAGCTTGCAACAGGCCACCCCGAGACGCTTCCGATTGAGCTGATAACGTGTGTTTCCTCCTGGTTGTTCCACCTCCGCCATTTCGGCAGCGACGTCCGCAAAACACTTCCCTCAAGCCCACCAGACTCGGACCGATATGTATTGACTGTTACTAGCAAACTATAGATTAAATATTCCATGGGAGGTAGCATGTTTGGGGGGGTAAGAAGCTAAGAGGCGAGCAGGCAGCACTCGTTCGATCTCCGACAAATGCGACAAATGCTCCCCTACCTTGCGCTCCAGCCCACGCAACTTCCCGTCAATGCTACGTCTTTATGTCCGCCAGTCGTTCTTCAAGCATGAGCTCCCCAGCCTCGACCAGAACTGAACATCGCACGAGGTCGTGCGTATCCATATCGTGACCAGGGAACGACACTTTCTTCCTGGTCTCGTACGTCATGCAGATGATTGGACGGGCACAAACAGGGTTTTCGTCGCTGGGCTATGAAGTCGACGCCGCTGGCATATAGTACAAGACAACGAGAGCTTCCGAGAGCACGGAGTCAGCAGAAATGACAAGTGATCACGTTGTGTGCGAGTCACGTGTCGTTTTTCGCAAACATTTTCGGTCCTGACTTGTCCTGACTCCTCTGAGCACAAACCGTCACTTCGTTCCTGTTTGTGAATGAAGCTCGGCACCCCTTCCTCACAAGGAGCAAAGTACGGATTGCGTGTCAGACCTTGAGAAGTCTTTGTTTGGAAAGCAAAGCCTGCCGATAGCTTGGCTACCAAACATTGTAGATAATCTTTCGCGCTGCGTCAACGTTGTCGCGCCTGCCATCCAACGCATGTAGAGTTGCGTGTATTTATTCCCGCTCATCTTCTCTCCTCCATCCCTGAATTCCTTAGCTCAAATGACTGGCCAACGGTACGTCGTCGGTTTCCCCAAATTCGAGAACGAGTCCGTATTGATTGCATGTTTTTTGACTCTTCTGTTTATAGACTAACACACCGGGAGATGCTTTCGTACGGCCTCAAGCAGGGGGAGCCTTGGGCAGAGCGACGGCGTGACCTCGAGCGCGCATTCAATCGTGGGGGCCGTCAAGATCCAAGTGGATTGTCGAATCGCTCACTTTCCATGTCGAGCGGTTTGCCAGCAACCTCGCATGCTCCGGCTGCCCATCGCCAGCATAGCACAAGTTCTGCCGGCCATAGCTATGCCAGGCACTCGGGGTATGGAAGCAGTTACAACCATCGAGCGGAATACGCTTCGCCTTCGCCCCACTCCACATATGCGCACGATCCTTGGGCGATGCAACTTCGCGCCTCGGACCCCTACCAGCGATCTTTATCCTCCCGTGTTTCGTCCCCTGCGCCTTCGTATGCGTCCGGACGCAGCTACAGCCACGGATACGCCCCATCCTCGAGTTACGCGCCGACGGGATACCATTCGCGCGGCGGGTCGTCGCGATACAGCGGATATGGCTACGCCTCGTCAGGGTCGTCCCCCGGCTACGCTCCAAGGCCCGTCTATGACACTGAGGATGACGGTGACTACACCCATACCCACACGCCTTCGTCCGTTGCGGAGTCCGAGCCACACTTTGCAAGCAGTGGTTATTCCGAGGCGGCCTTCGTCATTGAGCCGTCCGATTCGGGGTCCGAGGCGTCTTATTCTGGGGGCCATAGCTCGTACGACGACGCCGAGTACGAGTCCGGTGATAGTAGATCGGGGTATTCAGGTTCAGAGGGTGACAGCGTTTATTCCGAGGGAGCGGACGATGAATACGATGACGATGATGACGGAAGCTACTCCGACGACGGAGGTTATTATTCCGATGACTAGATAACATTTGCCGCCTGCGTTTGTTTTTTGACTTGCCATTAACGCTTCTCGACTTGCTATTACTGTACTATGTAGGTTCTGGCGACAGGCCGAATTGTAATGTTCCTTGGTATCTCATTTTGAGCATGCCGCGAACTGGGAGCGTTAGCGGTCCCCGCAGACCTGATTTGGAACCACAACGCCTCCGGCCCAGAATGGAAATATGCCCGATGGAGACACGGTAATTGGCACAAGCAAAAGATTGAGACAGATCCTCAAGGTCGTTCCTCCGGCTGACACAGGACCCCGGATAATACCGTTCGAGGCTAGGTCCCGAAAACCCAAAATCCGTCAATTTTTGTCCGGACACTTTTTGGCGGGTTTGGGCGATTTTTGTCCGGACAGGACCCAGCCGAGGCTGCCGTAACTGCCCGAAAGGGTAATTTTTGACTCTCACGGCCTCCAAAATCCAAAATTTCTTCCGTCGCGGGTTTTTATGGGCTTTTCGGCGCGCATCTCTAATTGTGAGTGGAACCAAGGGATCTGAAGCAGGTTTCCCTTGAAAATTCGGGTGAAACTTGGGTAACCGATGGGTCGAAGTTTGAAAATTTTGTCCGGTTTGGACCCAGCATTTTGGCCAGCGACCCCCATTTTTGTCCGGTTTGGACCTGGGTTTGACGTCCAAAATCTCAAATTTTGTCCGGTTCCGGACCTGGCTTCGAAGGCTATTAACCGGGGTCCTGCTGACACCCAGTGATATTCGGGAATCAAGTGACCCACTGATTAATCAGGTGAGTGAAATTTAGTGATTGAAGGCATAAGTATCCTGGCAGCCAAGTGGTCGAGCATCTTCCTGAGTTATTCACGTGTAGAGATGGAAAATCGCTTGAGCGGAGAATGACTGCTGAGTGCCCTCGTACAGCTGCAGAGTCTTGAGTATTTTGACTACACATCTTCTTGGATGATGGAATGTTATTGCTTGGCGACTTTATCTTGAGATGTGTCCATCAAGCAGATTCAAGGACCCTTCGAAAAAAATTCATTGCATTTCGTTCAGCTTGCGAGCGTTAACGTTCTTGATTTTTTTTTGAATTAGAGCTGTTTGGCAACCACGAAAGTTCAAAAATCAGTTAAGAAATGGCGCTCCACGTTATAAAAAAAATGGCCTGTTTTCAATTGAAAACAGCGCTCCACAAGAGAGAAATCCACGGTCTGGAGTTAAGAGAGATTTGGTTTTTCTGCGGTTGCCAAACAGCTCTATTCATATGTTTTCTTTTTCTTTCTTCGCTTTTGAACTTGTTAACGTGTGATTCAGCTCAAGTTCGTGCCGAGCCCGCGAAAGTTCAGCTGACCCACAGAAACATTGAGATTCGGAGCTCGTCGTGGCGGACGTTCGAGATGGTTCGTGGCGGACGGTTCATGTCGGAACCGGTGTGACGCGGAGTCACACTTGCAGTGTAGTCTAGTGTAGTCACCGTGAAATGTGACCATTCATCAGACGTCTGTCTCCATCCAACCACCACCTTGTCTTTCGTCGGTGGTCCAATACCAATTCGCCGCCTGTTCTGCGTGGTCCCTGGTGTAAGCGCAGCATCTGCAAACGAGAGGTAGGTCCATGCAGGCTTTACTAATGCCACTTGTGCTGCACAGCGTCTTTACAGTTTCCTCTGGTTCTTTTTCGACCCCGAGGCATCGAATAATCTCCGCTACCTACTCCTTGGGCGATGGCATATTCACAGCCCTTCCCGTTGGCCGCACCGCAGGCCCCAAAGGTCCAGGCGCCGTCGTATGGCCCTGACCTTAGTGTCCGCCTCATATGTCCAGAGTGCCGAGACCCGAACCCCCAAATTGCGGAAGAGTTTGGTAGCGGAGACCTCGTTTGCAGCAACTGTGGCTTAGTCCTGGGTGACCGTATCGTCGACACGCGTAGCGAATGGCGGGTAAGCCCCGAGTGGCACGGTTCCAACGTGTTTTTTAACGTGACTCGATCCTAGACTTTTGCCAATGACGAAGGAGACGACCCGTCTCGTGTTGGTGCGGCGTCCGACCCCCTGATGGAAGGCCGAGAGCAGCTAGATACTGTCGTCAGCTTTCGTGACGGCGGGTCAGGGATGGCTCGAGAATTGCAGCGTGCAGCATCCCGCGCTCAGAGCTCCCGCGCCGAGCGCAATCTCCTTACCGCGTTCCGTGATATTTCCAGCTGGTGCGATCAGTTCTCCCTCCCGAAAACGATCAGCGACATCGCGAAACAGTTGTATAAGCGCTCGGACGAGGAGAAGCTGTTACGCGGGAAACCCCTGGATGCGGTCATTGCCGCCTGCATCTTCATCGCATGTCGGCAGGCTCACGTTCCCCGGACGTTCCGCGAGATATGCAACCTGACGCATGTGTCGAAGAAGATCCTTGGGCAGTGCTACAAGGCCCTCGAGCAGGCGTTCAATCTCACGCCAGGTGCATCTGCCACGGCGTCTTCCCCCGCCCCCTCTTCTGGCCCCGAAAACATGCTTGCGCGGTACTGCAACCACCTCGATCTGCCTCCGAACGTCCAAGCTATATGTTCGGACATCATCGTCTTGGCCCGGAAGCACGGAATCGCAGACGGGAGGAGTCCGGTGTCCATTGCCGGCGGCGCGATCTTCTTCACTTGCAGCCTCCTCGGCAAAACGAAATCGCTGCGGGACATCAGCGCCGTGGCCGGGGTTAGCGAGGGTACGATCAAATTGGTCTACCGCCTGTACTATAACGAGAAGGAGAAGCTGGTGAAGAAGGAGTGGATTGACGATGGCAAGGCCGACCTTTCGCGGCTCCCCTTTGAGGCGCCCCGGTAGTGATGTGCAGCTGGGCGTCTTATGACTTGTTACTTTGTAAATTATGGAGGAAAATAATAATATGCTGCACATGTTTTGCGAGGCGGGCAAAGATTAAGGATACAGATTATGATTATGATACACTAGAACAATAGAATACAACGTGAATCTACGATTTAGAGAATAGTGTATCGATCTGAGTTTTGTACTGCTCCTCGACTGCCTTTCGTCGGATGTTGCCTTTCGTGGCGGTTCGCGGGAGTGAGGAACGAGGAACAACAATCACCATGTCGGGCGATGTTATGCGCTCGTGGATATATCGTCGGGAGTGGAACTGCCGCGTCTTCCGTATAATCTCAACTCTCAGCTTTTGGTGTTCCATATCCGTTCCCGGCTCTACCACGAGAATCGGATTAGGACGCCCATTGCCAACGACGATGCATTCCGAGATGAGGTTTCCGCACATGGCGCGTGCGTTGTCTTCGATTGCTCTAGAAGAACAGGCTGTCAGTGCCGTTGGACATGCGAATGGCGTGGCATGGAGCCTGCTTACTTGGTATTACACCGCAAACTGCTCTCGGATTTGATCCAGTCGTCGTCTCTCCCCTCGGAGACATAACAACCCGGCGTAACTTCGCGGAAGAGATCGCCAGTATGGAAATCTCCATCTGGATGTCGGAGAGAGACGTCTGGACAGTCTCCGGACTCCGCGAGCACAATTAATTCGAGTAGTCTGGCCGTCGAGACGTGGGCACTTGGTGCTTGCGTAGGGGCAATGGGCGCAAATTTGTACGCTACGCCCTCGGTCGGACATAGAAGACTAGCATTCGAACCGGAGCCTCCGATTGACACTAGGAGCGCACCGACTTCTGTGCTACCGAATACGTTCTAGTGTCCTCGTTAACCTAATTTGTCGGTTGGGGGCAGCGAATCCTACTCACTCGTAATTTGATTCCTTGGCTGTACGCCCAGCTTTCCTCTTCTCGTGGAAGGGGCAGACCGGTATACATTATTTCGTCCAAGCCAACAAGCATATTGAGCAGCTTGGGATCGAGCCGGGAATTCCGAAGATGATTCGTCAAGAACGAGCCAAAGATGTTGAGTCGGTTAAGTCCACCATGATGAATCATATCGATGAGCTGAGCGGATGTATATGGGTTTGCTACAGGTTGGATGATGCAGGCATTGTGTTGAAGGAGGCCGATTAATACTAAAGCATCAGGTTAATACAGAGTACCGAAAGATCGATTCAAACTTACAGAAATTCTGGAAAATATGGCACATGCTACCGCTAGGAGGGGATCAGCGGGGTGCTTATTACGAATTGGAGAAGTAGGGCATACCCCCAAATAGCGACATCGCGTTGACCCTGTTCTCTAGGTGCGCAAATTTGATAAGATTTGCGAATGGTCATGTCCAGCCATTTATAACTGCAAGGTACGAGTTTGGGACTTCCGCTCGTGCTACCAGAGGTGTGGAAGTAGAACGCAAGGTCGTGACCCTGCACTGCGGCAAGGGGAGGTAAATCGAGCTGGCTTCGACCAGCGGCAGGGCCGATAGACGCCGCGCGGTAGATAGGGAGGGGCCAAGTCCGTAGTGCAGATTCAAATGGATCTTCGTAGATGAGGGCCCTCGCTCCAGTCTTGTTCAGCAATTCCAATATTACCTCGGCATTTGGAAGTCGCAGGCTAAACAGTTGCGGGATGAACCCCGCTCTTGAGACGCCATAGAGGTTCAGTACATCCTTGTAACTGTAACCACCAATCCTAAAAGAGGTCGTTTAGAGCCAGAAGGCGAGCGAAGAGAAGCTCACTGACCAAAGGCCAACTACCGATCGTTCAGGGATGCCATCTTGACGAAAGATCCGTGACCAATGGCTGGCAGTTAATTCCACATCCATAAGAAATTGTTGATAGGTGATTTCTCGCCAAATGGGCGTTGCACCTGCCGCATCTGACTGCGGGACTTTGAAAGCAGCTGCAGACGGGCAGCGAAGTGCACTCGTCTCGAGGATGGTAATGTGAGTCCTGAGCATGGGGAGTCAGAAGTGAGGTTTTGGAGAGATGGAAAAGTGCCGACCATTTATACTGTACTTGCTGTACAGAATAATTAAGCGATCCACAGGGCCGGGGGCGGTTAGATGGGAGGAGACATTGGCGCGCCGTATTGCCTCGTAGGCCATTGATCTCCGGGTGAAACGTACATTACCAGGTACAATCTGAACAGATGAATGCCTCATCCAGTCGGAAAACCCGGCCGGGGGTGGCACGTAGTCATCTCTCCAGATTCGGAACCGTTAAAGCGACGAAGAGAGTTAATTGACTCGGAAAGCGATGCTGACTCGTGGCGCAGAGTTGTCTAGAATGTTAAGAGATTCAAGTTATGGAATAGCAGATATATCAATCCTGCTAACGTCATTGCTGCGACGCGTACGGAGTTGAACAGTGATCCAGGAAAACCTGAGTACGAAGGTCAACACGGGTCCAGTATTGCTGCTCGGGGCATTGTAAAGAGTCGATGGAGTTGGTCGACAACTTCCGGAGTGATGTCTGACCCCTCGAACCTTCAAAGCGAAAAAAGCTTAATTTCTGGCGTCCGGGGAGGCCTGCGACCGTCGATCCAGGGAGTCAATCTGGGGAGACCCAAGGGATCTGACTCGTTCCCGCATACGAATACACCTAAAACATGTTTGATTTTCCGTCACCGACGAGTCAGTTGGTGGGGGTAGCCGTCAAGAGTAAACATCAAGCATGTACAGCCACGCATTCGGAACCAAATCCAAAATTAAGACAGTTAATTAAGAGGCGATCCTGTTCAACGGGACGGCTTGTTGGCCGTCATTCCGCTAAGTGGAAAACTTCACGCAAAAAGCTCGACGTTCGGCTTTGTATCCCGAAGTGGGACCGGAGATGAACTACCGAGTGAGTGAGGAATGAAGAGATCCTTGGATTTTCTGGCTCTACAAAATGGAGATTCAGGCCCCATCGTTGAACCTGTTCGCCGTTAACATGGCCGGAAAACTATCCCCTTGATATGTATCCCTTTTGACAATTAGAGGCGTCTGACAAGGAAAATCTCGGTAACTAGATGACATTTTCAGATGGCCATCTACATACCACTAGGTTTAATACACTTTAGTAGCGGGCAAGGTCTGTGCATTGGTTATCATACATCTCAGAAACGGACGTCATCATGGTCCCAGCCCTTGCCAGCGGCAACAGTCTGGGTCAAGAAATCCACCCAATCGTGGGTCGCGGGACGCCACTGTCGCGAATAGTCCGTCCGGTTGTCGTCCGTGAAGAACCAATTCTTGTGGTACATCATTCGTGTGACACCATTGTGGAAGTCGAGACTGTGAACGACCATGCTAACGCGATAGTGTGGATGGAGCGCCACGCCGCTTGCTCGCCCGTTTTCGATGTAGGTATCGAAATCATCGATCACTTCCTTCATGTCTATATCGTACATGCGATGACCAGGGTCTAGCGCGGCGATGCGCAGTTCAGACATGGGCACGACTTCGGCACTGACTACACGAAATGCAGAGCGCGCTTTGGTCCGCGAAGATATGCTTGGGGCAGCGGCCATCCGGATGTAAAATACTCATCAGACTTCCTACAGATTTCTTGAGTTCACTTGAATGCACTTGATCTCGCTTGAATTGGGCCAACAAGTGCGCAAGCTACAAGCAATCAAGCCAGGTTCGAATCCCGCACAAGTAAAAAAAAAGTTTTTTTCTGTGAAGTGCACCGTTGGTTTCATGCAAATTGGAGCAACTTTTTCTGCCAAAAATATTGGGTTCAGGCGGAAAAGCACATTCAAGGGCATTCCAGTGCCAAGAAATCTGTGAAAAGGCTGATGCTTGAGGGGGTGTTTGGACGGGATTCGTAGGCGAGGGGTCGTCCCAGAGTCCTTGTGCACGCAGAAGAGACATGCACAGGAGGGGCCGGTACTTGAGGACCCATTCGTGCTGGAACGAGATTATTTTTGAACACGCTAAGTTAATTGAACTTACCAGCAAAGGATAGACTGCTTTCGAGGGCAAGCTCACCGCTGGACCCGCTGAGGCAGCGTCTATTTCGTCTATCTCCTGAGCCATGGATGTTTGGGCATCGTGACTTTCACATCGGCGTTTATGCTTCGACCAGTCCTTTTTCTCTGCGGTACATTACGATTAAAAGTAGCACAAATGCTGGAGGTAGGGACCCACGACATCGAGCATCGCAATAACGTACACTGTAGAAAGATTGAAGGGAGGGAACAGAGGGTGAATAAGCCCCTACATGTTACATCGGCCACACGTCTTGAATTTTTCTCCTTGTGGCATACTCGACTCTGGCCTGAGACAGTTCTGGACCGGGATAATGAAACGACGTTTTGGGAGAAAGTAAAATTACATACGGCGCATTGGATGAGCCGATGGCTACAGTTTTTATGAGCTGCGAGCGCACAGGCATGTTCAAACCCAAGCCTGAGAGGCTCTTACCGAAGTTTTGGAGCACCAATGTTCATGTTCAACCTGTACCTTGAAAGACTTGAAGGGGGATCGAAAATATCGCAAGTAGAGAGGAAGGGTTCTAGCAAAGCAAAGAGTCTCAGTCACGAACAAAAGAGAGCGTCGATCAACTTGAAGGTTCATCGTTCAACTTGAAGGTTCAACGTTCAACTTTCGGTCCGGCCCGGGAACGCCGAAGAAAACACACGCAACGCACCCCTCCAAAACTCTTGCTACTCTCCAGCTGAATCGGATGCATGGTAAACTCATACCGGTAATTTTGGAATTTCAAGTTGCCGCCTTACAGCGTCTTCGAACGGCATCGCCTCCTCGACCGGCTCCTTCATAAACGGACTCACACCAAACGTCGCGGAATTTCTCAGAGGAACACAACCAGACAAACCCGTCTTGCTAGGAAGTAATGTTGCGAGTCAGATACGTACAGCCTTATCTCGACGGGTGTCTGAAGCGCATCGGTCCTTTTAATGCAACGACTCAATCTACTGTATGCGATGTGGACACAAGAATGACTCGGCATTTTCTGTGAAACCAGTTGTTTTGGCTCAGTACAATCTTCCACATCGGCGCTCGAACACCGCTGACAGCGTTTTCTTTTGACAGCAAACAGCCCTTTCGACTTGTCTGCCAAAAAAAAAGCCGATGAGTGATGACGGCAAATCTCGCGGGAGGTCAGTTTGACCTACGCTCATAAAATCACCATCTCTAAGTCAGTTGATTATGCTCCAGTAGTTCTGCGACGTCGTTCTTGCACTCCTATTCATTCGGTTTTTTTTTTGCCTTCGGCTTGGGCTCACGTTCATAGACGTTCACCGATCATTCATGTTGCACTGGCATAACTTGCATTCTTACAGCTAAGTAATGTCATGGCGCAAGTTGTAATTCTCTACAACGCCACAAGAATAATCCCATCCTGCCGTTTGACATCCACTTTCAACCGTAGTTGAGCGGGGAAATGCACGATGCACTCTAGCCAATTATACAGCATACTCACCCGAGAAAGGGGTAGGCAAAGCTGCACACCACCCGACTCGACGAAGCGCTGTCTCATTAATTTTCGGGGCGGTGGTGTCAGATTGAGACAGGCCTTTACTTCCAATTCTTTCCCAACACCAGTGAATGTTCCGAGTACCGCAAGATCCATGTACAGCTGGATTGCTCATAACACAAAATGTCCGTTCCCTGCCAAAATGAGCCGAATTTGGTTAACCTTGAATCCTATGCATTATGGGCAATATGTATTATGAACACCCCTCTACAGTGACAAAATGCATATCAGTGGATCCAGAATCCTATGAGGCCCCGGGAAGCTGCACCAAGGGGTTGTCCGGAAAATTCGTCCAATTTGGCCTCAAAAACCTGACTTTCAGAGCCTAAAAAACCTGAAATCGGACAAGGGTCGTCACGGGTCACGGTGTTACCCACTACTGCAGAAAATGTCACAAAACACATGAATTATGCGAAATTTGGGCGCATCGACTCGAAATCACTTTCTGAGCTTACGAGGATGCTCTCCTCGGATGCCATGACGCGTGCCAGAGAGTCTGGAAATATTCTTGAGATTTTGCTCAAATTCTGGTCCCAGAGGGAACAATGGCCGAGCCAAGGACCTGCCTCTTTAGTAAGGTGCTTCTTTTCGCCCATTTCGGCTTGGCGTCTGTATGATACATCCGCTGTACGTATGTAGGGGTAAATTGCTACAGTTTTTCCTGCTCGCCGCCTTTCCCTCTCCCCTCTCGACCTCCCTGGCCTCAAACCTATGCCGAAGGACGCCCCCAAGACGCGTAAACCGAAGGGTCCGCCCCAATACAAGGTCCGCTTCGCGACTGTCTCCGAGAATGGCGCTGCGCAAGGCCGAAAGGTATCGTCGGAACGCGAAAACACGACCGTCCCGGCGCGTAGCCTTGCCTCAGATATCCCACTGAGCGAGCTCTGGTTAACCCAAGAGCAGAAAGACGTGATCAACGCCCTCCAGATTGTGGATTGGTTATTTTGCGTGAATGGAGATCAAGAGGAACAGTCGCAATATGACGCAGCGGCTTGTATGGCGTCTCACGGGCTTGATTTGGACTCGCGGGAGGATAAAAGCAACCGGTGGAGTGTCCGGTGGTCAACGAGCACGAAAAAGGACGCAGGTAGAATCCGTCGTGTCTTGCTTCAGTGGTGCGTCTTGAAATCAACGAGTGGGATGTTTTCTGACTTTCTTTTTCAGCGACTGCGGATATGATCATCGTCAGGCTGGTACGAAGAAACGTAGGACGGCGGTGGATTTTACCGGTTGTTTAGCACACGCCGAAATCACATATGTTCTGGACACACAAAAAATCCTACGTGTTCGCGGGTTCCTGGAACACAATGAGCAGTGCAAAGTGGCATTAATGGCTCGCATACCTCCCCTCCCCCTTCATCCCACTGTTTATCGACAGGCCCTGACACTTCTTGCAAGCGGGGTATCATTGACCGATATCCAACAACGAAATCAGGAATGGGTCAAGGCCGGTGGCGATGGACTCATTCCGAAGCACGGGCGCGACTGGAAACATCGATGGCTACTTCAGCGACACGATACACGGTCGCTGTATCGCCAATTCAGTCGAATGCACGGCGTAAAGATTTCCGAGCAGCCTCACATCAATCTCCACGAATGGCTCGATCCCTCGTCCCGCCAATACAACCCCACCCTCGCTGCGGCAATCTTCCATTATTCGGCGCGGGCCACAAAAGAAGACAGGCTTGAGGTTTGCATTGCGACCGACGAAATGAAGGAGGCCGCTTGGAAATATGGATACCGATCCCAGATTGTCGTAGACGGCACTTTTGGCGTTTGCGATCGCCGACTGTTGTTGTTCATAGTCATGGGTATTGACGAGAACAAACGAGGTGTACCATTGGCATTCCTATTCTTCTCAGCCCCCACCGGAAATCAGCAGTCGTCTGCGGGATACGACACCAACATTCTCGCGAAGCTTCTCAAAGTCTGGCAGGAGTCGCTCGAGAAATTCAAAGGGGGCAAATGCTTCTACGTCCTCGTAGCCATTACGGACACCGATTTGAAGGAGCGTGCAGCTCTTGTTCGCGTCTTCCCCGACATCGTCCTCCTCATATGTAAATTCCATTTGCGCCAATCCTGGCGGAACCACCGAAACAAACTGGTGAAGGGAAAATCAGCAGAATCTTTGGAAGTTAAAGCGCGCCTACGCTTGGTTGAGCAGAGGCTGATCGCGACAACTACCATCGAGTCAGCGGCGGGTATTGAACCGTATTCTTGAGGACGAACGGCGTGTTTTGACAGCGTGGATGGAAACGTCCCACGGAGCTCCAGCCGAACGCGGGTTGCTCCATTTAGCATACCTCTCCTCGTACTGGCTCTCATTCGACCTATGGGCCAGCTGGTCCGACTTCGGCCGGTACACGGCTGCAGGGATTTTGGGATGTGATTTCGAGGGTGTTCTTCCAACCACAAACCACCTTGAGTCGTTCAATGGCCTCCTGAAGCGCAAATATCTTCGTCGTTGGCAGCGCGGCGGCCGCCGTCTGCGACTAGACGTTCTCATCCAGATCGTGGTAACCCAAGTTTTACCCTCGGTGTTTGCCCAACGTCGCATGCTGGCCACCGAGCAATCCCACATCTCCGAATGGATCTTATCCCTACCGGGCGGTCAACAGTTATTGGAACACAGATCTGGTCAGCCTCCCACCGTCTCCCCCGTCGCATATTTTATTCCCGACGTCACCCGAGATGCTGCTGCTCTTCAGCTGCTTCAGAATAACCAACTATCGGCGCCCACCTTCGATGCTGGTGCCTTTTCTTTCACCTGCTATTCGTCATTCGCGACTGAATATGATGCGAGTCCGATCGCATACGCGGTGCAGATAAACATCAATGGTACTGCATCTTGCACTGGCCCGGACTTCACGAAAAATGGTGGTGCATGCAAGCACATCCGGGCCGCCTTGCTCAAGATTGCTGCTCTTCGCCAACACATACCCAATATTCCTGCCATCTTCCTGCCGACGTCAGAACGGGAGGCACGTGTCCTACAGACGAGGTTCACCTTAAACTCTGCACGCGCAGGATTGAGTGCTGTCTCCAGCGTGTTACCGCCCACTATTTTAGCAGCGCAGAAAATTGATGAATTACTGGTTGCTGACGGCGTTGCTTACGCTGGCGAGGGGGCGTCGGATGACGAGAGCGAAGGGAACAACGCAAGTTCCATCGACTCGGACGACGACAACGAAAGTGTCGCAACCGACGCAAGTTTCGACGCTGATGAACTGAATGTCGATAACTTTGTGAGTTTTTATTCTTGTTTCTGGCCTCATCGCTCAATCATGTGCCCCGTTTAGCTCCTCCGCGCCGGAAACTCGAGCAAGGCCGTCGATAATCAAGCCATTGCTCGTGTTTCTTTCGAATTGTCTCGACATGCTCCTAAAATTCAGGAACTTGCTAATTGTCTCCGCGAGGTCAAGGTGCACTCCCCGGATCAGCGCGCACAATTGTCCTCCTTCCGCCAGCCTCTTCAAGACCTTCTTACTCAACTTGACCGACTCTCCCTCAATGAGCAGTCGGATTTACCGAAGGTCCCGCCCGTCGCACCCCGCACACCACCACCGTTGGGTTTGTCAACTATTCCCTTGGCCCCATCCCCGGAGCGACGTTGTCAGGAGAGGCAGGACTCGTACAGTTGCCACTAACTTCTTTTTTTTCGTCCGAGTATTGGTTGTTATTGATACGCAAAATATAAACTGCTTTGGAGTGGTTGCTTCCTCTTGAACTGCGCATATCTATTTGAGTTCACCTACCAGTGTTAGCTGCGTAAATTTGCGGTAAAGTTGGGAAGCCTTTATTGCATTCCAGGGCCGAATCCCGTTGTGGGAAGCCTTTTTGTTCTTGAACACCAATACTCTGTGTCTATCTCATCGCAAATTCTACACACTCTACTCTTGCTACGCCCCCAACCGGTAATAGAGTCTCAAAACCTAACTCGAAGGTAAAGGATGAGAACCGCTGATCCGCAGCCCAAAACGGACCGACAGGTCGACACACAGACCAAGAGACAACATCTAGGCGTGCAGATACGGAGGAGGCACCCGATAACGACCTACTTATCAGAAACTTAAATTTGTATTCCATTACCCCGCGAGTCTTCGTCCTCGCCGGGAACAAAAATCTTCAGAGATCGGCGAGAGACAAAGAATACTTGAGAAATTATCTGCTTCAAGTAATATATATTTAGTGGCATTTATTTGTTCCCTGTAATATTTACCGCACTGTAAGTAAGGAAGACTACGTATATGTACAACTGTTAAATCAGGCTATTGAGCAACAACCTTAAGTTCTCCAGGGGTGCTCAAATTGTTACCTGCCTTAAGACTCCATGGTTCGCCATTATTGGGTGCCAATAGTTCATTAACAGCTGTTGAATCTGGCTGCAACTCGCGCGGAGTCGAAATAGGGGCTTCGCACTTGTTCGGCTTATGCGCTGTTCCGTCCGCCCGGTTTTATCCGGTGGGAAAAGGAATCCATCATGTGTCGTCCCAATAGGGCAGGTCCTTGTCTCGGCTTACATTCCGTCCCAGAGCCCTCAAAAACCTGAAAGCCGGACAAGGTTTGGCAAATTTTGGCCTCAAAAACCTGAGTTTCGGACAAGGAAATGGCCGATTTTGGACCTCAAAAACCTGAAATTTTGGACAACCCCTTGGTGTAGCTTCCCGGGGCCTATCCTATGCGTTATGCGAAATTTTGGCAGGTATGCATTATGAGGTTATGCATTGTGAGCAATCTGACTGTAGAATGTCTACGACGCGAATATGTAGTGTTACAATGATGCGGTGTACAAAAATGAGTAGTGAGTAGTGAGTGTGTCAGGTCCAAATCTGTCTATCCCATACAAGTGCAGCGAATCGAATAATTTACCATCAATGTACAGTCACCCGGTCGACATCGCATGCGACGACGCCCTATGTCGCAGTTGCATGTGCGAGTGAAAATTCGCAGACGCGCGCGAGCCAATCGGCGATGCGGGTTCCCCGTCCAGATCCATGTGTCGGAAATACATGTCCATGTCCCCCACATCGAATTCGGACGGCGACATCTCGCTGGGGTGAATCCCAGCCCCTCGCGGGGCCTCTGCTGCCGTATTGATATCCGGTGGCCTGGCGCCACCGTTAATGCGATATGTGCGCCGCCGCCGCCCTTTCCGTGCAGTGCCCGTGGCGGCGCCAACCACTGGTGGTCGCGGCGGGCCGCTTCGGACGGCAAAGTGGGAGAGAGAGCGCGTATAGGGTGAAAGTGTGTGATTAGAGTGCGAGAGCATGGATAACGCGTGTATGGAGTGCGCTGTGAGCGGCTGTGGCTCCTGGTAGGCCGAAGACGGCGGAGTAGAAAGGGAGAGGGAATGCGACGGGGAGGGTGAAGTTGAGCGCGAGGAGGTCGGTGAGGGGAAGGAGGCGAAGGCGGCCGAAAAGGGATTGTGCGGTAGCTCTGGGCGTGAGCGAGATCGAGGAGGGTGCAAGGGAGCTGGCGCTTGGACGTGCACCTGCGGCTGAGATTGAGAGTGATATATACGCGGCCGGAGGATGGTTCCGCCTCCCACAGCAGGTATACGCTCGTACTCGGGCTCATCACCTTCAACGCTGTTATTGCTAGGAGCCGACGCTCCCCATTCAAGGACATCATAGGTGGTGTCCAAGTCATCCGTCGCCACCGAGTCCTGCTCTCGCTCGGATTCTGCGAGGTCGGCAAGTCCTCGCGTGGGCGCAAAAAGGCTTTTGAACCCTCGGAAGACACCTTTCGCGGGTATTCCGTCAGGCCGGAGGCCGTAGGTGGGATCGAAAATGGGCTCGTCGTCATTATTGACAGCAGCAGGGGGTGGAGCAGGTGGTAGGGTTCGGCGGGTGACATTCGTTCGGGAGATGGAGGCGGTTCGCGGCATCGGGGGAGGGGAGGAGTTGAACATACTTACGTTGTGTCGAGTTAGACTGGGGGGCGCACTGTTCGCGATGCGGGGCTCGGGATTTAATGCACCAAGGTTACGCTGTGTGAGGCCCGAGGTCGGAGTTTCGACCTTGGCTCTGACCCACTGCTGGCTAAGACGGTGGATAATGCCAGGGAGGTCTTCGCGGAACATTTGCCGCAACTGGCCCTCGATTTCCCGCTGGATGAACATCTGGATAACAGCAATCGAGTCGAACGTGCTGTTAATATCCACACTCTGCAACGGGTCGGTCTTGAATACAAGCGTTATGCCCTTTTGCTTCGAAACCACGAGTACAACGTAGGAGCTAAGCTTGAAGTGTGAAAGACGGAGGAGCATTGGCACCACAAGGGCCTGCTTCGCGGCGAGCATTCCGCGCGAGCCTGCCATGAGGTGGATATCGGGCTGCTTGTGATTCAGGGGATTGGCCTGCACTTTCGTCTTGAGAACCAAGTGTGCGTCCCCTGCGTATGTGAGACGGAAAATACCACGGAATTGGTCCATAGTGAGGTCCCCTATGTCACGGATCTCGAGTTCGGGCGGCTGAACTCTATATGAATTGTCCGTTCTTTGAGCAACAATAAATATACATGCCTGGGTCCCCATCTCGAGCTCAACGACCTCAATTGTATCGGCGATGATTGGGGGCTTGTTTCCCTTGTTTAGAGCAGTATTGAGCATCTGGATTGCATCGTAGTGGAACTGGTCCGAGAATTTTGGCCATCCGAACGTGAACGACATCGCAGGGGAAGATTTTCCCCGCGTCAGACGTGAATTTTGGTCGGAGGCCTTTCAGGAAGAGTTAAATGCTATCTACCGCTTCGAAGGTTCAGCGGGACATAGGCTCATCGTCGTAGAGATACACCCGTCTGCTCCCGAACGGGAAATATTGGGCAGGGTATTAGCTTTTGATCGAAACAGGGCCAACTTGGATGCCGAGACGTGCCGTGTCCCGGCACGAGGTGCTGACCGTGCCGCGGCTCGGCATGACCATTGCCGTCTGACTCGAACCTTGCTTCCTTCTGGCATCGTGATACTTTTCTTCTCTATCACTGGTCTGTTTCGGCGGCTATCGTCGAAGGGTTTCTATTGATTATTGTCGTCCATCCGCGGCGCACCTCAAGTCACGGAATTCTACTCCTGGCGAGGAAATACCCATCGATTGTAGCGATATCTCGCTTGAATCAAATGCAAGAAACCGGCAAGGGGCTTCTCTTGAAGGCTGAACCTATCGCTGCTGCGTTTCGCAATGAAGTACAGCAGTCTCTAGCCAAGGCGACGCGTCGCCCGCGTCTTGTTGGCATTTTGGCTACCTCCTCTGCTCCAAGCAAATTTTACGCCGAGTTTACCAAGAAGCAATGCGAGGATCTCGGCGTCGATTTCGTGCTGAAGACAACTGGTGCAGCCGATACAGGCGATCTTGGGGAAGGCGAAGGTGTCGAGGAAGCCATCATCCAAGCAAACGAGGACGAGAATGTAGATGGAATTATGGTATGCATTGCTCAGGATATCCCGTGCCGCAATAAACGTTTTTGTACAGGTGTATTATCCGATTTTTGGCGCACAGCAGGTTTGTTTGTTTCGCTGGTGACTTACACTATGCATAACACGCTTCCAGGACCATTATCTGCAGCAAGTACGCGTCGTTTTGTTTTCAAGAACCGCGCCGCATAACTCGGGCATAGGTCGTATCCCCGTACAAAGACGTCGAGGGTCTGCACTTTAAGTTCCACTACAACCTATACCACAAGTAGGATTGATCAAACGCGTCGAGATACGTGCCAAGCTGACCGATCCACGCAGCATCCGCTTCATCGAGCCGCAGTCTTTAATCTCATCGGGCGTCCCTTCCGCCGCGTCCGCGGGCGTACTGGAAAGCGAAGAGCCCCCGCCGGGGACCGTCAAGTCCATCATCCCGTGCACCCCGCTCGCGATCGTCAAATGCCTCGAGCACGTTGGCGTGTACAACAAGATTCTGCCCTACGGCGACCGCGCGTACGGACGCACGATCACCGTCATCAACCGGTGCGCCCCTTTGCGAGCATTCATTAACTGCGGGCTCACCAAACTCAAATAGCTCGGAGGTGGTCGGCCGGCCGCTCGCAGCCCTGCTCGCAAACGACGGCGCGCGCGTCTTTTCTGTCGATATTGATTCAGTGCAGGTGATTGTTCCCGGTCTTGACAAAACACGGAGATTAACGCCCGAGACCACTCAGGAATATACGAAACGACCGGGAGTTGCGGCCGCGCGGCGTTATCATCCTCGGTACGTCGTCCATCCCAGCACGAATACGCTGCAAGAGTGCCTAGCGATTTCGGACGTCGTGGTATCTGCGGTGCCCACCGCGTCGTACAAGGTAAAGACCGAATGGCTCAAGGACGGGTGTGTCTGCCTGAACGTCGCTGCCGACAAGAACTTTGAGAAGGATGTGAGGGAAAAGGTATTAAAAAGATGATTCTAATCTCCTCGTGTTGCTGATTTATTTTCCTTCTGAGGCGTCGTTGTACATCCCCGCCGTCGGAAAAGTCACAATTTTGATGCTGCTGCGGAATCTGTGCGCTCCGTTCTCATTCCACGACTGCCGGGAAGCTCAGTTCTTTTAAATCAGATTGCGATTGCAGCAATACAAGGGGATTGAAATAGATGCGTCCCATTAATTAGTTCTAAGTTGTATTGATACAAAAAAACTTGTCGTCGTCCGACGCTACTTCTTGAAGAAATGGGCCTCAGTGATGTCGCGCAGTCCAGATGGAGTGCTTGCGCCAGACGGGGGGAACATGGGGGTGACAGGGGTGGCCACTCCCGATGCCTCATCCTGCAAGAAGCGCACTCTTTGCCGGTGAAGCTGGGAAAATAAATGTCATGACATCACTCGCAGTGAGACAAGCATGTGGGCGCTGACCTGCGGAAGCTTCGGGATGAGGACGAAGACCAGAGCGGTTATGTTCACGGCGAATAGCCATGGATTGTAGTTCGTGTAGTGAGTGGAGACTAGGAACCTAAGAATAGAAATAACTCCGCTTAATTAATGTCTTGTGCCTTGAATTTTGAGCACCCACAGCATGATAGGGAGGATGAAAAGCCATTTCTTCGCGGGTGTGTATTGTGCACCGTCGTCAATTTGCTCCCACAGCGTTAGGTCGTCGTATGCGCCGCCATGCAGGTCGTTCTCGAACGGAATGCCGGTCACCCAGTGAAACATGAGATATGAGAGCTAGAACCCCTTAGCATTGGCAAAAAGGAAAGAAATGAAAGCGACGCACAGCAAGATAAAAGAGATTGACTAGCGTCCAGCTGATTTGCGGGGTCATCCCTGGTAGGAGGTCGATTACCAGTTTGCCCAAACAAATGAGGACTACGTGGATGAGCCATGCGCCTGATCTGCGTTCACATTGGGGTAACAGGACCTGCTGGCTCAAGGCACACCTTTTGCGTTCACCCAGTCGGCGTTAATATTAACATACGCGCTTCGATCCAAAACTTCCTCGACTGAGCGGTCCCCAATGTGCTCGACCTTGACGATGCTCCCGCTGCGTCCTCGGGTTTTAATTTGCTGCGGTGCAACGTCGATGCCCAGCGCCGGGAGTTTGATTGTGGTGGGACGATTCATAGAGATAGAATGCGCAATGCCGCCGAACGTGGGCTAAAAAGGGAGAGTGTCACGATGTGACAGTCACACTACGGCTTTGAACTAGCCGCCGGAATACATCCAATCTCCATGGTTCTACTGCACTTTTGCACCCTCGTCCCTGAAGGAGAGTCAAGCATCGCCGCAATCCGATTCACAGTCCCAATTCGCGTGTCTTTCATTCGCGTTTTCCCCACAGGAACGCGTCCGTTCGCTCCACACTCGCCTGACCTCGTCGCGTGTGTTTAACGCTCCCTTTCCGCATAGACGAGCTCATTCATTTGCATGTGCCGCAGCTGCACCGAGCCCGATGCATTCTTCCTTGATGTATTTTTCAATGCACACCCGACGTCAGCAGAGTCCAAGGACAAGCAGCGCGCAGCGAACGCGTTGGTGCCAACCTCCATCGCTTATGCCGGCGGCCAAGTCGATTTCTCAGTCGACATGGGAACTGAGGTGGGTTTTTGGTCAGGGAAACTGCGGCTTTCAATCCATATCTCTTGTGGGCCGACTCGCCGGAATGACTTTGAAGTATCCTCCGGCCAAATTTTTATTTTCTCGTGGGCCGATACATCCGCTGGCTCAGGGATCCTGGAATAAAACTCTGGTTTTATGCTAGACGGAGAGTATATTTCGCAAACCTACGTTCAACTTGTGTTTAGGCTCGAGCGGCATTTATTTCCTGTTTCTTTGAACTGGACTAGCGTCGCCGTTTTCAACTTGCATTGAAAGACTTCCAACACGCACTAATATTTTCACAGTATGCCACACGACTTATGATTGTCAAAGGCGTATTCCAGAGCGTCTCTATAGCCATCTACGGAGAAACTATCTCAGAGCCCGCTCCGGAACCCACCTCTTACGAGCCAAGACCTATCCCTGTTGTCGAGCCCCGTCCCCTCTCCAAGGCAGTTGACCCAGCCAGCATGCTGGACCCCACCCATCTCGCAAAGCAGCTGCTCACTCTCATCCCGGGTTCTCCTCCCCTCTGTCTGGTTATTCGCCTCATGTTCTGTCTAAAACCGTCCAACGAAGACTGGGATCTCCCCGAATTCCCATACCTGCATGCGGATCTGAACACCGAAAATGAAAATGGCGTGTTCGATTTAGACGCGGCTTTACTGTGCACAGCCAAGCCAGTACGGGATGACATACCATACGAGGCGCTCTCGGCCTTTGCTATCAAAGTCGCCACATCCGTCGGCGCAAAGGTACGCATCTATCTTTCCGCTGCTGCGCCGGGTTTAATTTGATAACGGCGTATCTTCAGAGTACTAATCAGGCTTACCTGGTCGCGAAATTGCTTAGCGTCTCGGCGCCGCAACACCCTGACATGGCCCGGACACTGCTGGTTCGTAATTGAGCTCGGGATGTCCTCACACTCACACGGCTGCAGCAACAAGTCGATCTCACGGCGGTCTTTGATGCACGGACCATGGACGAGTCGACATTACTCCGCCTGCTGGATGCCGTGTCCAATGCCGATATAGCGCGGCACCTCAACGCGGAATGGTTCCTGTCCGAACTCGACAAGGTTCAGGCGAGTCCGACGGCCGAAAAATACACCAAAACTGTCGCGCGCCGCCTCAGTTCTCGGATCCGCCAGTGGGAAGCCTTCGAAGACGCGCTGTCCAATCCGGCTGGCGATTTTTTGGCGGCGGCGCAGATGCTTAAAGATGTCGGCCTCGAAGAGCAATCGGTCGGCATCTGGCTCGAGACGATGCTCAACCACCCCAACCTCGCTGCCAAGCTCGCCGAGAACCCCGTTTTGTCGACGCTTCCCCACTCGCATCTGCTCCGGAACGTGCTGCCGACGGACATCACGCACACCGATCTCATTGCGTTTACGCGCGCATATATTGGAGTTGCGAGCGTCCTCGCCGTCTGGGCATGGACAGACAGCTTGGGGAATGACGACTGCCGTGCACAGACGCTCGCGATCGTGCGTTTGTGGCAGAACGCTGACGGATATCGCGAGGTAGGGCTTTACTTGAATCGGATTCATAGTACGTGCTGACGTCCGCTAGATCGTCAACCATCTACTCTTACTGAGGCAGCTTACTCGACGACTTGAGTGGATCACGACGGACAATATCCCGCCCCGCAAGTCAGGTTTGCTTGCTGAGCAGATACTCGCGGATCTGACCAAGGAGCCTCACGCAATCCTGCGGGACGACGTTGTGCGGACGATTCTCTCGCTCGACCCGCCTTTGTCATTCATTGCCGAACATGAGCGGCTCCCAATGCAAAAGGTCGCCTTTGTGGCCGAGGACGGACTCCCTGGTGCGATTTTGGAGCTGACGCTTTCAAATACACATCCGCTTTCCCTCCGACGCTTACGCACCATACGTGTGTCACTCGCGATGATCCATCGCGAACTAGACGATGCTGACTCGAGCGAATGGCGCGTCCTCGAAGCGCTGTGGGACGAAAATACTCACGGATTTGTGGAACGGCTGGTGGACATCTTCCTCGGCGTCGCGGATGACCTAAACGCGCACTTCGTACTCACCCCGCCGCCGCCGCTGATGAACCAAACGTTGGTCAATCAGCTCTTCCATACCGCCGGCGATTTGCTCAGACTGATTGCTCATCTGACACCTACACTCCCGATGACGAGCCGCGCGTTGCGCAATTTGACGGCTAGCCTTGTGGATGTGTTTGCGTGCGCGGAGGAAGCGGCTGTGGTGAACTCACAGTCCGTGATTGCGGCGCGGGACCTGCGGCAGACATGCCTTGATTTGGTGTCCAAGCTGACGCAGCCTCAAGTGTACGCAGAGCCGCGTAAAGCCGGCGCAGAGGTCGTACTCCGCACCCTGCTCGAGCACGGTACGCTCGCCCGCGGCCGCAACCCAATAAGCCATTTGCTGCAAGTACTCGCGCTGATTGATCATGTCCTCCCGCACACGGCTCGGGATGACGACCGCTGGGTTACGTCTGTGCTGCCCAATGTCCTACTCGAGTTTGGCGCCTTCTTCCGTCTCCTCGATCCTGCAAACAAGGCCCACGTTATCAATCGGGTCGTCAAGCTTGATGACGGGGTCATTGGGATTGGCGAATGGCTGCTTATGGAGGAGATGAAGCAGCTTTCTCAGACGCTCGAGACCCTTCACCAGTCGCTGGCAGCGCGCGAGCTTGAGCTGATTAGACATCATCAAGTGTTCCTTGCGCTGCAATTCTTGTACGATCTCGTCGACGCGCCTTCGAGTATATGCGAGTGGTGTATGTCAACGATCTCCTCGACCTCTGAAGTGTCACAGGCCCTTGCTGCTTGTCTCACGACGCTCCTCGACATGCACTTGGTCTCGCCTGTTCTCAACGACCTCACCCGCATCCTTGCCATTCGTGCCGACGCGTTCGATCCCGATCTCAAGTTTGCATTGGTCCTGAGCAGCCTGCGCGCGTTCCAGCACGAGCCCCTCGTTCTGCTGAACGTCTTGAAAGAGCTCCCCGCCGACTCCGACTCGCACCATCGTGAGATGCTCCGACTCGAGATCGGACAGACGCTCTCTGCGTTTGCGCACGCTGATCAGACTACAAAAACCGCCCAAACAGTGCTGTCCATCCTCGTCTGGCTTGTCAACCAGGATCAAGTCAGCTCGAAGATGAACACGCTCTGTGGCATCTCTGCGTCTTCCCTTTCGCAAGTCTACTCAAAACTCGCCGAGACCCTCTCCCCTTCCTCCGTTACTGTTCTCGAAAACGTAAAGAAGACTATTCGGGTGGACGACGATGACGCTATGATCCCCGCTTCGATTGAGCTGCCCGCTCGGCTCGAGCTATCCCTGCATGACGTCGAGGGTCTTCTGCACCCCATCGCATCGCCTCCCAGCACGCCGAAAGGCACCTCAAACACCCCGGACATACTCGGGGTAGTCACCTCGCCAACCAGGCTGCTCCGCTCGCCAGCCGCCACGGGCCTCACCAAAACATACGCCAACAACGACTTCAGACTGCTACGCCAATCGCCGATCGCACGGCTGAACACCAGCAGGCTTCCAAGCATGCACGGTACGTACTAACTACCCAATCTATCCTGCAGCCATTCATCGCGTTCGCGCAACGTACAGTCGACGTAGGTATCCATGGTCACTCGACCTAATCGTCGCTGACGCCCGTCCGTTTATCTTATCCTATCCTTTATTCCTTAATCCATGCCCATGCCGCCGCATGGTGAATATTACAATCCAAAATCAAATCAATACAATAGGACTTTGAGCTTGCATCTGGGTCGCCTGTGCTGGAGACGGGTCCGGGACTCAGCCCGTTCCAGAGCCAGATGCTGCTCCAATTCAATTCTCAATGATAAAAATCGAAAACAAATAATGTGGCTATACCACTAAAAACGCGGCGTGAACGAGGTGGGTGTCCACGGCGCGTTCTTATTGACCTTTTTAGCGACGTCAAAGCGGGATTCGGAGATGGCCGTATTCGGCTATCGCGGTGTATACTACAGGAAGGATGGATGGAACATTGTATATCAATTGGGACGGACATTTGTAGCGTTAAGTATGATTTCCTGTAAAACACGCGGATTGGGACTGGTATTCAATAAAAACCTGTCAACGTTAAAGAGTCGTCCATTAATGATTACATTGTACAGATCAGACCGCGTGCGCAGTTATACACTTGGTAAAGAGATGGTGAGGAGGCCGAAAATACTAGCTGTAGTACAGTCACATTTTCCATGCATTAATGACCGAAGCCATTCATCTTGGGCAACGGCGGGACTTCTGGGACGACAGAGTCCTCGGCAGCATCATGAGCGTCATCATCTTCTTCGCTGAGGAGTTTGGCCGCAAGCTAAATTTATGTTAATTCGTGCTTCATCTTTGAAATAAGAATAGCATACCTTCATGGCTTCTGCTTCATTGGAATAATGCCGTCCGCGTGCACGAACGAAAGCGGCGTGCTTGGCCGCAGCTGCAAACCAAAACAATCAGCTAACGTATAGATGGCCCGCGCGCGCAGACGCACTTTCTTCGTCCATCTCCTCGTCGAGCTCTACTTCTTCGCCCGTCTCACGCCCATCCGCGCGAATCTCCCGTCTCGCTTCATTGGGAAGATTGAAGCTTGTGCTTCTGCTGGAATTGCCGCTCCCTGAGCGCCCAGAGGCACTTCCGGAACGCCCGGATACAGATCCAGATCTTCCTGCGCTGGAGAACGAGGTGCGCCGCGATGAAGGACCAGAACCATCGGCGCCAGTGGGCGATGGGGACATGACGGGAGATGTCGGATTGCTAGATCCGTTCGTCCAGACGTATTGGCCGTTCAAATCCAGATTCGGGATCTCTGCCGTGCACCGATTAGCCATGGATGGACGCCGGGGAGCAAGGATGGCGAACCTCCTTCCACCGTGTCGGTCTCTGCGTTGTATCTGACGTATGGAGTCTTTGGTTCGGTGATCTTCATGAGACTATCCTTCTGGATTTCGGTCAGGGCAAGATTCTCCTCATCCCATTGCAAACTACTGAGCACAGTTGGACTGGAGGATTCGAGTACTGCCGTGTCTGTACTCACTGTCCAACAGGTGCCTGCGGCGTGTCCGTGTTCTTCAATATGCCCTTGGGTTTAGGGTTCGAAGCGGAGCGAGGCAGAGGGGGCAAATGCGGGGGGTCTTGGATGATTTCTGTGGACATGGTGGTTAAGTTCAAGGAGGGAAAGGTCGAGGAAGAGGCTAAATGGCAGAATTCCAAATATAGTAATCCGAACAATTGACGCCAAACACGCGCCTGCTGCGCTCCACCTTGTCTCCACCACACGGCCTAGGCCTAAGGCCAAGTCTCTGCGTGCCGCCGATTTCTCTCTTTGCGACTTGCTTTCACCCACGGCCAATCCTCGTATCGACTCGGCCCGACGCGTCTTCGATACTCCACAGTGACTTTGTCCGATAGTCTTTCTCCTCCCTCGATTTAGGTCAGGAGACAATCAAGACGGCTAAAGCCGTTCCTGAAGCTCCTAATTATTCTGCTGAGTTGAAAAGACGACTCAAGAGTCAAAACCGTAGCTCTCAATCAAGCGAAACACAAAGATTGGCAAGGCAGCTCAATCAAGAGAATTATGTGATGTTCGCCTTAAAATACAGTACCAGCGTACGAAGATGGAAAAATACTGGCCCCTTCATCTGGCTCATGAGTACCCGCCCTTGAGGCTTCTCTGCATAATGGACCGAAAAATATTCTTGGTGGCGTACGGGAAGGTCAAACCTTGTCCTTGGATCCAATCGCAATTCCATTCAAACTTGAAGACCAGAAATTCACTCGGAATTTGTGTTCAGATGTTGCTTCCACTTCAAGATGCGTTACCGTCAGAAGAACAAGAGTAAAAAAATCGCTGGACTCCTCTGGCTCTGTGCGAATCGATTTTAAAAAAAGAATCAGAACCAACCCAAGAACGGATGTTCAAAAAAAAAAAATTGTCCGTCTCAGAATACAAATGACAATACAAGGAATGTGTACACCTATTGAACTTTACTGGCAATGAACGCGGCCGCGGTGCTGGCGTCTCCACCATAAGTCCTGGATGAAGGATTGAGATTCAGAACCAAAGGAATTCAAGCTATGAACGCACAAGTGAGGCGCAAGAATTAAATCGCCATGCAAGCAGATATCATCCCCCGTGTGGCAAATAACCTTCGTATTGGCCGCGCTGATGCCCGCAACTGCCTGACCGTTATCCGGGTCACCCTGATTTCCCCAGCGGTGAGTCGACAGACAATCGCGCTACAAAACAAAAATCCTTACGAAAATGACAGCAGCGTTGATACGGGCAGAGACAGCGGAAGAAAGCTGCTTGGCCGAGTTGTGAACGAGTTGACCGCCTTGACTGTACCCGACAGTGACAATCTTAGCCTGCAAAATAACGTTCAGAAATGATTGGGCCGAAACACGTCGAACACATACGTTCGGACAGGAATTGGCGGCATTCGTCAACTAGTCTCCGGGTTAGCTAGGTGCAACAAATAATGCATCAAACCGCCTACATCCGTAGCCATGGTCGTTGACCCCTGAGGGTCCCCCCCCTCCAAGAATCCAGGGATGCTCGCTGGATAGTCCACACCAGCGAACGACACCGTCTTTCCGGGCAACGCGGTTTTGAGCGCCGCTTCGAGTGGTGGCCCTGCCACAATACCGATCGGAGCTGGCTCCGTGGTGCCGCGGGCGAAAATCACCTTCCCGCCGAGTCAGTACATATTTTGGTGAACGCAAACAAGAATAATGGAACATACCATAACATCTGAACAAGCGGCTCGCCGCTCGACCACTGGGGCCGCAAGAGCAAAAAGACTCAAGGAAACGAAGGGGAGGAGAGAGAACAACATGGCTTTGGTCAGTTCCGTTCTCGACTTGAACCTTTATATGAATGAATTGCACCCGAAGTCGCGTCGGGTGCTGTTAATTTTAGCGGGTCCAAAAGTTGTCAAGGATTATATATGAGGGAAGACAGTAAGAAAACAAAGAATCAGGAAACGAGGATGGTTAGGGATGGTTCGGGTCCACTGTGCATTTTGAAATGGCCACCGCTCAAGCATCGCCAAGATATCCTTGTGCAGTCGCAGGATCCGACTTGCAAGACAGAAAACGAATGGATTGGCGCTTTGCAGCATGAGCGTTTTCAAAGAGTTGACGAGGCACCACATCGAGTTTATACCCGACTGAGGAACGAAACCGGCTTATCAAAACTGTCCAACTTCAAAACGTGGCATAGTACGTGTGTTGGTTACTCGCCTTTATTGTTGGCAACGGCCGTCGCCTCTGCTCAGCTCTGCTCCCGCTCTCATGTTGGAAACCTCGGCATCAAGAAGTCGACGTCTGGCAACGGAGGACAAACGGAGGACACTTTAATAGAGCGCAAGCCAACCGTGAGAATCTGAAGTAGGATCTTCGGGGATGCGATGAGTGATCGCCCGCGCACTTCGGATGATGCTGCGTTCGCTATTCACCTGAAAATGGGCGTTTTTTTCTTGAAGACGTTACAGAGTAACGACTTTACGGCTACCATCTCGATGTCGTACCCGGCCTCTTTTGGCTCTTTGCCGCCGGAACCCCTATATGGAAGTCGGGCGCCGGACGTCGAGGCGGGTGCAGTTAACATCGATCCATGGCCATCCACTTGGATCATCAGCACGGGTCAGCACGTCGTCAGCAACCTCGAAAGTTGAGCCAGGATGCAGTACTAGTTAGCGTGGTCGAGATTTCAACAGACGGCGTCCATCGGCCGGCAAATGCTGTCTTTCCATCGCGACGAGTTCGAGACCTAGGCCTCCCGAGCGTAAAATATCGGAAACCGGCGGCCACCAAAAGGCCTGGCCCGTTATTGAGGTTAGAAACGATTTTAAATCAGGTCAGTTCAACCGTGGGAAACAATCAAGAAGTCCACGTTCAGGCGACAAATTCTCAAAAGACGTATTACACTGCGCTACAGAAAATACATTGCGCTCAGGCAACCTGAGACACCTTTCCGGTCTTAACGTCGAAGATCCATCCGGAAACAGGCGTCTCGGGCAGGATCAAGGGCTGGTTCTTCAACCAAGCCACATCCTCTTTAACCGATTCCTCCAAATCCTTGAATTCTAGGAAGTCTATGGCTTCGACTCGCTTCGCCACGTCGGCATTTCCCTTGGCGGCGTCCTTGACAATCGAGTGTACATCATTGGAGGTGAAGGTCAGCATGCCGCAATCGGTGTGGTGGATCACTGCTTTCTGTTAACTAACACTCGGAATGAAAGTACCTATCCACCTACCTGCAATCTCACGTGTCCCAAGGAGACGCTGGGAAATTATCAGGCTTCGAAGCTCCTCCCTCCTGCAAGACGTTTGTGTTCGTGATCAGTCGGGCCGGACTTGGCGGTAAAGGCACTCACGCTACGCCACCGGCGTTGCGGATGACATGCGCGTCACCCTCCTTGATTTGCAGGAAGGCAGCGGGGCTGGATAAGGGGGTGTTTAACACTAACCTTTCGAGTCTTGTCCGATGACTTACTCGAGACGAGCGTCCATGCAGGTTACTACATAAAACAAATTCGACCCAACATGATCTCGAACGCAGAAAAAAATCGGTAACTGACCTACGATGAGCTTTTTGGCGGGGGGAAGAGCAAGGTTGCCCTTATCGCCAAAGCTAGCGACGTACGGTTCATTGAGCTTCACAAATTCTGTGTGTTGGGGAGACATTTCGGTTGTGAGTAGTAGTAAGTACCAAGCATCCGCTCCGTCCCATTATTATATATGCTCCGCCCGCGGCCCCGATGGCGAGCAATGACGCAATATCCAAGGACAAAAGCACGGTCTCGAGCGGGGTTAAGCTCTCGGAAAGACACTTAAGGCACAAAACAGTCTCCCTTTATGTGCTGCTGCTGGTCGTCGTTCTCAGTTGGACAGTCCAAAATATACCCGAGAGATTCAAACTAATTCCTGCCAACTCATGATAGTTTGTGCCTTTGTCGACGGTAAGCCGGTGGTCGAGAATCGGAACTTCACGGAAGAGTTTGATTGGTCGCGGCGTGAGTACTTGAGTCCCCAGAGGAACCGGAAGGATTTGGAACCAGGACTTTCCCGGAGGGAACTCCGCAATAATACGTACTGCCTCCTCATCCGCCACTTTTGATTATTACTAAATTCATATAATAGAATTCAGTTCGGTCCAACATAAAGCTCCGTTCCAGACGCCTTCAAGCTTCGAAAAATTTGCATGTCCTCTTCAGCAACCATGCTCTCAGTATAATTACTGGAGAAAATGTGGAATGATTGAAGGCGAGCACATCCCACAAGGTTCATGCGGGCGGTTATCGCAGTGGCCGAACCGTGGATGATGTCTCCGAGGAATGCCGCGTTGGAACCAATCGAGAGGGCTTGGAGCTGCGGTAAAAATGCCGCATCTCGGCCAAACAATTCGAAGAAGGGGGACAGGAACTGGAGGGCCGGGTTCGCGAGCTCCAGTTTGACCAGCTGAAGCGCCTGAAAGGCCTGTGAAAGGCGGAGTCTCGCGGGAGGAGCAAGGTGCTGTGAACCGATGGAGAGCTTCACTAAAGGAGGCCTGCACCGGAGGAACGAGTCCAGTACCACTTCATCTACCGACGCTCGAGTTTCGAGCGTCAGGAGAGCGGGCAAGGAAAGGAATAACAAGATGCGTGTACTGGATGCGACACGGCCCAAGTTGGATGTCGATGCAAAGAGGGTGAGACATTGTAGATTTGGGTGGGCGAGTACCTCATAATTGGCTGGATCCTCGAACACTGCGAAGGAGCATTCAGCGAGATTGGGCATGAGGCGCAGTACCTGGAGGCATTCTGGCATCGAGTATATTTCTCCGGTGAATTTAAACAATCGCTGCCATGGAAGGCAGGGGAGGAAGGAGAATGGGATTTCATGTAAGAGCACTTCGTGTAGAAGAGGGATGTGGTCGAAAACGTGGATGGATTCGTCGGCCTGTACAATTGCCCGGTACCCCATGAGGCCAATTCGCAGTTGACGGAGGGTCGCAAAGTCGTAGGAGTGTGAGTCCATCCACCGCAGGTCATCTATATCTGCATGAAGCTCCAAAAAGTGCATCCTTGGAGAATGATTCTGGAACACTTCGACGACACTGGCCAAATCGCCAACCTGTGATGTCTGCAACGACCCGCGGATCCTGACGGAAAGAGCGTTGCGAGTACGACCGAACCAAGTCTCTGCGACTTCAGACAAATGAACGAGGTTGAGGGAGTCGATGTCGATGTAAAAAGTGGCCCAGAGGGCGGAGGTGGAGAGGGCGATCCGGCGCCAAGCTCCACAGATATGTGTGAGGAGAAGTGGAGGAGATCTTGTGTCAACGATGTCCCAGCATGGGTCCTCGAGCTCGCACTCAGTGGGTAAACATTGAAGGAAGATCTCGGTCGAAATCTCTGGTGGCAAAGTTAAAACCGGATAAACTATAGAATCGAGTTGACCGCGTAGAATATGCAGTCGGGCTAGCATGTCGTCCAGGATGAGTTGTTGTTGAGAGGCTGCCAAGCTGAGCTCCGCGAACTGCGTACGCAGAGTATCGTTGAACATGTCAAGCTTGAGTCGGCAACTGCCGAACGAACCAAACTCCATCACCAAATTCGGAAAAAAGTTGTCAGGGCATATAAGGGCTTACGATGCCCACAATCCTTACAATCTTCACAAGCGATAATCTACGTGTGTGACGTTCACGAGTCTCACAATTATTGTGCATCTCGCGATTGTTACAACTGATTACCAGGGCTTCTCTGCCCATACAACCATTCCTTGAGATTGTAACAATTGCACGTATATTGCACAGATTCGGACAATTGAGCAGGGGAAAACATATATTTCACTCTAAGTAGCTACAGAATACATGATATATATACAAGCACTCTTCCGCAGCGGGGAGATACACTGCGGGCACACACACGGCTCGGACACGGCCGCCACGACGTGCTCAAGCGCGACCTCCAGGAACCGCTCCATGCTCAGGCCAGTACCGCACGCGGCCGACCATGCGTGATATGGAAACGGTCCATGATAAGGCAAGGAAGAGGAGGGAGGCGACTGCCCACGATGGGCATGGCAGCAGCGCGGCGAAGGGTACAGGTACGGCAATGCGCAAGCGGACATCGTAGTGTCGAGTCGGGTGCGCGAAGAGGGGATGGCGCACTGAGCTGAATAAAAAGTAAGTTAGTAGCATAAACTGGTACCAGTGCGGGTGAGGCGAGGCGGGCATACCGGCTGGTCTCGTTCTTGCGGCGTAGTCAGCGCGAGGACGTGCACACAAGCGCGCGGGCTGGGATTGGGCTCGGGGATGGGTCTTGAGAGTGAACGGCAAGCTCTTGACACCGTGGTAACTTGAATACAGCTTGCGCAGCTTGAGGGAGGCAGAGAAGTACGTCGCGAAAGAGCTTGATTGTTGGCTTAAAGGCGACACCAGCTTGAGGGCTTAAGTGGGCTTGCTGGATGGACGAAGAGACTTGTGGTTTTGGATTTGAAAGCAGCTTCAAGTATTGACATGCAGTGGGTGAGGACAGCTTTAGGTGTTTCTTGGGGTCTTGACACCGGGAGGCACAGACGAAGCGCGCGGTTGTGTGGGAGTAAAGAGGACGAAGAGCAAAATGATCAATATCAACATGGAGGCGGTGCTGCCAGTGTGCGCACAGACCATGCACGTGATGGCCGGGACTTAAGCTTTTTCGCGACTTGAAGCTTGAAGCTTGGCCTAGCTTGGCATCCACAAGCGTCGCATCTCCACGTCGTACGACTCGTAACTCAGTACTCAGTACCGGCCGCCTATTACTCAACATTTTCACGGATCCTTACTTCAGTTGTTGAATACTATAGATGCCCGAGCCTTGCCCGAGCCCGAGCCTCGACGTAAGTAAATTAAAGTAATACCTTTTCTCCCGGAGTCCCACTGCTGCCAGGGGACACAGCTGGACACATCAAGTTGTCTTTTCCATGCAAGTAAGAGTTGATGTGCACTGGTTCTCAACCATGGTTTGATCAATGACAAGTTATTTAACACCCCTTGAGAATTTTACTGAACAACTTCTGGCAGCATCCTGCTCAAGATGGAATGGGCAAGACAAGCCACTCAGAGAACTCCACTCATGATCTACCCAAGACAAAGATGCCGAAAGATGGTCTTGAAAGATGTTATAAAGACGAACTTGGCAGTTTTCTTGTCATCGCATACAAGCCCTTGTAAATACTGAAAATTATTACGACCCTCCTGTGATTCAATACAATAATTATGAGCTTCCCGTCTGCGGCATACAATTCTTGACAAGAATTGCAGAGCGGTTGTAAGCAGTTGTAAGCGGTTGTGAGCGCGTGCGACTCACCATCAGAATTGCCGAGAAGTTACAATGCTCACCTGGCGAAATCTTATTTTTCCGGATTTGGTGATGTCTCCACCACAGCGCATTGCGCGAATAAATTTACACTTCTTCAATGTCATCCTCATACTCTGCGGTACAAATCATCTCAAAGTCACCCATCTCTTCTCGCTCTTTGCCCGTGACGCGGCCTCTAAGCGTCGGGGTCCCACTTGACCGCCGCACTTCCGATATCCCGCTGAGCGCGCTGTTACCCGCGAACATGACATCGGACCTGATCATGTTCATACTCGGACCCTCCCCGAGATTGGGCGCGGGAAGGGAGCGAATATTTATTATCATTCGCGAGACCTGCACCAAGAAGTGAGTATGACACACCCCATTCACTGCAAACAAACCGCTATGCATGATATTGCAGATGTTGGTCTGGCGGTCGAGATCAGTGTTGCAATATGAAAGGGAGAAAAATGCTCACCCGAGAAGGATGGATCGATAGTATGATGAAAAGGATGTTTCATAAATGACAGCGTTAGCGAGTGTGAAGGCTAGTTATACGCCAATAAGTCTACTCAAAGAGCCATTATAGATCAAGGACTGACTGAAAATGAAGGCGAAATATATAATCGAGTCGCGCGCAAGCATGTTTAATCTGTTTCGCCAGAATGAGCGAATATTCACGCAACGGTCATTCAACGCACGTAGGATTCCGTTCTCGTGTTGTAATACTGAGTCCCTTCATAATATTCGCTTTCCCGAGGAAATGCGAGGGGAGCGGCGGGAAGACCTTGACCAGCGTCATTAGTAGGGTAACCACTGATCTTGCGCATGAGCGTTTTCTTCCTTCAAAGCAAGATGATACGAACACTCGAAGCAAACTGGGGCGATCCTTGGGTTTGAAGTTAAGTACGGCGGATCACGAGCAATAGCGAGGACGTACCAAGTCCCGCTTGCGTACTCTCTCAGCATTGGTGACAGTGGTTCAAGTCCACAACCCAGCGGGCGAGGCTGGGAGGCTCCTGGGCAGAATAAATATGTCAGGTTAAAAATGGGAAGTGACCTGCACAAAAACGCACCTTGTGTATTTACCGTGGCCACAGCCATGCAAAGTACGACAGCGGCTACTTCCACTAGCCGTGAATTAGTTCAAGAGTTGATATATACGTGAACGATACACTCACAGACATACAGGACAATGAGCGTGCAGAGCATTTTCTGGGTCAAAGATTATAGTACGGCATTGCACGAACGAGCACGACAATATACCCTGCTATTGTTGTCTACGTCGAAGCAGATAAGTATTGCGATGAACACAACAGGAAGAGGGACCTACAGATTGCCCAGAGGCGAATTATCATAATCGCCTGCGCGGCGAGGATGGCAAGCCGCGGAGGGCTACATGATGAATTTCAGCGTTGGTTGTTCGTTCTGGGTAATTCGCGACGTACATTACTTGCCAATAAGCATATATTTCGCAAAACTGTAGCTGAATTAGTAATTTATCGACGAGAAAAACCAGGGAACGCACGCGTTCAGAAGTCCCAGGATATCCCCCTACGATGTACTGCAATCTGCCATTTATTGGTTCAGCGTCCAAAACTCAAAAGAAGAGCGCACATTAATAGCCCTCGTGTGATGTATCGGTTGAACATGAAGATTAGCTTCGGGAGTCGCCATCGGAGGCTATTTGGGGCTCACTGCTCAGCGTACGAAGGGTAAATATCCAAGAGAGCACATACGACCACACCCTTTCAACCTCTTCGTCGAAGGTGACGATGAGCTCGTAGACGAGCAGAGCCGAAATTGCGTCTGGGAGACCGTTATTAGACCGTGTTAGACCCCTAAGAGTGGTACCGATGGGGAAGCCACAAACATAGGACGTAGTTTTGCGTGATCGTGAGCGAAGCATATTCTTCCGCGTCCTCTGGGGTATACTCGCTAATGTTGAGGGCGAGGGCGGGGCCTGGCATGGAGGGAACAGACAACGGGCGCGCCCTATGAAGCACGCGGTTTTCATTAAGGCATGGACAGCTCGGATAAGCCTCTCACCGTGCCTGATGATCCACCATCACGACTCGGAGAATCATCAAATAGACTGATTTTATTTTCGTTCTCCGCTCTCTGGAAAGCTTTTGCTGCTACTTTATTTCGCTCCAGCTACTTACCTCGAAGACGCACCTTGACGCAGATTTTCGCCCATTGCATACACCCTCATACACCTGTACCTGGTCAGTGACATCAGACAAATGCGCGTGAATGATCAGCGCTCAGCGACAGTCAGCGATGCGTGTGAGCAATTTCATAAAGTTTTTTCACATTGGCGCTGGTTGGCAGCAACCTATATGGGACAATGGTTTAACGTTTAGCCAGTTCGGTTTCGGCTATTTGATTGCCGTAGATTCGTCAAATCGACGAAGCCGCGTAGATAACTTTGACCAACCTTGAGCTCTTCAACATCGACATCAATTATACACGGTAAAGCGCTAGGGATTATTCATAAAGCTGAATGCTCAGCGCTTGCTTCATAACGATAACATGCTGACAGCCACCGCCGGGGATGGCCGACGTAGAAGCATCTGCCACTTAAAAGAGCTAAAGTGTGTTTTGCGCCACAAAATCGTTATACAACTCACCATGACCGTCTCACAAGATTCAGCAACTCCCCTGGTGGTGGTCATTGGAATTACGGGGCTCCAAGGAGGCAGCGTCGCGCGCGCTCTGATCGGCTCCGACAAACCCTACAGAATCCGCGGATTGACGCGTGACGCGTCCAAGCCCGCTGCTCAAACCTTCGCTGCGCAGGGTGTCCAGATCGTCAGCGTATCATTGACGACAGATAACGTGGCGAACGTCCGGAAGGCGTTCGAGGGAGCGGACATCGTGTTTGTGAGTTTCGATCTAGCAACTGTAAAATTCCGGTCAGTGGAGCTGAGGATGATGTATAGGCAGTGACCAACTTCAACGAGCACATGGACAAACAGCGCGAAATCGACGAGGGCAAGATGCTGGTGACCACCGCGAAGGACGTCGGCGTCAAGCTATTTATCTGGTCCGCGCTCGAGTCGCTCAGCGCAAATTCTGGCGGGAAATACTCGAGTGTCGGGTTCTTCGAGGCCAAGCACGAGATAACGGAATACGCGAAGAGTTCAAAGATTCCCTTGTCCGTGGTGCAGGCCGGGTACTACGCGTCCAATGTCTTCGAGGCATCGTACGCGCTCAAGAAACAGGCGGACGGGAGCTACGTGTTTGGCCTGCCCGTGCCTGCAAGCACACAAGTTCCGCTCATCGACGTGGCGTACGACTTCGGCTTATACGTGCGCGCTGCGATCGAGAACCCTACGCTTGGGGCCGGCTCGGAGGTGCGGTCTGGAAAGCTGATTTCGTTCGGAGAGATAGTTGCACAATTGGCGAAAGGTCGGCCAAAGGTTCTCTCTGCACGCTGTTCAATCATTAATCGAGTTTCCAGTCTCTGGGAAGAAAATCACATACGTGGAAATGGACAGAGAGACGTTCATCGAAGCGACAGGGATGCCCGATTTTGGACCCATGCTTTCAGATATGTTCGAGGCGTTTGGGGCCCATGGATGCAAGTATTTCCGCTCTCAGATAGTCCAAGAGCTGATGTTTTTCTGTAGATTATGGAGGCAAGGAAATCACGAGCGAAACCCTGTTGGCACGCAAACCTCGTTCATGGGCGGATTTTTTGGATGCGACTCAGGTGCAGAATTTCTTTGTGTAATGATTCCTGTATTTGAAGAAAAGATTCCGTACATGGTGGTACAAATGTACATTTACATTGCTCAGCAACGACTCACGGCAAAGGCTTCCCAGCGTTGATCGCATTGGCGACTTGGCTGGTGTTGGGTCGATTCTGTGCGTATCTGAATTTCATCACAATCAGATGTAGGTAGAACGGTGTGAGGTGTGGCTTACCTCTCGTAACTGTCGAGGTACAGCTCTTCGGTGCTGCAGGTGGCTTTGAAGGCGGGATGGGCAAAGAGACGGGTGATCCAAGCTCCGAATTTGTCGCCGGTTGGGAGTTCGAACCCTCGGTAGTGCTTGAGAACGTTGCTCGCCCTGAAAATCCCTGAAAATAAATGTATATCAGCACAGCGACTGCTAGACGAACGTCCGGGATACATGGGCCGATCATGACGTCGCTCAAGCTGAGATCGCCCCCTTCAAGCCAAAGGCCAAGGCCAGCACTGAGAGCCTTTTGCTCTCCGACACCAGCAGCACCTCCGCCCTGCACGATGTCGTGCTCCGCTCGCTCGAATAGAGCAGCCAGAGCCTCGAGTCCACTACGAAACTCTTTGCCATATTCGATCTGGGCACTTTCATCCTGCGCCTGGAGGAAGCGATAGAAGGCGGGAACAAGGGACCGCGCAATGTGATCAGACTGGAGGCGGACGAGGGCTCGTGCATCTGGTAAATAATCAGTTACAGGTCTGGGAATGTGATGAAATAATACAAACAAGGGTCGGTCGGTAGCAGGCTTCGTTTCGTCGTGTTCGCGGCAATGCTGTCACGGTGAGGAGTTACCATCGTCTAGATCTTCCAAACTCCGAAAGGACCCACTCCTCCAAGTATTCGAGAATAACAGTGCTTTCATTCAAACCACGCGCAGGGGTGTATTTATGCAGTTTGAGGCCAGGAACAAGACCCTTGGGCGAAACCTCGAGTAAATCGGCGGGCTTTTTGTACGGGTCGACTTCATCTGCGGAAAAAGTCGATTTACTCGCGACAAGTGGGCGAAAAAATCCACCCACAATACTAGGCATTCTGTGAGTCAAAATTAGAAAGTGGGAGGGGATCTTACCTGGTACGGGATGTCGAGGTACTCCAGTGCAACCCAAACTCGTTGAACGAATGGGCAAAAACAACTCCCAAAAAGGGTGATATCTTGAGGTGTCTCATGCTGCTTGACGGTCTCCAGAGCTGCGCCAGTACATTGAAGGTGGTAATTCTTTTGTTCAGTGGGGGACATGGTCGTCTGCGGCTGTAAGCTTAGTGACTACATGTGGGCACCCCGGGCCGATTTCGCCGACGCTTGCGGACCGGCACGCCGCTCTCCGACTACTTACATTTTCAAGACTCAGGATAAATAATGGTCGCATGTGTCGTATCTGCTAGATAACAAGACGGAATCCACAGGATGGCCTTATACTTAGGCCCTTATCTGAATCAATGGGAGCCAGCTCCGTGTCCCTGCTCGCCTAACTGGTGAGTTGGGTCACCAGACCTTCGGCTTCAGAACACCTGTGGAACTTGCTTCCTCCCGCCATCATGTCCCGCTTGCCCGCTCCAGTAAACCCTGTACTCGAAGCAGAGCCTGTGGTAGATCCCAGGCACTCGGACGAATACAAGGAGTCTGATCAGCCCGCAACACCCCCTCCGACCAAGCGGCCTCTGTTTGTGAGCTCAATTAGCAAGGATGAACCGGTGGTGACACGCAGAGAGCTATGGAGCTATTATCGTGAGTGTCGCGTTCATTCTGTTCTGAAGACGCGCTATATCATTGCGACCAGTGTATTACAACGGAGATAACGTTAGGATTGTCCAAGTAAATTATCTTGTCGCCAAACTTAATGCATTATCAGGGTGTTGGCCCCAACGGATATTCCATGACGCTCTTTCAGTCCCTGGCGTTCGCAGCCGGCTATGACCCAGTTGCCGGTGTTGGCTCCGCCTGCTCCGCCGCCGGCTCGTCAGGCCAATGTGTTCTTCCCTGGGGCAATGGAACAAAATCCGTTACCAGCGTAGTGCTTGTCGCGAATGGTATCAGTTTCGCTGTAAGTTTCTAATCAGTCGGTCAAGCCGCATCTCATCCGTACCATCAGATTATGACCGCGATATTCACCACAATCGGGAGCGCGGCTGGTATGGCACGCCAGCACTTGGAATGACCCATGATTTACATTTCCTCAGACTATGGCAACTTTGGCCGCTGGCTGCTTTTCGTCGTGACCATTATTTGTTGGGGTGCCCAATTCGCGAGCATGTCTCTTACGGGCAAGTGGCACCGACAAAACTACCCGCACCGACGCTCATCTGACCATAGAACCCTCGCGATGGGGCGCTGCCATGGCCTTGTATATGATAGGTAAGTAATGACAATCTTAGCTTCATTTTCTTTTCTCTAAATGAACAATAGGTTTCATTTCGTACGGAGCGACTCTTGTGTTTTACGCCGCCCTCTTCCCTCGCCTCGCGCGCAACACGCCGCACGCGAAAGAAATCCGCGAGAAGTTTGAGGCCGGAGAGACAAGTAAGGAGGTGTACGAGCGCGAGGAGAGCATGGAGAAGAACCTCATTAGCAACATCAGCACTGCGCACAGCAACATAGGCTACATAGCAACATTGTGCCTAAATTTGTCGATCCTCCTCCCGTTGGCCTCCAATTCGAAGGTCAATAACTATACCATTGTCTTGTTCGTTTATCTGTTCTTTCTTCCCCAATACAATACTTAGTTATTATCCCTAGGACGAACGCCTACTGGGTCCTCACAGGCATTTGGTGGTGTACGCAATTCCCCGACTCCCATCTTCCGCGCTTACCTCGAAACAGTCATCTTCCAGCAACCTCGCCCCGGTCCCCCCCTCCCCAAAGGCGAGCGGTACATCACGATCGGCTGGAAGCAGATTTGGGCCGCATGCAAGCAATATAAACAACTTCCATACACCTTCATCTACCTCTTTTCGTTCTTCCTTCTCGCGGACGTGCGTTCCTTTCCCTCGGGATTATCGGTGCACGCTGATTTGATACAGGGTCTAAATACCACTGGCACGCTGGTTTCTATTTGCCAGAACGATAAGTTCTCGTTCAGCTTTTTGCAGGTGAGCCAAGTCACAAATACTTTCATTTCGTTTGTAATCTCAATGAACCCCAGAACACCTATCTCGGCCTCTCGCAAGCGATAACGTAAGTCCTGTGCACCCGGTTTGTATGAACGGAAATCTGAGCGAGTATCGACGCGTAGGTCGACGATGAGCACACTTGGTTTTTGGTACATCCAGAAATACTGGAAGATTCCGACCAAGAAGATGGTACATACTGTCGCTCCCAGCATCGAAAGTGCTGGAACTGATTCTGTCTCATAGTTCGTCGTGACCAACGTCTTCACGATTATGATCCCGCTTTGGGGTACGGTGGATTCTGCATTGATTCCTTGCTCTTACTCACGGGTTTCCAGGTATGATCGGAATATGGACTCAGAAACTTGGGTTCGTACCGCTCTTTCACTGCTGACGACGACCTTATCCTGAATACGCGAATTCAAGATTCCACAATAAGTGGGAATTCTGGTGCGTCTCTATAACCTATCGCATCCAATCCACTGTACTAACAACAACCCTTAGGGCTTACAACATAGTATTCGGACTCTTCCAAGCCCCCTACTACGCCTTCTCGCAGACTATGATGGCCGAGTTGACCCCGCCGGGCTTCGATAACATGGTCGGTCTCCATCAGACGTGCCTATATCCAGATTGATCGTCCTCCCAGTTCTTCGGCCTCTTTGGCCTCTCGAACCGCGCCAGCTCGATGATTGGGCCCAACGTGATCCAGGCGATCATCGACTCGACCGGGAATAACTGGATGGGTGCGCAAAATATTTTTCCGTAATCAATCTACTCGAGGCTAACACGTAAACGACAGGCTTCCCCTTCCTGTTTGCACTCTGCGCCTCCGCGTCGATCGTTATCTGGTTTGCCGTGGACATCCCAAAGGGCCGCACAGATGCTGTAGCGTGGGCTGAGGGCATCCGGGCGGCCAAGTATGCGGACGAGGGGTTGGTGTTGAAGGAGTAGTACATGATTTTTTATGATTTTTTTGAGATGACAACACGAATTTCAACTGCGGAACTGGTGACCAATACATATGAGCTGCTTATATGCCCCACAAAAATTAAAGACTTCTCGCAGCAAAATCGAAAAATGAGGGGACCAGACACTGCGACGTATCCACTCGCGGTTTTGTTCCTAGGTAAAGACTTATGACTGCAAGCAATTGTCAATATTTAGGGGCGCCAGCATTACCGCTTTTAAACACCGTGCCACCCAAGGAATCGAACCTTCGAACACCTCAGAATTGAAGTGATCTGTCAATGGGGTGATAACCACTGAACCAGGGCGGCGTTGAAAACATGCTCCGAGGCGTACTGTAGATGGAGGTGTTTCTGGAAACGATGGGGGTGGCTTAGAGGAAAGGCCGTTTGTTAAAAGCACGTAACGGCTCTCACTGGCAAAAAGAACATGAATGCAATTTCTTGCATGTGAGCCTAAGAATGCTGGGATTTTGGGACGACCGACCGATTTGTCCGAAGAGAGGGATTCAAGAAAGGGATTCAGACTCGGTTCCTCGGCGCCTTCTCGAGATACCATTTTTGGCTTGATATTCTTGATCCGTCAACGAATGGGGTTAGGGAACGAGTTGAACACCGGATTCCGACCCGACACGACGCGACGTGTTGGCGACGCGCCAAAGCATGCTAGTGATGTCACACGTAACAGTAGAAACCGAATTGAACTCGCATACCGCGCATAACTCTGGAATTTCCCGGTGCATACATCTGAAATATCGCAACACAGAAAAATGGAACAAAACCGATATCCAAAGGTTATTCGGTCTACATACGAGCACACTGCACCAATTCCTCCATCGCCACAGTTGCACCGGCGGTCCGGCTCCCGATGCCCACTGTTTTTATTGCATCTGGCCGGCCGTCAGTAATCTATGTTTCGGAAACGATGAAAACACCTACCACCAATCGTCATAATTCTCCGATCCATCATCATCCCAGCTCTCTGATTCGTACTCACTGGATTCAGTATCGGGCTCAGGAAGATTGCGAAGCTTCCACTGCGGTTTCCCGGTCGTTTTGCTGTACTCAACAGGGTTAAGATCGTAGTCGAACCATCCCACTTTGAGATATTCTGTCAGATCTTCCCTGGTTTCCTCCAAACGCTCGCTCAACTGGCGTTCCATCCATCTCCGTAAACCACGTCGGAAGTGTATGGGTGAATTGTCCGGAACCCTGAAGTGGAACACAATCCGTCGAATCAAGGGGAACTTTTTTGTTACCGCGCACTTCATTGACTCGCGCTTGCGCCACGGAAAGGCGGAGCCAATTATTTCGCGGAAATATTCGCGGTCATCTTCTTCGTCCTCGTTAAGTAATGGGATCTGTAAGATAATAGTAGAAAGCAGGGGAGCAGAGCCCAACACAGTTATCGCTGCTTCAGCATGGCTGCCAGCATCGAGCGAGAGTGAGAGCGTATTGAGGGCTGGAAATGCTGGCAGGCGTTTGAACATTTCCACGACCTGAAGTTCTTCTGCAAATGTCATGAGAGGTGGGAATTGCGGACAATCATCCATTGCTCACCGTCACGTTCGGGATGTGAATACACCGCCAGATTGACGAGAGAAGGTGCCACGAGTCGCAGGAATTTCTCCATTTCAGGCCCGGAACATCGATACTCGCCGTCGAAAGTCAATGACTTTAGGCGGGCGGGCCATGAGTTTTCCATGAGTCCGAAGAGGAAGACATCCTCAGGACCACAGTCAATAAAGGTCAGCTCCTCAATGGCGGTGAGATCAAGTGTCCAGGGCGTATTGGCTGGTTGAACAGCTCGAGGTATTTCAAAGTCGGAATCAGAGTCCGAATCCTCTACACGGTCTGTGTCGCGGAACGAGAGGACTCTGAGCGGTCCACATGCTCCAAGCAGCCTGGCAATATCATCGAAGCTGTTGAATTTCATGTTACTGAGATGAAGTTCCTTCATGTTAGGGAACAAAGCCAGGTGCTGGACCGCCATTGAGATATCGATTGAAGAGGCGTTCCACTGGACGATGCGGACGTTGGGCATTGGGAGTATTTGGGGTGGAACCACAGCTTCGCGTAGTCTCTTGGGAGACTGTGCCCACCCGCTGCGAGGATAGCCGGAGAAGGTGACCGTCCTGACGATGGTCTGAAGTCGCGGCGTCCGTTCAACCATGGTGTTCCACCAAGAGATGTCTTGATCACATGAAAAGCATACAGAGGAAAATAGCTGTTCGATGGCCGAGAAGTGCAGTGCTGTGGATACCAGGGCCATGGCAAAGAGGGAAGGCCTATCATCCGCATTGTGCGCCGCTATTTCGTGCCATATTTCGATGGGGATTTGGGACACTGTGGCTAGTTGTAAGCTCGGAGTGTGTATTCCAGAGAATCAATGAACCGGCTGGAAATCGCATATTTGAAGGCAGCAGCAGATTCCTTCCGAGTGGCGAGAGGGAGAGGAGGGAGTTACGTGACCAGGGGCACGTGTATGTGACCCACGCGATTGCTCCTCGCGCCCTCGTCCCTCCTCTTCCTTCGAATCTTCTAACGCTCTACGCATGCGCAGAAGACTTAATTGGCTTCGAGAGCAACAAACACGACTCGGACTCGCGTACGAGACGGTCGAAAGTTCTTCCGCAGCCTGCATCCACTGAATGAACGACTCAATTTCAAGTCCTTGGTACCTTTGCGAAGCTGACTGTTGGCTGACTGGCTTACATCGGAAGAGTTTGTCGCACGCGCGTCGGCGGGCGTTGTTGTAGCGCGTCTTTGGCACCCCGGGCCCAGTTCGTCATCTCTTCCCGGTTTTTCACTCTCGTGCGAGAAACGCGCTCAAAACCCAGCAAATTGCATTTGGAGGAAGAGGTGAATCCATCACCCACCGGTGGATCTGTTCCTTATTCTTCTTGTCGCCTATCCTCCAGTGTTTTTTCTCTGGATATGTCTTGTGGGGCCGCAGGTCCACGAGTGGTTGGTTACTCCTTGTCTTCGTCTGTTCTATTCCGAAAACGCTACATTGCGTTCTCCGAGTCGTTCCTCGTGTTCAAGTGCTTTCCGTGTACTCTTATTTCGCATTCCCTCGCTGACGACTTACTTCGTTCCTTTTGTTGCAGACCAATCCATTGGCGTCAGCTTTCAAGTTACAATGTAATTCGAAGCGCCAGACGTCTTATACATACATCAACTGAGCAGAATCGAAATGCGCTAGGTCGTCAGGTCCTCGAATCACCGTCTTTCTCGGAGGCCTTTGTCTCCGGTTGTACATCGCTATTACTTTCCGTCTTGCTCACGATTCTTCGCGTGCTCCCCTTCCTGTTCGTCTGGCTTCTCCGCCGCGATCTGCCCTCCGTCTTCGTTCTGCTCGAGCTGTGACTGAGGCTCCTTGATGTTAGATGCTGCCGGTTCTTGCGCATTCTCATGTGTTTGCTGCCCCAGCTTGTCCTGAGCCTCAATGGCTTCGAGAATGGCCCGATGAGTCTTCTCGTCCGACATCATCTCATCCGAATCATCCGCTTCATCCATCCCTTTCGATTGACTTACCTCCCTCGCTTCGCCGTCCTCCGCTCCCTCCCCCTGCGGTTCCTTATCCTTATCCTCCTTCTTCTCACCCCCAACCCACGGCCCATGAATCCACCCAACAGGTACACCCACAAGGAACCCTAAGCCCGTAGTCGGAACACTCGCAATTGCCCCCACAAGTGTTCCCACTGCCGCGCCCAGCCCGACCCCGACCACGGCGCCCACGCCGGCGCCCTGCGCTCCGCCCTGCCACGCCCCGCTGGCCAGACGATGCGCTCTCCGGCTGAGCTTGCGCGCCTCGACCTCTTTGGCTTTCGCCTCTGTCAGCAGTCGCGCGTTCGTCTCCGGGTCCTCGGCTGCCAGTGCGCGCGCTTTCAGGTCGTCTGCGAGTTTTTGCGCCTGCGAGGCTGCGCGCGCCGCTTCAGCCACCTGCTCCTCGGCGCTGTGGGATTGGTCGGGATCTTCCATCGTTGGGTCGGGACCCTCCGTTGTCGGGTGGGATGGGTCGGGACCTTCCATTGTAATTTGTCGGCGAGATGAGGGAAAATGGCGCAGGTGCTGGAAGAACTACACAGGCTGTTGGCCTTCTGCAGTGGTGTGCGCCAAAAAGATTGGCGGGAGTTAAAACGTTAAAGCCTTGAGGCTCCTTGCGAACACGGTCGTTTTATGAAGATTGCGACGTGACGTCATGCTGATGCCCCTCTTTGATTGTATACCAACAAACCATATTTTTATCCGTTACACATGAACCGCATCGAGTTTCTTCAGAGTTCCCCGTGTTCCCCTCACGCTTCCGCTCCGGTTTTCGTCTTCAAGTTTGCGTGTCAAATCCGTCGATGATTATTTTGCTGAACTGCAGGAAATTTCCTAAATAGGCTATCGGAGGTGTTTGGATCCAAAGGTTTCGGCGCTGATTTGAAACTTTCTGCATTCAACCACGATGTCCTTCTCCCTCCTCGCAAACGAGCTCGTCCTTCTCATCATATCCTACATCCCCCCCTCCGGCATCGAAGATTTCGCCCTCCTAAACACTAAATGCCACGCCCTCTCCCTCCCCGCGCTCGACGCGCACCTCAAGCACAAACACCACGCTGCCGCCATGCACGCGCGCTTCCCCTCCGACTATCCTCTGAACCGCCGGACCCACAAAGACCTGATTGAAAAGGGCCTGTTAGAGAAGGGCACGATCCCGAACCTCGAATATCTGCATCTCAACGGCGACCTCCACTGGCTTCGGGCTCAGAGCCGCTCAGACCCCCGAGATCGCTGCAGAGCACGATGGCTGGCCAAGAGGAAGTGCCGCGAGTCCAGAGGCAGTGCGCAAACTGGTCGCTGATGCAGAACGCTTGGGCTTGACGCTGCCGGCCGGCTTTGCGACGTTCATCGGGACGCAGGACCTCATCGAACGCCTGTATCTGGGTGGTAGTAGAATTCATCTTGGCGATCTACTCAAGTGCACACCGGAGCAGGATGGTGGGAAGGGCGGCTATGTTGTCCGGTTTCTTTGCGACCAGCAAGGCTGCGGCTACTGGGGTCTCTACATGGATAGCGCGGGGCATTCGTGTGTTGTCCGCACTGAGGATTGGAGTGACTTTTTGTGTGGATGTTGTGAGCCTTACGCATATCCACCGGGCGTACACGAGGCCATTGCGGAGGCCTACGCGAAGCTGAGGTTTATCTGCGTGAAGGCGGAGTGGGAGGAGTGGATGGCAGGAATGTATTTCGATGGGTGGATCGGGGGAACGTTATGGGCAGGGAGGGAGGTTGTGGGGTGGGAGATGGAGTATTTGCGGCATTTCGAGAAACGGAAGGATACTGCCTCAGGAGAACACGAAGAGGCGGACAGTAGTCCTTGATGAATTCTTTACGCGCGCGCCCCCCTAAATCAACTGTCCTTTATTCTATTACAAGAGGTGCGCCGCATCTCTTGCATTGAAAATAACCGCGCCCTCTGCGTAGAGTGTAAGAGCGCGCAAACGGAGAGAATTCGGGCAACCGCATGAGCGAGCAGAAGAATTGGGATCCTCTGCCGGACCTCGAGGTAACGGGATGGCGCTCAAGGCTTAACAGAGAACCCAGGGACGTCCTCATCTTCGCAGTAAAATTATCCTCAGTGTTTCGTGTGCTCAACCCAAGATTATATCGCGCTCACACAACAAGTAGATGATGATAGGGTAGGAGGAATGCAATGCGACGGGAATACATAGCCATAGCTGCTGCATAACATGGGTAGATAAGTGAAGTAGCTTATGCCTTGTTCGCTGCTGCTGCTGCCGCGGCGAACTTTGCGTCCTCTGCAGCGGCGACTGCGGGGTTGACCTTCTTTCCATCCTTCCACCGGACTCGGGGCGGCGGGGCGCGGTTCCTGCGGCCCTCACGCGAGCGGACACGGACGACTGTGGGGCGTGCGTTGGCATTGCATAAACTAAGGACGCATATGGGACTTACTGTGGGCGTGGATAGCGCAGGAGACGCAGTATGCGATTTTGTTGTACAGCTTGGGGATGGTGTATTCTGTGTCTCATTCAACGTCGCATTCGCCCAAATGACGAGCCAGACGCACCTGCGTATACACTGGCCTCGCTGATATCACGCACAGCAGCGCTCTCTACCATGTTGCGGACGGTGAAGCGCTTGATGGCCTTGTCCTTTCCGACACACCGCGAGCAGTTCGAGCAGCGCATAAAGGTGACGTGCCCGCGGCCCTTCTTGTTGCGTCCGCCATTTCTTCTTTTCTTCGTCTACAGTAGCGTCAGTATCCGCGTTGAAGAATATCGATATTTGAAGATTTGTGGATTTTGACGACATCCACAATAAAAAGTCTGCATCCAACGCATTTCCCGCTGGATTCACCGCGTTTTTGCAGCCGAACGCAAGAGTTGATACCATAGAAAGGACTGACCATTTTTTGTCCTGGCGGCGCTGTGGCGGTCTTGAGGATGGCGGACGCGGTTTGGTGGATTTTGCTTACTAAGGACAGTTATGGGACACACCTCGGGCCGGCCATCCGGCTAACCCTATTCAACTTGAAGTTCAACCTCGACAATGCTCAAAATCTTCCCTCCGTCCCTCACTCATCCCACTATATCTGTCCTTATTCTCTATGTGTTGCACTTGTAATGGCGACTACGGCAAGTTCTATCGCGTCGGTTTCAAGATCTCGGAGGATGCGTACATGGCCGTGTCCTTTCTCGTAACCGGAGATGCGTCGATGCTGCACTGCTCTACCGAATAGGCCCACCACTCTGCGCAGCTTCCGAGCGATTGCCGCCCCATTCTCGCTACATTCAAATGTGAATATTACAATACGAATCTAGAGTCGCTCTGGTTCCGGATCTGAGCCGAAATCAGCAAGGGCAGGACCTGCCGATGATGCACAGCGGTGCGTTGTATTTGAGCGCTAAGTGCGTTGATCGTTTGCTCTTGGTCCGATCTTCGAGACAGGGCTCAACCATCGCGGCAGAGCGTTGAATACTATCTTCAATGCACTATCTTGAATGAATACGGACGCATCGACCGCGAGCGTTGTAGCAGTATGCGGCTTCCGAATGGCCTATCTTTCTAGGTACTACCAACACGCCGCCGAGCCATGAGCGCCTCAACCTCATCTGGTTCAAGAAGCAAAATGAAATGCCCCGCTCCCAGAACCATGTCGACCGCGCTCCCACGCCACCAGGCAGTAATCCTTTGAACTACCACCTGGCGCAAGGGTGATAGTCTGAAGGCATCAAACTACCATCCCTAGCCACCCAGGTAACATGTGTCACCCAGGTAGAAGGCGAGAACTCCGGGAGGTATCCCCGGGGTCTCACCTGACCGATTGACAGGTGATTAACACCTGAGAAAAGGCGGCGTGTGAGCTATACATGCCGCACGATCATGGAAGCGGAGGCAGTTAATGAGGATCATGGAAGAAAGACACGACTTGACTTATGTACCTCGTCCGGCGCGACGGGGTGCGCAAGTATCTTGAAACTTCGTTAGATGCGGAGGATTCTGAGTGGAAGTTGAAACGAGGAGTGGAGTCGTCGTCGTGATTTTCTCTCTTCCTCTGTCAAAAATACACACCCTTGGTTCATTCCCAAGTCTGTTGAACACAGAGAACATTAATATACTGGACTATACAACAGATCCTCCCGACTCCGTTCCGACGTATATGTCCATTCCCGAGGCCTCCAACGCTTTGAAGCGTAACAAGGTGTGTTGAGGAAACGCGGACTCGGGATAGTCGAGCTCAGAATATTTGGGATGGGCAACGACAAAGAAGGCCTGGAGCTGGACGCATCCCTCCAGGTTTCTCCTGTCCGTTACAGGACCGGCCACCCGATCTAGAATTTCGACTATATCCAGTTCTTCCGCCCGGCACTTTAGGAGGGCTAAGCTGCGCAGCTGAGGCAGACAAGTATTCGTTGTAAAGAAATGGAAGAAAATGCGGATGAAGGAGGGCGATGGATATGAGACGGCAAGGTCCGTGAGACCAAGAGCCAAGAAGGAGGGGGAAACTTGCAGTGCGGTTGTGTTGTCGTCGGGGGCGAGAGGGAGGATATAGAGTGTTCGTAGCGGAGGGGATGATCGGACTAGGAATGAGTCCAGGGTCGGACCGTCGAAGTCGTTTACATCCCTGATTTCAAGCGTCTGGAGGGCGGGCAATCGGAGGGATGCCAGGACACACATACTCCGTGCCCAAACCTTGCGATTTGTGGGATCCCACTGTCTGGTTCCGAACAGAGTGAGATGTTGGAGATGTGAGTGGGTGAATGGTTCCGGGTCGCAGTCCACAAAGTCCTCGTGGAGGACGGCAAAGGCGCATTCGGTGAGCTGGGGCATGAGGGTCAATGCCTCTAGGCATTGCGCGACAGCATAAAATTTCCCGGTGAATTTAGTGATCTGCTGGGTCGGCAGAGTAACAAGAGATGAGCTAAGTTTGGTTATTGTCACTTCATGAAGCAGAGGAACATTATTGAGGATGGCGACCAAATCTATCTCCTCAGCCTTGAAAGGAAAGAAGGCGATCGAAAACTTCTCGAGGATAGGGAAGTCCATCAAATATCCAGTCATGGATGATCCAGGGATCGGCCTCAAAATTTTTCCATCTACTGCCAGGCCTAACGACCGGATGCGTGATGAATACTGGAAGAGGACCTGCCAAATGACGTCGAGGTCCATATTTCTAGTGGCCCTTGCTATCATGACAGTAAGCGGACACTCTCCAGCACGCCCAAGCCAGGTGTTCGCTATTTCGGCAAGATGAAGGTGCCTGTCGAAGATGTCCACCCAGAACATGGTCCACAATTCCGGTGTGGAAATGGCGATCCGGCGCCATACGCCGCAGATGTGGGTCAAAAGCAGTGGGGCCTCTGCTGTATTTACTGCGTCTATCGACCGATCGTCCGGCAGACACTGAATAAAGATTTCAGAAGTGATCTCGGGAGGTAGAGTCAGGACTGGGTAGACGACGGCGTCGAGCTGTGCCTGCAGGTCGTCCAAGAGGAGTTTTTGGCGGGAGATGGTATCAGCGAGGTCAGCGATGCGCTCGCGAAGGAGGGCAGCTCTAGACATGGGTGCTGGCGGCGAACCGTGAGCAGCATTATTATACGGTCATAGGCGAGGATCTACGAGTACAGCCTTCATAGAGCTGCCTCGGAGTTTGAAATCTTTGATGCATGATGTCTTGCCCCCGTCAAAACTTGCACTGAAACCGTTTTCGCGCAGACCTCACCTTTGGATCAATATGAGGCGACTCGAATTTTTTCAGCCATTTTACTGTCGGTAATGAAAAAGCTTTGAGCATTTCTTTTTCGTGGTTTTCAGCGCAAAATTGATGGATCGACATGTTGGCGATGACTCGGCGTTTCCATGGCGCTTCAATTTCAAACTACGAGGCAGCTCTGTATGGCGGTCAGAGTGCACTTTTATTATTTAGATGTTTTTTTTGCTGTTTTTGTGGTTTTTTCCGTGTTTTGGTGAGTTACATATTTTTTCAGGGGTGCTTCACAAGTGGTTGAAGAAAATGAGGTCTCTTGTTCTAAACGGTTGAAAAGTTTCAATCTACCCGAATCAATGGTAAGAATTTAGAAAAAAAACTTCACTCAGCCAAGAAAAAAAACTCCCAACTGGCCGCTGAAAAAATAAAAATAAGTTGTAAGGAGAAAAAACTATTCTTCCACCCAGGTCGAAAATAATATGCGATACAAAGTTGACAGTGAAATTCTTACCATTGATTCGGGTAGATTGAAGTTTTTCAACCCTTTAGAACGAGAGACCTCATTTTCTTCAACCACTTGTGAAGCACCCCCGAAAAAATATGTAACTCGCCAAAACACGGAAAAAACCACAAAAACAGCAAAAGAAACACCTAAATAATAAAAGTGCACGCTGACCGCCATAGCTCTGTACTCGTTATCTACAATACGTGATCTGAACGATTGTCTTCAGATTTCACGCAAGATATACTAGACCTCCGCCCCCCGCTGGTAGTATGTCGTGTTCTAGGGGCATCTTGGAGTTAAATGTGGTTAGCCATCCATATTCTAGCTACATGTTTGTTCTTAGTAAACTGGCTGTTCCAATTGTGGGACCGCGCCAGTATAATTTATTCCTTCTCCTCCTCCTAGAGAGGCTGGTATCGAGCCTATGTGATCATTGATTTTAGATCAACACAACTCTTCCTCTCGTGCTGATGAGACAAGATTTTTTTATATTTAATTGGCCCTGGTGTCGATGTCAGTGTCTCTTCACCTTTCCTCGGTACTGGCCTCGTCTGAAAGAGCTCAAGCCGGATTACGTTTCGGGCTGCTTTTTTCCGATCTCCATACTATCAGAATTAAGATCAATTAAAATCCCCTTTTAATTAAACCCGCAGCGGTGTGAGTGGGTGACTTCCCATAACAATTAAAAAATGTTTTCAGCATATTTTGAAGCTTTCCAACCAAACTCCGGTACCTCTACGAGATCGTTAAGTCCCTGAATGCTTCCATCCCCAAACGAACTCATGACCGAACGCACAATGGGATTTTTTCGTGCCGGTTTACGTTGAAAGACATCCAGAACATCAAGAGGAAACTTCGCGTGAAATCGTTTCGCAGCGCCCATGGAATCGACGCGGTGTCTTACGCCAAGATCATCACCATTCCCAACAAAGCGCTCCTCGCCCTTGTTATATCCATGCAACCACACCCCTGGACATTGGTCTTCGTCACCCAAGACCACTCCGGTCCTCTACGGGCATTCCGGTCTACTCCGGTGTTTCCGGAGTCAACCGGAAACCCGGAGCCAACCGGAAACTGGGTATTAGTATTGGAATGACTTCTCGCGGTCTGTCGTGGCTGGTATCAAGTGGTAACAACCTCTCCACATGTTCCCTCTTGCCTTCCATCGCCTCATGGCAGATTTCATCACCTCATGTTTCATTTCCCAAGATCAATACTGATACAGGTCGAACTTCTCTTACCGCTTATGGACTTCCTATTCTTTCAACCATATGCTCGTTCCACATGTTACTCCTTATCTCCTTTACACTAAATTAGGATCCTACACTATTTAATCAGCTAGCATACTCCCTGTTCTTCAGTAGTTTAATAAACGTCACTTCCCCCCTTCCGGAGTGGTGCCAGTCGCTCCTCTCTTCCCCCACAACCCTTCCTCTTCCTCTAGACGATACCTGGCAGTACACGCTCACCCTGCACCTCAGTGGTGTTGTGTCAAGCAGCTCCGCCGATCCTCTCTGTCGACTCCGGTTACTCCGGTCTACTCTCCGGCACCCCGGTTATTCCGGAGTACCTTGTACGACTCCGGCCGACTGTTCCACTATCCCTTAACCCCGCGGCTCAGCACGTAACAGTATTAAACTACTCACCTGTTCAGGTCTCGTAGTTCTGCATCAGCATGTCAACAAATTACCTCTTGCGCTCTTGGCCATCCCCTCGTTCTGCTAGTCGGGGAAGTCTTGCCTCATACGTCGTTATGTTGCACGATTCTTCTACTTCACCGACACCCCAGCACGAGGCTGCGACTAAAACTTCCCTATCCGGTGAAGCTTCGGTAACGCATCGTGGGTTGTTTCCCATGGCGGCGGCATCAATTCCCATGGGGACCTTCCATGTGGGACCGCCTCAGGACGACATCGCGGTGTATCCCGGCACACCTTCTCCACCGGTATCCGCGACGCCTCCCAGTTCGGGGTCGTCTCCGGATTATTTGTTCATGGACGCTGTTGAAGAAGCTGTCGAGATTGACGATCAACATCTCCAGCAATCCCTTCAGCAGTTGGAGGAACTCGATCAAGATCTTATTCTCGAGTATCCGCCTTCTCCGGTCGTAGCGCCGGCTCCCGCCGTGCTCCCGGAGGAGTACGTCCCTGACATTGACGAGTCGCACATGCCTCCTCACGAACTTCCTTATCCATCCAACTATCCCACATCTGCCCAGAATTCTCCCGCCAATCTTCCATCTCCCGCGTTATCTCCTGCTCCGATTCCGGACTCCGAAAACTCGGAGCTCCAATATCCGATGTTGTTTGACGGCAAGAAAGAGGACGTTATGCTCTTTCTTTCCCAGTGCTACGCACATCTGGCTGCTCATCCCCGCGAGCACCGGACGGATGACGATAAGATCAGTTTTATACTGACTCGTTTCCGGGGAATTGCCGCGACTATCTACGGGCGTCCAGTTTCTGCCAGCCTCACTTGGCATGGGAACTTTTCCGCCTTCATCTCGGAGTTCTTGGAGATTTTTGATGGACCGGACTCGTACGGCAATGCGGAAGATCAACTCCGCTTGCTCCGGATGAGTTCCACGGAGGAGATTGGTCCGTTCCTTCGCGAATTCGAAGACTTGCTCAACCATCTCGGTTGGAGCGAGTCCGCGAAGTGTCATGCTCTTCACCACGCGCTTCCGCTGCGTTTGAGTATGGAGTTGGATGAATGTGTCTGCTACCCTAGCACCTATCCTGGGCTCCGGGCAATGTTAACACGCCTGGATACCAAGTATTGGGCCACACAGCCTGCTGCAGCTCTCGCCGAAGCTCGGAGGAACGCACGCGAATTCTGGGGCGATCATGGCCCTGGACGCGGGTCTCCGGGTTCCGAGGATAATCACGGAACGCCTTCCGGAAACGATCTCCTTGATCGTGGTGGCTCCGGTCCTCGCGAAGCATCCCCTGCTCTCTCGGACATCTCTCCAAGTATGCCTTCCCTAACCTCCATCCCGGTTTACAACATTTCCTCGAGCTCCGGAACACCTGTTCGTCCTACGACGGGTGCATCGGGGTCTGGAGATGCCGGTCCTTCCTCTGGCTATGCCAGGAAGGCGGTCGATCCCTCGCGCAAGCGCTCTGCCGAGGCGGCCGGTTTGCTGAACAACAAAGGCAAACTCCGGAAGGAGGAAGCGGAACGCCGGAGACGTCTAGGCTTGTGCATGTATTGTGGCAGTGGTGGACATCACATCGGAACGTGTCAGCACATTACGCGCGTTGTTCACGACAAGCGCCAGCGCACCGGAGAATCACGCTCCACGGGTAATGATAGCTGATCAACATGCAGAGCTCGAAAACTCCACCCGGAACGTCTGCGTCGTTCCCGGGGAGTTATACCACAATCCATCACGTTTACATTCGCTCAAAATTTACGACCGCTCGCTCTCCGGAGTCGAGTTTTACGATTTCAACAATCATATCTCTCCGAGATTGCCTCGGGATTCAACTCCCGCATACGAACATTTCCTCGACATCCTATATCGCTGTAACTATATAAATATTGGAATTCACTCGGTTTTGGCTTCGCATGCGAGATTTCCGGCAAAATCCCACCGGACAAGCTTTCCCTTGGCAACTCTTTCCATTAATCGACAGTCCATCTGTCTCCTCTTTTGGTGTTGTTCGTACTCCGAAATCGCGTCAACGTTCTTGATTTCCTTCTTCGTTCTGGATAACGGAACCGGAAAACCTCTCAACCGCATTCCGTTGAATGCAAGATGATGGTTTCCACCAATCCGAATCCTTAATCCTTGGGGTTATTAGTGTGCACACGACCGGCAATTATGCCGGATATTGTTTCGGTTGCTCCCGTGAGGGACCGGCGTTTATCGCCGACACCGACAGTTCTGACGCCTTCACCATATCTGAAACCTCCGGGCTCCGCACCTACGGTTTCATTGGCTACTCGCCATTCCTGTTCTTCCGAACATTTCTGGATCGGGACTCGACCCTCCGGAAAATTCCGGAGCCTCGACGTCTGGTCAGGTGTCCAAATGGCCACCAAATGGTTTTCGTAAATGGGTCATGGCTTCAAGCCTTTCCCTTCGATCACCTTTCCGGTATAGCTACGCGTACGCAAAATGCTCCGCTCCGCTACCGGAATCCTTTGTGAAGCTTGTATGCTTCCGATCTCTTGGCAAATTCGACACCTTGTTCCTATACGCCTTGGATCGCTTCTTAGAGATGCTTGACTCAGTTCAGCATACTCATTCCTTTTATTCTTTTCTCCCTTCGTTCATTAAGCCTTGGTATTGTGGGGCTGAGACAATAGTTGGGTTTCAAACCTTGGACGAAAGCGGAAACGCTCATCTGGGACGTCTGATAACCGTACTCAACCGAGCCCGCTTAGTTCCTGGCATGGAACTCTCTTTTTCCGCACTCCGGTCAGACTCGCGGATCCGGAACCTATGCTCCGTCGAGATATCGGGTAAGAGCTCACCGGAGGACACTTCGCAGTGTTTCCTCCAACGTGCCTCCGACCTCGACTTACGCCTACACCTCCGGAATCACGTCTCGTCTTGTCCGGTCGCCGGAAAAGCCTCAAAATCAATACTTCGGCTTTCCCCCGAGGAAACCTCTGTGTCCGCTTGCAGCGCCCTGTTGCAGCTACGTCAGGGACCTCATCACTCCTTCTCCAGTAAAACGGAGCTGGACTCTGTGGTCGTGTTCCGTTCTCCGGTCGCTCGGACCTCCGGAACTCCACTACTGCAGGTGTTTTAATATCGAGAAAGGCCAGCCGAGCGTCACCTCGGTGACCTCACTCGTCAGCTTGGTAACCTCGCACGCCGCAGTACGACCACTAGACTTGGAAAAAATCTGGAAGAAGCGCTCTTCGACCGGAATAAATTCCTTGTCTCCGAGCATTCCCTGCCTTCAGGGCAAAATCCCTGGCTTCTCGCCAAATTTCGACTCTATCCCAAACGATTCGCGGTAGCCTGTGGGAAGTCTACCCTAAGAGGGGGATACGCCCATGAAACTCCGCATATGGATCAAAAATTCCTCGCACAATTCGATCGCTGTCTGGAAATTCAGCGTTGAAGCAGGAATTACTGGAGTCGTTCCCGTCTTTCCGGAACTTGCTGTCTTACGCTCGTGACAAGCAGGCTTCGAACTGACACCCGCATAGGGATCGTTCACCAAAAGTCAAGACTAGTGTTGACTGATTCAAGGATTCACTCAAGTATAACTCAGGAAGATCATAATCCTGATTCCGAATGCCGGAATGTGTTAAGTCCACTCACAGTTCTACTCCAGCAACCTCCGGTCGTACTCCGGAATATCGGAGACCTCTCGTTGAGGCCAGCGAGTAGCTGGAGTTGGCACATTCAACATTCGGAGAATCCTCTGTCTCATCAGCATATCGGTGTTCAAGTTCCAATTGCAGTTCCCACAAGGTCTTGGCAGATTTCCCTCCATGAATCACCAATCGACCTAATCCACATGCCACGCACTCTCTACTTCTATTCTTGGCATACTTCCCTCTACTTGGCTGACGTTGGGATCGTAATCCTGTTCGATCTCCGAACACCGGATACCATTACTGGGACCGGAACTCTGGACGGTCGTCTAGGAAAACCTTTTCCGAAGTCACCATCTTCAAAACCCTTACCTCACTTCTATCCATTACTTTCACCTTCAATTCCGGGATCACTACGCTCATTCATGGTCACCTATGGGCATTCCGGTAGTGTCCGGAATCCGGAGTATTCGCCGGAGTCCTTAACCCTGGTTGGTCTTGTCCGGACCTCACTCCTCATCACTCTGGTTTGTTTCAAACGAATCATTGTGTATTTACAATTTTTATAGCCCAATGGGCTCCAAGAAAATCAGCAGAAAATACAAGTACAAAAAATCTACATGTTCAATCGCTGTCGCTCAGCACAATTATCTCCGCGTATCTCTTCACCACGTCACCTTCACCTTCCTCCCCTGCCCTTCGCTTCCGCCTTACCTCCAAGCGCTCGACGCGGAATTGTCGGGATGGGCCCGGAACCGGAACTGGATGTTCTGGTTGCTCGACCTTTACCTGGGTCGTCGGGCCTCCACTCCCACTCGCTCCGCTTCCGCTTCCCGATGCCTCCATGAACCCCGGTACGTCGACATCCATCGCGGAGTCGAGGATGCTTCTGAGATCCGTCGGGATCTCGTCCTCGATCGCGCTGTCGACACCGCCAACCAATTCCCGCTCCTCTGCTGCATCCCGCTCCATCAACTCCCGCTCCTCCGTCGACCATCTCCCCTCGTTCGCCGTCGTTTCCACTCCGGCAGTCACCGGAGTATCCGGAATAACCGGCTCGACAGGTTCCACCTTCGGAAGAACCTCGAACGCTGGCAGACGGTGTGGGTGAACGAACTCGTCAACATTTTCGAAGAAAATGGGAGTTCCGGGGACCGGGGTGGGGGAGCCAGAGCTCCGAGCAGTCGCGAGTTGGCCCAGAACCGGGGTAATCTCTCGACCCATACGCGGCGTCCCGCGCTGGTCGAAAGAACCTCCATCCCACTCAGCATCGCCCAATTGGGGCGGCCTCACCATATCCTCCGACATCGACGACTCCCGTGTTCGAGCTCCGGTCCCGATTTCCGACACCGGACCGGACTCGATGGGCGAGCCGATATCCATATCAACGTCTTCGTCGTCGGGGTGGTCGTCGTTAGGAGGGGGCGTTTGGGAAAATGACTCCTGTGGTTGAGGAACCACAGGACCGAAGTCGAACTCCGGTTCCGGAGTCAGTAGAACGTTGCGGAAAGCGGGTAGCGGAAGATTCACCTGCTTCTGGTAAATCTCCAACTCACTCCGGAGTTGGGCGATCACTTCCTTGCTATCCCGCAGCTCCTTCTCCACGTTCTGCTCCGCGTCCTGAGCCTCTTCCATGAGCCTCTTCGCCTTCTCATACCCCGCATGGAGCCTCGAGACTTTCGTCTGCTCAACAGCGAGCTCGCTGTTGAGGGACTCATTCTCCTCCTCCAAACCCTCGATCTGCTCCACCAGTCCATCCACGTAATCGTAAAACTGGCGGATCAGGCCGTCGAAGGGTTGATTGGATGAGGAGGGAGTTGGAACGCGCAAGGTGGTCCGGGGTTTCTTGGCCGGACGGGATTTGGTGCCGGAGTACCATTTGGACTCCGGGTCGGTGAAGCCTTCGCCCCGGAATGTCGATTTGAAAAAAGGTTTCCGGTCTCCGTCGCTGGAATTGGCGACGGAGTGGCGACGCTTCGTCCCCCGCTGCGAACGCGAGCTTCCGGGACGTTTGGAACGCCCGGAGTCACCGGAAGCTCGGTGAGAGGGGCCGGCTTGACGTGAAACGGATCTCTTGTTGATCCTGGTGGTGGGTGGATTGAACGAACATTTGGTTCGTTTGCGACGGCAAGACGCGCACGTCTTCTTGCGGGTTTCGCGCAACCGGAGACACGCGTGGTCTTTATTTTGGCAATTGCCACACCCTAAAATTCATAACTTTTAGCAAACAGAAAAAATCAAAATAAAACAAAAAAAATAGAAGGCGTACGTTCATCACCCTCGAAACGAATGTAGTCGGGGTTGGGCCATTCGACCTCCGTATCGTTGGCCTCCATCCCGTCGTCGGGGTCGGACTCCGCACTCCGGTCGTCACCGGAATCCGGGGCCTCACCCTCGTCCTCCTTCTCCTTCTCATCCTCCTCCCTCTCCGTCTCTCCCTCGTCCTCGTCGTCTGCGTCGTCCTCTGCACCCGTAGCACTACCGGGAGCGACCTTGGAGTCGTCCGGCTGCGCCACGGGTCCCGGAGTGTCACGACGGGGTTTGGTGAGCGACTTCACCAAATCCACGACGCTGACGTGGGGACCGAGCGCATCAAGCTCTTCTCGTATAACAAGAAGATGTTGAGCGCTCGCGTCCGCCTCCGACCGCGATTCCGCCCTCGGCGCCCGGAGCAGAGCTCTGAGCTGACGCTGCAGCTCAGACCTCCGCTCGTTGAACCGCTGCTGCTCCATGGCGGCCTCCTGCGCCTCGTCGTCCTGGATCTGGCGCGCGGTCGCCTTTCCCTTCCCCTTGCCTCCTCCGACGTTTTCGCCACCGTTTCGCCCCGCTCCCTGCCCAGCACCATCTCCTACACTCCCTGCACCTCCGTTCGTGTTGCTGTTGGATGCGGACATGTTGCTGGTGTTGCGGTAGGTTTCCGGGTGGTGGAGGAAAGCAAAAGAGTTGTTGACGTGTCAACTTACGGCACCGAAAACGTGACTCGGCGCACGGGCCGGGCACGTGATCAGCTTGGACTTTTCCGTCCTCAAAAAAAAAAAAATTCAAAATCTTCATCAAAAAAATTCGTTGACGAATTTCCCCAACTTTCAAATCATTCGGCCTTGGTTATTAACCCATACCGGTATCCCTTTGGATTTCTCTTGCTAACCATTTCCGACTCCGGTTGGAATGTTTGGCATGGGAGCCAAACCCAAGAGGGGGATACTGTTATATCCATGCAACCACACCCCTGGACATTGGTCTTCGTCACCCAAGACCACTCCGGTCCTCTACGGGCATTCCGGTCTACTCCGGTGTTTCCGGAGTCAACCGGAAACCCGGAGCCAACCGGAAACTGGGTATTAGTATTTGAATGACTTCTCGCGGTCTGTCGTGGCTGGTATCAAGTGGTAACAACCTCTCCACATGTTCCCTCTTGCCTTCCATCGCCTCATGGCAGATTTCATCACCTCATGTTTCATTTCCCAAGATCAATACTGATACAGGTCGAACTTCTCTTACCGCTTATGGACTTCCTATTCTTTCAACCATATGCTCGTTCCACATGTTACTCCTTATCTCCTTTACACTAAATTAGGATCCTACACTATTTAATCAGCTAGCATACTCCCTGTTCTTCAGTAGTTTAATAAACGTCACTTCCCCCCTTCCGGAGTGGTGCCAGTCGCTCCTCTCTTCCCCCACAACCCTTCCTCTTCCTCTAGACGATACCTGGCAGTACACGCTCACCCTGCACCTCAGTGGTGTTGTGTCAAGCAGCTCCGCCGATCCTCTCTGTCGACTCCGGTTACTCCGGTCTACTCTCCGGCACCCCGGTTATTCCGGAGTACCTTGTACGACTCCGGCCGACTGTTCCACTATCCCTTAACCCCGCGGCTCAGCACGTAACAGCCCTCTTCCATGCGTGCATAGACAACAACGATGCGCCGCAGCAATGGCTGGTGACCCTACTGATAGGGATCTTGAAACAGGGAAGGGAGGTCGATGACCCAGAGAGCTACCGCCTTGTCGGGCTGGAGTGTTGCTTACTGAAAGTTCTCACACTCCTTCTGGATGGCCGATTGCGCGAATGGGCTGCTGCGAACAACTGTTATATCCGGGTCCGGGGAAGGGGAGGATATGGCCGGTCGATGGTGAACGAGGGATTACGGCGACCGAGGTATTCCGGTTGGCTACCGGACACAACGATGACACCGAGGGGGGAAGATGGTCGACCGGAGTAACACAACGCCACAGGACAATAGGGCGAGTGTACTATCCAAGCCACCGGAGTGAGGAGGAGAGTGAGGGGAGGATTCCGGTTACGGGGAGACCGGAGTGTAAAACCCAGAAGCAACTACAGAGCGCAGAAGCAACTTAATTATTAAACTGAAGAACAGGAGTGTAGTCTAGGTGTTTATATAGTACAGTACTTGTAATCTGAACATAAGGAGTTATATGAAATCCATGTGGAGATTCCTAACGGGATCACCTCATGTTGTTGAAGAACAAGGAAGTGTGAGAATGGAAGATGTAAAGCATGTGGAAGGAAGTAGAGACCATATGGTACGCACAGGATATACGAGGAACCATTCAGATAAGCTGCATTGCCTTGATAACGCGTCTCCGGGGATTCCGGGGACTCCGGAAACCCGGAGCTCCCGGAATCGCCTGAGAGGTTAGCGACTGTTCCGGAATGATTTCCCGATGGTGAGTTGCACGGATATAATAGTATCCCCCTCTTGGGTTCGGATCCCTAGACGAACATTTCGTAGTAAGGACCGGAGGGACATTGATATGTGGTGTGCATTGCGTTGGAGGTGAATAAATGGAAAAGGAAGTGATTTGCATGAATGAGGAATTTTTTCATGATTTTCTTGCCCTTGATTTTGCCCAGTTGAAATATCTTCGTCGAAACCCGTGATCGGTCACGTGCCAACTATTCACGTGCTGTTCGGTTCCGTTTGTTGATTCCAATCTTGTCTCCGAACCACCACCACCACCGAACTCCTTCAACCATCTCTATGTCCTCTACTCACCACAACCCATCTGGAAGTGAAGGAGGAAGTGGGAAGGAACGAGGAGGGTCACCGGAGCGTGAGGGATCGCGTAGGGAGCAAAGTGAGGATACGGAGACCCGCCGCTTACTTGCGGAAGCAGCGCGTGCTGATGAGGCGGCCGCGCTGGAATTCGCGGACCTCATGAACAGCGCCGACATGGCGATTGCTGAACAGCGGGCGTGGGCGAAGGAGTTGAAGGCCAAGGAGAAGGCACTGGATAGGGCGGAGAGAAAAGGAAAAGCAACCAAGCGTCCGGAGGGAAGCGAGAGGAAGCGCAAGCGCGTGGAGCGTGTCGAGAGCGACTCCGACGTCGTTATGGTGGTTTCCGAGCCAACGGGAAGTCGCCCGCTCATCCAGAGACCCATCGGTGAAGGTGAGTACATCCTAACCGGTGGAAAATGTATTCCGGTTGATGTTACAACCCTCAGCTTGCGATGAGTGCACTCGGCGAGACGAGCACTGCTACCCGCAGCGCGAGGGGGGACCATTTTCGACTTGTGGGCGCTGTGCTGAAAGGCGCATTGCCTGCTCGTTGAACGCAGACGTTCCCCGGGCCAAACGCGTGCGGAAAGACGCGTCCGATCGCAAGGGTCGTTCCCGGAGTCGGGGGAGGTCGACTGCAGTGAAGAAGACTCGATCCCAACCAATTCGCCAGCGACCGGAAAGGAAGGGGACACCATCGCTGCCCTTGGAAGGCATTCCGGGCCCGTCTCGCCATCAACTCCGGCTCCGGACTCCGTCGCTGGAACGGCGGTCAATGCAGAGCGAGTTGAGGGAACTCCGGAGTGATTTGGGCGAGGCCGTCCGACGTGCTGAGGACGCTGACCGTCGTGCTGATGATGCCGATCTTCGTATTGAAGCGTTGGAACGTTCGATGGCTGATCTTCGGAGCGAAGTCCTGCAGTTGACGCAGAAGGAGGATGGGGATAAAGAGGAAGGTGGAAAAGAAATGGAGCATTGAGATAATTGGAATTGATGTATATTTTTTTCTTGATTTTTTGCGAAATTGCATAAGTCCGTTTGACGACAAGGATTCCGGAGTGATGATGAGCGAACCGGAATACACCGGGAAATGCCCCGGAGTGAACCGGAGTCTAAGTTTCCGGTCCAGGTTTGTCCGGATAGCGACGGTGGAAGTTTTCAATGTGATCTGCTGCGTTAAGATCGCTTGGTCGTACCCAGGAATATTGCTCGTCCGTGTTCTCATAACCCAACCACTCAACTTTGTAGAATAGGGGCTTCTTGAACCGCTTATCAAGCTTCGAATCAACGATTTGCTTGATTTCGAAGTGCTCATCGCCCTCGTCATCAATTTCCACTGCCACCGGAGGGGGTTCTTCACGTCCGGGGAAAGGATTTGGATGATGTGGTTCAAGTTGAGAAACGTGGAATACTGGATGAACTTGGGAAAGGGATTTGGGTAGTTTGATCTGGTAAGACGCCGCAGAAGGTTTTCCGATTACTTCGTATGGTCCAACATAAGTCTCAGTGAACTTCCGAGTTGGCCTCGTAGTGCTGAGGTACTTGGTCGTCACGAAAACTTGGTCTCCGACTTTAATCTCCGGATCCGGAGACCGGACTCTGTCTCCGGTCTCCTTGTATCGCTCCTGGGCGCCCTTGAGCGACTCCCGGAGGAATTCATGAAGATCCTGGAGGTTAACGACAAAGTCTCGGGCGTAGGTGTTGGCTACGTCCAACTCCGGATTGATGGTGATAGACGGATTGTAACCTTTGTTGGCGAAGAATGGAGAAATTCCGGTAGATGCATTCGGAGCGTTATTGAGAGCGAACTCGCAAAGCGGAAGGAGTTGGTCCCAATCATCCTGCTGATACGAGCAGAAAATCCGAATATATTGCTCAACGGTTTGGTTCATGCGTTCAGTTTGACCGTCCGCTGATGGATGATAACCGGAGGTATAGTGCATCTCCATGTTGAGAAGTTCTCCGAGTGACCGGAAGAAAGAGGAAACGAATTCCTTACCCCGGTCGCTAGTGACATGCGACGGAACACCGTGCTTGGAAAAGACGTGAATGAGGAAGAGTTTGGCGAGGCGTTCGGAAGTGATGGTGACATCGCAGGGTATAAGGATTACCTGCTTTGACGCCCGATCAACGATTACCAGAATCGCATCGTATTCGCCGGAAAGTGGAAGTTTTTCAATGAAGTCCATGGATATCGAATGCCAAGGACGAAGAGGAACAGGAAGGGGTCTGAGAAGGCCGTAGGGCTTATGCCTTGGAGCCTTGTTGCGCCGACAGGTGATACATGACTTGCAGTAATCCCGAACGAACGACCGGAGTTCGGGCCAGTTGTATTCCCGACGTACCGCCGCAAGGGTTCTGTTCTGTCCGAAGTGACCGGAAAGAATGTGATCATGCGCGTATTGCATAACACGTATCCGGAGTGCATCTGGTGCCTCACCGGGGACTTGCGGAACCCAAATGCGATTGTCGTACCGGAGCATACCGGAGTCATCTGTAGACCAGCGCTTGGATGTACCGGAGGAAGCGGCCTTGAGGCCTGCAATTCCAGTGGGGTCGGTGTGGATGTGAGTCTTGATATCGGAATGAAGCTGTCCAACATCCATAACCACCGATGCTCGAAGAACTACGTCTTCAAGGAGGGTTGCCCGGAGTGACGCCTCGAGCTGATCTTGCGAGAAAATAGGACGAAAGTTGTGAGGATTTAGCTGACCATAGTGCTTATCCCCCTCTTTTGGGTAGACGTCCCATCGTCTAGTAAGTGCATCGGGCTTTCCTCCGAGTTTTCCGGGCCGGAACCGGATTACCATGTTGAAATGGCAGAGGTACTCCGCCCACCGGACCTGGCGTCGCGTGAGTATCTTACTCGTCGCGAAGTATTCCAGGTTCTTGTGGTCGGTGACAACATCAACTGGGAACTCCGGTCCTTCCAGATAGTGACGCCACTGCTTAAAAGCGTCAAAAATGGCCAGGAGTTCCTTGTCATGTGTGTCGTAGTTAAGTTCCGCAGCCACTAGAGTGCGCGAACGGAACGAAACGGGGTGGAGATCACCATCGTCGCCAATAATTGACAAAATGGAGGCGATGGCATAGTCCGAAGCGTCGGTCTCGACGGTAATCTGTCGACCAGGTATCCAGTGAGACAGAACCGGAGCCTCTTCGAACTTCCGCTTGAGAGTGTCGAAAGCGAGTTGACAATCACTGGTCCAGTCCCATTGGAGCGCTTTCCGGGTGAGACGTGTGAGCGGAATAGTGATGTCGGAGTAATGGTAGATGAACCGCCGATAGAAATTACAGAAACCAAGAAAAGACTGTACGTCTTTTACTTTCCGAGGAGTAGGCCATTCCGCTACCGCGGCGATTTTTTCCGGGGACATACGGAATCCGTCCGGAGACAGAATGTACCCGAGATATTCGCAAGTAGTCACGGAGAACTCACACTTGGGGAGTTTGCAGAATAGGTTATGCTGTCGTAAGCGCCGCAACACTTCCTTCACATGATTTTCGTGCTGCGATGGATCGTCGGAGTAGATCAGGATGTCGTCCAGATATACGATGACGGTTACATCGAGCAAGTCGGCGAAAATCGTGTTGAGGAATCGTTGGAAGGCAGCAGGCGCATTGGACAGTCCCTCTGGGACAACCTTGAACTCATATGAGCCATAGCGGGTTCGGAAAGCGGTTTTCCACTCGTCTCCGGGAGCAATCCGGAGCAAGTGATATGCGTGCCGGAGATCGAGTTTGGTGTAAATTCGAGCCCGTCCAGGGGCGTCGAGCAAGTCGGCGATGAGGGGAAGCGGATACTTGTCTTTCTTTGTGATCCGGTTCAACCCTCGGTAGTCTACGCACAACCGGAGACTGCCATCCTTCTTCTTGGCGAACAGAATTGGAGCCCCGTGACTCGAAGAAGAAGGATAGATAAATCCAGCCTTCAAATTCTCGTCGATGTATTTTCGGAGCGCTGTTAACTCAGCCTCGGAGAGGGAGTATACATGGCCAATAGGAGGGAGTTCACCGTCGATCGTCTCGATCTTGAGATCGAACTCTCGATGAGGAGGAAGCGAGAATGCTTCCGACTCCGAGAAGACGTCGGCGAATTCGTGATAGGATTCAGGCAGTCCAGTTAGGTCCGGAGCAGCGGTCGAGACTCCCCGGAGCGAGACATCGTCCGGAGGTGTTGCGCGCAAGGTATACTGAACGGTATCCTTGTCTTTAAGCAACACTCGATACGCAGCAGCGGATACCAAAGACACTGGCGGAGGAGTAATGAATGGACGAGGCGTAGTCGCCTCCGGGGTATCCATTGAAGGATCTAGAGTACTCCGGTCAGGACCGGAGTTTGCTGGCGCTATTCCAGCACTATCCATAGAAGGATCGAGACTATCCATAGAAGGACCGGGAACCGGAGTAGTCAGCCCGATCGGTATAGGCACTGCGGAGGGATAAACCTCTTCCGGAGTAGCCTCGTCCGTAACCGGAGCTACCGAAACAGAATCCAGCATTTTTGCCGGAGGTGTCGACAGGGATGGACCAGAGGGAGTAGGTCTGAATGAGATAGAGGCCCGCATCCAGTCAATCAACGGATTGAAGCGGTGGAGCCAATTGTATCCAAGAACCATTTCACAAGGAGAATCCAGACGGGTGACGTAGAAGTCCTGCGAAAGGACTTCTCCGGTAGGAAACCGAATCAATAGATGCAGTTTCCGGTTGATTATTGATGATGAGCCGTCGAGGTACCGGAGTTTTACTGGGGGCACTGAGTACGGGATAAAGCCATTTGATTCCACAAATTTTCTAGATATAAAACAATGAGAAGAACCAGAGTCAATAAGCGCACATATCAGGGAGTTGAATCCCGCAGCAATTCGTGATACACTGGACGGCGGAATGGATGAACATTCCTCCGTGCCAGACAGAGAGGATTTAGATAATATGAGGGATGGGGCAAGGTCAACGTAAAGGGCATTAGAGGAAAGAGCGGACGCGTTGAGACGCACCTCAGGGAGATCCCCGGAGTCAACGCAACCCGGATGGGGATCGGAGGTATAATCCGGATTGCTAATCAATTTTTTGACGACTCCGGAGTGGACGCATCTCCCTGCGGGGGCGTTCCAGCCTGAGCGGAGCGACCGCTGGCTTTCTCCGGCCGCTTCTTGCAATCCTCGGCCGTATGACCTTGGCCTCCGCAGTACATGCAGAGGTTGTTCTTGCGACGACGTTCACGTTCCGCCTCCTTGATTTTACCATCGGCGCCCAGCTTGTCAGCATAGGGCTTCGAGGGGCCAGCCTGCTTGTTGGCTTGGCCACCCTTACCTCCGGCTCCGGGACGATTCCCGGGGTTGGAGTAGGGAGGAGGAGCGGTTGAGTTCCCAGGCGGTTTGGTATTATTTCCGCCCTTTTGTTTCTCCTTCTGCTTGCCGGAAACTTTACCGGTGCGGTCTCCGGTGTTGTCCGGAGGACCGGAACGATTACCGGAACGACCAGCAGCAGCCTGCTCTAGTTCCCGCTCGCGCTGCTTCTCTGCCTCTCGTCGATGATACCAGGCATCGATATTCCGGGCCACCATCTTCACCCCCAAGAGGGTGTTGTTGTGGGTGTGCCGGACCATCTCGTCCTTGATGCGACGGGGAAGGCCTTCGTAGAACTGATGCCGGAGAGCAGCGTCACCCCAGTCCGTGAGACTGGCCAGGGTGTCGAAGGCGAGAACGTAAGTTGCGATCCGATCGCCATTTTTCATGCGACAAAGACGGATGCGATCCTCCGCATCACCAACCGGATCATGGGGTCCGAAGTTGATGGAAAGTTCCTCGATGAAGCGAACGAAATTATTATCCCACGCCGGGACTTTGGTATTGTATAAGTTCGGCGTGAACCACTGCTGAGCGATGCCGCGGAGATAAGATATAATGAAATAAATCTTATCGTCGTCGGTGGGGAAATCTTGGGTACGCTCGGCAAAGTGAAGATAACATTGGGCGAGGAAGGAAGGCAATTTGTCCGGATCGGAACCATCAAAGGTGTCAGGGTTCCTGAGATTAGATTTGGTGGAACGAGGAGCTCCGGCATTCCGGGCCCAAGTTGTCATAGCCTGGGAAAATTGCCGGAGGGTATCCCTCATGAGCTGATTGTCTCCATCAGGAGTGCGGGAGCGACGACGGGGCAGACCGCCGCCACCTCCACCGCCTCCGCCACCAGGAGGAGAGCCACCTCCGGGAGGAGAACCACCAGGGTGTCTGGGGAATCCTCGACCGGGAAGCCTTCCTCTGCTGGGAGAACGTCTTCCATGACTGGAAGGCGACTCACCACCACCGCCTCCATCACCTCCAGGTGCCGGAGCGGAACGGGAGCGGGATGCCTGTTGACCGGAGTGGTGGGAACGACTACGGGATCTTTGACGCGATCCTGCGCCGATTGGAGAACGTGCTGGTTCTCCACCCGTCTCTTCCGGTATGACGTTCGTGGCTGCCTGGTAAATAGGAGCAAATCCCAATCCCGGAGTTGCCGGAATCGGAGAATCATCGAACGCGGGCGTGAGATGTGTGATCGGATGACGTGATGGGGTTGTGGGAGGAATGACAGTTCCAGGAACGTTGACTGGGTTTGTTGCCACAGGTGGCAAGGAACGGCGTACCGTTACTCCGAAGGGAACCGGAGTCGATCGCGTTCCGCTGGGCCGCAAACCTGGATTGGCCATGAGTCGAGCGGGAGAGGGTAAGGGAACCATGGTGCTGTAGAGCCGTGAATTGCGACGATCAGGGTCGTCAGGTTGGTCGTCGTAATGAGACATGTCGTAGGATTGATTGATTTTGAGTAGCGTGGATAGGTGAGTTTAATAATACTGTTATATCCGGGTCCGGGGAAGGGGAGGATATGGCCGGTCGATGGTGAACGAGGGATTACGGCGACCGAGGTATTCCGGTTGGCTACCGGACACAACGATGACACCGAGGGGGGAAGATGGTCGACCGGAGTAACACAACGCCACAGGACAATAGGGCGAGTGTACTATCCAAGCCACCGGAGTGAGGAGGAGAGTGAGGGGAGGATTCCGGTTACGGGGAGACCGGAGTGTAAAACCCAGAAGCAACTACAGAGCGCAGAAGCAACTTAATTATTAAACTGAAGAACAGGAGTGTAGTCTAGGTGTTTATATAGTACAGTACTTGTAATCTGAACATAAGGAGTTATATGAAATCCATGTGGAGATTCCTAACGGGATCACCTCATGTTGTTGAAGAACAAGGAAGTGTGAGAATGGAAGATGTAAAGCATGTGGAAGGAAGTAGAGACCATATGGTACGCACAGGATATACGAGGAACCATTCAGATAAGCTGCATTGCCTTGATAACGCGTCTCCGGGGATTCCGGGGACTCCGGAAACCCGGAGCTCCCGGAATCGCCTGAGAGGTTAGCGACTGTTCCGGAATGATTTCCCGATGGTGAGTTGCACGGATATAATAACAACATTATCCCCGACTCACAGAACGGCTTCCAGCCCAACCACAGGACGGACGACAACTCGTTCATTCTCCTGTGCGCGATTCACCGTGCACGCGCTGAAGGGAAGACCCTGTATGTTTTTTTTGGGGACATGACGAACACTTTTCCTTACACGGATATTGCGAGACTGTGGTCGGACATGTACGCAGCGGGTGTCTCTGGGCCGATGTTCGACTTGATGCGCATACGCCCGCATGGCGTACACCGTGAAATTCGGGGACGAGCACTCTTTGCCCTTTCGCTCGCTCATCGGGCTGTTCACCGGGGACTCGGCGTCACCGACTCTGTGGAATATTTATTTCGCGGATTTCCGGCTGCCGCCCCATAGGGACGACATTCTTCTCAATGGTCGTCCGGTCTCTCAGGCCGAACAGGCGGACGACAATCTCATCATGTCGACACTCTTTCCCGCGTTTCCAAGCCAAGGTCACGCACTTCTTTGTGTGGGACTAACAAGCGCACTTTCGTCAGCGCGAAAAAATTGAAGTGGATGATCTTTGGACCTTTACCCAGTGTCATCCCGGTTCTACGTCTCGGCGACCTCATTGTGGAGCTCGTGTGGGAATTCAAATATGTGGGCATATGGTTCACTTCCATCCATACAAACATTTTCGCTCGACATTATAGCATTAAAGCGTCCAAGGCCAGGGGTACGAGTAGCGCGGCATTTGCGTTGAAGCATCGAATCAGAACGCTCCCTGTCAAGGAGGGACTCCAGATTTATATGGCGCGTGTCGACTGCTATTTGATATCCAGGTGCGAACTTTCCTTGGATACCGACGGCTCACTCTTGAAGGAGCACCTCGACGTGCAGCACACCTTCCTACGCCGGCTCCTCGGACTCAATTCCCACTCCTTGCTGGCTGTCCTATTCACGGAAACGGGGCAGATGCCGATACGCATACGCCGACTGTTGATAGCCCTTGGGCGACTCAAGTACATGAATGCATTGGGACAGGAGCAGGGTCGCGTCGTGCGTGATGCGTTCCTCGATTCGATAAATCTCTTGCGTGAAGGGAAGCCTGGTTGGGCCACTGATCTCGTCATCATGCTTAGCCGACTACCTACACCCATTGAGGTTGGTCCGGACGACCTTCTCTCGGTTGACTTTGTGAATGCCCTCGAGACAAGGATTGTTCAAATCGTGAATACAGATCTTCAAAACAACATCGACCGTTTGGTGAAAACCCACCTACTCCGCAACTGGCTCGAGATGGGCGATGACCGTGCATTGGTCCTCGCACCTCGTCGCCTCCGGCATTATCTTACGGTCGTTGCAGTACCTGCACATCGCAAAGCCTTAACGGGACTTCTGCTCGGCGACCACCTTCTGAGTGTTGAGCGACTCCGGTACACCACGCGATACCGGGACCCTGTACCCCGCAACTTCAGACTGTGTAGGTTGTGCCGGGGGAGCGTTGAAGACGAAGTACACGCTCTGTTCGACTGTACGGCGGAGCTGCGCCTGATGCAGCTGAGGGCTCGCTTTTTGGCCAGCCTTTCAGTATGTGATCCGAAGGTGCACACGCTGTATGGTCAGATCACTAACTACGACTTTCTTCTGCAACTCGTGTCAACGAGGAAGGGAGTCAAGGTTTTCGCGAAGTATGTCTACAACGTGTTGGCTCTGTTCCAAGAGTTCCCCCGATACTTTCCAGTAGTTTTCCGTTGGAATACGTGATACTTTTTGTCCCGTCTTCTTCCGTCCTATTGTGCGATGTGTAGGTGCTATCGGTGCCTATGCTCCCTCAGCGATAGAGCCGTTGATGATTGTAGCATACATTAGGACGAGTGTATGTCGGTACAATACCTGCTTGTTCCTTGTAGGGACCTCTGCAGTAATACATCCTCCTCCTCCTCCTCCTCCTCCCTCCCCCTCTTCAGATTTTAGTATATTCAAATAAATTCCTGCCCCCTTCGGGCCTCCGAACTGATGGGGTCCCGACAGCTGTCACGGAGTTTGGTCGGAAAGCTTCAAAATATGCTGAAAACATTTTTTAATCGTTATGGGAAGTCACCCACTCACACCGCTGGGGGTTTAATTAAAAGGGGATTTTAATTGATCTTAATTCCGATAGTGGTTGACTTCCCATAAGGATAGAAGTTTTTCTTTTGAATATTTTCGCATTTCCGGCAGCGATGCCGAGGCAGCTGTCAGGACCCCATCACTTCAGGGGACACAAAAGCGGTAAGGATTTATTCGAATCTACTATAATCTGGAGAGGGGTACCTCCTCCCTCTCCGGATTAAAATAAAGATGAATAAACTGTTTGGCGGTGCAACAATGCTTCCCGCCGTTGTCTTCGACGTCCAAGTGGCCAATTTGCCCCATGAAAAATTCATTGGGCTCTCGTCGCGTCTCGGAGCCCATTCCGGCCGGACTTCTTCCAAAACGGCTGAACTCATATTGCGATTTTATTCGTGTGAACAGTTGGCTTTTGACGCATAGGATGAATATTCTAAACTGGGCTACCATCACTGGCACCCTCAAATAAGCTCGGAAAACCTGGAAACTATATTCTACCCTTATGGGAAGTCACCCAGTATGGAGATCGGAAAAAAGCAGCCCGAAACGTAATCCGATATGTTTCATTTAAGGCGTGGCAGAGGATAATTCTATTTGGCAGCCCCCCGAAAAGGGTGGGGGCTGCCAAATAACTTCTGGCAACCCCCAATGTTATCTTTGATGGCGCTTGATGGCGGCGAGGCGGGATGCGGCGGGAAGTGCCTGTTGGCTCCATAGCGGTGTGAAAGGGTGACTAAAGTCTAGGAAAAAAATGTCGGGGGCGAGGACGATATCTGAAATGATCCTGCAACTTTCTGAAAGGCAATTTGTACGCACCATCCAATACTTGAAGCTGTGAGTCAATCAAATGGCTGTAACTGTCTGAAAACTCACGGGAAAATGCGGAAAAAATTGGTGACGGTGTCTAATGCCTGTCCTAACAATATATACCTCCCATATAATACCTCAATTATTTTCTAAACCATCCATTGACCCTTAGAACGCCTTAGGCGACTGTTTCTCGTGTGTTTATCTCGGTTAGATTACCTCACGTGGGGCTGCTAAATAGAATTATCCCGTGGCAGAATCTAATCTCAAACCTAATCTCTGAAATTTCAAATGAAGCAGCACTAAACTTTGAGTTTTGCCATATGTTTTTGGATAATTCTATTTGGCAGCCCCCCTGCCCGAGGGATGGGGGCTGCCAAATAGAAAAGTTCTATTTAGCAGCCCCCACGTGAGCTAATCTAACCGAGATAAACACACGAGAAACAGCCGCCTAAGGCGTTCTAAGGGTCAATGGATGGTTTAGAAAATAATTGAGGTGTTATATGAGAGGTATATATTGCTAGGACAGGCATTAGCCACCTTCACCGATTTTTTCCGCATTTTCCCGTGAGTTTTCAGACAGTTACAGCCATTTGATTGGCTCACTGAGTCACAGCTTCAAGTATTGGATGGTGCGTACGAATTGCCTTTCAGAGAAAATTGCAGGATCATTTCAGATATCGTTCTCGCCCCCGACATTTCTTTCCCAGACTTAAGTTGCCCTTTCACACCGCTATGGAGCCAACAGGCACTTCCCGCCGCATCCCGCCCTTGCCGCCATCAAGCGCCATCAAAGATAACATTCGGGGCTGCCAGAAGTTATTTGGCAGCCCCCACCCTTTTCCGGGGGCTGCCAAATAGAATTATCCTATGTTTTGCTAGCCATGAAGTTCAACATATAAGATTAAGAATAGTTCAGCTTGAAATGAGTTCTGAAATTGAAGGTATGAAGGTTGCAGAAATCTGCCGCGATACCTTGGATTTCAGATTACATTTAAAGGTTGCTGAAATGAGAGGAATGTGTTTTGATTTAACGAAGTTCAAAACTAAAGAAACCTCATATAAGACATCAACAAACTTATCTGCAGATGGTCTGCAGATGATCTGCGGACGGTCTGCGGATCATCGGCGTCAATGATTTTAGGCACACCGGCAATCACGAAATCTCGGGCGGCCCGAGCCGCAAATCGAAACTCAAAGTGTTGAGTTAACAATAGTTGGGCGTGAAATCCAAGCCGATTCTCTAAGTTTCGTAAAAGAATTCATGCGCGCTGAAAGCCAAAGAAAAATCTTTGTATTTGACTTAACTGAAACGTTACAGCTGTTTCCGAAATCCTTGAGACAACGGCGATATTTTCGCCCGCCGTCAACATTTGATGGAATGCTAAGGATTTCCGTTTTTGGTAGAACCGATCAAAATATATCTGATGACCGGCTGATTACCGCCATTTTTTTCCCCTTCTCCCCATGTCGTTCCCCCGTCCCCTTGAGATCATCGCTAATGGATATGGCGGTCAGAGTGCCCCTTTAATAAAACAGGGGTAAACATTGTGTTTTCAAGTGATTTTTAAGTACCAAAACATGAATTTCTGCTAGATGAAAACAAACTTCTTACCTAGTTAACCTTAGTTTCTTTTGTGGCCAGAGGTGAAACAACTTGTACACTAGAAACTTTGGTTTCTGGTTCATTGAACAAAGACTTCCAGTTCACACTGAAATTTTGAGGTTGAGATAAAAAAAGTTTAGACTCAAGAAAAAAGAAATCTAGTAAAGACAAAAAAAAAAAGGTCCAAAGTCAAAACATAGTAAAAGTTTTCTGGGTCAACCACAAACTTCGGACATAGGTAGGGGTGCTAACCCTAGTTTGATGCATTGATCTGCTGATACAGTGACAAGTCCCCCTTAATCTGGGCCTTCTCGTCACAATATCACTGGATCAAGCCATCAAACTAGGGTTAGGACCCCCACCTACCTCCGAAAGTTTGTGGTTGCGCAGGAAAACTTTTGTGGGATGGTGGAAAAAAAACTATATTTTGATTTTAGGCTCTTTTTCTCTAGTTTTTTGGTCTAAACATTTTTATATATACTTCAAGCTCAAAATTTTGCTGTGGACCAAAAAACTCAAAAGGTTGAAGGTATGGGGATCAAAAATGATGGCGGACACGGCGAGTATCCCGCGGGACAAATGCCGCCAGCCATTCACATGTAGGGTTTTGCCCGCAACCCTATGGCTTCATCCGTTATTTGAATATATGTTGCCATGCCTGATGAATAATTATCTTGTGTGCATCTTCTAGAATTATACTGGTGTTATGCACAATAGCTCAAAACAAGTAATTAAGGAGTCCTCATTCACATCGCCAACTTGTAATTATTCAAAGACTACATAGGCACATTGGTGTGTACGCGGAACAATGGGAGGGAGACGGTGTGTTACAGACAAGTTGGCATAAAACTAAAACTCACCTGTCTGCGTATACCGGCATGCACACTCCTGCAAAGGGAACCACCCACTTGCTCGTAGGCAGACTTGCTCGTGTATACTGGTGCAAACATGCCCGCCCAAGGAAACACCCACAGGTGTGTACACCCGAGGAAGTCCCCGGGATCATATCCTCGAAACCGAGCCCGTGTGCGTGTGTGCGCCCAAGCAGGTCCTCGGGGATATTTCCGTGGAGGCGTACCCAGGTACACGCAAATCTACACGGTACCCACATGGGCAGCGCGGACGGCAGCCCGACTCGCACACATGCAGCATTGCACCGCATTCGACACAAACACGGAGTGAGAGGATGAAGGAACGGTGGGAAGGAGGTGGGATGGGGGCGTACAGGGACATATCCAGTCTCTCTCTGCCCGCTCCCTCTCTGCATCCTTCCCTTTGTCGGTGCTGCGTTGCGTCTCCGGATCGGTGTCCATGATGTCGAGGCGTGCACTAGAAAGAAAAAATAAGACACGGAAGGGACAGATAAACAAATGGATGAGACGTACCAAGTTCTAGGGAGCATGGTGGGGAGAGTATTCACAAAAGTAGCAGCCCTGAGAAGAGATAAGAGGTTAGTGGTTATTGAAGACCGTGACAGATTTGAAAGAGAGGGAGACCCCTGCGCGAAAACGTGCACACAGAAACCCTCAGAGGGATAACCGCGCGCGCATACACCCCCGCGTCGACGAGTGGGCGTGAATTCCTGCATGGCAAGACCTTCATCTAATCCCACGGATGGCTCCTCCTGCGGATGAAACCCCGCAGGCATGCATGTTCGCGTCCGCCGCCAGATGCAAACCCCTGCAGGTGAGCACGTCCAAGGGTGGCCCCGTGGATGTTCCCCCGCGGGGGTTTCCGTCCAAGCCCGCCTGGGAAGGAGGGAGGGAAATGAGGAGGGGTCGAGGGGAAGCAGGGAGGGAAAGCCACCCCACACATGCTGCAAAGTTGTCCGCCACCAGGAATCTCCCGCGATGACGACAAAGCACGAGTGGCGGCGGTAATCGCACATGCGTGCACAGCAAGGGAGGCAGCGCCGTGTTCGCGGACACGAGACCTCCATACGAGCAGGGCGAGACTGCAGTTACTGGCGACGCCCGGTTGAATTGGGAGGAGGTGGTGGGAACGAGAATGGGAGCGCCGACAAGCAGCGAAAAGGTGAAAAAATTAAATTAAATAATTAAACACCCACCCATAAAACCCCTCCGCGCGCAACGGAATCCCATCCTAGGTGAAGTCTGGGGTCCCTGCTACTCCGTGGGGTCATGCCTTGTGTTGCGTCGTTGTTTCGAGAGCTCGAGGTCGGTGTGGGGGTGGTTGGTGAAAGAGTGGCGCGGAGTGGCGGTCCGGCCGGGCCGACTGCCAGACGTCTTGGACGACGCGCCTCTGTGAGTAATGGACGCGTCGAAAGAAACACGGGGTGACGGGTCGAAAGAAACACGGGCCCGTGTTTCTTTCGACACAATATACGGTAGAGACATGCGGGGCACGAAGAGAAAAGTTGGAGGATTTTGTTTGTGGGTAGGCAAGGGGGTCCAGTTTTCGGAGCCCCAGACACAGGGTCGATTTCCGAAGGGTTTTTCGATGCTGAGTCCGAATATAAACTTTTTATGGCGAACGGAGCAGTCGCCATCGAGCTTTGTACTCCGACATTATTGCTTTATTTGGGTGATAACAGCTGATAACAAGTGTACAGCCTCGACCAAACAGGAAATTTCCCATGATCTCTGCTGACAATCAAAAGCCACGTAATTTCTCCAGAAACTAGTTCTCGAACAACAGATTTACTTTCCCTGATCTTAACACGGAAATGGGTGCGGGCAAGGTATACAAGCCACTTGCGCGGAGAAAAATTGCAAAAGGACCGGATTTGGGACCCCAAAACGGCAATTTCCCACGGGGAGGGGGGGGGGGGGGGGGGGGGGGGGGGGGGTTGCCCAACCCCAGAAAAAAAACTTTTGTAGGTGATATCTTTTTTCCTAATCTTTGGATCCCCTTGTGGGTAGGTCCCCGTAGTGTTCTACGGCTAGGTATATTCCCAAGGTGATAAGGATGTGTGTCTTTATGATGAGCCATGCACCGCTGGGACTTGCCCGGTGTCCTATACACCCTGGTGTTTACTTTGCTATGCTTGCCCACAGGCCTAAGCCCTCAGTGAGACACCGGCGGGTATTTACGATGAGCCATACACCCGCTGGGACTTGCCCGGTGTCCTATACACCCTGGTATTTACTTTGCCATGCTTGCCCACAGGCCTAAGCCCTCGGTGAGACACCCGCGGCCATTTGTCCCGCAGGATATTCGAATATCCCGCGGGATATCCCCCATCATTATTGATCCCCATACCTCTGATCCTCTCAAAAAACTGTTTGTTCAGTGAACCAAAAACTAATTTTTTGGGTGTGCAAGAAGAAGGAAAAACAATTGAGATTCAACAGGGAAGAAGTTTGTTTTATCAGCGGAAAATCATCTTTTCATATGTCAAAATTAGGGTGAAAACAGACAGTTTACCCCGGTTTTATTAAAGGGGCACTCTGACCGCCATAAATGGAGCGGTAGGAGGGACAAGATTGACAACAATGATGCAATGCTGCTTCGCTTCACGAACTTTGCAGCACTGCGTCATGAACTTCTAAATCGGGCCGGTCTCGGCGGTTCTACCAAAAACGGAAATCCTTAGCATTCCATCAAATGTTGACGGCGGGCGAAAATATCGCCGTTGTCTCAAGGATTTTGGAAACAGCTGTAATGGTACTCAAAGTTTCAGTTTACAAAAAAGGCGAGCCGAATCATGTTGCGAAACTAGAGGTATCGACATACAAAAAGCTGGAGCTGAAACTAATATAAAATTCAGTGTCTCAGGTGTGCTTTCAGCGCTGCTGAAAGCAAAGTCGAAACTTTGCATTTCGAACGAGGTGAAATTAAACCAGATTCGATTTCACCTGGTTCGAAATGCAAAGTTTCGGCTTTGATTTCAGGTAAGGTGAAAGCACACCTGAAATGCTAGAATCCGTATTGGTTTCAGCTACATTGTTTTACATGTTGATGCCTATGGTTTCGCAACACAATTTCAGCTTGCACTATTTGTAAACTGAAACTTTGAGTACCATTAAAGTTTCACTGAAGTTGAATATCAAAGACTTTTCTTTGGCTTTCAGTGCGCACAAATTCTTTTACAAAACTCAGAGAATCAGCTTAGATTTCAGGCCCAACTATTGTCAATTCGACGCTTTGTATTTCGACTTGCGGCTCGGCTCATCCGAAATTTTGTGATTGCCGGTGTGAGGGCTAAAAAGAGGAGTGCCGATCATCTGCAGACCGTCCGCAGATCATCTGCAGACCATCTGCAGATGAGTTTCCCGAGGTCTTAAATATAAGGTTTCTTGTTCTGTTTCAAAGCTCTTTAAATCAAATCACATTCCTCTCATTTCAGTAACCCTCAAATGTAATCTGAAATTCAAAGTATAGGCAAGGATATCGAGAGGCTTTATACCTTTAATTTCACAATTCACTTCGGGGTCGACTATTCCTAATTCTTTACTTTGAGTTTTACAACCGGCGAAACATAGGATAATATTCAAAGTTTGGTGGAGCTTTATTTCGATTTGGATAGATTAGACTTAAGATTAGATTCTGCCAAGCCTTAAACAGGACATATCAACTTATGTTTCAACTTTCGGGCCACTTTTTTCCTATCCACATACGATCAGAATAATCAAGGCCCTCCGGGCACCCCTGGTACCTCTGGCCAGAGCCGGCACCATAAACTAGACCAGGAGAGTTGATTTTCATGATTTATATATTTATGGTGGCTCGCGAGTCTCGCACGGCCTCGTTCCTCAGCCGACTCGCCTCAAACTCGCCGCGATGTAGGATGTAAGAATTAAAAATCATTTTACTGCACAGCTGTTTGACATTTCGACCAGTCAGAGGGCACGAAAAACATACCCATTATTTTTTATTTTGCCCATATGGGGATAGGACGTTTTACATTTCGTGTTGGAGACCTGGACCTAAATCGGTACCAGGAATTAAGATCAACCAAAATCCCCTTTTAATTAAACCCCCAGCGGTGTGACTTGCCTTGCCCGTACATACTCCTGGAAACCAACAATGCAGCAACAGATTGACAGCGAACACGCACCGCACTGGATGCGCCAGGAATGGCAGAAGTGGCGAAGAAGCAATTATTAAAGTCTCGACGCATTTCATCTCAGCCAGCCCTCACCAATGAGCTGCCAATTCTCGTTTGGCCCCGACGGATCGTACTTCTGCAGTGGTGGAACTGCTTACGCATGGTCTGGTATACAGCAATGTGCGCGAGGAATACTATCTGACGTGTATATACAGGAGCGCCAAATCACTCCCACCGGAGCTCGCGCGCATCCTCGAAGATAAGGCGCACCCTCAGGCACTCGATTGTCCCTATGATGTGGCCTTTCCGATGGAACCCTCCGGCAGGTATCTCATGTGCTGGAAAGCAAAGCGGGGGGAGAAGTGCTACGAGGGTATGTGAGCTCTGCTTGTTGTCGACGCGCTAATCATTTACACATTGCTCGCAGACTCCCTGGGCCCATCCTATGCGCGGCTAGCGCGTTTCACAAAGGTTGTGGTCACAAACGGCGGCTACACCCGCACCGTCTTCGGGCCCAATGCCAGCTTCTTCTCCACATCGTCGTCGGGTTTCTGTTGGCAGAATCTCCCCCCCGGACTGGAGGACAACATCCAGAGCTGCAGTAAATTGCGGCAGCCGGTGTACATTGCTCTGGGGGTAGAGGGGACTTACATTGTGATGTACAGTGACGGCACAATGGTGTTTGACCTGTGCGGCCAGTATCCCCTCCTCCAGACAATAATCATGGAAAAGGCGCCCAAGAAACGCGGTCTTATGGTGAGCACTGTATTCGCTGCGTTGAACCATCCTCCCGCTGAGCATCACCCGGTTTACGCAGTACTGCGCATTGAATCCGTTCGTGGCCGGCGAATACTACGCGGTATACGGCGATGGAGGATCGACGTGGTGTTTGCACCCGACGTGGAGCGCGGACGTGAAGACCGTGAGCCTCCGAATCAAGGAGTTGCTAGGCGACCCACCCACCACACCGACTGCGCCTCCTGCTCCTATGTACGCACCTCCTCCAGTATACGCGCCCCCAGCCATCCCAGTATACGCCGCGCCTCCTGTCACCCCCATATATATGACACCTCATCCACCGGTAGTAGTGCAGGCGGCTCCAGCTAACGGGTCAGGGCATAAAATGAAATGGCAGGAGGGCGTCGTGTTGGGTCTCAAAGCTACGTCTATCATAATGGGAATGCCGATCTGGCCACTGTTTGGGAACTGATAGTGGCCTTATGTGGGGATTGGAATGAAATATGCCCACTATCTTTAGTACAGTTTTGTTCAATTCTCCGCGGTTGTGACCTGTGACAGTGATTTTTGAACTTTGGTTTCACTGTGACCGGCGTTGGAAATGACTCCTATTCAACCCCAACTGGCCCCAAGCATGACCCGGGCCTGCGATGTGGCGTGCAATCCTGCCGCTCAGTTCCTGATGTACTGAAGGCGGCTAATAAAAGAAATCTGCCTATGGTCTCATCTGGGTCCCGCAACTTCTGTCCTACTCAACGCACAAGTCAATCACCGACAGGTGTACCGTGGTTGAGACTGACAATATCCCTGATGGGCTTGCACACCACCCATAACGCCCGACATATACCCAGCGCCCAGCCCAATCAATTTTCCGCGGGATGCTGCCAGTCACCGACGCCTGTCAGGAAATCGAGCGAGCTGGACGGAACGTAATCCGTCGCAACCAGACAATGTTCGTAGCGACTGGGTATCCAGCTGGCAAGTAGTCTCGTTACCGGACCTATATAGGGCGGTCGACGGTCGTTCGTTCCACTAACGGGCAGAAATCCAATCGGGGACGTTGAGATGTTGAAGAAATTTTGATTGGAGAACACTGCGTAACTTGGCTCATTAACTTGCTTTGACTTGGGTCTGGCGGCTTTTTATTTATCTTCCTGCCTCGCTGTCGTCTCGCCATCCGAACGCCGAGATTAGCTGGGCCCTGGCAAGCTACTGGCAAGGTGATTCTTGCATTTTCTTCTTTTCTCTGTCCTGAAGGTAAGGCAGCGTCTCAGCTCATTGCTGCTGGCGAAGGTTGCGCCGTTTATCAACGGGACTGCGCTGCAGTATTAATATACTGGCTACCAAATCTCGCTTACGCTTACTAGTTACTACACTGAACACAAATTGTCGGAAGCAGGTTTCCGAGACGACATGAAACATCGGCGACGCCTACCCGTACGCCACATTTCAAAGACTTATAAGGCGTCCTTTTTTTTGACCTTCTTCAGGCTTTTCTTTCGTCCTCCCCTTTTCTCTTCATTACACACTGGGTGTGCTTCTACTCTTTCACTTCTTCCTCAACTATATTGGTCTTCAACAACACTATTTCTCTAACAATGTTTTTCTCGATGACCCGCCTTATTGTTCTGGCTAACGGTGTGTATAGTCCCCCCCCCTCTGACGCGTTTTCCCGCCATTCAGTCGCCCTCCTCGTCTCCTCCGCTGTTATCCCTCCCCTCTCCGACGACGCCGTCGTAGAAGCTAGGGACACGCCCGTCGCACGTTCTGGGAAGCAGTTCATCACCGGCGCGTGCGCCAGCGACGCCGCCTGTGCGTCGGGCTGCTGCGGATTCAACACCGGCAAATGTGCCGGTCCCTTCAGGGCTCTTATTTCGGACGGAGGCTGCGGACACGGCAACACCAAGCCCAGACTTAAAGTCCGCGAGGACGCTGCCGCTGCTCTCCAAGTTAGAAAGCCACGCTCCGGCGTCATGGCGGCGCATGCAACAGCGACGCCGCCTGTGGGTCGGACTGCTGTGGATTCCGCACCGGCAGATGTGCCGCCGAAAGCGTTGGTTCCGGACAGGGGGATGTGGATTTGGTGATGCCCGCCCAAGGTTACATTGAATTAAACTCTGGAGGCTTGATGATTGTTAGCATCTTTTACCCGGCGCAATATACAGTAGCTGAGTCAGCCTGACCATGTTTCGCAGATCCTGACCGCCACCTAATTATTGTTATTGACATCTAAAGTTGACACGAAGTGGAATTTAAACCATACTTTCTCTTAACAATGAGTCGAAGCCTCGGTATTGCATTTCTTTTTCTTTGACGCACTGTTCCGTTGGAATGCCCAATCGGGCAACTCAACGCCGAATACCCAAATAAGCAATCTTTTGACGATCACGGTTGCTTACCTAAAAGGTCAGTGCAGGAAAGAAAGCTAGAGATACGTGTTCCCCGATGTTGGTTTGGCGTTGTCTTTCGTTCGCCAAAAGACGTGCCCAAGATAGTTCGGTCAGATTATATCCATGTGGATGCCCGTTTTTTAACGACAGACCACACATACGGGGGGATAGACAGCGGCAGCCCTAATGATGCGGAAAGGGTGGAATGCATCCCTTGCCATTCTAGACCCTCATGATAGTGTTATTTATGTTTGAGCAAAAAAAAAAACATTGCGCGAAAATCTCTTCCTTTTCTGAAAGTCCATTCCGTGAATTTCTCTGGGTGGTCCAGCGTATAGGCGTCTGATGCCAACGAATGGCGCATTCGTCAGTCGACCGAATCTCCGTCGTGTATCTCCAAGCGTGAAGAAAGTCGTTGTCCAGGTCGAAGGCGCCGGGAAAACCTAAATAATGTTTCAGAAAAATCGGAGAGGCAATAATGTACAACTCACCCATGAAAAAGATATTTGCGTTCTGGCCAGCGAGGTCTCGGTACGGTAAAACGAAGGCCGCTCAAAGTGGTATGTACTATGTGGGTTCTCCCAGAGGACCCACGCTAGGACATACAGAGGCGTTCGGTGTGCATATTTGAGACATCATTTTACTGGAGAGGGCTGATCGCGAGGGAGAGATACGGTGAACAGCGGACGTCAAGAGGCTTGAGCGTTTATTTGAGAAATTGGTGGATTGGTGGCAACGAACATGCATGCACCCGGTGCTTTGCTTTTTCCGCGGCGCGTGTGATCAGATTTCGGACTGTTCCAGCGGGACAGAACGTGCCCAACGCATCCAGAAAAATACGAGTGACGGCGAAAGGCAAGATAGGGGAGCTTTGGCTCTATTTGCATCGGCTTCCTCTCTACCTCTACCGCGCGGTCTGAAGCATGCGCCCGCTCCCAAGCGCAAACACGAGGCTGAGGACTTGTATTCTTGCGCCGAGGATACTCTTGAGCACGATCTAGATGTCCCGGCGGCCAAGATACCTTCCTTCGTTAGGCTTTCTGGATCTAGTTGAAGACGTTCACGTTCTGATTCTCGGCACTTATTGCGACGTTGCAAGTGTCATTGCGCTCAGCCAAACCTCGCTCGTCCACCCTCAAGGATCCCTTCTGATGCAACAACTCATTCCAGACCAGCAAATATCTTAACCAGCTCGCGTTTTCAGAGGCAGTCTGGTTCTCCTTAGTGTCAACACTCGTGTAACGCCGCTTCATTGACAGCAAACCAGACGACAATTGCCACCTCAAGGTCCTTTCTACGGAACAATTCATCGGGCTGGTGAAGCGCGCTCTTCAGGGACCGAAACTTGGCTGCATGCTGAACCTGCCAGTGCCGAGAATCACTTTCGACCGACTTTGAAACTGTTCAAATATTTCATGCAACCTCCGAGCTACCCGCGCGTCACATCCCGGCGCATAGTCTTGCGCCCACACCATCACCATCGGCTTATCAAACGAAGCTGCTGCCAGGGGGAAAATATCTCCTACATCAAAACTACAATTTCCTCGAATGCTGGAGTGTATTTGAGAACAGGCTTGTCTGGACGCAGAGCGGGGATGACCCCACAGTGGCTGATTTCGATGCGGCATGGGACGAAGACAACCGACTTGCCATTATGGTTTCGCGCAATCGGACTTCAAAAGTGTATGTAACACAGCCCCGCGCCAACGTATCCTTTTAATGACGCCTCCCTAGATTTGTTGAAGTTCACGTTCTTGATCTGAAGAGTAACATATCCGATCGGGTTCTATCCAGTCGTGTCCCCCCATCCCGAAGCTTGGAGGAGGCCCGTCATGCAATCCGTGGCGGCTTTGTGGCAGTTTATCTCTCCTATTATCCGCGTCAGGTGCTGCTCATAAACTGGAGGAAGTGCTCCCGTGTTGTGGTCTCAACCGGCCCTTTGCTCTCAACCGGCCCTGGCCCTTATCCCTCGTCTGCATATCAAATAACACTCACCCCGGATAGGCTCGAACCCAGCCGCTCGCCTGAGTTCTTGATGACAGTCGATCAAAGCTGATGGCGAAGCTATTGATCGATTGTCATCAATTTCCCGCCGTCCCGAAAATCGCCTGGCTCGAGTCTACACCCCGGAGCACCTTATCCTCACGAGACCTGACCGCCTCACCTTCAGCTCTCTATCGTTTCTGTTTTCCTTCTGGGAGCCGATAAACGACGAAGACGGCGAGCCTTCGTCCCACATCGGGGTCCATGATATCTTTGTCGATGTCACCGACACCATTCCTCTGACAGGGTATCCGGTCGACCATCGCAGGGTGCTCTGGGTCTTCGACAGTCCGCTGCGGCGTGGGCTATTCAGAGTCTGAGTCCACACCGTACATTACGGCCTCCCAAAGGTGTCCGGTTACGAATATTATATTTGTGGTACTCAGCTCTCCTGGCGATCTCTGGCGTCATTCAACATGCCTGGCAATAAACCGGTGTTTGCACAGAGGATGTCGCTGTACAGGCATACCATCACTAGAACTCCCGTCTGGGAGCACAGGGGCTTTTGGGACCTCATTGGCTTGTAGCGCTGGGCTTTTCCCTCCCGTGAACGAATGTTCTACACGCAGCCAGGATTTAGGTCTTGCTCCTGATTTCCTGCGTATCTCAACAGTGGGCAACGGAACATTGCACTAGACAATAAGTTGTTGTTTTATACTCCGATTGATTTTTTTTTTTTGCAAACCCGTTTATATATGTTATTCTCTTCCGTACCCTTAAGGCTTAAGAGCTTAAGAGCTTACACAGTTCATACTTTCTTTTTTGCAACCCGTGGGACAAATTTTAATGGCGGCGCCACGTGCAATTTGATAACGCGTCTCTTCCGCTCACAATCTCAAATTCTTAATAATGGACGAGGGACCTACGTTCTCCCTCACCAATATCCTGGGCGAGAACCATGAGAAAATCGAGCATCCAGGAGTCAACGGTGTCCCCGCCGGCGGCTGGGACGAAGAAGAAATTGCTGCCAAGCCCGTCGAGGAAGGGACGTGCATAGAATGCGAGGGTAATTATTTGGCGCGCAAAAACTACACCGTTTGCCATTGACAATACTTACAGATCAGCCTGGAGAAGGTGCTTGCTCTCCTTGTGCTCCGAATTCAAAGCTGACGACCCGGCGCTCAAGTTTTTTGTGAGACTTGTGCAGACGTTTTCTGTGAGGTCTGTTATGCTGCTCAGCATCGGAAGGGTTCCAGAAAGCTCCATGTCGTAAAGCCGTTGAGAACTCTGGAGAAGGCCAAGATTACTGTCGGGGCGCCAGAGAAGGCCGCAGCGGACCCAGATGCGGTCGGTCTTTTTGTCTTTAAATAACACTTGCACTCTAGCTCAAACAATCTAGATGGACGCAGACGAAGACGACTCAAATGACGAGGAGTGGGAGCGCGTTGTTGCCGGGCCTTCCAGCGAAGTCGTACTCTCCGCCCAGCCCGCCGTCGGAACGTCCGTCGGCGAGTGGTTCGTAGAACGCTCCAAATTCATACCACTGAGGTTAAACCTTGGCGAACGAAAACTCCTTCGACTCCTGGAGGCCGCGCTTTCTGTCTCGGAATATACTGATAAGATTGACACCATTGGGTTTGGGCTGTCCAAAGCCAAACGGATAGTGCAGCAGATTCGTGAACTCTGTGCTATCATGTCTGGCCTTTTGTTGTCCGCCGATTACAAGCGCGGCCAGGAGCTCTTTACGGATCGCGACTTCCAGGCGAATGCCGATTTCTACCAGCTCATATTCGAGCTCGGTCGCCGCCATAAAATCATGAACCCAGACAAAATGGTGCGCTTAAGTGGTTGATAGAAGCCCACATTCTCATGACAGGCTTCCAGAGATCCACTTATGGGAAACTTATCTATCTGCTGCAGTTCGTCGTGATATCCTGCTTTTCTTGGCGTGGGCTAAGGAAGCATGTGTGTCAGGGATAGCCAAACGCCCGAGGTTAAAGACCTCTTAAGTTTCTCCTGCGTGGGGCCTATCAAGACGGTATACGCGATGTTGGAAGAACACGGCGTGCTGGACCTCCTTCGCGACGACCATATCACCGTTGCAACGAAGGAGATCTATTCTGAAGGTCGTCCACGGAGGGATATTCAAAAAGACATCAAGAGCAAGGAGCGTGCCATCGAGATCCTTGCCTCGCGATATAGTCGTAAAGGCCTCACGCCAGACGGCGTTCGACTGTGTCTGTACAGCATCGGCGACAACCACGCCTTCCTGCGCACCAATCGCGATCCATGCGAGCGGATGATTGGATATCTGAAGGAGTACTTCCATCCCACCGACGCCAAGGACCCCAAGGCCAGCCTTGCTATCCGCAGCGGGAAGAACGGCGCGCGGCTATCCCACGACCACAGCAAGCAATACGCTTATGTTATCCAGAGCTTGACCCTATGGCGTGAAATTCTTCACGACATGTTCCATCTGTAAGTTTTCTTTCTTCCATCGTCCGTCCATTCTCTGACTTTGAAGAAACGCAGGTGGAGTCTCGCGGAGAGCGACCTGCTGTCTGAGAATGTGCCGTACCGTTTGCGGGACACGGGCCAGGGCCTCAACCGCGTGCAAGCTGCACCGAAAACGTCCAGGATGATGCACCAGATCCTTAACAAGGCGCAGAGGAGCGTGGGGCAGTGGATTGGCTCAAGGTACTTTACATTTCATTTACCACTACCTCCGAGGCTAATGCTCCTTACTTTGCAGTGTGATAGTATGTGTATGGTCTCGTAAACTCCGAGCCCTCGGCTTACCCACCTGTTTCAGCACATGGGCGACCACAACGTCCCCAACAGTCTGATGTTCATAGACAAATACACCCAGATCTACCGCATCCTGCTTCCGATCTGCACCACATTGTCGCAGATTGAAGGCCTCGCGGCAAAGCCCGCCATTCGCTCGTACATCGACGACGAGTTTGGCTCGCCCGACAATCTACGCCGCGAAATCTTGGGCGACTTCTTTAGACATGGCTTCGATGGCTCCGGCGGTGCGTCTACTTCCTCGTTCTTCCGCTCACTGCTCACTTCCTTATGATCGAATCCCCAGCCGACAATTTCTTCGATGCCGGAAGCTGCATCGACGGCCGGCTCACTAGCGCCTGGAATTGGTGCTCGACGCTGGAGAAGAAACGCTATTTCCACGTTTTCCTATTAACAGGTTTGTTTGTCCAGTTATTCGAGTGTATCGCGTCCCAGACTGATTGCTGTACAAGGATTCACGGGCTTCGACGGCGAATGGTAACCCAAAGGACCTTTAGACTGCTGCCATGATATACGTTCTAGATCGTGCTCCTAACACCTGAAGCTATAGACTTAGCCTTCTCTGCATCCTTACCATCGTCTGCTTTACCACGTAATGCATACCCGCCTTACGGTCAAGTCAAAAGCAGAGGATTTCTTGTTCCCCACTTGGACGTCAAAGCCTCCATTCAACGTTATAATATATAGTATACAACGGACCACCCTCAGGCGGCGACCGGTGTCTGCCCAACAATGTGCGGTGCACCTTGTTTCCGTGCTGCCGCGACGACCTCCAGCACACCCGCCAGACCCGCCTTCCAAGCGACCAGTCGCTTCTCCAGAGCCTCCCACTGCTCCCGCTCGAATGTCCGAGCCGTCGAGCGGGTGATGTGCAGGCTTTGCGACGTCTGCGAAAGTTTCCCGGAAAGAAGGCCCGCGCGTATGACTGATTTCCGGTATCAGGAAGGAGTGAATCATCATGCAAATGAGGGAAGTACCGTCGATGACCCATTTTTCGACCTCAGAAGGGGCGACCTGCAGCGCTTCCGCGACCTTTGAATAGGGGAGGTCTTGGCCGATGTTTTTGAAGCCGAGAGATGCGAGGGTTAGAAGACGAATTTTACGCTCTAGTTGCAGGCTCTCGAGTTCTGGTATTAATCAAGTTCAGCCGCGGAAATGAAAGGATACGGAAGAAAACTTGCTGTATTTTTCGAGGACGGCAGGGTGGCCTTCTTCCCATGACTTGAACTGCGGTAGGCCGTCGTTGAGGAAGATGTGGAGGAGGGAGAAGAGCTCGTGGTTTTTAGCTGCGACCACAGCATCAAGTTTGAACAAGGGATCAAAATCGAAGACGAAGGGAAGTCGTAGTGCCGTCGCGATGGACTCGACAGCAGCCGCCTCCGTGGTAGGAGCGCCGGAGGGTAGTGAACGTACATATGCCAAAGAGTATTCGTACGCTGTTGCTCTGCCGCAATAAAATTCTTTAATTCTTAATCAAGCACCGAAAATAAAATGAGGAACGCACGGTTGCCCAGCTTTCTCGTACGCATCCGTAATGGTCTTGAGGAAGGCACTTTTCTCCTCCGGCGAGATGTCCCACTCCTGCAGCCATTTTTCAACGTCGATTCGGGCCAACTGCAGAGCGTCCAGTTCGTCATTAGCAGTCGCGAGGTCCAATAGGTTGGTGTAGACGGTAAGCCGTAATGGAGATTTGCGTGGAATGGCATTGAAAAGGTTGGAGAGTCTGGCAGACAAATGAGATTTCGTCGAGGGAATTAGGGGGACGCGTACAGGCGGTATTTGATTGACGTTTGCTCTGACGACGCAGAGGAAATGGTCTGCACCAATGTCGCGACGAATTGTTTCGTTTCAGGTGAATCGGGTGAGTATAGAGAGAACAAATGCGCGTATATCAGGTTGAAAAAGCCCTCGATTTCTACAGCAAAGTTAGACGCGAACATTCAACGAATGGACACGCACCTTTTTCAGAACCATCACCAAGGGACTTGACGTCGACGACAACCATAGAAAATATTTTTCTCCGCCGCTCATCGTCCTCCTCCAGTGGTTTCTTCCCTGGCTCAGTTTTCAGGACATCCTGGAACGGGCGAATGAAAGCCGTTCGTTCTTCTTCTGATCTGTTTCTGACGATGTAGTTGACCAATTCTTGTATCTACTGCAAATGTAAGAGATGCCCAATATAAACGGAGAGTTATTGCACCTGCTCCTCGAACGTTCCCTCCGCAAATATGGCAACCGAGTCTGCTGCAGGCATCGTGGACGAAACGAGAAATTTCACAAGGCCCTTGCGCTACAGAACCAAGCAAAGTCCATGCCTCACACAGCCAAAGAAGACAACACCGCCACCTCGCGTAATGCTTCGTTCGCTCGTTCGTCGAGCTGCAATATCGTCTGCATCTCCTTCTGCAAATCCCCATACCCTAGGCCCATTTCAGGTCTTCGATCGCAATGCGAAGCGAATACAGAAGAACCGTGCTGCTCTCAAGGAAGGCAGCAGAACGGTAGATTACGTTCGAGAGGAGGTCGCGGACCGCTTAATGGAGAGATTCCTGGTATTTCGACGCGTCAACGCTCGTTTAACACGCCGTAACACTCTTTAGGACATAAAACGTACCTTTGGCACGATTCTTGACCTGGGATCGGGCTCAGGACATTTTACAAAGCTTTTGGAACCTGAAAAGGCCCAGAAGTCTGTCATGATGGATTCCAGTGGTATCCAATCGTTCAGCATCAGTATTTACTCTCCTTTACTCATAATGTTTAGAAATGGCTCTTCGCAGGGATCCTGACTCCGAGTTCGAAGGTGGGTTGCGCCGGCGCGTAATGTAACACATCTATATCTCGCGCCAGTGCAGGTTGAGCGAATACACGCCGACGAGGAAAACCTTCTGCAAACTGTAGAACCCAATTCTCAAGAGGCGATAGTTTCGTGTCTGAGCTTACACTGGGTGAATGACCTCCCTGGTTCGCGGCGCTTCCTTTCCTTCCCACAAACATTCATCCATTTCGCTATTAGGTACTCTAATCCAGATACGTGAAGCACTACAGCCGGATGGTCTCTTTCTTGGGGCCATGTTTGGAGGTGACACCCTGTTCGAGCTGCGAACAGCGCTCCAGCTCGCGGAAATCGAGCGTGAGGGGGGCCTCTCGCCCCACATCTCTCCAATGACTCGTGCGTTCTCTTCCCTGCCATCATCGCCATAAGTTACATTAGCGTAGAAACACGCGACATTTCGAATCTTATGGGTCGCGCCGGTTTTTCTTTGCTCACCGTCGATGTCGACGAGGTAAAGGTCGCATACCCAGATATGTGGGCGCTGATGGACGATTTGCGCGCAATGGGCGAGGGAAATGCCCTCCTAGGTCATCGCCGCGCTCTCCGCCGCGATACGCTTGCGGCCGCTTCCGCGATCTACCCTGGTCAGTTTGGTTCTCTCACTTCCATATTCCATAACAATAAGCATGTGAGTAGCCCTTCATGGAAACGAGGACGGAAGCGTCCCCGCAACGTTCCAAATTATTTACATGGTAAGTAGCCTGGTTTCTGCCCGACACCCCCGAGTATAATGGACAACTGCTTTAGATTGGATGGAAACCTGCGCCGAGTCAGCCGCAGCCACTGGAGCGTGGTACGGGTAAAGTACCATTGGGTGAGGTGTTGTAACAGTCGTAATTCCTTTATTCACGACACACATTTGGAACCTGAGCAACTCAACTCGTGCGGTCAAGAAGAATTGAAGACACAAGGACGCGCCATTTACGACATCTACTATGCCTCGGAATTTGTCTCCCACTCGCCGGACTCATGTTCAAATCCTGTCCCTAAAACACTTCGCCCGCAAAGATGCGTTGCTTTGTCTTTCGAAGTCTCTCGAGGAAGCTCTCGGATGGCGTAAACGACTCGGAAAATTGGGCACGCCGAATCTCACAGCATGCTCGGCAAGCGCCACAGCGCACTTAGATCGCTCAGATCCTTTAATGAGAAGTCTTCTGGGACAGCATTGGAAGCATATCCTTGGCTTTATAAGTCGGAGGGGCCAGAAAATGAAAGTTACGACCCGACGGGCCTTCAATTGGCGCTATGAAGCTTTCTCTCTTGCCTTTATTTCTTTTCGCTGCAATTTCCTCTGCGGGTCCTACTGCTTTTGCACCTCAGGACAAGACATTACTGGTCAAGGAGAGTGTCGCCACCCCTCACAGCTGGACTCGGCTGGGTCGAGCTCCATCGGACCACAGTATACGCCTTCGCATCGCTATTCTTCAACAAGATTTTTCGGGTTTGGAAAAAGCACTCTACGAAATTAGCGATCCTGACCACCACCGGTATGGCGCTCATATGTCCAAGGAGGAAGTCGAGAAATTTATCGCTCCTAATTCAACGAGTCTTGCGTTTGTCGATGGGTGGCTTGTTTCGTACGGCCTTCAAGAAAGAGACCTCGTTCGGTCACCCGCAAAGGATTGGGTCAGTGTAACGTTGCCCATCCATGTCGCCGAGCGAATGTTGGGTACCGTAAGTCAAAACGCATTCTGAACGTCCTGTCATTGACCCTCATTTTTTGTGTCAGGAATATTACCTGTGGCGGCACACCAGCGGCGACGTTCTCGTTCGGACCGCCAGCTACAAACTTCCCCAGTATCTCCACGAACACATTGAGCTCGTCCAGCCCACCACGATGTTCACGCGACCGAAGGGAGGTGTCCTGCATCCCGAACAAGGCGCACCCATGGCCTCTGTCAAGCCTATCACGCCCCTCACCAAGCCGCACGTCGACCCTAGCTGTGCTATGGGCATCACCCTTAGCTGCATTATGCAGCTTTATAACGCCGTGGGTTATAAGCCGCGGGCCATCAAGAAGAACGCGATCGGAATTACCGGTTTCCTCAACGAGTACGCCAATATACGGGATCTAGCTTCCTTTTACCGCGATCAGCTACCGGCAGCGGTGAATTCGACGTTTAATGCCGTATCTGTTTATGGTACGAACATTCCTGCATGTGCGTATATTTTATGAGATAATTGCAGGCGGGGTAAATAATCAGACCTCGGTTGCCGGCGAAGAGGCGAATCTGGATACACAGTTTGCGTTCGGGATCGCATACCCAACGCCCGGGACGTTCTGGTCGACTGAAGGCACTCCGCCGTTCTTCCCCGATAGTCGGACTGTAATCGGTGAGGTTTTCTTAGCTGGGGAGCCAAAATAAACGCTGATGTTGTTTAGATACGAACGAGCCTTATCTCGATGTGAGTAAACTCTGGTTTCCCCCTCTACTGCCCCTAGTTTTCTGACAACCTTCGCAGTGGCTTGACTATGTCCTCAACTCCCATCAAATACCACAAACAATTTCGACGTCGTACGGCGATGATGAGCAGACCGGTACGACACAGCTCAATCTCCGGGCGCTGCGACACCTATTCATTCATTATAGTCCCCTTCACGTACGCTCGACGCGTATGCCAACGGTTTGCCGAGCTTGGTGCGTTGCCAAAACCTCACAGTCACTATCTTCCGCTCCTAACTCTATGCTAGGCTGCAGAGGAGTCTCCGTGCTTTTTGCGAGCGGGGACGGTGGTGTAGGCGACGGCGATTCGGACCCTGCGACACAGCAATGCTACACTAACGATGGGAAACACACGAGAAGGTATTTTCTATTTCAGCCCTTCTCCGAGTCCAGCCGTCTCAATCCCCGACCTAGATTCATCCCAGGATTTCCAGCGTACGCACCCACGCACTTTACCCGTAAATATGTTTAAACCACTCATCATTGTCTTGACCTTCAGATCTTGCCCCTAGTACGTCGACCGCCCTGCAATCCTCCCCTCTCATGCTAACCGCGAAATACAGCGTAACAGCCGTGGGCGGTACCACGAGCATTCCCGAGATTAGTGCGAGCTTCAGCGGTGGCGGCTTCAGCGACTACTTTGAAAGGTGATGCTGCCTTTGACTCAAACCTATGAGCCGCGACTGACGGGGGCACGGACGGCAGACCCGCATACCAACGCAAGGCGGTTAGCGCATACCTCGATAAACTCCCCCACAGGACGTACGAAGGCCTCTTCAACCGCGCCGGCCGCGTACGTCGCGCTTCTCTTTCTCATTCTTACTTGCTTATATAAACCAGGGAATCCCGGACGTTTCTGCCCAATCGAGAAAATTCCAAATCATCTGGCAGGGCGAGCGTATCTCGATTGGAGGGACATCCGCGTCGACGCCGGCGTTCGCGGGGCTTGTTGCGCTCCTGAACGACGCGCGGCTCGCTGCGGGGCGCCCCGCGCTCGGGTTCCTCAACCCGATGCTCTACAAACATGGTGCGCATGCGCTTAACGATATCGTGGTTGGCAGTAATCCTGGGTGAGTGCGGTGTAGTGTCGCGAGAAGGCTAATAACTCTGTAGATGCGGGACGTCGGGGTTCAATGTACGTGGTTTTATTTTTATTTTATGATTTGCGCTGAATTGCTTGCAGGCTACGAAAGGATGGGATCCGGTCACCGGGCTTGGTACTCCTGATTTCAGGAAGTTGATGGAGGTGGTTGTTTGATACGAATCGAGGATTTCTTTACGCGGAACATTTACGAGCACTCTGGATCAATAGGAATGAGCTATATGACTAAGGTTGGGCGACGTCCAAATCTGGCAGGCTTGGATATTGAATGCGGCTATTCGGGAGTCATCGGAATTTGACGAGATTTTCGACAAAACGGAAAAAACGGCAGACTTCAACCCATCCCCAATTACACAAAAGAATGCGGAAGGGCCAGTACGTTCCAGTCGGCAACATTCAGCGATCATTCATTCACCGGGTTATCATGAATCGCAGAATCTGCGTTTGGAGATCAAACCCCCCCCCCCCCCCCCCCCCATCAAATTATCTAGAGGACCTCCGTGCCTATGGCGGTCACTTTGTACATTTATTATTTGGGTCTTTTTTTCACGTTTTCCGGGTTTTTTTTGCGTTTTTCATGGCTTCAACCTTTTTTTTTACCGGTTTCAAACTTTATTTTCACAGTTTCCACCTTTTTTTCTCAACTTGAGAATCTGATTTTTTTTTTCCTGCCTTCACAGGAACTGACAGGTTTTTTCGAGTGTTCCTTGTAATATAATGTTTTTCCAAGTTCTTACTCAACGAGACATTTCTTTCCCTCATCTATTTTACTTTAGTTTTGAATATGTCTATGTCACAATGCACATTGATTATTCCGGTCTTTTTTTTGTCTTTTTTTTTTGGTGTCCCGTTCTTTTTTTTGTTCCAGGCTAACATTCTTTTTCTGGGAGCCTGACTGAGAGTTTCTTCCAGATTTCACCGTATATTGGATCCAGTGGCTGTGCAAGCCAAACGGCCGGCTTGATGGCCTTGATCGGTGGGGCACCTCAACTTTGAGGTTCAGTTCCGAACCACCTGCAGAAGGAAGCCATAAAGTGTATTATACCACACACTATGACACCCGCACCAGTGATATGCTTGCTGTGGCTCAGCAGGGGGTTACAACTGACCGCCGAAGTACTTGATCAACTATGGCCATCAAGTAATGATTAACCCCACTATAGGGTCATGGTTCAATCCATCCTCCCAGCGATGGTTTTCTCAGAAAGTGGTGATTCTGGTGACAGGAAACAATAGCAATCTGCTTGAAACCAAATGGCAAAAAGAGAAAAAAAAAACACCAAAAAAAAGTATGGAAACCCCCAAAAAAGTACAGAAAAGTGGAAAAAAAAGTCCAAAATAAGAAATGTGCAATGTGACCGCCATAAAGAAATGTCTTGTTGAGTAAGAACTTGGAAAAACATTATATCACAAGGAACACTTGAAAAAACTTGTCAGTTCCTGTGAAGGGCAGGAAAAAAAAGTTTGAAAATCTCAAGTTGAGAAAAAAAAGTTTGAAAGTGCGAAAATAAAGTTCGAAACCATGAAACTAAGGTCAAAACCGTGAAAAACGCGAAAAAAAACCCGGAAACGTGAAAAAAAAGACCCAAATAATAAATGTACAAAGTGACCGCCATACGTGCCGCCAGTTTGCCTATCTAAATTGTGTATCTGGACATTGGGAAAGGTTGTGCTGTAGAATCTATGAATATTTCGTGTGGTAGAACGTACATTTTACCAGTCGAATTTACAACCGTGGGAACTTCACTGCCAGTGGTTAAAGTACGAGTCCACTTTTTTAAAATTCAAGCTGAAAACGAGTCCTAATATCTTTTAGGACTCGTTCTTTGTCATCGTCTTTTCCGCGACAAAAAAAGTGATTTAAGGACCCCCGTTGTCGCGGCGATCCCCGGAAGGCAATTCTGTGATTGATGGGTTGATGCTGGTTGCTATGTGGTCTTGGTCTTCCCTCAAAGTACTTAGAGCTGCCGCTGAAAGTGCCGTCAACTTCTCACGTTTTCGCTCAATCTCGCGACATTCCGCAATAACTCGCTGGTCGACTGCAGACCTTCTACTTGACTCGGACGCTGTTCTACTTCGCCCAGATACAGGCCAAATTGATGGCACCTCGATCAGCAACAATTTTTTTTCGCCTTCATCCCCCAAGTTTTCACTTCGGTCAAAAGACAACATTATGCCTAGGACCCTGGGCCATGTTGCCTTGGGAATGGATTTTGTGATTTCTCCCTGCCCCCTCTGTAGGGTGAAAATTCACCAACATTATAAATATGTTCCGAAAGGCAACATTCTTGAAATAAAAAAAATTCACTCTCAGGGCAACATCCCCAGAGAGATCCTGAATATTTTTTCCCATGTGGTCTAGGAAATTTGAGGAGGTTTAACTCACCAAAACGCGTCCACGGAATCTGGGTCAGTCAAATGTGCGGCAACTCGGCATCTTGACCGTGGGGACTAAATTGATGGCATCGCGGATTGCCCACCAGAGTTTATTTCACCGTTGAGGTGTTATGTGGCGTGGCCAATCGTTTTTTGCTCTATAAATTCGATTTGAGAATGCCGAGTTCAATGTTGACTCGACCACGCAACCCAATTCAACTCTATTGCGTCTTCACCTCCACTCACCGTTCAACTGACCATCTTACCCTAAGACTTCATCAGATCGATAACCTCCTTCATTCTCAACATTATGTATTCGAATCCAGGTGAGCCTCCGTTTGAATTATCTTGCATCCGTCCGTTGAGCTGACTTTGTCTCCAGCTCGTCCTCTGGGATATTGGCCAGCTTCTGAGAAAGATCTTAAACACAATCGAACCGGTTCAAGAGCTTGCCTTGAGATTCAAATTACAGTGTCAGTCTCGTTCACCATCAGTGATTCAATTCCTTTTTACTTACCTGCAATGTCCTTAGTACTTCACCCTAATAGGTTAAGCTTCGATTTTAACGGGGATCCAATTTGCGTCATTACTGACCTTGCGTTCATTTTGTTCACCCAGACTCTCTCCGTCCGTTAACGAGGCAAACCTAAATTGACGGAAAAACCCAACAGTAGGGCGACGAATCAAGTCCTATGTAAGTCAGTTTCTCCCGGTATTTAAGTCCCCACCGCTCTCATTTTGGTAGCTCCACTTCGAATACTGTACTATTTCGACCAAGTGTTCACAAAGTTGGAAATTTTCGATGCCCGAGATAGCCGATAGATTTTCTTTCGGTTTATGGTGATTTTTGCACACATCAAACAAAATGAGGTGTGATGCGTGACGTGAACACTTGGTCGAAATAGTACAGTATCCATACCCCCTTTTCGGGGTCAAGGAAACTTCAGTGGCATTGAAAGGTACACACCTCGTTCTTTGAGTCGTTGAACTCAACCTGATTGAATTCTTCGCAGTTTTGCTCCCAATAGGCTGTATTCCCAGCATCCGCAGGGCCGCTCATTTTCAACCGTTTACTCTGATCTTTTGATGGGCAGTCTTGATGGGCCTGATGGCCTGCATAAAAACATTTAATCAGAGATCGGAATCCTCTCAAAACTCTGAAGAACTGACTTAAGTATGCCGCATGGTACAGCGGAGGTTTTGGAAGGGTGCCGGTTATGCTATGGTGTTAGAATTCGAGGAGTGACCAGGTCAACTCCGATATTGCCGAGATGCCGACACACCGTGTACCCGTATTTACAATGCTGTATCTTCTCCTTTTCACCTCTACTACCCAATCCACTGGCTCATACCCCATAACTGTCGCCATAACCTACAGTTTTAAACAGGTTATGGGCCACCACGCTCTAACTGCACTCGTTCTGAATCAATCCGCCTCCGAAATTGCATTACCCCTACCACCGTATCCTTTATCCGTCTCCAAGTCTCCAAACGCTGGTCGATATCAAGGACCGAATTAGTGTCTCTCTAACCCATGCCATCGCGCTCTCGATCTGGTGCTCGACCACTTGCTAACCCTTCTCAAAAAAACTGGTCGACAATTCATAGCCTCGGTCCTCGAATTTTCAAGATTAAATAATTTCTATTCAAGCCTTGCCTTTCACGCAACAGTCCATCTCAAATACTAAGTCTCCACCTACGTCGGATATTAGTACCGGTCGAAGCTGTGCTCCATGTTCGGACGTCCCTCTTCGTTAGTCTTCGCACGCCGGTCAAAGGGGGAACAAGATCATTGGGTGACTGTCTGCGCTCATCGTCACCGGGGTATCTTCCGGTCGTCTGTATATGGCTGCTTCCTGCTCCATATTCCGGCTCTTGATCAATACTGGAGACCACCAACACACCGACTTCCCAGCTTCAATATCTTCCAGAGGTCAAGAGAGATAAATAACTCAAGACGCTCCGGCCAATTCTACGTTGGACCGCTTCGAGTTCAATGGCCACCAATGTCTTTCTCAATCGGATTACTGCCCAGCAATCCTCGACATCTATTTTCAACACGGTCCGGCTTACGCGTACGGTAACTGCGACCGAAGAAAATCTGATTCCTGATCAACTCTCTCGTCCCTCGTTGAATATGAACCCTGATTTTTCGACTCGGGCCGGTGCTGGATCGAGTTAACTTGCTAGAACACTGATATTCGTTCCAGGGGGCTCTGGTATATTGACGCAACCTCTCTATCTGGGACATCCTGCAATGATTTTTGTTGAAGGGGAACATGTGAACCATTCCAGCTTGTTGTTACTCCTCAGCTTCAGTCAAGGGGCGGACATCACACTGGTGACCTCACTGAGTTGCAACTCTGAAGACCTGGCACTATGAGCCTCCAATGGGGATGCTCACTTGATTGCCAAGCCAGGGATACGTTCAACGGACTGAAAAAGTATCGAGTGGGATCCCATCATACTCCAACTTGCTTCGTCCGCTTCAGATGTCCAGGTTCACGATCAAGATCGGTTCAATTTTGGTTCAAAATCTTGTTTGGGGCTTCAAGACTCGGATGAGGACTTCGACTTCAACCTGCTCAATTATTCACGTTGATAGGGATTCACTAAAGCCTCGACCTTGAACTGCCTCATTTCTTTAACTGCCGGTGCCATCCTAACCCTTCTGTTGGAACATCCTATTTAGTTACCAAGACTCCTTCAAACCTCTCGACCGATGGAACATTCGACATGATTGTTTAACATGACACGAAATCTGTCTGACGTCTCGGTAGGCGTAGACGGGAAGGAACTTCGCCAATGAATCACTCACATCCGCATAACAATGAATTCACTGCCATACCTTTCGGCCGTTGAAGTGTCACACTAAGTTTTCTGTTTAAAATCATCATCCCTGGTCTGCTGACGGTCATCATCGATGACAGATATCATCGGCCTCAGCCTGCCCTTTACACTGGAAGACCGGAATAGCCGAAGCTTACAGTTTCAATAATTGTCCTGGCCACGACGCTGAGCTTCTATTCAGTCATTCCAAATTGAATACTTAATTTTGTTTTCCCCGCGAAATAGAAAACCAGTCACTGAGACACGAAAACAAAACTACCCGAAGGTTTTGAACGGCGCGCACCAGTTACGTCGATAGAACGCACAATATCCAAGTTCAACCGAAGACCCGAAGCTGAGTTTCTCCTGGATATTCTATCACATACCTATACTTAAATCTGTTTTACGGTTGAGAACCACTGTAGCCTCGAACCTGCAATCACTTTGAATCAACAACTGACCTTTCAATTCCGCGACAATAGCCTTCCCACTTAGACAAGCTAAAATCATCATGCTATCAATGCGGAACTCAAATTATACTTGGCCGTTTGGACCTTCCGACCAATCACGGGAGCTGTCGAATCTGAATTTACTCCTCAACATGACAATTTCTTGACTGACGGCTCAAATCAGCCCTCGAGAATGATTATTCATAAACGAAAGCTACATGACCAATTTTTCCCCAACATCAACACTTTCACATTGTTCAGACTTCATAAGCCATCTGGGACCTCGGATGAGGGGGGGATGCACATGAATTATTAGACCGGTATCCTATCTTCCCAGATCAGTCTCTGAATGATGCCTCGCAGGGCTCACACGCAGCTGACCATTGACTGCAGTTCCGCCTTCGATCTCCGAGCGCCATCGAGTAAACATTCACTGAGAACACAATCTTACCCGTTGAGGCATCTGCCATCGAGCATATCCGCCTTTGAACGTAATCAGCTTCACAAATATTTGTTTTTTAGATTGAACAGCAGGAGAACAGTTTAAATTTTTGCCTATTAGCTGTGTTCGCACTTTATTGATATCTCCTGAATCAACTAACCTGACAGTCTTTAGTGCTTTCGAAATTCGAAATATCCCCGCTTTCAAGCGCCATGTCCGCCTTTGAGCGTAGTTGCCTCTAAGTATGACACCCGTCTGCCTTTGAGCACAACTTTGCTTTCACGCACCATGTCCGCCTTCGAGTGTAGTTGCCTTTGTGCACGACTGTGCTTGCACACCATATCCGCCTTTGAGCGTAGTTTGCCACTGAGCACGAGTCTGCTTCACGCAGCATGTCCGCCTTCGAGCGTAGTTGCCTTTGAGCACAACTCCGCCTTTGAGCATGACTTTCCACCTTTGAGCGACTCCGCCTTGGGCATGATCCTGCCTTCGAGCACTACTCTTCGCCTCCGAGCATAATTCTGCCTTCAAGCTGCAAATTCCACTCCGCCTCTGAGCTTAACTCTGCTTTCGAGCAGAGCTCACACTCAATAACCACTAAGTGATGTTGACTTTGTTCTTGAATTGACGTACTGATATTCCTCATTTTCAGCCTGACAGCTCTCGAAATTAAACAAAACATTTCTTCTCGCAACATCCTAATTCTCACTTGGCGCCTTGGACCATTACTTTGCCTCTGAGCACAATTCTGCCTTCGAGCGTAACTCCGTCTTCAAGTATTTTTCTCTGCCTTCGAGCATAATTCTGCCACAGGGCATTCCATTTGACGATGAGCAATTTCGATTCATTAAATCTGCTCTCGAGTTAAGATAACTACTGATTCTTGAAGTCAGGCAAATTATTGCATCCTCTCGAAACCCGCTGTTTATTAAACTTTTGAACCACCATTCCAACCAGCGAATGCAATGGCTCCAGGACATTGGTGCGCTGAGGTCGCACTCAGTAGCATGGGTTTATGGTACTGTGGATACTGAGGAGTATCTGCTTTGCCTCCCAAGAGCTTAAAGGCCACAGTGCGGTTACACCTGCAAAGGGAGCTTGGGTTTTTCCCTGATGTCTGTCCTCATTCCGATTAGGAGCTTGGCACATTCTGCTTCATCTCTATTCCATATCATTTTCCCTAAAATCCACTCAGACTTGACGCCGGTCAAGGGGGGGGTGTTAGAATTCGAGGAGTGACCAGGTCAACTCCGATATTGCCGAGATGCCGACGGACCGTGTACCCGTATTTACAATGCTGTATCTTCTCCTTTTCACCACCACTACTACGTACTGCTTGAACTGATACATCAGCAGAGAAGTGGATAAGCGCAACAGGTGGCCAATTGGAGTTGCTGAGAGCACATTTGAATGTGTCTCAGGTGATATTTGTCCCATTGAGCACCAATACAACCTCCAGCTTACAGTATTGGGAGCCAAAGAGGAAGTCAGGGTGGATTCTCTCCTGTAGTGCCGAAAGAGCTTGGGGGAGCTGTGGGAAAGAAAATTGGAAGCAATCCTGAGTAGAGATTTACCTCTCCAAAGCAACCTCCCTTCCTACTGTGCGCGGAACGCGTCGCAAAATCGGGATTGATGTGTGTGGCAACCCTGAGAAATAATGGTTATCTGCTGTGTTGCTGTGTTATCTCAGCTCACTGCAAACTGGATGCTTTCTGCCCGCTTATTGGCTTTATCTCACTCTAATTGACCTATACTACTCCCTCAAATATTTCTGTAAATTAAGGTTGGCTAAATACGGGTCGTTGGCTCACTTAGCACACAGCTCAGCACAAGTTGCCGACTTCGTCGGACCTGTGCCGATCGGTGTCGGCCATGATTTCAGCCTTGCCAATGCGGCCGCTGAACACAATGAGAACCCACTGTACCCAACGCCTGCAGTCGGGACCGTTGAAACCGATTCATAAGGCCCACGTATCAGGCATGCCCAGAGGGAATGGTTCTCGTCTCACATGTGCTACTGCTAATCGCCCATCGCGATTGTGCGGATCACCGACCATCGGCACGATCTCCCGGGCAGGACCGTAGCTAGTTGCATCCATCCGACTGCTTCCGTCCGAGTTGATGCTGAGTTGGCCCTCAATGTGTCCTTTAAAGGATTACTGTGTTAGCAAGTTGTAAACTGGACGGGAAATTAGTTTCCATCAGATGTTTTACATGGTTCGATCTATCTGCTCTTGGACAAAATTCACTGCAAGCATGCTTACATATGTTTGTCAAGTCAAGCTTCCGCGACTCAAGTGGAATTTGATACCTCTCTGAATAATCCGACATGGTTGAATTCAATCTTGTTGTCCACATTGCACGTGAACTTCAACAGAAGACAATTGCATTCAAAACTCAATGCTTGCCGCACCATGGGTCAAATACTGAAACAAAGGAAGAGTAAGGCACACAGAGGGGTGCATGGCTTGAATAGACTGGAAACCTTTCTTTCTCTTCGTGTTTTCTTCCCGCCGTTCAGCATGAATTTCTGGTGGGTGATAACCTGTGGGCCCCAGAACATTCCCGTGGCTTTTGAGAGCCTATTTTCGGAACATGGCTCCCAGTCTTAAGACTTTTTCAGAGCGTTCGAAGTTTAGATCTGGTCTAAAGTGTCCCAAATCTTCACTAAACCAGTAAAATTCCCACGGTTGAACTATTCGGACGTGTGAATCTTCAGGCACTTGTGGTTCACACTCGGATCTTGCTTTGGTTTGCATACCGCATCCCTGAAGATATTTGTAGTTGAAAAGAATGCCTGTGCATGAAAGTCACACTCAGGGGTCGGAGAGAAGTTTGGTGACCGATCTGCTTTGATCTGCCTTACCACACAATCCTCAAGATCCTGGTGGTTGAAAGAATGGTGCAGACCTTGTATACTGAGAGGAATGATAGAATGAAAATCTGTTGTCTTCCTTGCTACGTATGCCTCCCATTGTGTAACATGTATTCTCGAGACTTTGTGGGTGGAATAAAAGAGCACTCCATCAAAGGGCGCGCCGCGGGGTCCTAAAGGGTCAGATCTTTGGTGGTTAAAAATCTACCTTGTCGACCTCCCACAGAATCCCAAAGAATTTGAAAAGGAAGCATTGCGTATCATGTATTCTCCGAGTCGACGCAAAGAACTTAGAATACTCCATCAAAGGGTCGCGCCGCGGGGTCCTAAAGGGTCGGATCTTTACTAGTCGACCTGCCTACCTACTGCAGAATCCCAAAAAAATTGAACAGAACACACTTGTGTACATATGTTCAAGATTTCGCTGCAGATCAATAAGTATGTCGGGCGGCGACCGAAATCAGCCGGGAAGCCAAATGGGGACTCGTACTGCCACGCGGAGCGTTGGCCTCAAGCACAAGTACGAGTCCACTTTTTTAAAATTCAAGCTGAAAATAATAACAATGGTTTTCAGGACTGAACTGCAATTATCATTGCAAGGATACAGACTCTAGTGCAGTCCTTCCACAATCACTGCATTCGAGGGGCAGCTACGCTGAGTCAAAAAAGGTGCACGGCGTAGGTGTAGGTAGGTCGGCGTAGTCGGCTACAATAGGTCAGCGTAGATCACCTACGTCCACCTTGACAGAGATCAATAAAGGTGCACGTAGCTCTGCGTAGGTGCACATAACTGATCTGAACTGGGTATATCTAGATCGACGTAGGTCGGCGTAGGCGATCTGGATCACCTACGCCCACCTTTATTGATCTCAAGCAAAATAGCACAGTGAGTTCATTGGAGATGGTAATTGGATATATGTAGACCTATGTTCGCCTACATTCACCTTGCATAGGTCACTACGTTGACCTCCATTCACCTACATTCACCTTAGCTGACTTTGACTGGTCTACGCAGACCTACACAGACCTGCATAGACCTACGCAGACTCTACGTAGGTGGGTCTGAGCGTAGGTCCATGTAGGTTCATCTAGGCTCCTGAACTCAGGCTGAGTCTAGGAGGTCCTTGAATGCAGTGAATTCAAACATCACCTTCCTTGTCAAGGCCTCTCCACCCTATAATTGGCACCACTTTTGGGTCCCCCGGTGATTCTAAACCTCCCGAGTTCGAGTTCTAGATTTTGTCTGGACCTCTTTTTACTCAACATTTGAGTACCTCTACTTTACCTAAATTCAAACTCAGCGCTAATTCACAACTCAACTTCAAACCAACAACGACTCACGCGCAATGAAAAAATCTTCAAAGAGCCAGTGTCGCAACAATCCCATTTAAGTGATTCTAGTCAATTTTCGAACCTTGTAGGAAAACAGGGGGCAGGAGGGGAGGGGCTTATAAGCCACTTTTTTTTCCTTACAAGGTTCGAAATGTAGTAGCTTACAAGGCAAATGTAATCTTGGCGGCAAGGCCTCGCAGAGCAGAGCTAGTAAAGCACTCAATTCTTCAGGCCAGAGGTGCTGAGCTTTAGTGCAAGCAAGGGCTGTTCCGACAGCATCGGAGCTTTCTGATTTTAACACTTGGTAGAGAACCAAATCGAGAACTCTGGTCGGTCCGTCGTTTCCCCAAGAGTGGAGACCCACTCCACTTCGACGTATATAGATTCCATTAGAGCTGTTCAGCAAAATAAAAATCTCTTCTGCTAAGCGTTCCGAACGGCTCTATTAGAGCGCGCAGGCCCCTTGGGTTTATGTGGCCCTATACGTAGTACTACAAGTATGTATTCTAGCGGTCGTGGAACGAGGTCTGACGAGAGGTAATGAGAGGGTAGATAGGGTTCGTCGGGAAGAACACTGTAGCGGGAGGGGTGTATGTGCGAGAGACATGGAAGTTTCGGTTCAGAAATAAAGAGGAATACGATTTCCGTATTGTGAGACGAGGATATTGGAGAGAGAGTAAGAGAAAGGTAAGGAGTAAGAGAAAAAGAGAAAAAGGGAGACGTATCGGTACTACAGCGCGTAGCGGGGGAAACGGCCGGTGTCGCGGACATGATGAACCATAGCACCGGCTCGTGGTCGGACTTGGCTGCGAGGAGGCGGCGGAGGGAGATGCCCGGGCGGGCGGTGTTGGTGCTCAGGATCAGATCGGCGGTAGCGCGGGCAAGAGAGGAGGAACCTGAAGTGTGTAGCTGTCTCTGGGACGAGGCAGAGTTCTCACTCCGACGAGGGGGCGAGGATGGCATCGGTGGAGGTAGGCAATGAGCGGGATGTGGGAGGTGCGCAGCTGGTTGAGGATACTGCATTGCGGTCGCGTCAGATCGGTGTACATGTTCGCGATCGCGTTGCTGGCGAGCGCGCCTCAGCGTCCATTCCCCCCGCTCTGGCCGGTAAATAGCGCCGAAGAGTCGGAATGCCGGCTTTTTGCGTGACAAGAGGTAAGACAAACTCCGATTCGTTCGTTTCATTCGTCCCATCTAGAACGCCACTCCGCGCGGCTTGGAACGCAATCATGGGACACACAATCCATTCCTTGACCTAGAATCTCTGGCCAGGTCTTTTTGACACCCAGAACAGTTGCAGAACTTGATGTTTTCTTTGAGGATCGTAGCGTTCAATGCTGAATTGAGGGGATCTAGATATCTAGAGCTAGCACATATTGGATTTCTCCCTTTTGCGTACAAGTTTTAAGTGAGGATGGTGGGGCGCGGGACCAGAAGCGAACAGAAGATCAGCCTGATGCGGGCCGATGATCTCGACTAGGTCGAGACCGTTTGTGAATAGAATTTGTTTTCCTTTTGCACCCGTCGTGTCGAGACCTCCGCCTCGTTCTCCGCCCTTATAATATCCTTGCCGTGTCCTGTCTTCCTCCCCGCGAATCTTACGGAAACGCCGGTGAAAAGAAACCAGGCTAAAAAGTTTTATGGCACGAACACATCGACGGGATTCTTCACCAGGGCCCAGCGATTCCTCGACGCTGATCAAGAAGCCCAAGTCCTCCCATGTGTCGTCGGAGGAGGGCCCAACAAATGGCCATGTTAACGGTGTAGCAGCGGACCCAACGCCGCAGTTTGCAGACGGTGTACTAGACCATACGAGTATTGCTCAGCTGAACGCGGGATACGTGTCGAATGAGCCCTTCAAGTATGCGGTGGTCGAGAAACTCTTCCAGGACGACTTGCTGCAAAAGGTCAAGGACGAGTGTATGAACGAGCTCAGTTTCACCGAAAAAGAGACGGATATATACAAGGTCTGTCCGTGCGTTATATTCCGCGTAACACTCGTTTACAGCCCAAGGTCAACCAAACGGGCGACCTGGCCTCGTTAAATTATCTACCGTCCTCGCAAATCTCGCTGTTACCGAACTTGCTTACTCTCCGCGACGCCCTCTACTCACCCGTGTTCCGCAATTTTTTGCGCGCCGTAACGGGCTGTGGGCCACTCTCGGGCACCAAGCAGGACATGTCCGTCAACTCGTACACCCGTGGTTGCCATCTCCTCAACCACGACGACGTGATCGGCTCCCGCCGCGTCTCTTACATCCTCTACATGCCGCTCCCGCATTTCCAGTTTTGGCAAAAGGACTGGGGCGGCGCGCTGGAGCTCTATCCGACCGTTGAAGTTGGCTCGGACGGCGAGCGGGAGCCCGTAGCCGTGCCGAGCAAAAGCATTCCCCCGAGCTGGAACCAGTTCATATTTTTCGAGGTACAGCCCGGCCTTAGCTTCCACTCGGTCGAGGAGGTTGTGATCGGCGGCGAGGGCGAGGACGGCCGCGCGCGTCTAAGCATCAGCGGTTGGTTTCATGCCGCGCAGGAGGGCGAGGATGGCTACGTCCCCGAGCTGGCCGAAGCCGCCCAGCCCAAGAGCTCCAGAGAGCAGCTCGTTAGTAGTCGCTTTACTTGCTTCTCCGCTCCCGACTAACTTCGCTCGCAGGCCATGACCTCGACCGAGTTTAAATCCTACCCGACTGAACTAGACGCACCGCCAGAAGACACGCTCTCGGAAGAACACACCGCCTTTCTCTCCGAATTCCTCAACCCCGTTTACCTCCAGCCGCGAACGATGAAATCCCTCTCCGCCCAATTCGTGGAACAGTCCTCCCTCGAGCTACACTCCTTCCTCTCCAACGACCTCGCCTCCGCGCTCGAGCCCCGCCTGCGTGAGCTCGACACCAAGGACGGACTGGGCGAAGACCGCGCGGGGCGCGTACCCCCGCATACCAGCGGCATCAGCCCTGGCAGCGTCTGGACCGTCCGCGGCCCGCCGCATAAATGGCGCTACTGCGTCCTCGCGCCCCCAACTGCCAGCGCGCGCGCACAAGCAGTCACCCCGCGCGCGGCGGCGTCATGCGACGAGATCATCCGAGGACTGCAGGACGAGCTCTTCTCAGCGCCCGCCTTCCGCGCGTGGCTCGCGATCGTGTCGCGGCTGCTGCCGACAAGACATTGTGTCGAGGCGCGGCGGTTCCGGCCGGGATTGGACTACACGCTGGCGACGAGCGAGGAGAAGGAAGCGAGGTTGGATGTGGTGCTGGGGTTGACGCCGGATGTGCGGCGCGACGAGACGGAGGTGGCGGAGTCGGCGGGTAAAAAACGCGCGCGCAAGTCGGCGGAGGTGAAGCCGCGCGGGTGGCAGGCCGCCGAGTGGGGAGGCTGGGAGGTCACTGTTAATCCTTTTTTCTTGATGGCTTGCTCATGATACTCGCAGTGCTACATGGCGCCGCATAGCGAGGAGGACGATCCGGCTGTTTATCGTGCTGGAACGACTAAAAAATCTGCACCGGAGACGAAGGCCGACTCCAACGGTGCTTCGTCGTCCAAAAGTACAAATGGGAAGGCCAATGGCAACGGCCATGCACCCACAGAGGAGCCTGACGTGGACGGGGATGCGCCGATGGAGGGCGAGCAGGCAGGCGAGGAGGAGGAGGAGGAGGAGGAGGAGGAAGACAGCACGCTGCTGACGGTGCAGCCGGGATTTAATCGCCTGTTGCTCGTTCTGCGAGACGAGCGCGTGATGCGATTCGTCAAGTATGTATCGGCATCCGCTGAGGGTTCGCGGTGGGACGTCTGCGGCGAGTACGAGGTCGGCATGATGGAGGAGGAGGGCGACGGCGCAGAGGACGAGGACCCATGATTTCCTATGCTCCAGTACTCACCGCTACCTATAACCAGAATACCCATCACCCATAATCTCGGGTTCCAGCAGTGGATGGTAATTTACACCAAATAGACTTTCGTTTGTGCTGTACTGTGGGTGACTATATCTTTGTCCATCATAACCCGCCAGTCGTGTGGCTTTTGTCCCTGTTCTAGCCTGATCCACTCTAGGTACTGCTTGAGAGCAGCGTACCATCACGAAGAACCCTCCTGAGGGCTGGTAGCGAAGAATTCGATCGAAGATCGAGTCTTAAAAAAAAGGATTTAATATCGGCGCGATGTTTGTGGGAACCAGAGACTAGAGACTTACTTTCTAGGTCAAAATTATGTCCTACCGTCTGACTTTGATATGAAATGTGGCATAGTTTCTCGCGCTATCTTGTACCACTACTAGTTCGCAAATCAAATACTCTGCATAGGACTCGATTTTCTAGAATACCAGCTTTTTACCCTGACTCGGAACGATGGCCGCGGATTCCCGTTTCGCAAGGGCGAGCGCTGCGCCAGGCTTGGGCCGGTTCCTCGGGCCCTTGCCCTTCCACTCGCGTTCTCGCCCACCATCTGCGTTGTGCGAGGCCGAGGCGGCGCCGTCGTACGCAGGCCGTCCTCCATCCGCACTCGCTGCATCATCCCCGTGCCCATGCTTATCCCCAGCCTTCCTCTCGCGCTCAAGGTTCTTCTCTGCCCGCGGCCCACGCGACTTGGCCTCCTTCCTCCGCTGCGGCATCCGCTCCGCACCCCCGGGCCCGTCTTCACGCTTCCCCTTCGGCGCGCCGCGCCGCACCGCGTCCGCGGAGGCGTACTCGACCACGAGCTTGCGCCCGTTCAGGGTGTAGTTCTTGGGGTTCACCAGTACAGACGTCGCGTGCTCGATCGACGTAAAGTCGACGAACGCGAAGCTGGGTGCGGGCACAATATCAGCATCTGTCTGCGCCACGGGAGAGGGACGCACCCCTTGCAAAGACCACTGTCCTCGAACGTGCCCATGCGCACTTTGCGGATCCACTTGTCGTCCGCCTCGGGTTTCGCTACTGCGGCGCCCGCGCCCTCAGCATTATCCTCGGTCCTTATCTTGGCCTTCTTGACCGGTCGGTGGGCGTCGAAGAGCTCGCGGATGGAGATGTCGGTCGTCTCGAAGCCTAGGTTGCCGAGGAAGAGCGTCGGGGCGGGAGGTTGCTTCTGCGCGCGCAGAATTTTTTGGGCGGTTTTCGAATGCGTTTTTGGGGCGTCTGTGCTCCCTGCGGCAGCCGGATCCGCACCCGGTACAGCGGGGCGGCCAGTGAAGTCGTCGCCTGGAATTACGAAGTCAATATCAATAATTTTGTCTTGGCCTAAGTCACTGCGGTGACGGTTGTAATACCACGGGCAAAACACCTATGAATTTACGCAATGGTAAACAAAATCCTTTGTTAAGACCGACGCTCTTTGTCGGTGCAAAAGGCTTCTTCCACGAAGCGATACATGGAGACCCCGACGAAGAAAGTTATAGCAAAGATTTTGCGTTGGGTAAGATTCACAGGTAGAACCTACCTAATCTGGGGTATGTTCTTCAAGGCCGTTTCCCATGGTATTACAACGAGCCATCGCAGTGAATGAAAAAATAACATACCATCTTTGATGAGGAGCTTCCGGCCGAAGAGATTTTGCTCGGACAAGGCGATGGCGGCCTTTTTGCCTTCAGCGGTGGTGAAATCGACGTATGCATAACTGTCAGATGTCAACTTCGTTTCTTTGGCTCGAAAATTGAACGCGCCGCACCCGCGATTCTCTGCCTTGATGCCAGGCGCAGTAGAGGGTTTCGTGGGCATATGTATACGCGTTATCTCGCCCGCCTCCTTGAAAAACTCGGTGAGAGCCTCCGTTGTTGTTTTGAAGGCCATGTTTCCGACCCAGACCGAGTTCTGGCGTTTAGCAGGGGCACCGGTAGCAGCCACCGCTGAACCATCGGGAAGTTTTCGCTTCTTCGCAGCCTGGCCGAGCTTTTCCTGCTTCTCGCGACGCTTTTGCCGCCGTTGTTCAGCATGGGAAAGGACGGGGACTTCTGGGCCGTCCTCAGCAGCATCCGAGTCGCCAGAGTCGGAGGAGTCGCCGTCAGAGTCCGAATCTTCAGCCTCACGTTTGCGCTTGGGAGTGGGTTCAGGCGTAGAGCTTCTGGAGCTGGAACTGCTCGAGGAGGAGGAAGAGGACATTTTGGAAATTTTAAAGCCGATGGCGTTGAAAGTAAACAGAGCCAAAGCTCGCCTGTTCTTGTCTTTCACCGTCACTCGGATTTTTCTGAATCCGTTGGCACGTCCACAAATTTCTCAAATAACCACTCAACTTGAAGCCCACTGCTCACCGTATCTCTCCCAGTAAAAGGCTGTCTCAACGATGGACACCGAACGCCTAGCATGGGTACGCCACCTCTACGAAGCCCTCCGGGAAACCCACATGTTTGAGCGGCCTTCGTTTCGCCGAACTGAGACCTCGCTGGCGAGAACCCAAATATCATTTTCCCGGATCAGTTGTACATTATTGCTCTTCTGATCTTTCTGGAAACATCATTTAGTTTTCCTTCCACCCCAGCCGATCCCTGGACCAGCCCAGAGCCACGCATATATTATACCTTCGCATACAACCCAGACCAAGCATTGATCGATTCGGCAACTCCCGACGACCACTTTCTTCAGGCTCGGAGATACGCGATGGAGATTCGGTCGACTGACGAACACACACTTCGCAGACGAACACATTTCGCTGGTATCGGACGCCTATACGCTGGAGTACTTATAGAAATCCAGGCAATGGAGTCTCAGAAAACCAACGAAATTACTTGGCTTACTGCCCTAATCTCTGCGCTATGGTGTCTTTTCTTCGTTCAGACTAACAAACTAGTATCACATGTGTGACCTCTCCTTAAAAAAATCTTGAACGATGAGCATCTTCCATCAGGATGTATAATCTGACCGAACCATTCTTCAGCGCCAAATCAACAGCGGGTAACAACACGGGTCTCGCTTCTTTCCGGCAATGCACTGACCTTTTAGGTAAGCACCGTGACGGTTCAAATATTGCTTATTTGGGTACTCGGCGTTGAGTTACCCGATTGGGCATTCCAACGGAACAGCTCATTCGCGCGTCAGATGCAATACCGAAGCTTCGACTCATGGTTAAAGGAACGTATGGTTTAAATCCCACTTCGTGTCAACTTTTTCAGTACGATGTCAATAACAATAATTCAGGGCAGGATCTGCGAAACATGGTCAGCTACTGTATGTATGTTGCGCTGAGTGAGTGAAAAAAAATAACACGAACAATCATCAAGCCTCCAGAGTTTAATTCAATGTAACCTGGGGTGGGCATTACCGAACCCACAGCCACCCTGGGTAAGACCAATGGCGGCGCCGGCACATCTACCGGTGCGGAATGCGCAGCAGCCCGACGCACAGGCAGAGTCGTGGGTGCACGGGCTGGTGATGAACAGCTTCCCAGAGCGTGCGACGGGCGTCTCCCTGGCTTCTACGACGGCGTCGTCGGAGCGGGGGGGAATAGCAGCAGAGGAGACGAGGAGGGCCACTGAATGGCGAGAAAACACGTCAGAGTGGGGGAAGCTATTAAGAACTGCACGCACCGTTGGCCAGAACAATAAGACGGGTCATTGAGAAAAACATTGTTAAAGAAATGGTGTTGTTGAAGACCAATATAGTTGAGGAAGAAGTGAAAGAGTATGAGCACACCCAGTGTGTAATGAAGATAAAAGGGGAGGATGAAAGAAAAGCCTGAAGAAGGTTTTTTAAAAAGGACGCCTTATATATAAGTCTTCAAAATGTGGCGCAAGGGTAGGCCTCGCCGAAGTTTCATGTCGTCTCGGAAACCTGCTTCCGACAATTTGTGTACAGTGTAGTAAGCGTAAGCGACATGTGATAGGCAGGTATGCGCAGTCCCGTTGATAAACTTCGCCAGCAGCAATTGGCTGAGACGCTGCCTTACCTTCGGGACAGCGACAAGAAAATATGTATATCCAATTGCAAGAATTGCAAGAATCGCTTTGCCAGTTGCTTGCCAGGGTCAAGCTAATCTCGGCGTTCGGATGGCGAGACGACAGCGAGGCAGGAAGATAAAAAAGAAACATCCGCCATACCCAAGAGAAAGCAAGTTAATGAGCCAAGTTACGCAGTGTTCTCCAATCAAAATTTCTCCAACATCTCAACGTCCCCGATTGGATTTCTGCCCGTTAGTGGAACGAACGACTGCCCTATATAGGTCCGGTAACGAGACTACTTGCCAGCTGGTTGCGCAGTCACTACGAACGTTGTCTGGTTGCGACGGATTACGTTCCGTCCAGCTCGCTCGATTTCCTGACATGCGTCGATGACTGGCAGCATCCCGCGGAAAATTGATTGGGCTGGGCGCTGGGTATATGTCGGTGGTGTGGGAAGCCCATCACGGATATTGTCAGTCTCAACCACGGTACACCTGTCGGTGATCGACTTGTGCGTTAAGTAGGACAGAAGTTGCGGGACCCAGATGAGACCATAGGTAGGTTTCTTTTATTAGGCATCGCGCCTCCTTCAGTGCATCAGGAACCGAGCGACAGGGCTGCACACCGCATCGCGGGCCCGGGTCGTGCTTGGGGCAAGTTGGGGTTGAATAGGAATCAGTCGTTTCTAAGGAGAGGTTCAACTTTCAACACGAGAGATCATCCGCGAAGTGTAATTCAAGCTTGAGTACTTTCAGACGAGGGGCCAGTACCAAGCAGAGGTGAGGAGACATAGACATCGATACCAGGGCTAGTTTTTTTGGAATCGTCTCGTCAGCACCGAAGAGTTGTGGAAGAGGAAGAGTTGCGTTGATGTAAAATCAATGATCGCACAATGTTTGCTCACGGTTCGCCGCCAGCACCCATGTCTAGAGCTGCCCTCCTTCGCGAGCGCATCGCTGACCTAGCTGATTCCATCTCCCGCCAAAAACTCCTCTTGGACGACCTGCAGGCACAGCTCGATGCCGTCGTCTACCCAGTCCTGACTCTACCTCCCGAGATCACTTCTGAAATCTTTATTCAGTGCCTGCCGGTCGATCGGTCGATAGACGCAGTAAATACAGCAGAGGCCCCACTGCTTTTGACCCACATCTGCGGCGTATGGCGCCAGATCGCCATTTCCACACCGGAGTTGTGGGCCACGTTCGAGGTGGACGTCTTCTACAGGCACCTTTGTCTTGCCGAAATAGCGAACACCTGGCTTGGGCGTACTGGAGAGTGTCCACTTACTGTCAAAATATCAAGGGCCATTAGAAATATGGACCTCGACGTCCTTTGGCAGGTCCTATTCCAGTATTCATCACGCATCCGGTCGTTAGGCCTGGAAGTAGATGGAGAAATTTTAAGGCCGATCCCTGGATCATCCAAGACTGGATATTTGATGGACTTCCCTACCCTCGAGAGGTTTTCGATCGCCTTCTTTCCTTTCGAGGCTGAGGACACAGATTTGGTCGCCATCCTCAATAATGTTCCTCTGCTTCATGAGGTGACGATAACCGAACTTAGCTCATCTCTTGTTACTCTGCCGACCCAGCAAATCACTAAATTCACCGGGAAATTTTATGCTGTCGCGCAATGCCTAGAGGCATTGACCCTCATGCCCCAGCTCACCGAATGCGCCTTTGCCGTCCTCCACAAGGACCTTTTGGACCGCGACCCGGAACCATTCACCCACTCACATCTCCGACATCTCACTCTGTTCGGAACCACACAGCTGGATCCCACAAATCGCGATGCTTGGGCACGGAGTATGTGTGTCCTGGCATCACTCCGATTGCCCGCCCTCCAGACGCTCGAAATCACGGGTGTAAACGACTTCGACAGGGCGGCCCTGAACTCATTCTTAGTACGATCATCCCCTCCGCTAAGAAAACTCCTCATCCACCCTCTCGCTCCCGACGGCGGCACAACACTGCGAGTTTCGCCCTCCTTCACGGCTCTTGATCTCACGGACCTTGCCGTCTCATATCCATCGCGCTTGTTCATCGGCGATTTCTTCAGTTTCTTTACAGCGAATACTTTTCTGCCTCAGCTGCGCAGCTTATCCCTCCTGGGGTGCCGGGTGGCCTGGGAAGAACTGGATATAGTCCAAATTCTAGATCGGACGGCCGGTCCTGTAACGGACAGGAGAAACCTGGAGGGATGCGTCCAGCTCCAGACCTTCCGTGCCGTTGCCGATCCCAAATATTCTAGGCTCGACTATCCCGAGTCCGCATTTCTTCAACACACCTTGTTACGCTTCAAAGCGTTGAAGGCCTCGGGAATGGACATACACGTCGGAACGGAGTGGAAATCTGTTGTATAGTCCAGTATATTAATTTTCTGTGTTCAGCAAACTTGGGAATGAACCAGGGGTGTGTTTTTTTCTGACGACGTGGAGAGAGAGGAAGAGAGAAAATCACCACGACGATTTCACTCCTCGTTTCAACTTCCACTCTGAATCCCTCGCATCCAACCGAAATTTCAAGCACCCGTCGCGCCGGACGAGGTACATAAGTCAAATCGTGTCTTTCTTCCATGATCCTCATTAACTGTCTTCGCTCCCATAATCTCGGCGTTCGGGATGACGGTGAGGCAAGAAGATCAAATAAAACAGCGGCCAGACCTGAGGTTACGCCAAGTTACAGCAGGTTAAAGCAATCGAATCTCAACATCGCCGATCGGATTTCTGCCCGTTGGCGGAGCGAACGACTGCCCTGTATAAGTCCGGTAACGAGACTACTTGCCAGTTGGATGCTCGGTCGCTGCGAACGTTGTCTGGGGTTGCCGACGGATTACGTTCCCTCCAGTCGCTCGATTTCCTAACATGCGTGTGATACTTGCGCCGTCGGTATTTCCCGACCCGAGTAAGTTATTCATTTCACGATTTTGGGAATTTCCTGAAACTAGCGCCAACTCGTGTTCGTCCCATACATCGTTGCCACTCATAGTTCGAACACGGGCGCCCTGAACCACCCTTGGAGGGGTTTGGTCAACCCAGTGCTCAGCTCTCGAGTCTCCAGTTCTTCGACAGATCTTTTTCCTTTTGCAGGCTTCCAAGCAGCGATCCAGCTTTTTATTGATGACAAGCCATGCTTTTGTACCGCAAGCACGCTTGGATTGGCCGTGCCTTCGCGAGTTACTGTGCAGTGTAAGCAAGGACGAACTCAGACCCTTGAAGATGGAAACACGCACAGAGATCGGCGCAGTGGTAACCTTCGCCAACGGCAATCGGCTGAGACGGTGTGCTTTGGACGATTACCCCAGGGGCGGAGACAGTGGAATATCTCCAAGGATCGCCTGCGATCGGGTCAACAAAAAGAAAAAAACTGAAGAGCCGGAAGGATGCTCGGCCACTACGAACGTTGTCCATTTGCGAAGAACAGATTCGAGATGGTGACGTTCCATCCCGCGTAAAGTCGGTTGGTCTGCGCAGCCTGGATGTTGGGCGGTTTGGGGAAGGCCGCCGCGAACATTTGTTGGCATTGACGCTGAAGAGCTGAACTTGAACGGTGTACTTGTCAAAGCATTTAAGCCCGACGTACCAGGTCATATGCAGGCTGGATCAGGCGGGAGACCAGGGATGGAGAAGCAGGTGGGGCAGATTCCTGCCAGGCCATTAGCCAGCGCGAAATCGAGGAGGAACGAGATCGCACCTGGAGGAAACCAACTTCGTTGCAGCTACGACGGAAAGGTAAGAAAGAACGTAAATATTGATTCAAACGTACACAATCCAGAACCCTGTAACGGCTGAGGATAATTGTTTAGATGAACGACGAAAATCACTTACACGATCTCCCCGCATTGTCTATCGAGGTGTCGGTCCAGTAAGTTTGAGAGGTGTTATATGATCCCAGACAGTCCCTACGCAGATATTAGTTTCCAAAATTCGACTAGAGAAACTAGGACGTGCTCGGCGTCGTCACCACCACACACTGCAGGAAATGGATCAATAACCGGCATCCAGATGAACTATGCACTCACGCAGGTTCAAGTAAGTTGTCGACCAATACGAAGACCACGCGGCAAGGGCATGGTCTAGACCCCAACCAGCCGCCGGGGCGTTTACACCGTCCTTGACCTCAAGCGCATCACAGAAATTGAAGAATTGAGCACCCGGACCTCCCGACAGCGACAAGCCCTGCCAATCCCAAAGGTTGTTGCGAAGCGAGCCTGCGACGTCGTCCAGATGAGTCATGTCTCCCATTCCAAACGAGTCCTTAATCGCCTGGATAGCCTTATGGTCAGAGCCAGTAAACACCTAAAAATCGTGAGATGAAATTACGAAGATAGAAAATAGGATGGAGGTACCTGGTCAACATGCGCCACGACGCGCTCGATATCCGCGGAACAGTTGGCGGGCATGAAGAGGCGCTCGGGCTCGAAGTATTGCCAGAAATCGACAATTGCCTCGACAACGGCGCTGGAGGCGTATCCGGCGGCAAAGAGCCCAGGTTTATTCACCATGGTCCAGCTTGTGAGGGCGCCTGGACGGAATATTAAATATATTGAATGATCAAGATAGGAAATGCATACCTGAATAACTTCCGCCGACCAATATCCAAGGTGTAGTCGCTGGCTTGAGATGACCACCGTTAGGCATGGGAAGAACGACGTTGTTCGTGAAGTACTCCAAGTCGTCGATGGCCTGGGAGAGGTTCGGTATATATTAGCTATTATTTTCCTGCCATACCTGTTGGATGGTGTGAAGCTTTAAGCTTTTGACGCTCAGATCCGGGAGAGGGTTGCTTCATCCTTCTTAGCATTTCATTTTAAAATAAAAAAGCAGTAAGCCACACACCTCAATCCGTAAAAACGATGTTCCAAAACAACAGCGGCCCCATTCTGCTGTTGCGCGATTTGTCCGTTTATGGTGACGTTTGTGAGATATCCACTATACGCTTAAGACGGCGTTAGGAAAGATTATTTACGAAAGTAAGTATATGCTTACGAGCCGCATTGGCTTCGCCCGGGGTGAAGAGTATGATCGGACCACCTTAAAATGCTCAGTCTGGATTTATCGCGCGTGCTTGGTAGAAAATTCGTACCCTCCTCATAAAACTCGTACGTATGCCAATACCTCTGCGTGAACGTTCCTAGCGAGGGCTGGGAGGACGTCGTCATTTCTAAAGTCACCCACCGAAAGTTAACATACGTTGTTGTGGTCGATGAGCTGCTGGAAGAAAAAGGTCTGGTTGTACGGAGGTAGGACGGTCCCATTTCTGCTGATCACAGGCCCCGTTTGCTCAACAGGGATGATCGGAATGGTCGGTTTGCGCATAAAATTCGCATGGAGCCGACCATCGGAGAGCGCGTTGGCCAGCGATAGCGAAAAGGCGACAAGGGAGAGTTGAAGAAGCATTCTTTCTCTGGGGATTTGCGGCACCCATACGTATTCTTATACCTCTCATCCCCTTCGGCGGATCAGGAATCGGGCGGCAGGGTTCCTGCACCACATGTTTGCAATCTCGATAGTTGCGCGACGTGGTTGAGAGCTACAGAGCGGCCATCATGGTTCGCGGAATGGATAAGATCAAAGTCATCGACTGGCAAAGCAGTCAAAGTCCAGCCGAAAGACAGAACCAGCAGGAGTAAATGAAGTAAGTTCAACTAGGGCGTTAGATGTCGATATCTGAGCCCAAGTGCACAAAAAGACGGAATTGCTAAAAGCAGCTTTCTCGGAAGCGTTCCACATGGGCAAAGATGCAGAAGAACACCCTCATCATGTCAGGTGGGTTTTGTTGGACGGCCGCGATAAGCAGTACAGGAAGCCCCGAGTGCGCATACAGTGAATTGCGGTGTGGTTGAAAGCACGTTGTGAAAGTGTTGTGAAGGCTTTATCGGCAATCATCGGCCTCCTCCGAGTCGCGCAGTCAGCATGGACTTCCAACTTTTCTTACTCTCAATATCCTGCGCAAAGCACTTTGATTCGATATTCAGTCAGCACTGTACTTATGACTTTGGAAATGCGCCTCAAAGAAATCCTGCCCTAGCGTGTATTTTTACGATGCATCCTTGGAAGGTCTCGAAAAACTTGAAGGCACATGCGACGATAGACGAAAACAACGACATTGAAACTGGGAGTCCAGCGTGCAGAGAGAAAAATTACACATTACACGGTACTACTTGTTGTTTAAGCCTTCGACTGCTTCGTCGACACAGGTTACTGAAAAGAATCACCACCAGTCTACTTCTATAGTGTATTCAATCCCAGAAAACCACCCAACTTTACAAGCAAGTGCCGCCCCGATGAGATTGAGGCGCTCGTAGCTCGGCGGTGTGTTGTCCACCTCAGGCCATTCGGGAGTCGCATGCGGCGCTTGTGGTCGATTCTTCCGTGTTCAGTCGAGATATCGAACGCTCTGCAGCAATCCACGAGCCTCACGTCTCGAAAATAAATCAACTTGAAATGTGGTCCCACACACCTTTCGCTCAGATATAACGACGCCGATGCACCGCTGTGCCCGAGAAAGGTCATGCCCATTGCCGATTTTGATGCAGAGGCGGCGCCAGAACTGCGAATTCTGTGGAGTCAACAGTTGGGGTTCGAACGAATTGGACACGGCGCTGTAGTCGCTCGGAAGCTGCGAGGACTCGTGGTCCCATTCGTCGGGATAATGGAGTGATACTGCGTCCCCAGTCACAACTACGCGCATTTCATTGCGCGGCGGTCAGCAATTGTAACGGGATTTTGAGAAGCGTATGGTCCAAGGGAAATGGCAGCAAGAAGGACCTGAGGCGGTCGCCATAGAGTGGGCATTGCTGGGCGAGAGCAAGCTGCGGATGTCGGTGGGACTGGGCATAGTTGAGGTGAGCGACAGTGCCAAGAAAACGTATCAGGTATGTACCCCGAAAGGCCAAAACTCAGACGCGCGCCGCGGGCGAGCACCTGCGACGACGGAAGCGAAAGCGCTGAAAAAGACACTATGAGCTCAAACTCGGAGCGAATAGGATCGTAGAGAGTGAACGCGTACCGGGCGAAGACTAGGGAGCTAACGGAGACTGGGAGGAGGCTTAGGCCGGAAAACATGGTGGAAGAAAGGAAGGAGGCGACCCGACTAGCGCAGATAGGGGTGTTTCCAAATAGAGCAATTGATCAGAATAGCAAGCGGCCCGATATATCCGCCACCGCTTTCCTTCCTTACCAATGTGCCTAGATTTTTACCCTCTTCAAATGCAGTTCAAGCTTTCTTGCAGACGCCCCCGACACTCTTCAATTTGTTACCCTGCTTGTCCTGCAAACGCTTGAAATCAAAAATGCTGACGATTTCAAGCCATGGATCCTCGACTCATTCTCCATTCAGCAGCGAGACTTGTGGTCTGCCTGAACCTAAAGATCACAGAGCTCCTACTTTCAGATGCTAATCGCGCATCGAATTTATCTCCTTCCATAGCCCCAGCCCGCGCCGCGCCCACAACAGTGCTTCCAAAGGACAATGCGCTTACCTCCTCCCCGTCATCTGGCGCTGCATTGTTCGCCTCATGGGGATGATTCCCGATTGCGCCTGAAATTATATAAGTTGTCGCTCGCGCCTGTTTCGATGCGATACCCTTTTGACCGCGTTTCCGCTCCTACCACCACCGTGGTGTCTCCACTTCAACCCACACCGCGGCAACCCAGCGCCCTCCCACTTATGGATCACAACGCGGCACTCCGCGCGGAGTTTCATAATCTCTCCCTGTCGATATCGCGACAAAAGTTGCGGTTGGAGAATCTCGAGAGCCAGTTGGTTTCTATCGTGTATCCGGTCTTGACGCTGCCCTTCGAAATTACCTCCGAAATTTTCGTGCAGTGCCTTCCTGACAAGAGGGGAAAGGACGTCGTCAACCCCAGAGAGGCCCCGCTCCTCCTAATGCAGGTCTGCGTGGCCTGGCGACAAATCGCCATTTCCACCCCACCCCTTTGGTCCACATTTGACGTCGTTGGACTGAATCGCCTGGACCTGACCCAATTAGCTTCGGTCTGGTTCGAGCGTGCAGGAACGTGCCCGCTTTCCATCAAGATCGAAGGGCCGTTGGTAAAGGCAGACAATTTCCCTGATTTTCTAGAGATCTTCCGCCGGCGTTCGCGAGAAATGCGCTCGTTGGACCTTCACACGGGCCTGAACGATTTGGAGAGCATGGGCTCCCGCCTTGACTTGGCGTCTCTCCGCAAGCTGTCGGTCCGCGTCCGCTGGGAATCCATGCAGCAGCATGTCCACCCCCTCCATTTATTCCAGAATGCGTATCGCCTGCACGAGCTCACGTCGAACTTAAGCCCTTCCCTGCTCCATCTTCCATGGGCGCAGCTAACCAAATTTACGGGAGAACTATACACCCCGGCACAATGCTTGGAAACAACCGATTGGATGCCCAACCTCACGGAATGTGCCCTTGCGGTGTCCAGGACTTGGCCTGATTCACCGATCATCTCTCATCGAAAACTCCGCCATCTCACCCTGTTCAGTTCCCCCACCGCCCACCGCTCTTGCAGTGCAATCGTCCTCGCATACCTCACCCTTCCCGCTCTCCAGACGCTTAAAATCCGTGACGTCGGTGAATTTACCGGGGCGCTGCTTGACGCATTCCTCAGACGGTCTCTTCCTCCGTTGCGGCAACTCGTCGTATGCCCAGAAACTGTCGGAGGCAGCACAGAAATACTACTTTCGCCTCCCTTCATGGCACTGCGCCTCACCGAACTGGAAATTGGGGATCCGCTCCCCGCCTTCATCTCCCATTTCTTCGACAACCTGGCCCAGAAGGCGGATTTTCTTCCCCGACTCCAGGTCCTCTCCGTCCGGAACTGCAATGGTCCGAGGGGCCCGCACGTGGGCTGGATTCTGAGCCAAGCAGCTGCCGCAATAACGCGGCGCAGGAATAATACCTCTGGGCCACAGCTACAGTTGTTTCACGTTACAGGACAGAAGAGGCCTGCCCCCTCATTTACCGAGACGGAGCTTCTGCCGTTCATACAATTGAAGGAGTCGGGCATGGACATTCATATCGACTCATATGAAGGGATTTAGATATATAACCTAGTTCGTTGGGATGCGATTCCTTCCTTCCATGGCACTGATTGCCTCTCATAGGGATTGTCCAATTGAAAACATGTCCTTAATGCTCGGCGTAATAACACGGAGTTCGAGATCTTCAGCCAATAACACCATGAAAGTAACTTACGTAGGGAAATTGAGAAAGCCTGCTCGTTTTTCGTACTCAAGGTGATTGTTGGACAAAATTCGCTCGCCTAATCCAGTCTTCTCTGACGCGGTTGCAACGCGGTCTACCAGGACCCCTGACAATACCCTCCGAGGCCAGGTCCGAAACCGGACAAAAAATTGGGATTTCAACCCTCAAACCTGGGTTCAAACCGGACAAAAACGGGCGGCGCTGGCCAAAATGCTAGGTCCAAACCGGACAAAAATTTCGAAGTTCACCACAAGTTTTGGTCAATTTTTTGGGTAGAAACTGCTTCAAATGGTCTGTATTGACACGCAATCGTAAGAACACGCTGAGAACACTGCAAAAACACGCGGCGGGAGAATTTTTTGTATTTTTTGGGCCGTGGGACTCCAAAATTACCCTTTCCGGATGCCTTACGGCAGCCAAGGCGAGGTCCAAACCGGACAAAAATCGCCCCAGCCCGCCAAAAACTGTCCGGACAAAAATTCCCAGATTCCGGATTTTTGGGACCTAGCCTCGAAGTGTATTGTCAGGGGTCCTGGTCTACCCTGCGGCCGGACATTAAACATTTCCCCGACGCGTTATTGTAGCCTGTTTGCCTGCAGGATTGATGAATTACTACATTAAGGCATCGGTCATGTGACAAGTTCGAACCTTTAACGCGAACCTTGTTCTTCGTTCTCCGACTCCTCCTACGGCCAATAACGTCCCAATCGACGGCCTCACGCCCTTTTACGCGCAACGCACTCAACGCTCCCTCAAGACTCACCCCACGAATCACACAAAATGTTCCCTCTCGTTCCCGCTCTCGCTCTTGCTTTCCTGTCGTTTTTCTCTTCAGCATTTGTGATTCTACGTATAGTACTTCCCATTCTTCCTCCACACCCGTGAGTGTCAATTTGTGGCATATTTCCCTTCAGTTTACTGACTTTCCTCAGGCTAAGCCGACGTGTTGCTCCCGTACGCGTTATTTTGAATCTGACGCCGAATTCGTGGATACTGACCTCATACACGCAGTCTGAATTCGGGCTTCCCAACTTCAGATCTCTCTCCCCTGCAGATAAAAGGTGCCTGACTTCTCTCTCTCCCGGACGTTCAACACTGACGATCCCCGAAGCCACCTCTGGTTGGCTGGTTTAGATATTGTGGCCCTCATGCTATTCATCTGGCAGACTATCAACGAATACCTGGGGGGACCATCGGGTGCATTGACCGCTCTGGACCCGGCATCGTCGCTCAGGTTGTGGATTGCGATGACCCTCAGACAAACGTGTCTGCTCATAGTCGCGGGGCTTACCCTCCTCCACGTGAGACTGGGCCGTTCGGTCTCCTTCGGGACGAAGCACTGGATGCTCTGGACACCCACCATCTTATTGGTCTTGACCTCGACCGGCATTGCAGTTGTTCTTTCCGGTGCTCAAATCCCTAGCCTGTTCATCGGGCTTGTATCTTATACAAGCACCATCGCCGTGCTGAGCTCCGTTGCTTTCTGCTGCCTCGTTGCCACCCTGCTTGCGATCAAGCGCAACCTTGCCGTCATTCAGGACGAGTCGGAGCCTTGGCCGCCTGTTAGGCAGCTGGAACAGCAGCCGAGACCGTCCTTCGCCACCGAAGAAATTGATGCCATTCGCGACGGTGCTTCGTGGATCACTTCCAATGCATCGAACGCTAGCTCCCGCCACAATTCAGTCTCGGCGTGGTCCTTCTCGACACGTGCGCCCTCAACTCACGGCGGACGGGCCCAGGGCTCGCACCCGTCGGTGCCGGCTAAGTCTTCGTTCTGGTTCAGCGGTTCCACGCCTCCCGAAGCCCCTCCGGTTCCCGCTCTTCCCACTCCTTACGGCCCTCTATCTCCCACCGCCCAAGACCTCAGCGACCCTGACCCGTTCCGTCGTGAAGACCGTCAGGACAGCCCGCGTCGTCCGCGCTTTGATTCCCAAACGTCATGGCTCACTTCCACCAACGGAACGCACAAGACCGTCTCGGCCTGGTCGTATCCCACCATTCACCACCAGGAGGACCACGAAGGCCCAGGTTCGCGCCATGGCAGCTCCATCAACTTGACTGCAGAGCTTTTGCCGTCTCACACCGCCGTTACCCGCCCCAGTACCCCGGCGATGGCTAACGCCAAGGTTTTGGGCGGGTACGGATTTGCTCCCGTGCTTAGTGATGCAGAGAAGAGTCTCGCAGCTCTCGCAGCGGCCCCAGGGACCACCATCGACATTTCCGTATACCGCGCCGTAGGTTGGTTGATTACAATTTGGGTTCCCCTCGTATGTCCTTGTCTCTATTTTCTAGACTCGTCCTGATATGTGTGTTAGGCTCTTTCCCTTCCTTACCTCCTGCTTTCGCAACAGAAGTCCCACACGCCCACAATCGCGTCGATTTTGCTCATTCTATCCGTCACGCTTTCTTCTCCGCTTTTGGCCCTCAACCTCCTCTTCCGGTCCCCGCTTCCCATCCCCGACGGACTCTTCGACATTCGGGGCGATCTTCCGACTACTTCCGTCCGTGACGCTGCTCCCAGAGGGAGCGCGCCTACCTATAAATGGTCGCACGAATACAAACGCAGCACCAGTGCTAGTGTCACGGTCGTCGAGGGCCGTCGCAGCGGCGACGTCTGGATGTCGAATGGTGATGCTGTCGACGGGAAGAGCAAGATGGGCCGGGCGTTTGGCATGATAACGCCGATGCCCAAGCTCTCTGTTCTTCCTCCGGAGGAGGACGATAGCGCACCTTTGACGCCTCCGCTCCCCATGCAGAACGAGGATTCGTCGCTGCCCGTCTCGATCCACAACTCGACTCAGTCCGAGATGAGCGCGCAGTTCGGACGGCTGAGACAGGACTCGAAGGCGAGCTCTGTGGTCAACGAGAGCATGGCCTACGCTACCCAGATCATGATTGCGGAGCGTCATTATTCTGCCCTCGCTCAGACCTTGGTCCTCCCTTCGCCTGAGCAACGGACATCCTTCGGTGGCCATCTCGCCGTTGCCAGTGGTGTCGGCCCCAGCAAACCTAATCGGCAATCGGCTCACCTCCGCACTCGCTCGACTTCCTCCATTCCCCAGAGCCCTGTGACCGACTCCTTCAACATCAGCCCTCCGCCTGCGTTCCCGCTCCCGCCTACGCCGGAGAAGGTCAGAGCCGCGCGCTTGGCGTCCCTCGGGCACAAGAAGTCTTTCTCCTCCGGCTTCTCCTTCGGCGCCGTCGACGACATGAACGAGATCGACGCCTTGACTGCCGGGGTACTCCCGCTCCTGGTTCCCGGGCTCAAGGTTGGTAGCAACATGAGGATTAAGGAGGGCGACTGGACCCCGCCGGCTAGCTTCAGCCGCGCGAAGGGCAAACGGACCGTTAAACAGATGCATGAGTTTGGCGAGGATTTTTCGTCTCCCGATATTCATTCGACTCCGGCGAGGACCCGCGCACACGCTAGACCGAAGAAGACCTCCATGCACAAGAGACATCACTTCAGCTTACCGAGGTACGAAGATTCTTACGCTGTCGTTGCTTTTTTACTCACGTCAATTCACTTTAGTCTCGGCCTGGGAAAAGATGGCATCCACTCTCTTGCGAACTGGAAGGAGGAAATCAGCCGCGCGCTCGAAGTCAACCAGTACACCGCCGTCCCCAGCAACGTGAACCTTCGACGCGCCACGGTTTTTGGTGCAGAATCCGTCCCCAGTGCCTTGTCACCTCTCCGTACAGTCAGGGAAGAGGATGAGCAGCGGCAGCAGCAGCAACCCACCAGACTTACCCGCGGCCTTTCATCGCGTCGCCTCGGTCTACAATCGGATGTTCCCCACGACGCCCGGGCGTCGATGGACTCGTTCAGGATGCCTGTTTCGGCCGCCTCCACGGCTACGCTGTTCGAATTCGAGGCTGGTATGGAGCCTGGTATGGATTCGGGCCCCCAAGCGGAGAGCACGCCTCACAACAACGTCGCCAACAAGCCCACGTCCAAGCAACGCCCACCGCCCCTGCCGCTCCCTGTCCCCGAGCACGTAATGCAGACGACGCGCAGCAACCGCCGCTCCAGCATCGTGTACATTTCGTCCGGCGACCATCTCTCGCCCTTGAGCCCTGCCAACGATGAAAACACACCTCCCACGCCGTCTGCGATATCGATGGCGTCCATTGCGCAGTGGTCGTCCCGGGTCATTGCGAAGCCAGCGAAACTCCAGCGGAAGATCTCAAACGCTGTGTACGGCCCCAAGCCGGGGTCGCCCGGATTGCGTCCGCTTACCTTGCTGGGGGATCGCGATACGAATGCCAATGCGGGAGGAACGCCGCCGCTCTCGCTTCGGAAGAAGCACAACAAGCTGCGCGTTGCGAATGACGAGAATGCCACGCCGAAGCGGACGCTCAAGTCGTTGCAGCTCACGCGCAGTGAGAGCAAGCTGCACGCCGTTCCGGAGCTGGTCGTTCGGCCGCCCAGTGAAGCTGTTGCGTAATCATACTCCTATCTTTTTTGATGGATTTTTTTTGCTTTGACTTTTTTTGTTTTCGTTGCTTTCATCTGCTCGACGCTTTTTTTTGCTCTTGAATACTTTTCGCTTGATGCTTTGTTTTTGCTTGATGCTTTTTTTGTTTTACTGCTCTCCTCCTTGCTATCGACATTTGCTCTGTTTTGCTATCACACGTACTCTCTTGCTATCGACATTGCTCTCTATTGCTATAAACATCTCGCTACCTACGTACCTACTGCTGCTCCTCTATGCTCTACCCTATGCCCCTCTTTTATCTCATCTCAAACCTACGTATCATTCCCAAGTGAAGATATCGCATGTAGTGCAGCGTAACTGCATGTTTTACTGTAAACATCCAAATCAATCTACCCAAAGTACATAACTTTTGTTGCCCTCCGCTAGCCAGCCAGGAACACAAATTCGGACAAATTTGAGGATTCACTGCATTCAAGGTAGGCCTACTAGGCTACACTGAGTAAATAAAGGTGCATGTAGCTGCATGTATGTCAGTGTAGTCAACTACAATAGGTCAGCATAGGTCACCTACGTACGGCTGGACGGAGATCAGTATGTAAAGGGGTACGTATTGGGTACGTAGCAGAGCGTACTTAGCAGGTGTTCGTAACTCTGGGTATATTTAGATCAGCGTAGGTGATCTGTATCACCTACGCTTACCTCCACTGACTCTCAGTCAGGACTACACTCGGCCTACCCAAACATGGCCCCAAATTCAATGGCAAAAACAGAGGCCTTTGGACCAACTTTGGACACCCGATTTTTGTTGATATGTGCAAAAATCGGCTTAATTCCGAAGGCTTTTTCGGTCTTCTCGGAGGAGAAAATTTTAAAATATTAAACCTTTGGTCGAAATAGTACAGTATAGTTTATTGGAGATGATAACTGGATGGACCTGCATTGGCCTACGCTCACCTTGACTGACCTTGACCAACCTACACAGACCTACACAGACCTACATCAACCTATGCAGACCGTATGTAGGTGGGTCTCAGTGTGGTTCCGTGTAGGCCCTACACTCAGGCTGAGTCTAGGCCCTTGAATGCAGTGAAAGGAGGGGAAAATGGGATGAAAACAAAGTACGCAGCATGGACGGATGTGTTGTAGGTGCCATACTGGGCATAGCCCACGGCAGAGCCCTGTGCGAGAACCAATGTTAGTGAAGTGCCAGTCGCCCGCGAGATGTGCTCACCCAATCGGTACCATACAGAGCATAGGTCGAGTAACCAAGAACATCAACCATAAGGGTGTGCATTATTCTGGCAGTATCCTCCACAGTTCAGTTAGGGGGAGTTGGGTCAGAGAACACAAAACCGGGGAGTGAGGGGACCACGACGTTGAACGAGATCTTCTTCCCAGTTGGGGTTATCCAGGACGCAGTTAATGGTTTGATGACCGGTAGGAATTCTTGGAAAGAGCCTGGGTGTATTTGCTCAAAATGACTGGGGTCAAAGGCCATCCATGACACAGTATCACGGGAATTGCCTCTGGGTCTGCCGATTTTTCGTGTGTGAAATGCACGGTCAGTCCTTCTATAACGGCAGTGAACTGCTCGAATATGTGAACCAAGCGCTCGAGGTCACACGAATGTAAGAGGAAAGTGAGCGACCACTGCAGTGACGTGTTTAATTCGGCCCACTGCGCTTCCCAGTCGAAATTCATCAACCAATCGGTTCGAAGTTCCTGCAGGACGTCCAGTTCAATTCCCCATTCACCAGATCCACCGTCACGGTCGGAATACAGCGTCTTGGCGGGAAGACGCGATGTTAGGCGCGGGATTTGGGCGGTGAGGTCGACCTTGAACGGTTTCACCTGGAAGTCCGTCGCGGCTCCAGACGTTGTGAAAGCGGCGAAGAGGACGAGCGAAGAAAGGTGCAAATAAAAGCCCATGTTCGGAATGAGGTGCGATGTGTTCTGCTCATAATAATTGCGAACCCTCTTTATAGCGCAGCGAATTTCGATATTAATGATAGTTGTGTTGAAAAAATCAGTTGAACATTGCCAAGCTTGCTTCGGGCAGAAAAGGAGTAGAAATCCTCGAAAGAGAATAATGCTGTTCACCCCAGAGGCCGTGGTTGGTAGCAGTCACCCGCACAGATTTTCCGGCTATCAACCGTCGTTGGACAAGTTCTGATTACGGGCCGCATTTTCACAGACCCCGGGCTTCATTCTGTCTCAGTCGGAGCGCAAGGTATACCGTGCGATACGTAACTCTTTCTCTGTTTTACGAGTTGAAGTTCAACTTCTCCATTCTCGGGGGCAAGTTGAATGTATCCTGTTCGATTTGTGTTTAACTTGGCGAAAATATAACATAGTCCAATCTCGACTCATCTCTCCGAGTCGTATACTGAAGTGACAGGACACAAAGCAGCAAAAACTTGAAGTTTAGATGCCGCTACGCAAGAGTGATATATACAGCGTTGCAGCTGGCCTGTGTGTAGTGCGGGTGGTTGGGAACGGGATTGAATACGACATCGAGTCTTCCGGCGGCGGTGGAGTTGGGGCAGAGTGCCCAGAGGTCGCTGCGACCGCTGACGGCGAGTGCTGGGGGACCGCTCGGCCCGAGGACGGGATTGGCCATGGTGCAGTACGGCCCAGCGGCAACCGGAGGGAATTGGGTCGTCACGAAGGTGGGGGAGTCGCCGGGCTTGACGGGAAGGGAGGCCGTCCTGAAGTTGGGCTGTGACGTCGATACGGGCAGGAGTCCGCCATTGAGCAATGTTTCAGAGGTGAACACGTCGGTCGCACTCTGTGGAGGATGCATGAGCCATTTCACCGACCCTCGAAAATGCGGAGGACGTACGGTGAGTATCGACCAGCTAACGAGTGTGACCGTATTAACTATTTTGACGTGGAGTGGGACGCTGGCTGCGCCTGTTGTGGGAAGGGTGACGAAAACGGCGTTGAGGTTGAAATTTTGGGCGTCAGAAGTCGCGAGGCAAATCTGCCCAGCGGTGTCTTCGTAGACTCCCAGCCTACTTGAGCCCCCACAAAACTCAGTCGTATTCGCAGTGCACGCTGTCTGGCAGTCGCTGTCGCTCAAAGAGGAAGAGGTAGGGAGGGAGCTGCTGCACCCTGCAGAAGGTTGTCAGAATGACAATTGCGAGTGGATGGAGAGAAACCAACAGCATTCCTGTCCAAATTCGACACCAGCGACGGCAAACCCGTTCGCCTTGCAAGCGGAAGTACAACCCTCGACCGTTACGCCTCCCGCAACGGTTTGCTGGTGAGGCAGCGCTCTCGACGAAGTGCTGTCGCTGTGGCCAGGGTAAGAGAAATGGGAGGAGGCTGTCTGAGGACATACGCAAAACACCCCTCGTATTGCCAGGTTCCAGCTGTTTTTGGAATGACAGGCGATGGGGCGCCATTCGAATAGATGTCTATAAAATTCCCGGCTCCGCAAAATTCGCTAGCGTTGCCACTGCACGGCGTGTTGCAGTTGCCTGCGGCGGAGAGTGTGCCCGATGCTTGCACGGCGTCGTCGCAATCTGAAATAACAGAAGATACGTCAAGTATTCCGAAGCCCCAAAATCAAACAAAAAACGAACAGCATTCAGAGCCGAACTCGACGCCGGCCAGGTTATATCCACCCGCGGTGCAGAACGCGAAACAGGATTCCACAGTCATACCGGTGGTGTTGACGAAAGAGGCACCCGAGAGCGTTCGCGATGTACTTGTGTCCCTTGAATCGCACAATACGTGAGTTTACACAACGCGGCTCTCGGGTGAAATACCGACGTATAGCATCCTTGCAGGGTCCAGGTCACTGAGGCATCTCTTGTCTGTACTTCACGGTTGATCCTCGACGCTACGACCTAAGAATACAAGGTAAGATCTTCAGCTTTCATTCGGTGCGTTGGTCAACCCACACATGGAGGGACGAGAAGGAGGAAGGAACTGAGAGCTAAAAAAGCCATTGGAAATTAAGCCAGAGTCCTGAGCGGCTTCAAAGCGGTCTTTTATAGGGTTTCCAGTAGCGGGCGAAGCGCTCCGACGTTTCATCGCCAAGAATGCGCAGGGAATGTTCAAGTCTTCCATGTCGCCCTTCCAGGTACAACGTCGTGATAGACGCACCCTGGTCCTCGGAAGTTAATTGCCGAAGGTGATCACTACCCATTATTGTCGCCCGCAACGAAGTCGAACCCGGTGCTTCCTGAATTTGAGCTGGTGCCAAGGATGCTGTTTGAGAGGATCCACGAGGAATCTGAAAGTTCACCTCAAGTACCCTGCCAGTAGCCACTTTCAAAGATGAAGCCTTGGAGCGGGAGATTGGCACGGGGTAAGTGCTGTATTCATCCTGCCGCGGTCAAATGTAACAGATGAGGAACAGAAATGTCGAAGCTAGTTCATTTTTGTCCGGCAAGGGTCAAGAAGAAAGGGGGTTTGATCCGCTCCGAGATCATTCCGGGGTGGCAGTCACAATCAACCTAAACAACCGCTAATCGCCTAATAAAGGTCAAGGGCTTGCAAGGCAGTTGGACACTGCCAGGACGGCATCCTCCGGGCGTACTGTACTTCCACAATTCAAAGGCGGCCAGTGCTCGCGATGTGAGGAACCTACCTCCTCGTCAATCCTGCTGGCAGACTCCTCTCCCGGCGACGCATCAACACCATGAGAGGCTCCGTATGCTTGGAGATGAGTGCTGTGAAGTGGCTTCCCGACATTACATCGGACAAATATCCGCAATGCCGAGGTACCTGCCGGACTGCAACATATAGGTGGAGTGAATGGTCTGTAAACTTTGGGTAACTGCTGACTGATTCGTCGATTTGCCAGTGAAAACTTGACCTGCAGAACCAGATATCGAATTTTTCCGGCTGTTCAGTTCCATGAACTGTTTTTCCGTCTCTTGTCAGAGGCAATACGCAGGAGTACGCGAAAATCAAGCGAGGAAAATGAAACTGATCAGACTCAACTTTCCGTCGCCGACTCGCATCCACATCCCGAATTTTCCGCGCTAACCCCTTCATCGACGGCATTCTCGACGGGTAAAAACCACTCTGATATTAGTAAGGCTAGTTATAACTTCTCGTTATCAACGGGGCACCGAAGTATGGTCTCCACCGCAGTTTCGGGCAATCGAGAACAGACCGGATGCTTAATATCTACGTATGAGTTCTCGGCGTTTATTTCGACACGACTTTACCTCGCACCTTCCTTTTGAGGTTGGCGTCAGGCTTCTGCAAGGCTCTCCTTTCTACGTCCACCATCTCACCATGCAGTCCGTCAACTCTCCCGACGTTGCTGTCTTCTGGGATTATGGTAGTCGAGATCCATTCGCTTTGACAAACTAATAAAATGCGCGCAGGGAATTGTCATGCTTCATCTCAAGTTTCGGGTTCGTTGAGGTCGTTTCCTCAACTAACATCACCCAACTTACAGCATTTTCGTTAGGTTATGAGATCGTCAGTGGCATCCGGAATGTCGCCCACAGGTTTGGGCCCGTCAAGTACTTCAAGGCATATATGGAGGTCCCCGAAGCCGATACTTTCAGATCTTTAAGCTTGCGCTCCGAGCTTCAGTGCTCCGGGGTGTCGTTAATTGACTGTCCTCCCAACGAACGAAAGAACGTCGCTGATCAAATGATTATGGGTATGTTTTGGTGCTGGTTTAACCTAGGTTTTGAGCTAACCCCGAAGACAGTCGACATGCTGGCCTACGCCATAGACCATCCTACGCCTGCAACGATAATTTTAATATCAGGCGACCGCGATTTCGCTTATGCGGTAGCTATTCTAAGGCTACGAAGATACGACGTCGTAGTTATCTCTCTGCCATTGCCCGGCGCACACATTTCCTTGCGTAGCCAGGCCTCTGTGTATCTCGATTGGAATGTAGACGTCATGGGATATCCCAGCTCGTCTCCGCATTTCGAGGGCTCGCCAGCTGCCACTCGAAGTCCGACCAATTCGATCCAGTCTACACATGCTCGCAGGCCGAGCTATCATCTACCCACCCCGGATAGCCCATACCACACGAGTAGAGCTCCTGCGCCGTACGTAAAACACGTTCCAGTAGCCGCAGTTCCTGCCGAGTCTTCGACCTCGGCTTCAGCGAAGACTACGCCGCCGACCCTTGAACCTTCGACCGAGCATCCTCCCGCCCAATCTATGCCACAAGCGGAACCCGAAGTAATATGTGTCCCCGCTCCAGCATATTCGGCGCCAGCTGCTCCAGTCCCTGGGCCTTCTGTGCCTGTCGCGACGCCTATGCTGACTCCTATGTCAACTCCAACACCTGTACATATACAACCCCAAAGCTTTACGAATAGTATCTCTGCGACGCCTGCGCCGTCCCAGAGCGTTGGCGCCAATACTGTTGCGCCTACCCCCGCACCTCAGTTGTCCCAGAGCTCTGCAGCTGATACTGCCGCTGCTGCGATGTCGCCTGTGCAGACCCAGAGCGTTGGGACCAATACTGTTGCAATCGCATCGCCGACTCCTCAGGCCGGTCCTTCCTCGCTTGCCAATATGCCTCCTCCGTCAACGATCCCGCCTCGGAATGTTCACGCTGTGCCTAATGTGCAGCCTGCACCACGGGAGAGTAGGCCTACCCCTATTCCACCTACCATTATTCCACCTGCGCCCACAGTCGTTCCTGAAATCTTTAAATCACTAGTTGCAAGTCTCAAACAGCAGCGGGCCAAGGGGATCCCTCGTCCTCTTCGATCTGTCGTTGCTTCGGAAATAATGAAAGACAAACAGCTCTACCAACGCGCAGGGGTCGAGACATTTTCCGAGTTTGCCGCATTGGCAAAACAAGCCGGGATTATTCAACTTGGTGTCGCTCAAGAATCCGCCGCCTGGATATCGCTTCATCCTGACTGGTGTAAATAATTGTGTGCAATGGAACTGGAGATACTAGCGTGCATGGGATGTATTTATATTATCGGTTTGCGCGGGACAAGGAGGAGTAAGAGCGGAAATTTCCCGCAGATTTCTAGTCGCAAGTGATATGTAGCGGAGACTCTCATTTGGACCCGGGATGGTCTCCGGTGTGGATTCAGGAAAGCGATTTATGTAATAACCCAGGGTCTTGAACTTTGTTTCCAGAACAACATACGATATAGTACCTGCACCGATTTGGATTTCGGGCAAGGATCTGTCGACGAGAGAGCACTCTTGCAGAGTGTATGTATGCGTATGGAGTAATCCGGCACATAAGTACACAGCTACTCCAACATCCCAAACAAACTAACTACCGCCACAGGCGGCGGGGCCCCCTCCCGCTGGCGCGTCTGCCCGCAATACGCGATGGCATATTTTGAGGGGTGCCACGCCACGGTCGGCGCAGGCGCGAGCGCGGGTACACGGTGTAGCGGCGCGCCGGTCTCTGTTGCGCACTACGTTCCCAATATAATTATCAACGATTGCGAAGGAAAGAGGGAACGGAAAGGACACCCACGATATCGACGTAGGACCCCGAGTTGGCGATGGCGAGGTATTCGCCGTCGTGTGAGAAGCTTATTGCGTTGATACTGTTTCTACACGAATGTTAGTACAATGCGAGGTAGGGAAATAAGTGTACCTACTCGCAGGCCGCAATGGTGCGCACACAGATCCACTCCGTCAGGTCAAATATGTTCACGATCGAGTCGTGCCCTCCGGATGCGAGATACCTGCATACGTTTAATTCAATTGAGGAAATAAAATAAATGAACCGTACCTTCCCCTAGGATCCAACGCGACTGCAACGCATCCACCAACATGCGCTGCGCTGCTCTCTCTTAGTACAAGACTTGGATAGTCGATAAAGCGCAGCGTATGCTCTGAGTGGTGCGTGAGCACGAGCGCGTCTCCCGTGTGGTTGAACACTGCGGTCGAACAGATGGCCGATTCGGTAGACATCGTGCGCCACGTCTCTTTTGGTTCGTCCGCTTCCTTGCCCAGAGTGAGGAAGAAGAGCTGGTGACCGGCGGATGTGTATATCAGAGAGCGTCCGTCTGGTGCGTAGTTGGTCTGCATAGGGGAGACTTTTAGAGAGATTTGCTGCGTGTTTCTGCTTTCTACGAGTTGGTTTGAATCCACACGATTCCCTCAAAGCAACACTGGACCTACGCCTTGCATCCCAGAACACAATCCGACGGTCCTTTTGGCTTGAAGTGCAGAATAGATCAGGGTGCGTCGGATTCCACGAGACATAGTCAACGTCGTCCGAGTGCGCGCCGCTGAACATGGCCGCGTTCTTCTGTTCCATGCCCTTCTCGGGCACCCACACGCGCGTGGCCTTGTCGATGCCCACCGCAGCCAGCCGCTTGCCATCGCAGCTCCACGCGACGTGGGTCATGGCCTGCTGGCTATGGTACCGGAAGTCACGCGGTTTGAAGGCGGAGAACGTCGGAGGCTGCCCAGAATTACAGTAATTACACCTTGGACCCTCTCGGTTGATTATTATCGCGCACATGGATCCCCCGCGTCGCAAATGTCGTGTAAGGCGGAGGAGAGGGCGGTCGTTGTGGCTCGGGGATTTCCTCCTGCGCGTCCTTGCCGTTGAGCGCCATCTATGTGGTGGCAGGAAGAGAGATAATATTTTTATTTGCGAATATTTAATTTCAATTCCCCCTTGGTCTGCAACCACCACTACGATATGGATTCGCGTCCCTCCTCGCCCGAACCTCCGCCAGCGGACCTCTGGGGCTCTATCCTTGACTCTGTATCGTCGTCCCGGTCAATCCCTTCCAAGCAAATTCTGCTTTTGGGCCAGCCATTAACTGGTAAATCGACATTAGCAGCAGGTTTGCTGCAGAAACCGCCGTCGGACGACAAGGAAGACCACAGGACAGACTTTGCCGTAGGATACGACTTTGTCAACGTACGAGACGATGCGGATGAGGGTCTGTGTTGCTCTATGAAAAAAATTGGACCGTAAGATTGAGGTTTATTGCCCAGACACCCTCGCGCGTTTAGCGGTCTATACGGTCCCCTCGGCCGCATCAGCGTACACCGCGCTGCTACCGCACTTTGTCCCTCCGCGGACGGCTCTTCCGCACACTTTGGTCCTGATTACACTCGACTGGACGCGCCCATGGACTTTTGTAGACGAGCTAGAGACGTGGCTGCGATGGGTCGAGCAATGGGCGCGCGGTGGCCCAAATGCACCACGAGAACTCGAGATTGTGCGCGAGGAGAGTCGGGAGCGGTGTATGTCCTGTCCCTATCTTGTCCCCAATCTATTCATACGCTCGCAGTACAAGCACATCTACAACACTACGCCGAGCCCTCAAGTGAGCCCACGCCGGCCGCGTCGTCAGTATCCGGAAGCACGCTGCTTCCTTTGGGACCCGGAACGCTAACACACAACACTGCGGGCGTGCCCATCATCGTCGCGTGCACAAAGGCCGACCTAATCGACGAGAGCGGCGACCTCAACGCTGGCGCGTCTGGAATGGGCGGCATGGTGCGCGGTAAAGGTGGCGAGTGGGAAGAACGCACGGACGGCGTCATGCAGGTCCTGCGCACGATATGTCTGAAGTGTAAGACTCCCTTTGTTCCAAGTAATCTAGTCGTTTATATTCCTCTCAGACGGTGCTGGCCTCTTCTACACCACTTCCCACCCGGCTACGCTCCAAACCCTCCGCCAATACGCCCTCCACATGCTCTTCCTGCCGCCCGCACCATCACCCGCCGCGGTCGCTGCTGCGGCTCAATCCTCCGGGGCGGACGCGCCTGCTCCCCCACGGAACCCATTCCCCTTTCCACACAAGCCCAACTACCTTGACCGCGACCGCATCGTTGTCCCCGCGGGTTGGGATAGCTGGGGTAAGATCACGATCATGCGCGAGGAGTTTGACGCCCGCGCATGGGGTGAGGCATGGGAGCGCGATCTGGAGGCGGCGGAGGATGTCAGTGGTGGCGCGGGTTTACCGCAGGATGGAGCACGATCGCTCTTTAGTGCGCTGGTGCCCGACCAGGGTGTCAAGGTTCGTTGCACCTTGCTCTCATTTGCTTTTATTGATTATTCATTTTCTGCAGCCCCCATCCCTCCCGCCACTCAACAATCCCACCCCCGAGCAAGTCTTCCTCTCAAAAAACTACGACGAGAACGCGAAGAAACCCGATCGCGATCCGCGTGGCGCCTTCCGAGATCCCACCAATTCCGCACGCGCCGGTGCCGGACTCGTGGGACCGCTCGGTGCACCCAGCTTCGACCTCCCCACCGTGGACCGCGTACTCAGCGAGATGGAGATCGGCATCGGCGGGGGCTCTCCCAACTTGAGCTCCAGTACAGGTGGTGGTATGAGCGGAGGCGGAGGCGGAAGTGCGAGTGGTGGTGTCCCTAAAGTCAAACCACCCGTCCGGCCTGGGGGATTGGCGCCCTCAGCAGGAGCAGGAGTGGGACCGAGTGTGCCGAGTCCGACGGTGGGGAGCGCGTCGCAGCATGACTTGCTGCAGAATTTCTTCAAGGGGCTGCTGGATAGGAATCAGAAGAAGGCCCCGTCTCCGTCGAAGGAGGGCGCTGTTAATGGGGGTGGTTCGAGTGACCGAGGGGAGGGCGCGACGTGATGGACCTATGGAGACATTTTAATATGTATTTTTGGTGGATCATGACTGCCAGAATGAGTGAAATATGAACGACATGTCGAGTCTCTCGGTTTGCGTTTTGCGTGGCCTGTGACTATGTTCCCTCCGTCCCGTAGGAGCTCCATCGACGCTTCCATCGAAATCTACGCATAGTACTCTAGTACGTGTATTCCCTGTCGCGCTTTATTCGCACGTCCCCGCATATCCTGATTGTCATCCTGTCTTTGGGCATGGATAACATTTTCTCAAACTTCGACTTCCTAATTGAGCAGCGAGCGGTTGTTTATACCTGTTAGTCTACACCTTCCATCACTTCTTCAGCTGCAGAATTTGCGAACGGCGCTGGTCCAACGAATTGAGAACTCGGATTGTAATTTCCTCGTTGAATCTACCGCAAAATGGCCTCTCCAGCCCCCGCCATCGCGCTCCCCGTCCACAAATTGCACGAATCGCCAACGACGCGCGCGATTGACATTCACGGTTGGACCCTCACCGTGTCCACCAACCCCATCTCCGCTGCTCCCCAGCTCGAGGCACTTCATTCCGCGTTGGGAGGCATCCCGCTGCCTGAGATGACCTTTGGATCTAATTTTTTGTCCTTGGCGCACACGCCGAGCAAATGGCGGCTTGATTTCTCGACGGAAGACGCGCTGCGGGAGGTGCGGAATGGAGAGCTTCAAGAAGGTGACGGCGGTGTACAGGTAGGGTATGCAGATGCGTGGTTGAAGAGTCGGTGCGCCTTCTTGAACACAGGCAGGTAAAACTGAGGCGATTAACGCGACGTGCAGAACCGCGGGTTCCTCACTCCAAATGCCCAAGACCGTCGCGACGAAACCGTACGATTGGACTTACACCACCACTTATGCGGGCCACGCTGCTCCCTGGGAGCCGCCGAACACCGAGTTCGACTCGGCCGACGCCAGTTCTGACGCGGGGTCGCGTCCTACAACGCCAGAGGCCGATAAACATGTTCCGGAGGCGCCGCGGTGGACATGGGCTGCAGCCGACCCCGAAAACTCCGCGCACACCATCCCACTCGCAGAACTGACAAGACCGGACCCAATATTATTTTACGCGGAGGTGCCGCTGTTCGAGGATGAGCTGCACGACAACGGAGCATCACATTTGCTTGTGCGGGTGGTGCATATTTCTCTTGCTGTCTTCTTTGAAAAATCGCTGAATGAATTTTATCTAGCGTGTAATGCCGACCTGTCTCTTTCTCCTCGCACGGTTCACCCTCCGCGTCGACAACGTCCTCTTCCGCACGCACGACACGCGCCTGTACCACTCGTTTGCCAGCAATCCGCCACTCGTCGTCCGCGAAACGAGCGGCTGGGAGGCGCCGTATGACCGCGTCAAGGGGGCACGTATTCTCTCCGTTTCATCATTGAACTCGTCTGACACTGTTTTTATTTTTATTCAAATTTAGGCGCTTCCCCGCCGCGACGACCTCACGCCGCTCACGGACCCCAACTTTATCGCCAAGGTACTCACGGGCATGCCGCGCCACGCTGCGCAGGAGGAGGGCGCGGGCACGCGGTGGCGCGGAATGGGGACGAGGGTGGAGGTTGCTGTGTTGGGTTGATGATGCAGACTGCTGTTCTGATCCTGATGGGTCAGGCCGTGGCTGGACTGGAACACTGGGGGAAGGTGGAAATGGCCGTGATGCGGTAGGGAGATCTAACGAGGACCGCGTTGTAAATTCACCCAATTCTTGTGTACAGTATTGTAGGTACTAACTGTAGAGTTTGTTCTAGTCAGAATATCCGATGGTGTCTTGTCTACGGGATCTCGAGGAGGAAGTATTTGACCTTGCAATTTTTTATTCGAAGGCTTTACTGTAAATTTCATTTTGTGGAAAACACGTTAGGATCAAGAAACGATGTGGGGGTACACTGTAATGTGTATCGCTTTTACTGGAGTTTCTCCCTCGAGCGGATAGCCTCACCATTCTAAGAGTGCAATTCGCAATACAGTCAAAATTATGTGCTAGCGATACCACAGTCGAATCGAGAACAAAGTGTCCTGGCGTGGCGGAAGAGGCGAGCACACTGGCTAAAATCAGTTGCGCGCAAAAAAGGTATAAAACGGGAGGAGCCGACCTTGAATTATATAACTGAATCCTTTTCTGCACCAATGTAGATGTCCATCCCAGATTCCTCCAACTTCCTGAGATGTGCCTCGGGAGATGTGTAGGACACATCCAGACGGGTTCCCGCTACGGCATGAAATTGCTGAAGTTGTGCACATCCTGAAAGACATCTCCTTTGAGTGATCCGTACGGCAGCCTGGTCTATGAGAGATCCCACTGTAATCCCGCCACTCGCGGAATGACAGCCCCGGAACGAAAGACTTTGCAGTCGGGGCAAGACATTTGCGTCCTGGACGAATAACTCGAAGAATACGGGAATGAAGGATTTGGATGGGTGCCAAATTTCCAATTCAGTGAGGTGAAGCGCCAAGAAAGTGCGTGAGAGAATAACTTCTGTAGCCTCGTTTCCCACAACCGATGGGCGGATAACGAGTTTCCGTAATGGGGCTGCGGAACGTAGAAGGAATGAATCCAGAGCCCATGGGTCGAAATCGTCAACATCCTTCATTTCAAGCGTCTGGAGAGCAGGCAGGGTAACAGCTCCAAGGGCGTCAGCGCTGGCCGCGTGCGTAACGACACTTGAACTACATTTGAAGAGGGTGAAATGCTGGATGTTTGGGTGAGAAAACGCCTCATCATCATCTTCAACCTGTTCATAGGCCCCCGGGCCGAACGCGCACTCGGTAAGATTGGGCATGGCACGCAATGCCTGCAAGCATTCCCTCACGGTGTACAGCTCTCCCGTAAATTTGGTGAGCTGTTGCCAAGGGAGTGCGAGGAAAGATGGAGGGGCTGCCCTCATCGACACCTCACGCAGTAGAGGGACGCCGTTGGTGAACATTTCGACGGAAGGATGTTCCGCAAGGTGCCCGAGGAGGCGAATCGAGAGTTTTTGGAGCGAAACGCACTCGAGTGGTGGTTTCATCATAACGAAATCATCGACATCTGCATGAAGCTCCAGCGAACGCACTTCGCGTGCATGTCGTCGCAGTCCTGGGAGAAGAATAGCGAAATCGGTTTCGTTTGTCACTGAGCCGTGAAACTTCACGGAAAGCGCACATTTACCGGCGCGAGTGAACCAGGTCTCCGCTATATTCGCCAAATCATCCAAGAATCCGTGCTTCTCCGCAATATAAAACGTGGTCCACAGTCGAGGCGTAGAGCAGGCGATGTGCCGCCATGCGCCGCAAACATGCGTCAAGAGTAGCGGGACCTCTCTTGGATTCACGACGTCGAGCTCTCGCGTTTTCGGTAGGCAGCGGAGAAAGATCTCTGTCGTGATTTCCGGAGGCAGCGTCAAAACTGGATAAACGATTAAATCCAGTTGAGCTTGGAGGTTTTCCAATTGCGACTGCATTTCGTCCAAAAGCAGCTTCTGTTGGGATATAGAAAAAGCGAGGTCCCTGATTTGGGCACGGAGGACGTTAGACATAGAGCGGGATGTAGCGTTGGGTGAAAATTGCTGGAAGCAAAGCGCTGAAAAGCGATGGCGGCGGATCCGGACCGTCGGGCCACCACTGACTCAGTTTCCTAACCTCTCAAACCAAAACTCACTCTACCCTCCGGCTTTGCTGAATAGATGGATAGCGCTGAATTCCATGCCGCTGTAGGTTTTGTTTCCGGATGTTTCCGTCCCTTTCACCGCCGACTCAAAGGTATATGATACGGTTCGCCTCATCCCCCCTCAAAAGGTCACCAGCTACGGTATGCATGTGTATCGGGGGCCTGGGAATGCCACTCATTGTGGTGCGTCAATGAAGGCCACATAGCCAAATTAATCGGGATGCCGAACCACTCGCGGCACGTCGGTCAGGGTAAGAAAGCTACGTGCCTTCGTAATTTCTGCTACAATGAAATGCGCGTATTTAGCCCTCAAGTTTCTGGACCCTGCGGCGGATCCCCCGGTCCCCTGGTACCGCGTTGTTTCGTCTTCTGGCGCTATCTCTTCGCGCGGCCCTGGGACTAACGGGGCGCGGATTCAAGGCGACGCTTTGACGGCAGAAGGCGTTGAGGTTACTGTGACTCCCTCGGGTACAAGGACGGTCAACTTTTCAGCCTTTGGATGGTTCCCAGAGCCTGGCACGATTTGAATTGTTTCCTACCCCGCATTCGGTTTGCGGCTCAATGTACTTGTATTTAACTCATTCAATCTGAGTCTCTTCTCGTTTCCACAATAGCTTCAGTCACTCCTCCTCCACCTATCAAGCTGGTATCTGGGGCTAAGCTGCGGTTGGAACGAGCAATCGTCGTTACAAGACTTGGAGTAAGTGAGACCCCTCTGCGTCCACGGGAAGGTTCTTGCCAGCGAAGATGACGCGATGGCCGAGCAGGGAGCTTGCACTCATTATTGTTCCAACGATCGGCGAAATTGTTTAATCCGGACTCACTTACAGAATCACCACCGCCAAGGCGGGGACCGTCGTGGACCTCTCTGGCACGGATAACAAGTGCGTACGCCTGAAATCGACTCCGAAGAATGCTCAGACCGTTGCACAGTCATTGGATATCCGTATCACGCTGGTGCGAACCAACATGTGAGTTGTCGCGTCAAGACAATGAATAAACCAACCAGTGGATGCTGACTTGGACGGGACATGCGTGGACCATCCGGTCTCTTTCGTCCGGCCTCTACCTCGGCTTCGGTGGAAAACCTGGCGATGGCATCCCCCTCGTTGCAACGTCGATCCCGTTCGAGTTCGACATTTGGCACCACGAGAAGGGCAATGCCAACTACCGCATTTTCGTCCCCAATACGCTCAACTTTGATTTGTGCAACAACGCAACCCTGCCCCGGGTACCCTGATTACGTTGTGGTACAGATGGACAGGAATTCACCAGACGTGGAAGTTTGAAAGGGGTAAGTGTCCTTGCATTTCAACACTGTTCAACCTCATCTTATTGCAGTTTAAAATGTTGGCATGCGAAGGTTGCAATGCCGTAGTTTCCGTTTTGATTTTCCCTTCGAACTATGTGCCCAAATTATCAGTTAGATGCTTACAGAAACTGTCGAGGAGCAACTGGAAAACATTAACGAATTTTAGTACCAATTTGCTTTTGGCGTGATATTTTGAATGGAAGGCGACTTTCTGCCATACGATTCGCCGCAGCGTTTTATACGACGTGGAAACCAGCTTCCAAAGTTCCACTCGTCCCACAAACATTTTTACGCTCACGCGAATGGCAATTAGTCCAAATAAGGCAATAGGGGCCAACAAGCTACCGTCGAAACGCAGGAAGGCCGGGGACACCTGCGATATGGAGAAAGAATACAAGACGGGTTGCAAGGGCCAGATGAAAGTTGAAAAACAACGAAAGAGAGAATAATGAATGAATGATCCACACCGCCCTTGGACAACAAAGACAAACACCACACGGCTTGGCCCTTCTCCTTCTTCAACACCTTCATCTCGCATCCGTATAACAAAAATGGGCCGATGGTGCGCTCTCTGCGCGGTGATCAGGAGTCCAGATTACTCATCCCACCCAGGACCAATGAATACCAAGACGACGTCCTCACTTCCAAACTAAAAGGCCTTGTGTAGGTTTCTGTGGATAAGATACCAGAAAAGTGGTTAATCAATGTCGGCGGCCAGGTCCGGCGCGATCACTCGCTCCAAGTTAGAGAAGGCTGAGCCTACCATTAGGCATGTCACGTTCAAACGATACGAGGCGTCTTGCTGACATGCCCTTGTACTCAATTGTCGGCGTCTTAAAGCTATAAAAACTTTGTTGAAGACCTGGATGCCGGGGACTCGTTTACTACGTCTGTCATTGAAATTTTGGTCCAGGTAAATGCGCACATCAATTTTGGTTCCTATCTTGTTATTCACGATGTCGGTCGAAGGAATTGGCGGAGAGGCGTCTACGCAGTAGTCCAGGAGATCGCAGGCTCATAGCAGATCGTACCGCGAAGAGCCTGCGGTTGCTGGCCACTCCGATTCGGATATATCGTGAACGGAGGACCACTGGGCGTAGAACAGTCAACATGGCCGAGTATCTGACTGCTCCGCCGGATGAGATGGATATGGAGGAAGACGAGGACGAGTTCGACAGTCTATTAGACCGCGCTACTCAGCCGGTCGAAGGCGTGCGCATTAACTCGGAGCTATATGACGCATATGGTCCTGCAAGCTGGACCTCGACTCGTAGGTCGCTCCCAATCGCTGGACCTCCCACCCCTACTTTATCCGATGGTCCTCCAACTCCTCCCGGGCTCTCTTTTTCTCCTCCACGCGCAAGCACGGTTTGGAGCCTTCCTCCGGCTGCCCCAGGATCCCTAGCGCTCTCCCGCCAGCCCTCAATGCGTCGGCCCACCCGCTCACGGACTGTAGATTTCAACGAATTTACGGCGCAGCGCCGGTCTAGCACCCGCGATCTGCGCGCAGATCCGCCTGCCGGTGACGAGACATGGTCCCGATCCCGGTCCACGCGCCGCTTCTTCCCCTTCAGCTATCAGACTCGCCGCCATGATCTGAATTGGAATGAAACCCAAGGCGAGGGCAGTGGCGAATTGTCGGACGACCCGCTCAATCTCCTCGAGCCCGAACCTACGCCGTCGAGTACGACATTCTACTCGTTCCCCACGCCGATCTCGTCCAGCTCATCGTCGCACGACGGCCATCCCACCGAGACGAGTCAAGTGCGTGTAACGAGCTCCGCGCCACGATTGCGTCGCGGTGGTGTCCGCCCGCCAGAGTCTTTGCTCTTGCGCCGCGTATCACCCACCAGAGATAGCGGTGCCCCGCAGTCGCCTGTTAGTGAAGCGGCGCTGGCGTATTCAGCTCCTGCAGATACTCCCTCATATCCAGTACCGGATGCTGCTTCGTATCCGACGCCTGGGTCGCCTGCGAATGAGAGTGGGAGTGAAAATCAAGCTTAAAAGGTATATGGACTTGTTGTATTAGTAGTGCATGTTGGTCTAGGCATATTTTTATATGGCGGCTTGGATTTGAACGTATACATATATGATTTTCCTTTGGGGGTCTCTGTTCGTCAAAACCGAGTTCTCTCTGTCGACCTTTTTCAAGAGGTTAGCGGATCACCGATCTCAAACGTCACGCCTGCTCCCGAGGCTCTCCAGGTCAGTCTCTCGTAGACAGACGCTACAACAGACCTCGCTCGTACCTCGCGTATCTCCAGGTCTCTCCACAAAGCATCCACCTCACCATGGCCAACGCTGCCCTTCGCGCCGAGTTACACGACGTCAGTTTCTCAATACGAGAACTGCAATGGCGACTGAAGAATGTTCAGACTCGATTGGATCCCACCACCTACCCAGTTCTAACTCTGCCACCCGAAATCACCTCCGAGATCTTTCTCCGCTGCCTACCGAAAACGCGAGAGCTCGACGTCGTGAATCCAAGAGAGGCCCCGCTACTCTTGACGCATGTTTGCAGCGCATGGAGGCAGATCGCCTGCTCTACGCCTCGACTGTGGACCACGTTTTATATTACGGAGAAGCACGGATACTTGGATGATTTGGCGAATATAGCGGAGACCTGGTTCACTCGCGCCGGTAAATGTGCGCTTTCCGTGAAGTTTCACGGCTCAGTGACAAACGAAACCGATTTCGTCAGTCTTCTCCCAGGACTGCGACGACATGCACGCGAAGTGCGTTCGCTGGAGCTTAATGCAGATGTCAGTGATCTTGTTATGATGAACCCACCACTCGAGTGCGTTTCGCTACAGAAGCTCACAATCGGCGTTCTCGGGGGCTTGGAGGACCTTCCGGAATATTCTCCACTCGAAATGTTCACCAACGGCGTCCCTCTACTGCGTGAGGTGTTGATGAGGACAGCCCCTCCATCTTTCCTCGCACTCCCTTGGCAACAGCTCACCAAATTTGCGGGAGAGATGTACACTGTGGGGTCCTGCTTGGAGGCATTGCGCGCCATGCCTAATCTTACCGAGTGCGCCTTCGCGGCCTATTATCGAGCAGATGATGCTGAGATGGTTTATCATCCAAACATCCAGCATTTCACCCTTTTCGGACGTGGTTCGGGGTTTGTCTCAGACGCGACGAACGCGAGAATCCTTGCCCACATTACTCTACCTGCTCTCCGGACGCTTGAAATCAAGGATGTTCACGATTTCAACCAATGGACTCTCGATTCATTTCTTATACGTTCGGCAGCCCGGCTTTGGAGACTCGTAGTTCGCCCGTGGGATATGAGTTCTAGCATCCAGCTCCAGCTTTCAGCTCCCTTCATGGCTCTCCCCCTCACTGAACTGGAGATCTGGCACCCATCAGATCTAGACGTCTTTTTAGCCGCTTTTTTCAAGGCCATCGCCCAGGATGTGAATACCTTGCCCAGCCTGCGCAGCCTCTCGTTTCGTGGCTGTGATCGCGTGAAGGGTGGGATCGCTGTAGACGCCATTATAGGCATAGCAGCCGTACCGATCACTCAAAGGAGGCATCTCGCAGGATGCGCACAACTTCAGTCCTTTCACGTGGTGTCGAAAACACATCCGGAGGTGTCCGTATACGCCGAGGCTCGTCTCTTGCCGTTCAGGGAGTTAAAGGAGGCTGGGATGGACATCTACATTGGTTCGGAGGAGGAATCAGTTGTATAGCCCACAGTCAGTTGGTCTCATGGATTTTTGCATGCCCTTCTGACTTATTTTAGATTCGAGGCGTGGATGGATTCAAAGAATATGTCACAGGGAGCGCAATCGTACTTGGGAAGACTACGTCTTTGTTGGTTGTACATGAGCAACGCGAAACCCGCCGGGATCCTACCAGGACCAAACCATTTTAGTTCCCCGCTTGATTTTTTTTGTCGCCGCCCGCCTCGAAAATGGAACGGATACACCGTTTCCGCCGAATTTGGTAGCCTGATTTCCTTTTGGGGATCAGCATGTTCGGAACGTTCCAAGCTCTAAGTTTCTGGGAGTGCGTGCACACTAGAGTAGATCCCATTATACTGTCCCTAATAATACTAATAATACTGTCCGACTTCAGTCTATCGTCTATGGACCATGAACTTATACGTAGAATATCCGCCGATAATAGCGAATGCCGCAAGCCCTGCAATAATGGAGACGAACCATGCGTATCCCTGCTCTTTTGTGAGTTTGGATGATTGGTTGAGATATGTGGGTGTGCTCACCGGGACGCCTTGACCAGGTACGTGTACGTTCATGCCCCACAGACCTTTGCCCAATAAGCTTTTGCACAAGAAGAGAATAAACGAGACGACTAACCCGTTACGAGATTCATTGGGATGAGGACCGTCCCGAGCGCGGTGAGCTTGGAGAGCACGTCGTTGATCTGGTTGTTGGCGTCGGTCATCTCGATCGAGATCTGCGCTAGGTAGTTCGAGTGTGAGCGCGAGAGAATCTTCTCGTAGTGGTTGAGATTCTGCGTCATCGTAATAAGATGGTCCTAGAATATACCATTAGCTAACTTCCCAGCACCTGAGGGATGATAATCCTCACCTGAATATCCGAAAGATACAAGCCCTTTGATCGCGCGTTGAGATACAACCAGGAGCGACAAGAGGTAACTCACAATGTCCGACGTTGGTGCGACGCGCCAATGCTCGTTACAGCGCTTGGCCAGCCCCTTAACAACGTCCGCCTTGTTCCCCATGAGCCGCAGAAGCCCCATAACCTTCTTACGGCAGGTCCCTATGCGCCGAAGCATGTCGCTCTGCTCCGCCTCCTTGAGTATGAGCACAAGCTCGTCGATGCTGTCGACTTCGTACTCAATCCCCTGGATCAGCGGCCCAAACGCGTCGGTGATGTCGTCAATGAGCGCGTAGGAAATCCAATCGGACGTGACGCTAATGTAATCCTTGAGCTGCTTGATGCGCCGGCGAACGTTCTGCGGGTGCGGCGTGGGGCGGAAGTGGAACGAGAGCGTGCCCTCGCGGAAGACGATGATGTACATGTTGAGCGGCTCAAGGTGCGTCGGGCTGTACGGATCCTGGTCGAACGAGCGAAAACACACGAGGTAGTAGTTGCGGAAGAGCTCGATCTTCTCGCGCGTCTCCTCCATCTGAATGTCTTCGGTGGTGAGCGGGTGGATCGAGAACACCTACGGCACGTCAACAAGCGGTCGTGGGCGGTAGCAGCAGAGAGCTTGCCTTGCTCAGCATCTTCATCTCGTCGTCCGTAGGGCTTTGCACGTCCAGCCACCATGTGCTCGACTCCGCATCGCTCACGCTGTGTCGTGGGTGCTCGCCCGGCATCTTGTGACTCGAGGGCCGTGGGGGCTTTTCCGCCAACGGAACTGGTGCTGGGCGCGTTGGGGGGCGATCTCGTGACGCGCTCGACTCACGTGGCGGGGGGATCCCCGTGAAAAGGTCCGTGAACGACTGACCCTCCGCAGGGAGCTCGCTCAGGCTGCGCGCGTGTATCGTCGCAGAGAGGGCGTTCGAGTAGAAGGAGAAGCGGTAAGGACGGTCGTGCCCGGAGTTCAGGATACCCGGGACGCCGGTCGTCGTTTGCGCGGCGTCAATGGTAAATGAAGGCGGCGGATCACCAGTGTTCCCCTCAAACATCGCCATTTTACCGCCGCCGCCCTTTCGGTGGTGCCGTGGGCGCGGGTTGCTGTGGCTGAGCTTCCGCCGCGGGGAGGAACGTCGCTCAGAGTCCGAGGGGCCGTCGCCGACGTCTTCGGTGTCGGGGGCGACGGTGCGCGCGCGCAAGGCGCTTAGCGAAAAGTTGGGTGAGGCCAGGTTAAGTAGAGTTTTTTCGGCCATGGCAAATTCTTCCATCGGCGAGAAATCGAATTCCGATTGGGAGGCATTGGGCTGGTAGGTGGGGAGGCCGCCAAATGTCGAGGTCGGGGCAGCGTGCAGTTGCGAAGCGTGTACCAGCAAAGACGGATCGTGTGCGGACATATGGTTCATTTCCACTAGGCTCGGCATTTGCACCACGTTTTCTACCTGTTCCTCTGCTTCTCCGCGCGCTATGTCAAGTTCGTGCTGCTCGTGACTCGAAAGGCCAGGGAAGCCGCCGTCGGAGGTGTCGGAAAGGGGGGCTATGGTCTCTCTGCGGGCGCGGGAGAGTTGCATGGCCATGTCGACGTCCATTGTGCGCTGGCGCTCTCTAAACTGGGGGTCGTTGGGATCAAGTGACCGGGCGAGGGTAGGGGAGTGTCGAGAGCGAGAGATATCGCTCTCGCTCCGGCTGATGCTTGCCCTGCGACGAATCGGAGAACCGCCGCGAATCGAGATAGGTGAACTGGATAGGACCGCATCTTCTTCTCTAGGAGAGGAGCTCATTATTAAAGGTCGCCGTGGGTTGTGTTGGATTTAATATAAGGCTTCCGGGAGAACCTCGCGTTATGCGTCTGTTCCAAGCTGGGTCGGGAGAGCCGCGCGTTATGTGTCTGTTCCAAATTGGATCGCGTAATGGCCACGGGGATTGCGTTGACGTTCAGGGCCTACGGTAACAATGTCGGAATGCGCAGCGGAAAATTTTAACGTAGAATTCGGGGACAGTGAGCCTTAAAAGACGATCCAATTCGTAGTCCCAAGATTCAGAGGGCCAACCTAGAGCGCTTCACCTAAACTAGTTGAACACTTTTGGGACCTTTGAGCTGTGAAAATTCGTACCAGAGCTTCCCGGTGAGACGGAACGCCGTAGAACTAACCCAAGATAATTTCTCTGGTGCAGGAAACCAAGGAAAAATGCCTCTAGTTCCAATCTGAGCTAATTCAAGGTTATGGAGCGTTTGAGTTGGTGAAAAATCGCACCGGAGGACCTAGTAATTCAGGGGGTCTTCTCCGGGGATTCCAAGGTCTCCTTGGAGTTACCGTTTCCTCAGACTCTCTACAACGCAGAGGAAAGCCTGGGCCTGTACGTCCACGTCGACGGCCAAAAAGCAGACTCGGAAGGCAAAAGTGATCGGTAGCCGACGGTTCGTGGATCACCGCCCCGGGTCGGCTTCTTTCGGTCCGTTGAGCCGCCTCACTGGTCCAAAACTTTTGCAAAACTTTGCTAGTGCTACTTAGTGGGACATATCCAAGGGATGCAATTTTCGACAAGAAATAAGGACTACACTCGCTAAAAACGACGGCCAATTTCAGCTCGATAACTGCGGACCCCCCATCTTCTTACCTAGATTTTTGCTAGATTTTATCCTATTTTATCACCCTGCCCGCCACGGCTCTCCAGACACTTGTAATCGACGCCGATACGAATTCGCGGGCGTTCTCGATTCATTCCTCTCACGTTCAGCAGCGCAGTTACAAAAGCTCATCGTCTGCCCGCGTGTTTATGCCTCTGCAACGCTTCGGCTTTCGGAATCCTTCGTGACGCTTGGTCTCATCGAACTGGAGATTTACCGCCGAAACATATACCTTGTGGCCGAATTCCTCGACCTCTTGGCTGAGGACGCGAATAAATTGCCCCGACTACAAAATATCATTTTCCACTCCTGGAAAGGGCAGCCATACCCATTATCAAGAGGACTTGGAGACAACTCGCAGGATGCACACAACCTCAATCCTTTCACGTCGTTTCCAAAACAGACCCGGAGCTGTTCACGTCCGCCTTTTATTCCGAGACGAGTCTCCTGCCGTACCGAAAGTTGAAGGAGTCGGGAATGGACATTTACAATTGGAACAGAAAGCGCATCGGATGTATAAACCAAGGTCAGTTAATGGCATACTTTGGGATGCCCTCCTTGGACACAGCTGAGCCCTTAGGCTCAACGTTAAAAATATAGTCCTAACCGCAGTCCTTTACCGAATTCCTCTCATCGCGCGGAATGATCTCGAGGTTCAGGTATTGTATTATGCGCATCCTGGAACTGCCACCATCTCACTTAAAAAAGCAACGACCTCCCAGCCTACACGAGTCTTGAACCATACTTGGATCCAAGGGATGCAACTGAAATAAAAGATATACGTACCTGGTTTTAAAAAATCGCTTGGTGGTCATCGCAAAGGGCTCGCCATATCAAGGAGGAGGCGGTCCATGATTACATAGCGCCAGGTGATGCCAGCGAGGGTCGGAGACTGGGAGGTATGGACAACATGGCGCAAGCTTCAGAGATATTGTGTAAAAGTCATCGCAAAAAATGCGAGCGAGGTGTGTAAACCCGAACAAGGCTGTCTTTGCAATTCTGCTAACAAGTAAATTACTGTGAAATCACACTCATCGGGGAAATGCAAAGCCTAGTTTATATGAGCTGGGTGGATTGAATAAGAAACAAGTATCGGAATTCGGCCAACATCACCAAAAGTGAGCTCCTTAATCAAGTGCTGTCCAATGATGTCCAGCAGCGTGTATTCGTGAGGCGTCGAAGTCGTCTGAAGATAAAGACCATTCCGATGCTGGAGGCGGATGGCGTGGCTAAAGTCGCCGCGTCTGGTGACTGGAGAGACCTTCGTACGCTTTGGAACAACGGCAAGTGAGCTAGAGGGAGGGACGGGGGAGAAACAACATCTTCACTCGCGCCGTGCTCAAAAAGAGGCTCAATGGAGTGTCCATATTCACAAGGAAGGACATGGGCATGTACTCATTCTCCGAAATCTTGAAGCTGACGCGATACCATAGTTTGCGGCCCTCCCGCCTAGTACCCGAACTCGTTAGAAACTCCGGCTTAAGAGCCGTAGACAGCATAGTGTGGTCGAACGGATGCTGCTTGCGTGGACAACTCCAGCCCGCGGGTAGATCCTCTTTGGTAAAGGTACAGGGGAAGTAGTCTTCGTCGTTGACTAGCCCGAGATAATTGATTTGGCAATGAGAATTTCCTTGCCATCCTCCGCGGGCCGACACACCGTTTTCAAGTTGGGGGTACGACTTGCAGTAATTATAATATGGCGGATAACCGGGTCTCTGGCGTTTCCGCCCGCGGAGCTGAGGGAAGACCAGGGAGTACATATACGACTACGACTGAACAGCATTGTGAGCCAAAAGATCACAAAGAAATCGGGCAATACGCACTTTCGAAGCTGCGCATCCTGGGTTAACTTGGACGGCCCCAAAGTGGGAAGGGGGGAATGCAGACGAACGCCTGCTGCATGTCCGAAATGCCATCGTATGAGTGAAAGACAAGTAAGTGGTGGCGAAGAAAGTGGCTGGTGTACCCCTATTTAATTATAAGTGCCGTTCTTGCACTGGTTAAAGACGATCCGAGCATCGTGGTCGTACATATCGCTAAATTTGACGCCCGGGAGGTCGCAAGCTTAGCTTTTGGCGGCTTGGCTGTGTGGAGCTCTGGAGACGGTCGGTTGAGGAAGCGCATGTTGGTGAGGTTGGATGAAGAACTTCAATTCAGCCCCAGGGTCCCTTAAGTAAATGGATGTTCATCCATGTTCATCGTTAACGTTCATCCCGTTCGCAAAATAAAATTCGGCGGTTGGTGGGTGGTTGCAGGTGAAGGAGGGAGAGCACGGCCCGCTGCGGACCGCCAACCCGTCGCACTGTGACGCCAATGATCAAGAAAAGAAATCGACCGCAACCTCGCGTTCGAGAAAAATCGCCAGAGGAGGAGGTTGCACCGCCTGAGGATGAGGAAGACGATATACCGTGCGTCATTCAATTCCACTCCGAAGGATTTCAGGCCAAAGCCCGCTACATAGTCTGGATCTCAATGATTTAATCGAGTTGCGCAAACTTCGCAAAGCACGTCAAGGCATCGATGCTGCCAAGCTGAACAAAGGGGACGCGAAGAAGAACAAGAAGAAGCGCCCGAGAGAAGAGGAAGAGGCTGAGCGCGGGGGGTTGCGCAAGACTGCGCCAATTCCCGAGGACGAGGAGTAGGTTGGTTTGTTGTCTTCATCGCATTCGAAGAACACCAACGAGATGGTAGGGATGACGAAGAGCGCGACGCGAGAGCCAGAAGGGTTGTGCGCAACAACAATTTTACGCAGCAGACGAATGCGCTCGACGTCGACAAGCATATGTTGGTGCTCCATCACAAGGGACTGAGCTTGCCAGGCTGAATCTCGCGCAGGATGGCGTACATAGAGGAGAACCTCAAGGTCCGCGGCAAGCCCCGCGACGAGGATGACGCAGATACGGGACCGGCCGACCCACAAGAGGCCCTCTATCGCATAGCTGACCGCTGGAAGGTGGACAAGCAGAAGCCTACGCCGGACGATGGCAGCGTCACCAACAGTCTCACCATGCTCACTGCAATTCCGGAGGTCGACCTTGGCATGGAGTGCGTATTAACCTGAGGTGTTGCTATTTACTGATCGCGTATTAAAGTACCCGTCTCAAGAACATCGAGGACACGGAGAAAGCGAAGCGGGTTGTGGCTGAAGGTCGGCAGGAGCCGCGCAAGAAAGTCAACAACGACGAGGAGCACCTCGTTGCCTCGCGCTGTCAGTCCTTTATTCACAAAAATATCCTGTTCTAACACCATTCGCAGTCTATCGCCCGAATATCAAAAGCAAGTCCGATGCAGACATCCTCCGAGACGCCAAGCTCGAGGCGATGGGGATGCCCACGCAGGACGACCAGCCGCGCCGGACCAACAACGAGGGCAACGCGCAAATGGCGACCGATGAAGTGGTGTGTTCTGTGTTTATAATGTCGTGTCTGTACTGACGCACGAAACCAGGTCATGGAGCGCTTCAAGAAACGGATGCGCAAGTAATGTCTTGCATTGGATTGTATCTGTAGTTTATACGTGTATTCAAAAACTGAGCAAGATTAGCAGACGACCCCAGTCTCGAATATGCTCAGGCATTTATTGCTGCTTTCGCCAAAGCTCGCATTTCCTGCAGTAACACTCTGAAATCTCCGCCGAGCAAGTGTCAATAGGGGTACACCACACAGCGCCCCTTCTTATTTGTCTCTCAGATACGATGGCATTTCTCACACGCATGGCTACCATGCAGCAGGCGTTCGTCTGCAGTCCCCCCTTCACTTGAGACCCTCTCAAGTCACTCATTGGATGCAGCCGGGCGCTCTCCTTGCGATCTTTGACCACTTCCAAGGTGATCGAATCTCGAAAGTGCGTATTTCCCGATTTCTTCGTGACTTTTTTGGCTCAGGATGCTGTTCAGCCGTAGTCGTATAAGCACTCTCCGGTCGTCGCGGTCCTCCCTCAGCTCCGCGGGCGGAAACGCCAGAGACCCGGTTATCCGCCCTATTACTGCAAGTCGTACCCCCCAACTTGAAAACGGTGTGTCGGCCCGCGGTTCTGAGGATGGCAAGGCAATTCTCATTGCCAAATCAATTGAGATTATCTCGGGCTAGTCAACGATGAAGGCTACTTCCCCTGTACCTTTACCACAGAGGATCTACCCGCGGGCTGGAGTTGTCCACACAAGCAGCATCCGTTCGACTACACTATGCTGCCCACGGCTCTCAAGCTGCAGTTCCTAACGAGTTCGGGTGGCCGGGTGGCCGCAAGCTGTGGTATCGCGTCAGCTTCAAGATTTCGGGTACATGCCCATGTCCTTCCTCGTCAATATGGACACTCCATTGTGCCTTTTGAGCACGGCGTGAGTGAAGATGTTGTTTCCCCCTCCCCCCCGTCCCTCCCTCTGACTCAATTGCCGCTGTTCCAGAGCATCAGATCAGTCGCTCTGCGCGCAAGGAAAGCGTAAATTACGAGATTAACTGACCCGGAATTATATAACTGATTCCTCCTCTGTACCAATGTAGATGTCCATCCCAGACTCCTTTAATTTTTTGAACGGCAAGAGACGAGCCTCGGCGTATACGGACATGGCATTTCGATGTGGTTTCGACACCACGTGGAAGGACTGAAGTTGTGCACATCCTGCGAGATTCCTCCTTTGAGTGACCGGTAGGGCTGCCATGTCCACCACAGCTCCTACGGTCATCCCACCATTCACAAAATCGCAGCCACGGAACGAGAGGCTTCGTAGTCGAGGCAAGGCATTCGCGTCCTGGGCGAATGAGTCGAAGAATAGGCGAATGAAGCGTTTGGATGGGTGCCAAATCTCCAGTTCAGTGAGGCGAAGCGTCAAGAAAGTGTTCGAGAGAATAACCTCTGTAGCCTCGTTTCCCACAACCGATGGGCGGATAACGAGTTTCCGTAATGGGGCTGCGGAACGTAGGAGAAATGAATCCAGAGCCCATGGGTCGAAATCGTCAACACCCTTGATTTCAAGCGTCTGGAGAGCAGGCAGGGTAACAACTCCGAGGGCGTCAGCGCTGGCCGCGTGTGTATAATTACATTTGAAGAGGGTGAAATGCCGGATGTTTGGGTGAGAAAACACCTCATGATCATCTTCCCGATCATAGGCCCCAAAGGCGCACTCGGTAAGATTGGGCATGGCACGCAATGCCTGCATGCATTCCCTCACGGTGTACAGCTCTCCCGTAAATTTGGTGAGCTGTTGCCACGGGAGTGCGAGGAAAGATGGAGGGGCTGCGTTCATCAACGCCTCGCGCAGTAGAGGGACGCCGTTGGTGAAAATTTCGACGGGAGGATGTTCCGGAAGGTACCCGAGGAGGCGAATCGAGAGTTTTTGGAGCGAAACGCACTCGAGTGGTGGCATCATAACGAAATCACCGACACCTGCATGAAGCTCCAGCGAACGCATTTCGCGTGCATGTCGTCGCAGTCCTGGGAGAAGACTGACGAAGTCGGTTTCGCCTGTTCTCGAGCCGTGAAACTTCACGGAAAGCGCACATTTACCGGCACGGGTAAACCAGGTCTCCGCTATATTCGCCAAATCATCCAAGTATCCGTCCTTCTCCGTAATATAAAACGCGGTCCACAGTCGAGGCGTAGAGCAGGCGATGTGCCTCCATGCGCCGCAAACGTGCGTCAAGAGTAGCGGGGCCTCTTTGGTGTTTACAACGTCGAGCTTCCGCTGTTCAGGTAGGCAGTAGAGAAAAATCTCTGTCATAATTTCGGGAGGCAGCGTCAAAACTGGATAAACGATTGAATCCAGTTGAGCTTGAAGGGACTCGAGCTGTGTCTGCATTTCGTCCAAAAGCAGCTTCTGCTGGGATATGGAGGATGTAAGGGCATCGAACTGAGCACGGAGGATGGCGTTAGACATGGGTGTTCAAAAGGTGTACTAGTAGTTGTAGTACTACCACCGAGCGGTCCATCGGACCGACGGTTTTCGGTCCGTTTTCCGCAGCCGGCACGCGGGGTTTATGCGACCAAACACCGCACCTTCGGTCCGATGGAAATTGCTCAATTTCCTATCTGTGGTAGAGTAAAAATCATAAAAACCACCCAAGTCGCCTCGGAAGGTGCCAAAACGATGGCCTTGCTACTCAGATTTGTGGTAAAGCGAGGAAATGAGAACAATGTTTACAGACGGACGGTCGTCGGCCGGAGGTTGATATCTGGCTAAGGGCTTTTTTTGGCCGCCCACCTCTTGTGGGTGTTGGATCTCGGATCGGTATTGTGATCAATTGCTCTATTTGGACTCAACACCCCTATCTGAGTCTGTGTTGTTCCATCATGTTCTCCACTCTCCAGGCCTCCGCCGCTCCCTTATCTCTGTCCGGTACGTGCTCCTTCTATGCTATTCTCACTCAGCGTGAGCATAGTGTCTTCTCCTCCCGCTATAGACCTCTTCCGCCTACGACGACCTACCTAGAGAACTGGACTTGGCAGCAAATGGGCCCTACTAATCCCTCTGGCTTGATGTGACCCATCAACTTAGCAAGTTGAAGTTCTCTTCGCCTCAATGGACGTTCTCACGACGTTCCTCCCGGGTTTTACACCGAGAACTCGGATGAGACTATCGCCTCCTCGCAACCATTCGAGGACGGCGAGTACGACCTACTTCCAACACAGATAAGGAGTCGTTCCATATCGGGTCGAATAATTCTTTCAAGTTGGAACGGAGATCTAGAACAAAGGAAAATCAGTCACACGCAGAAAAGAACATAGACGACGGGAATCACTGACCTTAAGTTATACTTATTGATATTACTCAGACTGATTCCAGCTGATTCTTTGCTCGAATTTCACCCTTGAGATTCCTTCTGAGCGCTTACAAACAATGTGTTTCAGCAACTGATTATTTTATTTTTTCTACGTCGGACTTCACAGGCAATCCTCCCTAATCCTCCCCCTCCTCCTCCACACATACCGTCAACCAGAAAGATAAATAAGTCCGCGATGGAGTCCTGGCGCCAAAGGAAAAATAGCTTTCATTTCGTGTGGGCGCTACTTTATGACACCGCTGATCGGGGATAATTCTATTCAGAAACCCGGATTTTACAATCTTTATTTGGAAACCCGGGTTTCTCCGGTTGCAGGAGAAACCCTCTGATGCCGAATGGTTTGCCGATGGTGCCGCCGTCGGCCTTCGGGGCGGAATGTTGTTCTCCACGATATTCTTGTGCGGGCGGAGTAGTTCATACAACCCCTGCCTAACTTTCTTCAGTCTCGTTAACCATACTTATCTAGGGCAGTCGTTCGCTCCGCTCACGGGCAGAAATCCAATCGGGGATGTCGAGATGTCGCCGAGGCAGAATTTGATGAGGATTTGATTGGGGAGCACTGCCCTAGAACGTCTGGTGCAGTTTGGTCGGCAAGGGTGCGATCATGTCACACTTCCATCCTCTCCTCCAAAAACTTCGTCGTTCTCGTCCCCCCTTGCTCGCATAGTTGTGAAACTTGGTAGAGGCCCTCTCAAGACCTTTCAAAGAGGTTTCTCCCCTTCAGAATAATATTAATACTTTAAACAGCGTCGTATGATGTTGTCCAATATGGGTCTAATTTCTGGACATTTAGACCCACTTATGACGATGGGTGGTTATTTCAAGTGTAGATAATGCTGAATGTATCGCACAACACCCCTGAGGGGCAATTCCAAGTCAATACCCGTGCTGGTTGACTGTTTTGATTCATTGTTCATTGAACAAGAGCTGTCTACACGATGTAAAACGCGCCGTTGGTCTCTATATAAACATACACGAGACACTCCAATGTTAAGACCATTTGGGTGCTACATTTACGCGTCCGCGCACCTTCAAATATCCGCAGAACATAATTCTCTAGGGTTTTCCACGGAAAACCGCGCATTTCAACCTTGGGCAGCGCGAAAATGCTAATTTTCCCTCATGACATAGATTTTGCATTGAATTGTAACCTCCTTTAATATTTCTAATTTTTAGGACACTCCAGCCATCGGTGAACTCTGCTCTTGCGCAAAACCACAGGGTGTGACGCGTGTGACGATTGTCACTGAGCGCATGCTTTCCAATCAAACTGCACCAGATGTTCGGGTGGTGATCTGGCTGCTGTTTTCTTTGATCTTTCTGCCTCACTGCCATCTCACCATCCGAACATCTGGAGCCGAGATTAAACTTTCTTGAGCTCTCTGGCCTTATTCACCACCACCCCAGCGCTAAATCCCATCATTCCGATTCATTTGCCATCACACAGTAAAACAAGAGATATCTCATTTCTGTGAAGACATTTAGACAATCTAATCTCCACGCGCAAAAAAAGGTGCTAAATAGAGCCTCCCTGAGCCTTGTGGATCATTCATTGCCTACATTCATTCGATTCGCTGGAGGCATCACAAATGTGCCGATTCGGCATTTCTCGACACGCCGGCGCATCCGCTCGGTGCCTTCGGAAGTCACTTTGAACAACATACAATCACAGGAGGTTCCATATGAGTTTCAAGGACTTAAAGACTCTATGTAAACCGGGGCAGCCAGAGGTACCCATTGTCAATGCCGGCGTTGAAACTCCGATGCCCGCAAACTTTGCCGTAAATGGGTTTCTGGTTAACTTTTGGTAGGGATTTCTGCTGAAATTTCCTAAAAAGGAAGGGTTTCCGCTTGGACCCGGGTTTCTGAATAGAATTATCCGCTGATCGGCGTCTTAGATTCATTCAACTATTGCGAGGGGGAAAATTGAAGATTTCTGGTAAAGAGCCGCGATTTGTCCCTGGTCGTCGCCACTTGCTCGAATTCCAGTCTCTCGTGAGCGCTAGACTAAGCACCGGAAGGCGTTGCATTCATACGTCTAATGGGCGCTTATGGCGCCAAATAATGGCCCTTCGGTAGCAGTGGTTGGGCGTTATAAAAAGACGCAGGAGCGTTGCTTTTCTCCTTCCAACGCCCACCATCATGCATCTCAAGTCGTTGTTTCCCCCACTCCTAGCCTTTCTTTTCACTGCCTCTCTGGTGGACTTGACTCCCGTCACCGCACTCTACTTCCCAGCGCATCTGGGTGCACACCTCCCCACTTCGCTCCTCGCGCTCTTCACGCAATACACCTCGAGGAAAAGTGGACCGGTATTCCGCTCCGATGAAGTCGATCTGGAGGATTTCTGGCGCCAGGCACGCGACCTCGGCGAGCGCGCGCGGAAGTACAGCGAGATTCTCTTGGAGGAGACAGCCAAACGGTCGACGGAGGTGCGAGAGAAGATCGACGAGCTTAAGGCACGGATGGAGGCGATCGTACGGAGTGCGACGGCGTTGCACGAGGAGCTTCAGGCATCGGTCAAGTTGCGGTCTAGAGACGTCTCCGCGGAGGACATGAGCGGAGATTTACAGCGCGCGTTCGAGAAGGTGGTAGAGGAACTCAAGGAGATGTTCCCGGCACCCGAGAAAGCACCAGGGCACGAGGAGCGTCGAGTGGTCATCACGGCAGCGCTGGAGAAGGCGGGTGTGGCGCTTACGGAGGTGTGCACCAAGTACGGGATGGATGAAGAGCGTGTGAATGCCCACTGGCGAACAGTGCGGCCGGCAATTGAGGGCATGGTCGTGGTGCTTGGTGGGATTTCTTTTTTCGAGGGTCATTCGTCACTTAACCATTGAGAAGGTGACCTCGCTGAGCAGCATCCCGACCTCTTGAGCGCGCTTCTGTTCACTGGCGCCGTCATGCTCATACCAAATTATGTGATTCTCCGCCCGCTGCTGGGTATCTTTGGGTTTGGGCCAACAGGTCCCATCAAAGGCGCGATTCGTGGCTGTAAATTTGACGCTTGCTAACCTATTTTTTACAGGAACGACAGCATCGTGGGCGCAGCGCGTGTTTTATGGCGCAGCTGTGAACAAGGGGAGTTGGTTTGCGTATCTGGATAAGGCGGCGATGACCATTAAGGCGCCAGGTTGGCTGGGTTGGTTGGGAGGAGTGATCGGCGTTGGTCTCGGTGGGAGTATCTTCGCAAGCTGTGGAGGACGTGGATGAGGATTAAGCCTGCCAGTCCTATACATATCCCACTGTGACTGAGTTCCGATTGTTGTATCTTCACCTATGTTTGTGTTTCTTGGAATTGTACATGTCTGTGAGAGTTGAGACTCGTGGTTGAGTGAGGGACAAGATTTCGATTGATGGGATCAAATGCCTCTTGACTCTCCACCACCACCATCGTTTTGACGTCTCGACTTGCAACATACATTGACCCCTCGCGCCGGTAGTGAATCTGCCGCTACCTGGCGACCCCACGACTCCCCATTTCGGTGCTAGGGCTGCCGATATCAATGCATTCCTTACGCTCAACAACAACATACCGGACCCTATTGCGCAGTGCGAGGAGATTCTCCAATACTGCACACCCCATGTCCGTCTGTTCGTTCGTGGCTGTCCAAGCTTCCACGCCCACGATTGGGTCGCGCTCAAGGATGAGCTCTTGAATGGTACGGCCCCGAGTCGCCCATCCCACGTCTCGTCGCCTACCAACACGCTCATGCAAAGCGCGCTCCCATTTGCACCATCGCGCAATAGAAGCGCCACTATCGTTCCTACTGCGCTGTTGTTGGGGAACTTCATAATACTCAGCAGCTCAGTACCTCAGACTATTTGCATTGTTTCTGGGCAGGCACTCCTCGCGATTTGCGGGACGCTCTCAAGATGCGGTTGCTCTCACAGCCCAAGTACGATTTATCGCAGCCGTGGACGATGGAGGATGTGCCGCGTCGCTCGACGACATCTTACTTCCAACAGGCGTTACGCCGCCACTATCCCTGAAGGACCCAGTATGTATGACCTTGCTCGTACAGGCGCCGAGCCGGATAACGAGGACGACCGGGCCTCGGTGGACAGCGGAAACGAGTCTTCCTGAAGGCCCAGCGGAATCTACGGTCACGTTTTCACTACTTTTTTTAACCCTGCTCTCGCTGTGCAATGCTCTGACTTTTTTGAACCCAACTCAGTTCCCTAACATTCTAATCGCTCATTCCTATAGCTTCTAACCCCAACTCAATCTATTTCCCTCCCTCCCAGTCGAATATTGTACATGATACTGTTGAGCCGACGTCCATGTCTGGTGCGTTGCTCTCGAATGTTGTCGCAATATAGTGTAGAAAGACCCATGTAACTGTAAAATACTACAATAACGAGTCCGAGCCTGATCTGAGTTGAGTCGAATCTTGAACTGCATTCAAAATACTTCCTCAGACACCTCGGGACGCCCGGGACCATACATTACTTCCCTCTGCCGTACGCATTGATTCTGAGTTGCAATGGGGTTCTGAAACATCTCCTTGTCAAGCTTGTCAATGCGCAGGCTTGCGCGCTGACGACCGGGACTGTGTCTCGGCCTACTTTCGCAAACACAAACTCAAGGGTTCAACAAAACTGGGACCTTTACTAGTAGCTTGTAGACGTCATGTCGAGCTCAATATCTGTCGATGAAGATGTATTCTCGCGCATTCTCTCCCATATTGCCGATTCAAGAACGGTCCACGTCGTTCTACGTGCCCTCCCGAAGTCACACCCATTATTTTTCGCCGCCTTTCATCGTCTCTGCGAGCTCCCGATCCATCTGGACACCTTCGACTCGCGTGCTGCTGCTGCGTCGAACGAGGTCCTTGACTATCTCCTCGCACCGGACGCCAATGTAGAGCTCGGGATTGCTGAGTCGATTCGACACCTTGTGGTTGCGGTAGAGCACGAGAAGTACCGCAGTATTCCGCAACTCCCTGAGGACGAGGTCGAGGCCGAGGGAGAAGGTGAGGAGGCCGAGGGGGAAGAAGGTGAGGAGGCCGGGGGGGAAGGTGAGGAGGAAGCAGAAGAGGAGCAGGTGGACGAGGACTCGGAAGAAGACAGCACCGAACGGAAGGTCATCTCCCCACCGGAGTCAGACTCGGAATCGGACGAGGATGTGGATGTCGCCGCGTTTCACGACAGACTCCCAGGTCTCTTTAAGAGAACACGAAACCTCAGGACCCTCGACTACCAATCCTGCGCTGGCCTTCCGCTATCGCGCGAAAATGTCGAGCTCCTCGCGACCTGCGAGAGGCTGCACACATTCGCTGCAGACACCGCAGAAAGCTGGGATATCCAGCCCTTCTTATCCACCCTCGCTCCGAACATCACGTCTTTGAACTTGCGCCACATTTCCCAAACCCTGCTTACCACTCTTGTATCTCATGGGGACGTATTCGCCACGTACACGAATCTCGAGCACCTCAAGCTGGATATTACCGAAGACGTTTGGAACTGGCCGCAAAATGACTATGTCTTCCCGTCTCTCAGGCTTCCTGCGCTGCGCAGATTAGAACTCGTCGTCGCAGACTTGACGCTCAGCCGTCCGCGCGCAGGCCCATTAGACCTTGTCGACTACTCACAATTGACCGAGCTCTCCCTCGACATCCGAGCTATGCAGTAGGTCTCATGAAAACTACTGCTGTTGAAAAGCAACTGACCAGATTGCGCTAGCAATGGCTACGATGACAACACGATTCGCCTGTTTGAAGCGCTGGGGGCCGCAGACTTTCCTGTATTGTCGCATCTTGAGATCAAGGATGGCAACAACACGGCGAACGGGCACAGGCTCAAATGGGAGCCCGACACCTACTATCGGAGAACGGGGCGGCTTTACCCCGGTCTTGTCGAACGGTTTCTGGGTCCGCTGAGCACGCTCTTCAGCCTCTGGGTAGACGAGCGCGTCCTCCTCCTTGGCACGTTCTGCGGTGTGCGCGATTTCTGGGACAAAAACTACCCGGATAACAGGTTCTTCGAGGGGAAAGCGTCTTACCAGAGGGCGCTCGAGGCGGCTCTCCCCCGACTGGAGAGTTTAAGAATGGGATTCGGAGGATTGGAGGCGGATGAGATTGGAATGGTTCTGGATCAATGCGATCCGACAAAGTTACGTGAATTCGGGTTCAGATTCAGATGGAAGAATCACAAACGTGAGGATGTATGTGATTTTTTTACGAGCTGTAGTTCTAGCTTTGACTGACCTTTCCATAGCACGGACGTGACGATGTATGTGATATGCTCCGACTGGTGTATTCTGTTCTCAACTAACCTCTTCATAGCCCATCCCCCCGGAGCTCCTTGCGCATCTAGCACGATTCCCCAAGCTCACCGACGTCCACATCCTGTTCCCCCGCCCGGAGACGCAATTCACTGGGGTCCCGGATCCAGTCGTCGACCCGCGGACGATCAAGGATGTCGCGTCCATCTTCAAATGCAATGGAAGCATCTGCCGAGTTGGAATCGGCAATAGCATCGTGTGGGAGCGCGGCGTCGGCGGTGACGGCGAGATTCTGCTCGTCAGCGACGGTAGCCGTGTTCCAAACGATGCGGTACCGAGGTTCTACCACGCCGGGTACATGGTCAAGTATAACCCAAAGAGCAAACACCCTTGGGTTCACTTCGACAACACCACACCGTTACGTCCCAATCGGGGCGAGGAGATTCAACAGTTGAGGGAGGTGTTGAAGCGGATACTCGAATAGCAGTAATATCCACTGAATGCAATCGTCCAAGTAGGGTTTCTGTCTGTATCTATCGAACAGCGATAAATTTTCGGGAAACCGAAAGGCACTTGGCAGTTCGACTTACCCCTATCTTTTTGCGGTCATCTTCCAAATCGGGACGCGATGTGGCTGGCGTTGAGTTCCTCAAAATGGTGGATTACCGGTCCTAGTGCTCCATAAGTCCACGGGTTGTCAGGCAGCAAATGTATTCGTCAAGGAGAAAACCAGAGGAAACCCTAGATCGGGTCCCTATATCAACTATCACTGCCCTCGCAAATTGATTGGATCATAAACTATTTTTGCGGCGGGTCAACTACAAATAGCAAATGGATTCTTGAGGTGTTGCCTTTCCTCTCTTCCCGTTCCATTATGTCTGGGCAATATAATTCTCCCTACCAGCAGCCGCAATACGGTTATAGTGTGTTCAAATTTCATCGACTGATTGTTTCCGACTTGTCTCCAGATCCCCAGCAGCAACAATATCCATCGTATGGACAACCGCCGCAACAGTATGGCCAACCACCACAAGGATATTATGCCCCGCCACCGCAAGGATCGTTTGCGCCTCCACAGCAAGGATCATATGCGCAGGCTCCACCTCCGGTGTTTGGCCAGCCGCCGACGCACAGCTCTCAAACTCCTCACTTCCCGCACCCTGACGCCAAGTATCCCGATGAAAAAGCCTTGCACCAGCCGCCACCAGCCGGGCAGGCAGGTGCACCCGGGCCCCAATTCATCACGTTCAAATTCTCGGGCGTCAAGAAGACCATCCGGGACTCGCATGTGACAGATCCTTGGGGACGGACCGTCCTGACGATTGCGAGCACAAAAAAGGAGAGTACCCTTCATAATATGCACGGCCAGGTCCTCGCCGTAATCGAGTGGAACCACTCTCTCCCCAAAATACGGTACCGCGGCTCGGAAGCAAAATCCAAAGAGTTCCTGCCTTTGGAACGCAAGTCAATGCACGTTTCGTTTCGATGCTGTATCGCATTCGAGAGTAACGACGATTCAGGATCCGAGGAATGACCCACGAGGGCCAGATGTATGGCTGGCGCGGCTCGCCTGACGGGATGAACGTTGAAGTAAGTCGGTCTAGCTCCCGATTATTCCAAGCTAACCCTTGAAGCTATATCACCCTTCCGCGCCCCAGAAATGCCTCGCGTATTGGCACAACGAGGAGAACGTAATCCACATGGAGGCCTCGCCGGAAGTTTGCGAGTCCGCTGGAATGCTCGACATGTGCTTGATGGCTGTCTTCCTGATGACCTGCGGCACGCAATTGGAGGAGCACGGAAGTGGCGGCCCCAACTTCGTGTTGATAAACGCAATATCGGCCTTGATCAATGCCGCCTGACGGGGTTCCGACTCGGAGTGCTACAATACCTGTCGATGAAAAGGGTACAATATATTATTATTATGGCGCGGGACGCCTGGACGTAGCTTTGTGCGTCCAAGCTTACAGTAGTATACACGGCCAATGAGATGACCTCAATTCCGTGCAGGAGAGAAGGAAGAGCGTCCCCAATATCGCGGCCCAATTCTGACAAGCACGACGAGACCAATCGCGACTTTGGCAGCATCGAAAACAAAATAAGCCTTCCGTGAGCCGAGAAGGAAAGCTGCAGCGGCAAGGCACGCAAAGGCCCATCGAATAGAGACAGCGCGCTCAAAGCTGCACGTCAAGTCAGCAGCGACTCGCAGCAAAGACGTGACATGCTCACCTCTGCCGGTCAAAGATCGGTCCGTTCGTCCACGAGGCAAAATCTACGAGTATCAGGAACGGCGCTACGCTGAGGAAGAAGTGGTCCCCATCGAACGGCGTCGTCAGCCCCGCGACGGCGAGCGTACGCACCCAGACCACCAGCACGGGCGCGGCCAGCGGGAGGAGCCACGTCATAAGCAGCAACAGGTGCATATTATGATTGTGGTTCTCCGTAACGTGCGGCGGCGGCGGCGCTGGGGGCCTCCGTAACTCGGCTTCGTCTTCAAAAAGCTCGCCGTCGTCCCCGCGCCGCCGGAGGAGCGGTATCGCCACCGCATCGGGGATGGAGGTGATGTGCGCGACGTGCACCTTTGAGGCGGCGCAGTTGTACAGGTGTATCGCCCAGCAGCCGAGGAAGGCGACTTGCCAGGGGACGAAGAGGAAGATGAGGAGGAAGATGAGACACATCGAGATGACAGTGCTTCGATGGACGCTTGTATCCTCGCGACGGCTAGTAGTTCGTCATTAGTACAATCCAAGAGTATTTATATGGACTTTACCGTCTGAATCCGACTCTCCCAAGTTTCCCAAGCGGCCAAATGAGTGCCTGGAGCACCCACCAGCTGACGCACACGAATCCGGTCGCGATGAGGAGCAGCAGAGGCGCAATCGCAGAAAACAGCGGCTCCCCTCTGTTTCCGAGGTAAAATCTCTCTGGGAGCGGCACCGCTGACAGTAAGACAGAGAAGAACAGCAGTCTCCGCAGCGGCTTCCCCGTGAACAGCGCCAGAGATTCTTCGACGCTCGGTAGCGGGGCTACATATCAATCCGTTAGCTTATAGCGTGGTATGCAATGCAGGGACACCTACCATTGCTCTCGCTTAGCCCCCAGGCTTGAAACATAATTACTGCGACGACGCCGATTGCCCAACTCGGCACGACGGTGAAATAACGCGACGCCCAGCGGCCCAGAGTGGCGGGCCAATCGACGCTGAGATCCAAGGCCACCAAATCGGACTTGCAGCCGAGGGATCCGGAAGAATAGACCGTGAAACGCACCCCGGACGGAGCGAGGGCGGAGTGGACGTGCGGCGCCGCGGCGTGGGTGTGGAGGAGGATGCGGTGGGAGGGGAGGACGGTGAGCGGGAAGTAGTGCGTTTCGGAGGGGTGGGAGGTGTGTACGAGGAGGGGGGCGAGGAGGGGGTCTGTGACGATGACGATGAGTGAGCAAGGTGGAAGGTGGCGAGGGAGAAGTGTGCGACTTGCCGGAACAAGGTTTCTCAGAGATTTTGTGACGAGGAATGATTCGGTAGACAACGAGAGCGTTCGAGAGAAGATTTGGGAACTCGAAAGACGCCCGTAGGGCTGCAAAGTCCGGCATCGGGACTGATACATGTCCAAAGAGCAAGTCTGCGAAAAACAAAACATAAATTGTGGTGAAGAAAAGCGTCAAGGAAAGCAAGCAACTTACGAATGGTACTGACGCTGCTGGCGAACGGCTCAGAGCTAATGAACCCACCCGTAATCCACCCTTGTCCCTGCGCGTTCGCCATCCGCACCGCAATATATTTCGCGGAACTCTCCACCGGGACGTCCGCCTCGAACAACACGATACCCTCAGATTCATCTGAGCCCTCTTGTGGAATCGGAAACGGCCTCCCGGTGATGGGACTTGGTATGAGCTTCAGCACCGTCGGCTGCAGGCTATCGCACTCGATATCATCGACCGCCGCACCAGCGCAAGCGAACACCGCCGCCGTTAGGGAGGGCACTTTCTGCGGGCCCACCGGCGTGATAGAGCCTTGCGACACGAGGAGAACGAACTTTGAACGCGTGGAGGGGGTGGGCACGGGAAGTAAATAGGTGCGCGAGCCGTGCGGGTTCTTTAGCACCAGATGCATATCCTCGGGAAGCGTCTCTGCGTTCGCGGCGGTCGTGAGCGCCTCGGGCAGCCGGCCCTCCGATGTGGGGGGCAGCGTATGCCCGTCGCGAAGCCAGCGGTCGAGGATGACAGCTCGGGAAGAGGGGGTGGAGGCCGCAGAAAGCTCGAGCGCGGCGCGCGCGACGCGCCAGCGGACCTGGTGGCACCATACCATCTCGCGGTGTCCTACGCCCGTCCACGCGCCTTCGAGGGCCGAGGAGAATACCGTGCGTCTGAAGGGTCCGTTGGCTTCGTCCTTCGCCGTAGGCAGCACACACGACTCGGACGGGATCATCATATCCGTCGCCCCGCCGCACAGCGACACAATCGGGGTCGCGTCCCTCTCCAGCACGCGCGCATTTCGCTCATACAACGCGTCGATGCGGGCGTCAAAGCGCGCGGGGGGGAGCGTATGTGGTGTGGACATCGTTATAATCGCCGCGATGTCAATCTCAGTCTGGGGTATAGAGAGGAGCGCCGTCGCCACCACCCCGCCCATGGAATGTCCCATGACGATGATGGGGGTGCCCTTGGGGTACAGCGAGAGTATGTACGCGATTGCGCGCGCGGTGTAGGCTGTTTGCGCGTCCAGCGTAGGCCCGTGAAAGGCTGAAAGGTCCTCGTTGAATTCCACTGCATTCCGAGTCGTCGTGGGTTAAAAATTATGTATATCATATTTGGGTAAGGGTATCCACCTGCAAAGAAATCCAGCGGCTTTATATCGGAACGCGACTTGAACTCAGACTCGACCGTATACGGCGCCACGTAGTACTGCCGCGTCGCAGACGACGCTATTGAGCGCACCTGCCGCGACGAGCCCGCGTTACCTGGGATAAACAGCACGGGCACCCCGTTCGTCACCTTTCGCGCTCACTCATTAGTATACCGTTGGTATTCGAGTCTTGAGGCGACATACATGCGTAGACTCCCATCCCCTACCGTTCCCATCGACTTCACGGTACAGCCAGAGTGAATATCTCTTCGCCAGCGGGGTCCAGGTTAGGTCGAATTCGGCTTGGAGGACATAAGACGGCCACATATACGACATCCGACATCCTTGCGGGGAGAGCTCGCTCGCCGTGTCCAGCGTCGCCAGGTACAGATACACGACCGAGACGACAGCGAATAGCGCGATAAACCCAGTTACAAGCCGCATCTAAAGAAAAGCGAAGTCTATCACCGCTCGTCGCGTGGCATTGGGCGTGTGCAACGACGAAGAAGGCTCAAAAGTCACACCACATAGAGTACAGAGCAAAAGAGAATTCATTATTTTCAGAACGGATCCAAAGGTAAGGTCTTAGCGCGTAATAAGAATTTAAACATTGGATTGGGATGGATGGAGGAGTGTGTACGGGGAGAGGAATGGTAGCATGACATGATGAAACAACAAGAAATGGCGCGTGCAAAAACATCTAATCCTCTGCCGGTGCCTCCGCAGCCTCCTCCTTTGTGTCGGCGGGCTTGTCAGCTGAGATAGGCGTTAGGAGCTGGAGCAAAGGGCAGACGCGAATAGGGAAACTCACCAGAGTCTTGCATGTCCGAGGTCCAGAGCGTCAGGTTATCCCGGAGCAGCTGCATGATCAGGGTCGAGTCTTTGTAGCTCTCTTCTGATAGCGTGTCGAGCTCGGCGATGGCGTCATCGAATGCTTGCTTTGCGAGGTGGCATGCACGGTCGGGGGAGTTGAGGATTTCGTAGTAGAAGACGGAGAAATTGAGCGCGAGACCGAGACGGATGGGGTGTGTCGGGGGGAGTTCGGTGACGGCGACGTCGGATGCGGCTTTGTAGGCCTCGAGGGACTTGTCGGCGCTGTCCTTCCGCTTATCGCCGGTGGCGAATTCGGCAAGGTAGCGGTGGTAGTCACCCATCCTGAGAACGGTGTTAGCGATCTGCGAAAGTAGAGTGGCAAACGAGCGCCTACATCTTGTGGTAGAAGACCTTGGACTCGCCAGACGCGGCGGAGGGGATCAGGTGCTTGTCGAGAACCTCGAGGATGTCCTCGCAGATTTTGGCGAGCTCCTGCTCGATCTTCTCCCTGTAGCCCTTGATCATGGACACCTGGGCCTCGTTGCCCTTGGACTCTTCCTTCTGCTCGATGGAGGACACTATTCTCCACGAGGCACGACGCGCGCCGATGACGTTCTTGTACGCGACGGAGAGGAGATTGCGCTCTTCGACGGTGAGCTCCTGGTCGGACGAGGCGACGCGCTTCATGTTCTCGACCATTTCTGTGGCGTGCGATGAGCAAGGGGAGTCATTCGAAAGAGAAAAAGAGGCACCTTCGTAACGCTCAGCCTGCTCAGCGAGCTTGGCGAGGTAGACGGAGTCTTCACGGGAGTCAGGCATCTGTGGGGGGGTACGTGTCAGCGCGTTTCAGACGCGTACGACGCGCGAATACATACGATGAGTGGGGGTGGTGGAGTGGAGCTGGACGTGGACGGTGGTGAGCTCGCTGTGGGCGACGACGAGGAGAGAACTTACTCGGGGGGGTGGGGTGATATGTGATGATGGTTGGAGACAAGGCAGATTAAGAGAGAGCAGCAAAGGGTAAAGGGTTGCAAACACGACAAATGCCCTAGACCCAAGTCGATCACGTGCAACCGTTACATAATGATGGCCTTCTGTTCAGAACGTCGATGATCGGCCTCAATTTCCTCATTGGCAACCACACAGTGAACCTAACCATTCAACCGAATCGCGACGCATTCGTCCCCACTGCGCCCAACTATCCAGTCCAACCAGTGTCCAACCAAACCCTCTGCCCTTTGTTTCATCCGTTTCATACCAGACATCCTGATCCTGTCCTTCCATTCATTGTTCCATCGCAATCTCTTATCGCTCCCTGATCCGCGTCATATCATCAGGAGCTAAGCGCGCGCGCGCTCCAGCCAACAACGACGACGACGACGTCACCTCAGTCATTTTTTAGGAATTCTCAACTCAAACTCCAACAGAAAACTTGACGCCCCCGCAACACGTAAAATTAATACCACAAAAAGCAAGTTTCCGCATTAAGGTTCGTATCTAGCTTCGAAGAACCTTCATCGCCTCGCGGTAGGTGCACTGTGTGGACCGACAACCAATCACGCTTTTAAAACTTTCCTGTGCCTTGCGCGCGGGAGGGTTCAGGGTGTCCGCACACCTCGTTCTCTGAAATCTTACGTGGAAATCACTGCGATAACCCTGGACGAAGCCAGCAGGCAGACAGGAGGTAGGAATCAAACATGCTCTGCCAGTGCTCTGGCACCCTTCACCAGCGGTGCGTGATATACTGGGCAGTCTTGACGCGCGCTACTTCAACGCTACTTCGAATTTTTCTTTTCTTGCGTACCCTGGGCCCAGGACTTCTAGTCGGGATCCGATCGCCAATTGCTAGCCTACCAGCGAAGGTACCGACGCATCTCTATTCGGGCTCTAGCGCGATGCAACTACCGCGGAGGTTCCTTGCAAAAATAAGCACAGAACATCAACAAACTAGCTTCTCGGAGTCTGTATTTAGGCTGGCTGTGGTCCCCGTCTCAGCTACTTATAGTAGATTCCACAACTGACTGCGGCGTCTCCTCTTCGCTCAACGTGCGATCAAAGAGCTATCAATCCCCGTTCACCGACCAACGTTCACCCATTCACACTTTGCTTTTTCCTTCTTTGACGGCGATATCGGAGACTCGGAGGCGTGCCTGATGTCTGGGTATCGATTGAATGCCTCCGAACACGCTTCATTCATTCGTTGAACTACTTGAACATAAGTCTAAGTATGAATGAATCGTTCATCGCCCGAAGGTAGAACTGATTATATGTTCGACTTGGTTACACCTGACTCGGGAACTGCATCAAGAGGCGCAACACAAAACTTTCTTGAGATTATAATTGAAGGACCTCGTGTGTAGATTCACTCACTCATATTCGCGACAAAATTGATGATCTGGTTCGCCGCGGTCCATACCGCGGAACAAAAAAGACCAAAGATGAAAGGCAAACGAGAGATCATCTCTAGACTCTACTCGCAATCATTATTTTATTCTACCGTCTCAACCCAGCCGCTGCATACATCAAAAGCTTAAACGGGATTCTCCTTCCTGTGTTACATTTCAAGACGACCGGGAAAGCGATCCACACAAGTTCCTTTCGTATGTTGCCCCGCAGCCGCCACTTTGGTAAATACCGTAAATACCTGCCGCAACTGAATGAAAGGTATTTCATTTTTTTTACGGCTCCGCCATTGAACTTTGACCAAGGCTGACTCCCCGTGCTTACCACCTAGATACCGCCGAATTTGAACCTAGTTCAAGCTTGAATAAATTCAATCATGCAACGGCTTGACGGCACAGTTACAGCGGTGAATAGCCGAATCTGATGCCGTTGGACCTCCGTGGGTCCACAATTGCAAGTCCCGAATAACTCCACAACTCCGATTCGACCCGAGGTCGAATAAAGGCATGGCTATAAAGTCGGCGTCGGACTTCAACTTGACTGACTGTCTGCATGCCCTTGCCCGAGACGACATCGCCCCACCATGCAAGGACCGAACAATATGTTGAAGTTTGAACTGCATGGCCGACGTGTGGTATTTGTGTGGTATGTATGTTTTGACTATTTTTGCTCCTGGCTTGAAGTTTGAGGAACTCGGAGCGTAGGGCGCTGGTAAATGGCTTTTTCGTGCAGTGTAAATCCGACAAGTTGGTTGAGTGATTGAACTGCTTTGCGGTGCGGACTTCAGTTATTTTCAACTTCGTTAGAACTCACACGATGGCCCGGCGGCGGGATGATATTTATCGATCTTACAACTATAAGTAGGTTGGACACCACTGCTTCCCTTCCCCACACCCCGCGAAGGAATTCCAGGTGAGTTCACACCGATTTCGATGTCCTTCGCGCAGAGTCGGAGTTCTTCGAAGCAATGTATCTATACATGGAAGCAACTCATCAGGTTCTCAAATGCCGTTGAAAAAAAAACAGTCTTGTATCTAATACAACCACATTTCTGGAGGGGGTAGCGCAAACACTCCGCTATTGATCGTCCCTGGTTGAAACCGCCACCGAAAAATTCCGAGGGCAACATTTCTGCCATCGAGATGACCTGACTCGATGCTCTCGCAGGCCTACAAGTTCTCGATTTTGGTGGGAAGATCTAGACACCGCCGGCGTTCCCCATCTGCCGCCTCAGGTTCGTACTTACGATCAAAAAGAATTATGTAAAGCGACACTTTTTATTATCGGTCCAGTTTAAATCTCCGTCGCAGGCGGTGAAAAGGACACTGCAAAGGTCTCATCGACGTACCTGAATTTTCTAAAGTGCATCTAAGCCCCATCTAACAAAAAACTTTGGCTGTTAGAGATCATTGTTGCGAGACTTCTGACTCCATTTGGGTTGTACCTGGGCTTCACAGCCATGACTCTGAGACATCCTCCGAAAAATAAGACATTGAGCAGACAAGGTAGTTTTCCCTCGTTGTAAGCGCCAGACAAGGAATTGTAGAGCTCAATTGTTCTTGTGGGCGTGTTTCAGAGAAATTACTGAGAACGAAACCAAATGCGGAACGAGGTTCCCACGTGGAAGCTGATTCAGAGCGGAGATTGAAATTCATCTTCGACCTCGACGAACCTCGACGAACTGGCTGCTGGCCCCCCTCAAGCCACCTGGAATAAAAAATAAGCAGCGTCGGCGAGATGAGCGGCGAAGGTCCTTCATTTACACCCCGTGGTAGTCCTTCCCGCCGCGGCAAATCCCCTCGCTTCGCCACACCCTCCCCATCACAACCGGATTCCAAGCAGCAGTATTCCGCCTCGCCTCTCGTCCCGTATGACAGCCCTTCTACCGCCACCCCCAGGGGTACCCCTTCGCGGCGCGGAAAATCCCCCCATGTTGCGACCCCCAGTTCCGCCAAAGTTACCTCCCAGGCCCTCCAGTCAGCGAATAAACCGTCTGCCACTTTCTACTCCTGCATAAGCATTCCCGTCGAAGGAGCCGTCCCAATAAATCCTCCCAACGACGAGCCGGCTCCCCCCGTGGCCGCCGCAGTAGCGGAATCTTCATCCTCGGCTAGAGCCCCGCGCAAATCCAAAACCGAGGCCCTAATGGCGCTCAAGACTCGCTCCAGGTCCGCCTCTCTCGGCGAGGACGACGCCCCCGAGGACGTGCTGGCGGTGAAATACCGCGACGCCCCCGCGATAATCCCGCCTTCGCCCATTTTGGACTTGTCGACCGTCAAGACGATCAGCCCCAGGCCAGATTCGCTGCCACACAAGGAGCCGCGCCCGTTTGGGCTCCAGGACTGCCCTGTGTTTTATCCCACAGCCGAGGAGTTCAAAGACCCCATGGCGTACATTCGCACCATTTCCGACCGCGCGAATGCATATGGCATTTGCAAGGTCGTTCCCCCTGCCGGGTGGAAGATGCCTTTTGTAACAGACACTGCTGTTCGTTTCTTTCTTTTGCAACGGTTCCGTGGATGACTCACCTGCTGTGCAGAATTTCCGCTTTAAGACCCGGCTCCAGCGCCTTAATTCTGTCGAAGCTTCCTCCCGCGCGAAAATAAATTTTCTGGAGCAGCTTTATGTGTGGCATCAACAGCAGGGTAATCCCCGCGTTTCTGTGCCCACAATAAACAATAAACCGCTGGATCTTTATCTTCTGAGAAAGGAGGTCCGCAAACTCGGTGGCTTTTATGTGGTATGTTTGCATTTCGACGATTTTCACGATTCCCGTTACTTAGGCCTTATAGGTGACCAAGAAGAAGTTGTGGTCAGATCTAGGCAGAATTCTTGGTTACCACGGCATTCCTGGGCTTTCAACGCAGCTCAAGAGCTCCTATACCCGCGTCATTCTCCCCTTTGAGGAGTACGAAGCGAAGAATGCGTCCAAGGAGGCGGGTAAACCTCCCTCACCCAAGAAGCCTGTGAACGGTCGCGCTAACGGCCACAGCGACGAGAAGCGCCCCCGCTCGACGATCTCTGCGAAATCGATCGACAATAGTCCGCCCGATAGTCCCTTGACGTCTACTTCAAGCCCGCTTTCCGAGCCGCCGGAGGACGGTGAACACAAGACCAACGGTACCAAACCCCCGAGCACCCGACCGCGCAGAAGTACGAGAATGGGTTCGCACGATCAGAGTAGCTTTTTTTCGTACGCCCCGATTTTCTTCGCGCCCTGACCATATGGTAGGCTCAAGGACCCCGGGTCCGAGCGCCCTTCTTGCATCTCCGCTGCCGCCCCCGGTCTTCCATGATACCAAAGAGCTGAAAGGAACCCCCGAGGTATGTGCACTCGATTATCGATCCTAAGCATCGTTCCAACGCAACTTCAGCAAAACTGTGAAATCTGCCACAAGAAGAATCGCGGGGACGAAATGCTGCTTTGTGACGGCTGTGACTGCGGTTCGTCCTGCTTCCTCTTTACTCCGGCTTGTTTGTACTCACTTTATTTTACTCGCAGGCTTCCACATGTTCTGCCTCGACCCGCCCCTCGACACCATCCCTAAGGAGCAGTGGTTCTGCTACACCTGCCTCGCGGGAACGGGAGGCGATTATGGTTTCGACGAGGGCGACGAGCACAGTCTCTCGAGTTTCCAAGCCCGGGACGCGGAGTTCCGCCGCGTGTGGTTTGAGTCGCATCCGCCCGCGAAGGACTCAGATGTCCTTGAGATCGACGACCCGACGTCGAATCGGATTGGGAATGTCACGGTGTCTGAGTATGATCTTGAGACGGAGTTTTGGCGGCTCGTCAATACGCAGGATGAGACCGTTGAGGTCGAGTATGGCGCTGATGTGCACTCGACTACGCATGGGAGGTGCGATTCATTCAACGACTTGTATTCTTTTCTGAGCAAAAGGCTGACCGCAGACGATAGTGCGATGCCCACAATGGAGACTCACCCGCTCAATCCTTACGCCAAGGATCCCTGGAATCTGAACAACATCCCCATTGTCTCGGATTCTCTTCTGCGATTCATCAAGTCTGATATCTCCGGAATGACCGTGCCGTGGACATACGTCGGAATGACCTTTTCTACATTTTGCTGGCACAACGAGGTACATATACCTGTTTACCGTCTCCTTCGGATCGGTCAAATACTGACCTTGGTTCATTTAGGACCACTACACTTACAGCATTAACTTCAGTAAGCGTCTTTTTCTCACTTAATTTGCGCTCCGAGGTTGACGATTTGCCCTCAGTGCACTGGGGAGAGACTAAGACGTGGTACGGCGTCCCGGGGTCCGACGCCGAGAAGTTTGAGGCCGCCATTAAAGGCGAGGCGCCCGATCTTTTCCAGGCGCAGCCCGACCTGCTCTTCCAGCTTGTCACCCTCATGAATCCCAAGCGTGTCACCGACGCCGGGGTGCGGGTGTACGCTTGCAACCAGCGTGCGGGTGAGTTCGTTATAACCTGCCCCAAGTCGTATCACGCGGGTTTCAATCACGGAGTCAGTCTCAAACGTCGTTTAAATTGGCGAGTTTTTTTTTACTAAAACTCTTACAGTTCAACTTCAACGAAGCGGTGAATTTCGCGCTCCCTGACTGGCTTGGCTATGGGCGGGAATGCGTGCAGCGGTATCGCGAGCACAGGAAGCTTCCGGTGTTTTCGCACGATGAGTTGCTCATTACCATAACCCAACAATCTCAGTCGATCAAGACTGCGTTATGGTATGTGTTTTCTTACCTCGTCTGCGACCCAAGCTCACTTGTTTCTCAGGTTGATCGACAGCCTCCAAGAAATGACGGACCGCGAGTTGCGTGATCGTCAGGCTGCTCGGGACATGGCGATGTCGGAGATCCTCGAGGAGGAAGATCGTCCTGAGGACCAATACCAGTGCACCGTGTGCAAGGCCTTCTGCTACCTCTCTCAGGTGACCTGCGGGTGCAAGACCGCTGTGGCTTGCGTCGAGCACGCCCACCTGCTGTGCGAGCGTTCAAATGACCACCTCACGCTGCGCAAGCGCTTCTCTGACGAGGACCTCATCGAGACACTGAATGCGGTGTCCATGCGCGCGGCGATCCCCTCAGGCTGGCGCGCCAAGCTAGGGAAGGTTTTGATGGAGAGCGCGCGCCCGCAGCTGCGTTCGCTCCGCGCCTTGTACTCCGAAGGCGAACGCATCAGCTTCCCCCTCCCCGAGCTCGGTTCGTTGCGCAAATGCGTCGGGCGGGCGAATGAGTGGATTGATTCGGCGAACTCGTTCCTCGTACGCAAGCAGAGCCGGAAACGGTTGCGACGTTCGCGTGGCCGGCCGCCGTTACACGAGCCGCCGCCGCCTCCGTCAGATGATCCAGGTGACCGACCCGACAAGGGGCTGCATGAGCTGTACGCTCTGCTCCGCGATGTCGAGACGCTTGGCTTCGACTCGCCTGAGATCGGTGCCTTGAGAGCGCTAGCACAGACTGCGGAAGAGATGAAGCAGCGGGCGAGCGCGCTCCTTAGTTCGACCCACCAGGCTGCCGATCGCGCAGAATTTATTGCAGAGTGCAGGCGTGTGCTCGTCGACGGGTCCTCGATCAACGTTCTCTTGGAAGAGCTTGTGGAAGTCGAGAAGATCGTGGATAGGGAACAGCTGATCCGAGAGCTTGAGACCAGGGTGGATGAACACGAAAGCCCGATTCTGCTCGACGAAGTGCGCGACCTCTTAACACGGGCACGGACTTGCAATCTGCCATTGGATAACCCGCAGGTACAACAGCTTGAGGCGCGCCAGCGCGCGGGAAGCACTTGGGAGGAACGAGCCCGCGCAATCCTGAATCAACCTGTGAAGACGATCGAGGAGCTGGAGGAATTTGCGAAGATGGATCAGGACATTCCCATCGACGCGACGGTCTACGATCGGCTCATGCTTGCGCTGGCTAAGGCGAAGGATTTCGAGAGAGTCGCGATGAGCTGGATGCGACCCGAGCATGATGCGCCTCGACCCAAGGTCCATGAGGTCATACGACTTGTTACTCGCTGCGAGAAGGACTATAGGATCGGCGCCGTTCAAGACATCCATAAGACTGCCCTCATCGCCCAAGATCTCGAAACCCGCTGCGATCAGGTCTTGAAGAACCGGTATCATGCAGATGAAGAGATGTTCGAGACCATGAACCAGTGGAAGATGTACGCCCAAACGCACCTCCAGACGTTCACCCTTCCCTATTTCGAGAAGCTCGACGCCCAGATCTTTGCTCACCACCAATGGGTAAAGGGATTGCCCTGGTACTGTCCCGAACACGAGGTGGCCGAAGCCAAATCCATTGTCGAAGATGTGATTGAGAACACCCGTCCGGAAGATGACCTGCCACCCACCGACGAATACTTCACCTGCATCTGTAGCGTCGCCGTTCGTCCCCCCCCTCCTGGTGTCCAGTCTGACGCGGTACAATGCGATCACTGTGCCGCTCGCTTCCATGGTGATTGCGCAAACAACGGCGGCTCTTGCCCCTTCTGTGACCATCATCACTGGAACGGTTCTATCCACAAAGAGCGGAGCTGGCATTACTGCTTCCTGCCGACTATCATGCTGCAAGCCCCCGAAATTTCCAAGCACTACTCGGAGGAGTGGAGGCAGCTGGAGCTCATCGTTCATCGTATAGACCGACTTGCTTCTGTGATCGGGCAGTTTTTGACCTTCACGGCCACTCCGGAGAACCAGCGATCTGAATATCTTCAGCAGGTGCGCCATTACATGCGCAAACTGTACAAGATTCAGTTTGCCGTGGCGCCGACCCCCGACGTCTCCTTTGGATTGGACCTTGCTGGTTTGCATCGTATTCTTGCCCTTCGCAAAGGTCCGGTCAGCGAAAGGCATCGTCTAAAGCTGGAGGCACGGCGAAGAGAGAAGGAGCTGGCAGCTCAGAAGAAGGCACGAAAGCCTCGCTTCACGTTTGGTCAAGATATCGATTCAGACTGGAGGGATGGTACGCGGTGCATCTGTCGGGGCCGTACACCGTGAGTTTCCGCTCCGTCTTCCACTCTTTGACTGACCATATCCCTTCCCGTACTAGTTATTTACTCTATTATCCAATGGTCACTTGCACTAGCTGCAACCATAAATACCACGCGGGTTGTGTGTTCTTCCCGGATGACTCTGGGAAGAATAAGGACGCCCGATTCCTATGCCCTATATGTATCACCAGGAAGAACAACACGTATCCGCATGCGGACGTTCGCGTCAGACCTCCTGGTTCGTATTCGCCTTTGGGTCTCATTCTTCAGAGTCTTATCATTTTTTTTAGCTGATATGAGGATGCCGAGCGACCAGTACGTCGACGTGCGAAAGATGATGGACACGTACACGAAGGAGCTCATCTTCAGAACTATGAAGGCTCCCTTTACGAAGACTTTGTTCCTTGAAGTCGTCAAGGTCACAACTCTCGAGAGCAGTGCATCTTCCTCTTCTCCGACTGCGACTCGTGCTCCGGTGACACCAGAGCGCCCACCCCGTGCGATTTATCGTCCACACCCTTACCGTCATCCGCACGCACGCGAGCCTGGTGTACAACCCCCTCCCGTGACGCAGAGTGTTGTTCCCGTGGCCTCTCAGAGCGTTCAATCTGCACCACCCCCACCCGCCAGTGTGGCCGCTCCTCCGCCTCCGCCGCCTTGGTCCCGCTGGGGTGGCCCCGTCGACGGAGGCTCCCCATCCAGCAGCACTTCGAAGAAGCGCAAGCTGGAGGAACTAGGCGCGTTTCAGGAGCCCGTCCCTATTTATCCAAAGAGGCGGGCCGCAGAGCCCACTTCGCCGGACAGAAATGGCAGCTACAACAACAACAATTTCACGCCGCCTCCTGAGTCGACACGCCAGAACTCGTCGACGCAGGATTCCCCGCAGAGACTCTCGCCTTCGCTCGCGAAGATTGTGATATCTGGCACGCAGAGTTCCCCCCGATCCCATGCGCATCCGTTTCAAAACCATGTCTTGATGGCGCCGCGTCCGTAGCCCTGAGTTTGGTCGTCGTTTCGTTCTTCTGGTCTACACATCGCTCTGTATATTTATTATTGTCGCATTATGTTTTCAGTATCTCTCCCGTCAAAACTTGTACACCATACTACAGCTTCCGGAATAACACTGCGTGTGGCATGTATTTTCCAAGTTTCATGCCTTGCAATTTTGCTCGCGCATCTGGTGTCTGATTTTCATTGGCGTTGGGCGATTTACAGTAGTTACAAGTTGAATTCTTTCCTTCATAGGTGAGTGAGGATGCGATGAGTTATGTTGCTTAGGCGTTTGCCGAAGCCCTTCGGTTTCGCGGCGGCGTGATTGCGCACTAGCTGCAACAAATACGGTATCTGTTTTACATGGTCAATTTTTTGTGACGTAAGTATTCAAGAACTAACCGGTCTCAAGTTGCACAGATCCTGAAATCGTTGGACAAATTCCGTAAAGTCGAGGAGTGACGACTCCATGTTGGAGTATTCCAACTCCTTTTGTATCCTCGTCAAAATCGTCAGCATCTCCTTTAGCTCGCTGAAAGAATAATATTAATGTCAGTAAGTGGTCCTCTTGAGATCATGGTGCCTACGGTTTGAGCGCACTTGCTAGCGCGTTGTTGGCAGAATATAGAAAGGTAAATGTATACAGCTGCGTTATAAGGCTTATCCGCGCCTTCAACGCGTCTTCTAAGCACTGGAGGTAGATGAGGATGAGAAAACCTCCCATTGGGCTATGTCAGGCAACCGTCTTACCTTGAGGTCATTTAGCGTCTTTAGACATCCTCCCGCCAGTGTCATGCAAAATTTCATTTTCGGTCCTAATGCCGTCTTTGCCAGGGTTATGATGTGTTCTGTCAATTCATTCTGCCTTACTGTGAGCCACGAGTTATGCAAAGAAGACCATGCAGATACCTTCAAGATTTCGCTGTTGTAACCCTTCAAGAGGGCATTTGTGAAAATTCCCAGAAAGGATTCATCCGCAGAGTCGAGATGTGGCAAATTCGAGTACTCTCGACTGGTGTATACGGTAGCTTGAAATAAGCAATAGCACAGCATGCAGTGGTAGCTCGCACCTCGCTGCAGCCGCTCTCTGTATGTCGTTCAGCGTAGATTGGATGTGATCAAGGGTGTTCAAGTTTGTATTGGCGACGGACACAGTGGTGTTTTCGATCGTGAAATTTGAATTCGGTACTCCGCAGAGTGCCACTGAAGCAGCGAGCTTGTAAATTCAGCATCAAAGTCAGGATCTTAGCAGTAATATTGCGTATCGGAGTACCTTTATCATGTCTATGGCGCCTCCGATGCCATGTTCGATTGATAGTAACAATAGCTCAGTGGCACTCGGCCCCCAGCCACTGATTTCTAGTATATCGAATCCTGTTTTCGCGGCGGCGATTTCTCTGCATTGGATGTCAGAGAGAAGGTTTGGTGAATAAGGAATGAGAGAAATGGACTGACTTGGATACTCTCGCAAAGATCCCGGTCCATCCCGGTCCTAATATTTCCGGATTCACGTACGATATCGCGTCAAGCGCGACGCCAGTCAAGGGGGTGCCGGGCCGTGAATGCCGGACCGAACCCTGGTTGGTTGGTTCGGCCTTGAGGTCGAATTTTTCATTTTCCATGATGGAAATTTTGTGAAGCTGGAGGGTGTTCAGGGATCCCCAGAGGCCAGAATTAAGTCCCCACCTCATTTATTCATGCTAGGAACCACTGTGAGGGTACTCCTGCCACTTCATCTAACACATTTGAGGGAACTTTGCAGGTGAGCCCAGAAAAATCACCCTTTTTTGAACTCAGGACTTTCAAGTCCAATTTCCTTTACGACCTGGCTTTTATTTCAATTAGAAGTGGATATGTAGAGCCCTTTCAACGCGAGGACATTTTTAACCCTGAACGGTATTTTAGTTGCATTGTGTTATGTCTGTGCAAATCAGTCTTTCATTTTTTCCCATTTATCGGTTCTGGTCGCACTCAATCCAACTCTGACCGTGCTCCCGTCACCTCCGGACACACAATCACGCACTACATCAGACCCTGCACCACTCCGGTAATACTCCAGCACCACTCCAGCTCACTCCGGTTGATTAACGGTTCACCTGTTCCCGGACCCATCCCGGAATACATAGCTCTCGTCCAATCATGGATTGCTGAGTACTTCTTCCTTATTACCCACTTCGCTTTCATTACTTCACCTTATCTTGGCCACCTCCGGCCTCACTCCTCACCTCGTTCACCCTCCGGTCATCCTGGTTAATCCCGGAACCTCTGGACTAGTCATCCAGCCCCGACCGGTTCTCTGCGGTTCATCCATATCGCCCCGGAACATTCTACCTGAACATTCCACCTGTACTTCGCACTGGTCCTTCACTGTGATACAGGCTGTGGCACCTCCGCACTCCTTGGTACATTCCGGACTGTGATTATGTAATCACTCCGAACTCCGGTCCTCCACGTTCCTTGGTTCAACTCCACTTCACCCACGTCGTCTCGGACCTCTGTCCCTATGCATTGGAACACTCCTAAAGGACTGCCAACGTCCTCCGGAATTAATACGTGCAACTGTGTCCACTCCAGCGACCTGGAGCTCCCAAAACCACCAACACTTAACACCAGTACCTTGGAACTCGTTCATCTCGACTACCAACATGCCAGTCCAACATCTGGTACAATTATGCGTTATTCACCTATGCCCCATCACTCCTGCTCTCGTTCCAGTCGCTCCGGACACATCTCCGGAATCCGGAGTTATCCGGAGTCACCGGAGTCATCAGACTCTTCCCCGGAACGTTCGCTATTATGCCTTATCAACTCCTCTTCCATTTATGCATCCCTTATCACTTCTCATCTATTGTTTCAACGCTCTCATCACTTCTCCTTGTTGTCTTTCCACATGCTTCGCACTTCCATCACAATCCCATCATTCCCTATCGCTTCTTCATCTGCCTCAAGGCAGATGTCATAGCACTTACATCTTATCACTCTTCTATCCATCCGTTCATCTATCAAACCATATGCTCTACCTTTCCCCTTTCTTTACTTCCCATTTATTCATTTCTCTCACTTTATATCTTCTGCCGCATGGTAGTGTCTTCTTCCATGTGGTTCACTTCATTTCATGTTGCTTCACATTGCCTCATGTTACTTATTCCCTTTTGTACAAATTACTTGTCCTTAGTATAAATACCGGTACTTTACATCTTGTACAGTATCCGAAAAATAAAAGTTATCCATGCTTCCCTCTCATGGACTGTTGCCAATCGTCTCTTGAGGTTCTGGTCATTGCCTCTCGACGACTCCCTCCCTATGGCCTTGCTCCCGTCCTCCTCTGGTTCCCTTCTGTGACTCCGGTCACTCCGGTCACTCCGGTTTCCGGTCACAACTCCGGAGTCCTCGCTCGGCCATACCAACAACTGCGGTTCAACTCCGGGTTGTCTCCCTTGTCTTGGATATGCCTCCAGTCCGCTCCAGTGCACCGCCTTTGCTCCATCTTCATGTCAACTATTCCGGTTTGCACCGGAACTGTGCTGGACAACTACCCAACAACACTGGTGATGCTCTTGTGTCTCCGGTCCAGGCTATCCCTGTCCCGTCGCCATCTTCGAGCTCGTACGACTCGGACCTTGGCATAGGACACTTCCCCATCTCGCAGCCCGAGGCCAGTCATTCGGTCACCCTAGCTGAGTTGTGGTGTTCCGAGAAGTGGCTGATCTAGACATCTGTTCATCTCCGGTTCGCGGCTTAGCCCGGCTCCGGTCATATGATCGGATATTCCTTCCCTCTTGGCTCAGCGATATAACAGTATTTTTCGGATCCTCTGTCTGGCCTCATCTGCTTGCTGTGTCATCATGCATGCAGATAGTCCTCTCACCGCTGTGCTTGTGTATCTGGATTCCGGACAACAACTCCGGTGATCAACATCCATTGATCCTTGCATTTCCACTCATTCCCTCACGACCCCTTACGACTTCGCTGCACTCCGGCTGCCCTTGTGGCCCCGGGTGTATTCCGGCTGAATTCCGGACTTTCTTATCACAACTTCCATCCACTCTGGTTGCCTCTACGGTCCGGAGTGAACTCCGGTGCACTCTGGAGTCTTCCCCCATGACTCCTACTCACTCCAGTGCACTCCGGAGTCTTCCCTCACGACTTCTACCCACTCCGGTCGCCTCTCTGAGGTTCCGGGTGGTTGCAGACTCTGTTTGCTCCAATTATCCATTCCTAACGACTTCTACCCATTCTGGTTACTGCTGTGCAGACTCAGATGGTTTCCGGACTATTGTCTGGCCCATTTTCCCACGACCCTTACGACCACGGGAATATTACCCGCTTGCCGCCGGTTCACATCCCACGCATCTCCGGTTCATCCGGACTCTATACCCTGGTGGTGATCATTTCCTGTCGACTAAATGTCACAGGACTTGCATCCCTTGTCACCCCTGCGACGTCTCCGAACTTGCAGGAAAACCCGGATCCTGCTACATCACCGCCCGCGCTCCGTTGAGCTGCAAGGTTGAAAAGCAACATAATCCGCTACCCCACATCTTCTTTGACCCTGTGCGCGCACACCTCAAGCATAAAGCTTGAATCCTGTTATGGCCTTTCCGGTTACGGAAGGACAGTCCGGACTCTTACCGGTTGGCCCCGGTACCACTCCGATCGCTGTCTTCGCCATGTCTTGCGACAACCACCAGTCCCTGATCCTTCTATGGATATCTTGTGGCTTTGATGCCAGCGCCCAAATCCCGGACTTTGTCCTCGGGCGTTCTTTCCGGTTCTAGGGCTTGTCAGGCCTTGTCCTCGCTCCGGACGACACTCTGGTTGCCACGGCGCTTGACCTGAACAGATAAGAGCACACCGGAAGCATCTTCATTGATAGCTTTCCACCGCGCCTCTGTTCCGGACTTTCGCAATTCTTCCGGTCGTCACTCCGCTCGTTTCCGGAATCTCGGCTACATGCCTTGTTCCTCTCGAGCACCACTCCGGTTTGGCTAATGCCTCCGGATATACCCCGAAGCATCACCGCTTCACCATCCTTCGACAACTCGACATCTTGTCTTTGTTGCTCTTTGGATTGGTTTCTTCCGGAACGTCTGACCTCTGGTCCACGTTCTTATCCCCTTTCATCTTCCTCCTGTTCATCCTGCCCAGTCAATTGGTTGGTTTCAAATTCCGGTTATCGACTTGAATCTCTCTTGCAGCAACAGCTACGTTGAACAAAATGTATAAGAGCTCACCGGGGAATCCTAACCCGATTACTTCCACCGAGCCCACATTCTCAACTTTTGCCTCGCCTTCAGAGAGTTCTCGCCACCATTCCGGTTTTTCTACACCTTTCTTTTCGACTCATTGGCACCCCTTGGAGCTGGATTGCTCATACTCCACCTCCTCGTTCAAACTCCGGTTTTTCCGGAGCTGAACTCCGGTTGTTTTCCGGTCCTTCAATCCCGGACCTCTGGAACTCAACCACTCTTCCTTCCGGTCGCTTGCTGCAGTTCCCGCAGTAACTCCGGAACGCTCAGGTTTCAGCTGGGAGCTTCAATGTGCTCGCTGTTATCCTTTGAGCACCTCCGAAAATTTCGAACCTCTATCAGTTAGAGTTCAGATCAATTTGGACATCATCATCACAGCTCTAGGTTGCGTTATCGCTTTGCATCAGCCATATCCGGTTTCTGGTGACTACAGCTGGTGATGTGTGCTTCAAATTGCCTCCAAACTCTTCATTTGCCTTCGCCAACCCTTTGGCAATGCTGTTTCAGCGTTCAGAAAATTTTCATCCTCTCCCTTCGACCTGTTCCGTTGCCCGTAACAGTCTCCGGGTCTTATCCCATGCCCGGAGTCTACTCCGGTCCTTGATCCTGTTCCGGAGTCAATCCCGGTCCTTCGTAATCCCTCAGGTTGATTCCCGGGTTTCATTCAGCACCATCCGCTGCTGTTTGCTCCCCTCCGGTTGCACTTGCTCTGTGTGATCAAACTCCGAAAATTCCGGAACTCTCAATTTGATCTCTGGACATCTGTTCCATGTTCTACACATCCTCTGGACTTCTTTGCTGTCGATCCCTCCAGCAATTCTGTCCTCTTGTTCTTGGAGTCTTCACCCCTCCATCGGTTCTTTATTTTTCTCTCTCGGATTTTATCCGCCCCTTTTATTCTCCTTCCCGGTGCATTTCCGGTCGCCCATCTGGTCCTCTGGCATCGCTCCAACACTCCGCTTCAATGTCCTCCTCCTCCCTCCTCCATCCGACAACTTCAAACATTTATTGAACTTTCCCCGATGGCTTTCGCCCCTCTGTATTTTTTGGAGCCCTTACAAAACCCTTCCTGCGGGTTTTCTTCCATGTGGACTTACTTGAATTCTTCTCCGTCGAATTTTCCCACGGTCTCCGGTTCTCCGGGCTCTCCGAGCTCCGGCCAACTCCGGACACCCTAGGATCAAGCACCCACATGCATCAGTGCCACTTTGGCCTGCACACCAACGTTCTATCCTTCCCTGAGTGGTCTCCTTGACGCCACAGTTGGTACCCATGGTGATTTCACACTTCCGGCCTTGATGGCTGGTCTCCATGGTGACAGCTCTTTATTGCGCTGTCGTGTCCACCCCGGACAATCCTGTCCTCTGTTGGACACTCCGGTCATTCTATTGACACTCCTGCCCCATCGGATTTTATGCTTCTTGCCTCTGGTCATTACAAAATGCCGTTGGCCCAACTCCGGTTGACCCGGACGACTTGGTTTAAATTATTTTCAACTTCAACATTTCCTCCGGTGGTCTTCGATCCTCTGTACTTCTTTGGAGCCCTTCAACAAAAACTCTTCTTAGCGAGTTTTCTTACATGTGGTCTTGCAATCTCTTCCCTCCGCCTCTCTCCCTCCAGTCCCTTCCAAATCGCTCCCCTCCTTGGTCCGGTTCCTTTCGGGGTTCCGGCTCCACTCAGTGCTCCGGTATTGACCGGAATGCATTCCGGCATCACCTGGACTACTTGCTTGACCATGTGCCTTCAGTGCCAGTTCTTTGACACTGCGCGTCGACGTAATCATCCATGTCTTTGACTGGATTGGTCTTCTATCTTTGAACACCAGAGTCAGATGCACCCATAGTTGATTCACCCTTTCATCCTTGATGGATGACCTCTGTGGTTTCCAAGACCTTCTTCATTGAAGGCACTGTAATCCTTGAAATGGATTGCTTCCCCCTCCGGCTTCATCCTGTCGCTCTGGAATTCCGGACGCTTCTCGTGTCGCCAAACTCGCCTGGACCTTGGCCGGTCTCATTCCCACATATGTCTGGTCAAACGTCAAGCTACTCCGGGTTTCCTCAGTCCTTTCAGCGGCCCTCCAGACGCTTTTGGACTTCTCCCTTCAATTCCAACTTCCACTCCTTCTATCCACCATCCTTATCTACTTGTCTTCCACATCCCATTCCTTCTTCAACATCATTCAACTCGGCTTGCAGCGATGCTGCTATTCCTTCATTCTCCAACTCAACTTCCAACATTCCGGTTATCTCTCCGGATTCCCACGCCCTCCGGCTTATTTCATTTCACCTCCGGTATCTTTCCGGCCTTTTCTGTGCACTCCCTGCTGTTCCCTCTCCATCCGTCGAGGCCTTTGGGTTTCCGGTCGTTGCACATCAACTCCGGAATCTTTGTTATGGCTTCCCACACCCACGGATCCCTCTACTTACCCTGTCCTTCAGTCCCTTGAGGGCAAGGAACGTAAAGGGGGGATACTGTTATGTCCGTGCAAATCAGTCTTTCATTTTTTCCCATTTATCGGTTCTGGTCGCACTCAATCCAACTCTGACCGTGCTCCCGTCACCTCCGGACACACAATCACGCACTACATCAGACCCTGCACCACTCCGGTAATACTCCAGCACCACTCCAGCTCACTCCGGTTGATTAACGGTTCACCTGTTCCCGGACCCATCCCGGAATACATAGCTCTCGTCCAATCATGGATTGCTGAGTACTTCTTCCTTATTACCCACTTCGCTTTCATTACTTCACCTTATCTTGGCCACCTCCGGCCTCACTCCTCACCTCGTTCACCCTCCGGTCATCCTGGTTAATCCCGGAACCTCTGGACTAGTCATCCAGCCCCGACCGGTTCTCTGCGGTTCATCCATATCGCCCCGGAACATTCTACCTGAACATTCCACCTGTACTTCGCACTGGTCCTTCACTGTGATACAGGCTGTGGCACCTCCGCACTCCTTGGTACATTCCGGACTGTGATTATGTAATCACTCCGAACTCCGGTCCTCCACGTTCCTTGGTTCAACTCCACTTCACCCACGTCGTCTCGGACCTCTGTCCCTATGCATTGGAACACTCCTAAAGGACTGCCAACGTCCTCCGGAATTAATACGTGCAACTGTGTCCACTCCAGCGACCTGGAGCTCCCAAAACCACCAACACTTAACACCAGTACCTTGGAACTCGTTCATCTCGACTACCAACATGCCAGTCCAACATCTGGTACAATTATGCGTTATTCACCTATGCCCCATCACTCCTGCTCTCGTTCCAGTCGCTCCGGACACATCTCCGGAATCCGGAGTTATCCGGAGTCACCGGAGTCATCAGACTCTTCCCCGGAACGTTCGCTATTATGCCTTATCAACTCCTCTTCCATTTATGCATCCCTTATCACTTCTCATCTATTGTTTCAACGCTCTCATCACTTCTCCTTGTTGTCTTTCCACATGCTTCGCACTTCCATCACAATCCCATCATTCCCTATCGCTTCTTCATCTGCCTCAAGGCAGATGTCATAGCACTTACATCTTATCACTCTTCTATCCATCCGTTCATCTATCAAACCATATGCTCTACCTTTCCCCTTTCTTTACTTCCCATTTATTCATTTCTCTCACTTTATATCTTCTGCCGCATGGTAGTGTCTTCTTCCATGTGGTTCACTTCATTTCATGTTGCTTCACATTGCCTCATGTTACTTATTCCCTTTTGTACAAATTACTTGTCCTTAGTATAAATACCGGTACTTTACATCTTGTACAGTATCCGAAAAATAAAAGTTATCCATGCTTCCCTCTCATGGACTGTTGCCAATCGTCTCTTGAGGTTCTGGTCATTGCCTCTCGACGACTCCCTCCCTATGGCCTTGCTCCCGTCCTCCTCTGGTTCCCTTCTGTGACTCCGGTCACTCCGGTCACTCCGGTTTCCGGTCACAACTCCGGAGTCCTCGCTCGGCCATACCAACAACTGCGGTTCAACTCCGGGTTGTCTCCCTTGTCTTGGATATGCCTCCAGTCCGCTCCAGTGCACCGCCTTTGCTCCATCTTCATGTCAACTATTCCGGTTTGCACCGGAACTGCGCTGGACAACTACCCAACAACACTGGTGATGCTCTTGTGTCTCCGGTCCAGGCTATCCCTGTCCCGTCGCCATCTTCGAGCTCGTACGACTCGGACCTTGGCATAGGACACTTCCCCATCTCGCAGCCCGAGGCCAGTCAGTCGGTCACCCTAGCTGAGTTGTGGTGTTCCGAGAAGTGGCTGATCTAGACATCTGTTCATCTCCGGTTCGCGGCTTAGCCCGGCTCCGGTCATATGATCGGATATTCCTTCCCTCTTGGCTCAGCGATATAACACATTGTTTCGGAGTTCTGTCGGGATCAAATTGGGCAACCTAAGTTCAAGGTTGTCTTATCTTCTACCATAACTCATCTCTTCAATCTTGTTGGGATGAGATGAACATGAGGGATGAAGATAGGCCGCTCTGGACCCATTAGACACGGGTGGAAGCCTCGGGAAACATAGAACTGTTGTTCCTTTGAAGTGTTGAACCATTTAAGTGCTTTGGGCATCATGAAAGAGTCCTCTCCACTGTTCCTGCGTGCTTTCTGGATGGTAAAAATCATTTTTCAACCGATCGGGTACGTCGGACTTGCCTTATTTGGACGTCACGTGGTATGACGTGGTTGGTTGGTTCGGCGAAAGTCAGAAAAAAACAAAAACCGGCGTATGTTCCGTAGTTCACAGAAAAGTACCCCCTTGACGCCAGTTACATATACCAGGCGATTGATTTGTTGGTCGTTTTTCTGACAATAATAAGTGATTTGAGCACAATAAGGAAGGAACAAGTCTTTAGGCAACGCACTGCTTTTAATTCCGACTGTTTCACGAAGCCATCCATAATGGGCAGCGCGGCCCATAGGGTCCTCACGACGCGAGGGATTTCTATTTTGCCCTGTGAACTTGCGTGGGCCACCGGTGAAGGTAAGAGACTTCTAAATCCACACCTTCGGGCTACCATCTTTTGATTCTTTTGCCTCCTCCTTCTGAACCAAGGTAACTAATTCTTTTGCGAGAGTCTCGCATCCTGGCGGCGGAGACATCGTGCTGGGGCGATGGGGCGAGTGATCCTATTGGGCGACATGAGCTCCCGAAAGTAGAGGCGGCACAGTAAAAGTATACCTCGAGCGAGGCCATGGTAAGTGAAGGAAGGAAATAAGATAGGGGCGTGAGGAGCACGGGATCGCGTTTGGGGGTTACGTAACTGTTACGTAACCCATATTGATCATTTGAAACTCGACTGGACTCAACCATGTTCCCTCCTGAGCTGGTTCAGCTCATTATCTATCACGCCTGGGGCTGTATTTCAACCACCAGTCACCGACATGCTCACTCTATGGCCCAATGGCTCCTCGTCAGTCGTGACTGGCTGAAAATTGTTCTTTCTGTCGTCTTCCGCGACCTCTGGATCACTTCATACGACCACATGAAATACATTACCCACATCTGCCGCACTAATACATCCTTCGTTTGTCAACTCGCTGGAATCCCGGACGTTCGTCGACATCTCATCCGAACTTGCAATTCCCTCACCATATCTGTGTACCACAGTTATGCGGGGGAATACGCTTCGCAATGCAAGGAACTCATCGAGTACGCCACCAGCAATCCACGCCCTCAACAGCTCCTTCCCGGCTTCGATCGCTACGAATCCCAGACATACGCCATCCCATGTCAGAGCATCGCCACCGTCATCCGCAACTTCATGCCCCAGATCACTGCTCTCCACTTTGTCCTCATAGACTGCACCGCGACTTACGGCGCTTGGGACACATCCACGACAATACCCTACCTCATGACCATGGAATACCCGCTCTCGCTCCTCGAGCTGCACGTCTCCTTCGTCTATACTTCCTTGCCCCCCGCGCTGCTGCTGGACGCCCCTCGTGGCACGTTCTTCCCCCCCCCATTTCCTGCAGATATGCCAATCCAGTGTCACTTCGATGGGGTGAAAAGGCTGGTTGTGCGAGACGCAAACGCGGACTTTGTTGCATTCTTGACGACAGCATGTCCACGCCTGGAGAGTGTGGAGTCGACGGCGGCATTCGGTGCGGAGGATTTACCTCACACCGTCCCCGCACATATCAAGGCGCGTCTGGTGTTCATCCGCCTCCCGCGTACCACAACATGGGGCCTGGCGGACTGTGGCAATGATGGGGTGCCCCGGCGTCTCCCACAGACGTTCCGAGAAAGGTTTCGCCTTTCCAAGAAGATGCCTTCCACCGCAACAACCCCGAAAGTTGCTCGAACGAGCAGAAACTTCTTACTGCGGCTTTTGCAACATGTTTTTCGGGAACGCACTGAGCGATAATTATTGCTCGGCTCCGACGAGCCACTTCGTCACTTGTCACCTCGTTCTCACTCGCTGTTCATTCCCAACTACTACATGGTCATTCACTTACCTATCTCTACATGCTCTATAACTGACGCGCCCGTACAATTCGCTAACCTATTACTTATCAACGAAGCCCTCTTGTCCTAACACAGTCACAGATACAAAGGCCCTCTGAGGACCTCGACATTTTCGTGCGATAGCGGAAGGCTAGCGCAGGATTGGTAGTCGAGCGACCTGAGGTTTCGTGTTCTCGTAAAGAGCCCTGTGAGTCACCGAAGGGTACGTCGCGTCGTGAAGGATGCGGGATTATCGTGAAGGACTGGCACTCAACTCGCGAAGGATGTGATACTATCCTTCAGGAGTGCGTTGCGGCGTAAACACCGTACGGATTCTCCAGACATTGGATCTTCATCTCCACGTGAAGCAATGTTTTCCGTTGTATCCAGATCCCTTGCCCTCCGTGGATGTGGGGAGTGCCAGTGCTGAAGTATAATTGGGATGAGGTAGTGTTCTAAGAGCAAAGACGCGTCGCATAACACGTAAGGAGGAATTAGTAGGAGACCCCGAACGTGCGTGTTGACGCACTGACGGAAGCGAAACTTCAAGCTGAGAAAGACACTATGAGCTCACGGTGAATGAGAATAGTATGGAATGAGTACGTACGGACAGAGATAAGGGAGAGGCTTGCAGAGCGGAGAACATGGTGGAAGAAAGGAAAGAGGCGACTGAGTAGCGCAGATAGGGGTGTTTCCAAATAGAGCAATCAGTGAGCAGAATGGCGCGCGGCGCGACGGTATCCGCCTTCCAACCACACTGTAACAATTTTCACTCGGCTCTACACCCTCCCCATTTCTAACGCTATCCTCTTTGCTCAGTTCCCTTACATCCTCCATATCCCAACAGAAGGTGCTTTTGGACGAAATGCAGTCACAACCGGAGAACCTTTGAGCTCGACTGGATTCCACCTACCCAGTTCCAACTCTGCCGCCCGAAATCACCTCCGAGATTTTTCTTCGCTGCCTACCGGAAATGCGAGAGCTCAACGTCGTGAATCCAAGAGAGGCCCCGCTACTTTGGACGCATGTTTGCAGCGCATGGCGGCAGATCGCCTGCTCTACGCCTCGACTCTGGACCACGTTTTATATTACGGAGAAGCATGGATACTTGGATGATTTGGCGAATATAGCGGAAACCTGGTTCACTCGCGCCGGTAAATGTGCGCTTTCCGTGAAGTTTCACGGCTCGGTGACAAATGACACCGATTTCGCCATTCTTCTCCCAGGACTGCGACGACATGCACGCGAAGTGCGTTCGCTGGAGCTTCATGCAGGTGTCGGTGATTTCATTATGATGCCACCACTCGAGTGCGTTTCGCTCCAAAAACTCTCGATTCACCTCCTCGGATACCTTCTGGAACATACTCCCGTCGAAATCTCAGCCCATATAGTAGGTCTTTTATAAAAGGTACTGGATATAGCCAGATGGTCTTTTACAAAAAGAACTGGACCCAGCCAGGTCATGCACAAGTCTGTGGTGGGCAGTTGATGGGGGCTGATGGCTGTTGATGGCTGTTCGGCAGGGCCCTGGCGGAGCTTGAAAATCATCAAATTGATCGCAAACCGGACCCTGATGGGTCCGGTTGGAGCGGAAATGCCCGGAATATGAATGAAATAAATAAATTGTCCGCTCTCCACGGAACATGGGATCAGAACATGGGATCATGGGATGGGATCATTTCGGAACACATACCTGCCACACTGATGGTTCCGGAACTGACCGAAAGGCCGTAAGTATGACCGGCTTCCACGGAATGCGAGTGATGGGATCATCTTTGGAAAAAACATACCGCGGTGCTGATGGGAAAATATACGCCATACCGATGGCTCCGAAGAAACAGGAATACATATCGCCCACTGAAGCTTCTCTTCTATGGGCTACATAATCAGAAATCCACCGTTTAGCAGAAAAAGAATACATTGTCCGGTTTCCGCGGAACACACGTCATGGGATCAGTTTTGGAAAACATAGCGCCATAAATATTCAAAAAAGAATGGCCAGCACCGCCATTTACATCCAAGATATACCAAGCCATCCCCTACTCCCCCTTCTTTCCTCTCCCTCCTTGCTCACCGTTGCCGTTCACTCTGCTCCATCAATCATCCCATCAAACCTCCGTTTGTTTCCATCAAACCTCCGTTGTTGCTCCCACCAACCTTTCCGCCGCTCTGCAAAAAGGGACCTCACGTGTCAGTAAGCTCGCTGTTGCCTCTATCACACTGGGAACTTACAAAATGCCTTTCAGCGCCCATTCCACATCTGCCAGCGCCTCTTTCCAATCGCCCATCGCGCGCTCGTCGCCTTTCAGCGCGTCGTACCACCATCTCAAACAAATCAGCACATTGAGCATCCCGTTCGGCCCAGTCTGCGCCAGCGAATCCCATGCCCCCTCTCCCTCTCGCACGAGCCGGTTCCCCCTCTTAATTCGCCATTCTGGATTAATTGCCACCCACCAGTTCCACCATCGCGACGCAAACGAGAAGACATCCACGATTGCAGGGTGCGGCCCTCCGCTGCGCGCACGCCCGATCCAGCCCGACACCTCATTGGGACGTTTGGACGTTCCCTTCCCCTTCCCCTACGTCGCTGTTAAATCATTGAACGAAATTCACTCAGAAACACCTACCGGCCCCTGAAACTTCTGAGCCCTCTCGCAGTCCCACCACATATTCACAACACCGGCCCATACATCGCCTCCGCCTCCTGCGAGCAGGCTCACTTGTGCATCGGTCGCCCACTTAGGAACCCCCCCGTCCTCCTCAACCGTGAGCTGCGACACACGCACTTTTTTCTTTTTCCCTCCCTTGCGCCCGACCCCACCACCACCGCGCGCACGTCCACGTCCACGTGCACCACCACGTCCTCCCCTCGGCGTTGGGGTTCCTTCACGGCTCGCAACATCACTGGCGCCATCGCTCGCATCGTCGTCGTTTTCAGAGTAATCTCCCCCATCGTTGCCGTCGCTCTCCTTAGCGCGCTTCTGCTTTGTCCCCTCGCCCTCGTCTCCCGCCTTCCTCTTCATCGCCGCCCTCACCTCTGCCATCAGCTCCGCCACCGCCGCTGACGTCCCGCTCTTCTCCAGCAACTCTTTATTTCTTGCCATATTTTCCTCTCGCACCAGCTCCCACTCCGAGATCCTAGTCAGCTGCGCCATCCGAACCGCTCGCGCCCCCGGTGTTAGCGTCTTCAATTGTCGCTGCAGCGGTGACGAAAACCTCAACGGCGTTCCCTCGCGCTCTTCCTCGTCGGGCTCCTCATCGTCGGGCGGCGGATCCACGTCCATCCCCTCCGCTGTCGGACCATTGCCGCCAAGTAGCACCCCAACGGGCGGCGGTGTAGGTGAGCTTCCCCGACGCGAGGGTGACGGGGGCATTGCCGGTGGCTGGGAAGACGGGGGCGGGGGCGCTGGTGGCATGGTCGGGGCGGGTATCGCGCTTGAGTCGCCCGTCGTCGTCATCATCGTTGTGTCTGGCGTCGCGTCTGTTGTGTCTGGCATCGCGTCTGCTGTCGGGGCTCCAGCAAGGCCAGGGGTGCCGTTTGCTGCGGCAAGATACCGCCAAAACTGCTTCATGACATTCGCCGAGTACCCCTTCGGGTCCCAGCGCGTGAAGTCAGTCCCATCCTGCCCATCCTCGTTCTTCCCATCGACCGTCCCCGCATGGACAGAACGCACGTCAAGCTTTCCGTTTATCACGCCGCCCGCGATCAGGGTCACCTGATACCCGGTATGTTTGCGTATGGCCGCCAGCAACGGCTTCACCGTCGCGTGGAGGCGAATTCGTGCCTCCGCACGGGCTTCTTCATCTAGCTCTCCCCCGTCCACCTCCGCCACCCCAACCTCTTTCTGGTATTCCTCCATTGCCTCTTCAAAATCATCCTCCGCCTTCCTCCTGAACTCGCGCTGGACTTCCTCTGGCTCGGCCTCAAACAGCTCACGCGCGATCTGAGCGCGGTACTTGAGTGAGTTTTTGGTCCTCATGTGCTCGGGATAGCGGTCGCTGAACACCCGATTAACCTCAGCATTCTTCTCCTCGTCCTGCATATACACTTGAAAGTTCAGCAACCTACGTGGGCGACGCTCATCCTCCACCGGCTTGAGCTTCGCGCGCAACCACTTGGACCACGGATTCTGGTCACCCCCGGAGTGCGTACGTTGATAGTTGAACCAATTCTTGATTTTCTAACCGTCCTTCGTCAGTTCTCGCAAAGCGTGGCAAGTAAAGCCGCACTTACGAGCTCAGTTTGCTCAACAACCTTTTTTTTTGCAGCCTTCTCCTCCGCTGTTAGGTGGCTGTCGTCGACGTCCGCCCCAGTCCCAGCCAACACATCATTTGCGGGTAGCGCGCTGGAAGACGCGTCGTTTGGGGGAGGCACGTCGTTCATCGGTGCGTCGCCCGTCTGTGGCATGCTTGTTGGCGAGGGCGAGTCATCGGGTGGATCTTGGTCGAAAGGAAGGTCGGGTGGAAATCGCTGCCAATACGCGCGGAAGAGTTTTGGATACCATGTCCGCGTTGTGCCTGCAGCTGAATGCTTGCAATACGCCTCCAGCTCGGCGTGCAGGAATTCAGCGCGCTTGCCGACCACATGGCTCTGCTTCCCTCGTTTCTGTTGCTTGGGAGCGTCGCCGGTTTTCCTTTTCCCCATGTTTTTACACAGTGCAATTGGATTCGATTTTTTAACAGAGCGAGCGAGGGATTTTAGGCGTACGACGAGCAGCGTTTGGGAACCGAGCACGCTGCAGTGGCTCCTGCCAATCACGCCCAAATCCTGGCCATTTCACACTTGTGTACACGAAGACTTATTCATTTACATCAAATGTAAGTAGGTACATGAATACACAAGATAAATCAAAGATGGGTACAGAAGAGAGTCCAAGAAACACATAGTCCAAGAAGGACAGAGTCCAAGACAGATATAGCGAGACAGAGATAGCAAGCAGCAGAGTCCGAGTAGAGGTCAAGAAGGTCAAGAAGGCCAAGACACGACAGAATAAGTCCAAGGTATCGTACATAGTCCAGATATCGACGAGCAGCACGAGAACAATGCAAAACAGTAACATAACAACACTACAAGGACGGGCGACGATGGGTGGGGCGGGGGGCTATCCATATATGAAGTCCAACAAAAAGCAAAAGGGAGAGAAAAAAACGCCTCCATCCGCCTCAACTCGCCGCGAACCGGCGCAGCTTCGTGAGGCTCGTCGATGTGCGAACCTCCATGTACCTGAGGCGGTCCATGTTTTGTCGAAGGGCGTCGAACGCATCGTCCCTGGAACGGTGGTCAACAGAGAGAAGAGAAGAAGGTCTTAAAAAAAACTTACACGTCTGTGAACATCGTGTTCAGCCCACGCACTGCCCAGAACCGAGTCTGCGTCGCCTCGGGCCCACTCTCCCCGTCCGTGTCGTCCTCGTAGAAGAAGTCTGTGTCATACCCACCGTTCGGGGACGACTGGACACGCGAGTGGTGGACGGGTTTTCGGGGGCTACGCGTCGACGCCAAAGACCCCTCCGAAGCCGACGAGACCGACGAAGAGCTCGAGATGGCGCTCAACACCGAGCTCCCCGCCGATGTCGAAGCCGCGCTTCCATTGGGGTTGAGTGCGGTGCGTGGGCGGGGGGAACCGGAGGTGTTGGGTGCCATGGCATGGTACTGAGGCGGTGGGCGCAGAGGAGAAGGTGAGACGCTGGAGCGCACAACAAGCGGCGAGGCCCAGGTGTTGCCCGAGCCCCCCGTCTTCGTCGTCGCCCGCGGAGTTTGGGGTGGTGTCGCAGCGGAGGGCGGCGCTGCAATGACGACAGCGGGTGCGGGAGGCACAGCGGCGGGGGCAGCGGGAGCGGGACAATCACGGACGACAGGCGTGGGCGCGGTCCAGCCGTCGGGGAGGCCGGTGTTGCGGTGGCACCCGCCCTGGTGAAGTCGATCGCAGAAGGATGCCCAGATCTCCTCGACTCCGCCTACGCCAGTCCAGCGTTTTGTGGAACGTTTTTCGTAGCCCGAGAAACCATTGGTCTGGAGGTCCGCAATGTGCCTGTATTCAGGTTTTTAGCCACAGAACTCGCAAAGGAAAGGCGATTGAAAATAAAATGATATAAACTTACGAGTCGGTGAAGACACCATTGCAGTGCCCAGCGCCGACAACGAAATAACGACCGTCCTTACGGGCGTCGTGGGTGAAAGTGTCTTCATGACCTGGCTGGGGAAAGAAGCGCGGTAGGCAACGAGTTTTGGGGGGCATTGAAGGAGTTTCTTTTCGAAAAAGATGGTGGATGATGGTGGTTTGGGTGAGAGGACAATGGACCGCTGTTCAGTCACATGGTGGACTGTACAGGTGGGCGTGACTTCCCGTCTTGGTCATCGGTCGAGGCTCGAGCAAGACAAACGACTGCTCACCTTCAAAGCCATGTCGAGCAGCGGGCAAAGGTGAGCGGATAAAATGGAAAGGCTTGGCTGATCATCAACAATAGCCGAGCAACCGCGATCACCGTTCCCACCACCTCTGGCGAACTCACCACCGCTAGCGAACTTACCACGGCCCAAGAGGACCTTCTTCTTGCCAACAACCATTTCGAACGTATCGGGCGCCGCCAGAAAATTCATCAATACGCCGTCCACCAACATTTGAAGTTGATGAGCAAGGACTCGCTCGCCCTCGTCATTTCAACCTTCGAGATCCTCAACCGTGCCGAAATGCAGACGCCGCCTCCTCTTCTCGCTGGGGGCGTCCCGTTCGATCCCAAGGCTGCCATCGCTCGTGGCCACGCGCTGGCTTTCGGCGAGGGTACAACCGAGGCCGAACACGCATGGGCGTATGGCTACACCTACACCGACGGCGAAGACACTGGGCGGGTGTCGGACAATGACCCCCGCAGCGTCGTTGACGAGGCCGAGGAAGCCTTCAAGAACGTCGAGGCCTTGGCGCACCGCTTGCGCGCTCGCCACAAAGCTCAGTGCGCCAGCTGAGGTGAGTTTTCTTTTTTTCTATCCCTTCCCTTTATCCGTGATTGAACATCCGATAGTAAGCGGAGGCGGAAGGAAACTCAAAGAAAAAAATGTAGCTAGCTAGCGCATACGCCCTCATTTCTTGTGAATCCGTCTGTATATTTCAATCATTCAATGCTTTTCGTCCTTCTTCCCCTTGTGTGAGCACTCAGAAGAGTAATTGAAAGAGTCAAGATTGTTTTTGAGATACAACAAAATATCAGGCACAAGTACAACACTACAAAAATCAAGCGCAATAAATTCTAGGTACAGATGATAATTCAATACCACCGCTGTTTGCCCCGTTGGAAAAATGACTGCTGTCCTGGCTTGGGCACGTAGTCGGGCGCCATGGTCGGGTCTAAATAGTCCAGGAAATAGTTAAGGTGGTCGTCATATGGCGCGGACTCGGGTGGCGGGGGCGGGATGTCGGGATCGCGATTGGGCTCAGGCTCGGGCTCAGGGTCTGAGTCGGGCCACTCCGGGAGTTCCTCCTCTTGAGCTGCGGGCGGACGTGGGTGTCGTTTGAGGTATCGTTCATGCCAAGCATTGAAGCCGTACTTAGCGATGACGGACCTGCAATTAATTCAGATTAAATCAGAAAGAAAAGGTGAGAAAGGACGACGTACTTCCCGCGATAGACGCGCTGGTTGAGCGCCAGTTGCTCCCCGTGCAGGGCGCGGTATCGCGCAGCGTCCTCGCGTGCCTTGGCGCCGTATGCTGCCCACGCCTCATTCGACTCCTTCAGTCGTGCGCGGCGCTTCGCCATCCGCTCCCGGGCCTTCCGCTGCAACTCGGCCTTGTTCCTGGTCCATTGTATTAGCTAAAAAGGCAGCCAGAGCCAGTTGGCCGAGTGTACCTTTCGCGATAGCGGGAGCTTGCTGCACGTTGTGCATCTGTCGTTTTCTTCCCCATCCGACGGCCTAGCAGCGCCCAAGGGTGATATTGAGAGCGAGTGGGGTTGAGGACTGTGGGGGAGGTGACCGAAGCCGAACGAGGTCAAAAGTTTTGAGTGAAGTGCTGAAAGTTGTGGGTGAGATGGGGTAGGTTAGGGAAAGAAAGCGCCTTTCACCAACTTTTGCAGCTCGAAAATCTTGTCGACTTCTCTCAAATGCTTTAAATCCAAGGAAATTCAGGCGTGGGCGGAGAGTTTAAGCAAGCAAGCTTGTCCGCCAGTCCTTGGGACGGGGAGTGATAATGCAAGCCAGAGGTCACTGTCCGTGGCGCCCGGATAGTGACATGTTCGCTATATCGTAGCATGTTCGCTATATGTCCCAAATAGGAAGCACGCGCGCACTATAAATCAGCTTTTGAATTCAAAACCTATATAATAAAAACCTTCCATTCGCTATTCTATGTCGGTCTTACGCCAATCTACGGTATGTTATACGCTACTGTACGGGCCCATCCCACTTGCTGTACATTTTAATTCCCTCCCTCCACCGGCTCGCCCGATCCCTCTTCCGGCACTCGTGCTCCTCCAGCGTTGTGGCTTTAGATGAGTTGATGTCTTTGTCGGTGCGGAAGTCATTATAAACCCAACGAAAGATTCCGGCCGGGGTGAATTGGGTGAAAGAAAAACGAGTTTCGTTGGGGCCGACCTTGAGATTGGAATGACGGAGAATTGCGGAGGGCAAGAGGATGGTCGAGCCAGGGGGAAAGCGGATTATAAGCTTGAGGTCCCAAAGGACGAGGTGCCCGCCGCGGTCGGGGTCGAAATTCCCCAGTGCGGTTATTGCGCACCAACCCCAGGCAAGGTTACCGAAATCAATGTGTGGTAAAGTCACGGTAACTGGTCCGAAGTTGTAGGTGGCGGTGGTAAAGACGGAAAAGCGCTCGGGGAAGTTACGGCGGATATGCTTTGCGCGTGATTGAAGCCGATCCCAGTCGCAGAGGGAGGCGTAGGTGGCGCGATAGTATTCGTGAAGGTCGGGGGCGAACACCATAAATAGCACTGCCCTTATGCATCAGAGATCCTGGAAAGGTGAGGGTGTATATGGGGAAACTCACTATTTGTCCAGCCCGCGATGCGTTGGAGGGATTTGAGGCCAAAAAGACCCGCAAATATGGCGAGGTTGCGCACCGAGTGGGCGAGATTCTGCGGATGGCGCTGTCCGCCGCCCATCGCAGCGCCGACGTGCTTGGCGGCGTGGGACCCACGACGAGGGGCACCAGCGGCGACGTCCGCTTTGCGGCGCCACTTGGCCTCCGAGAAAATCTCGATGGCGGCGTCCTGCATCTCGGCGGCGGCGTTATTCGCAACATCGGGCCCCCAACTTGGGTCATTGGGTTCTCCGCCTAGGACGAGGAGAATGTTCCGGTCGGCGTCGATGACGGGGGTGGGGGTACTTGAGGGGGAGGGGAGCTAGCTCAGTAACGGACGGCAGACGGGGCAGAAAGTTACATACCCGTCCCAATCAAAGATGCGCATGTCGGGGCGCAGGCGCCGCATTTCTTCGAGGTCGTGGTGGACGGCATCGGGCTCGTCTTGACGCACACCCTGCCAACCAGAGGCGGCGACGGGGCTGGCGAGGTCGTTGATACTGAGGTTGAGCCGGAGCGCCGGGGCAGTTTGGCGAACACGCAGGTGTGCGACGCCCTTCAAACGGCTCCCTGCCTTCACACGGTGCAGCTCCCGCTGGAGAGAACGGGCGGCGCGGTCCTTTGCGTGCTTCTTGAGCAGACGGCGCGCCTTTACCTCAGCGAGGGTGGCCTTCTTGGGCGAGGGAGTTGGGCAGCGGGGGACGCGGATGACGGGACCCGGCATTAAGCCGTTGGGGAGACGGGTGCCGGGCGGATGACCAGGGGGTGCAACACGGATAAAGGTGGCAGGGCGAAGGGGGGTGCTGCGCGTTGCATCGGGAGTAGATTTTGGCGGGGGCGGGTCGTCGGAGTCATCATCGGAGTCGTCGAGAGAGTCTGTGTCCGAGTCGGGTCCATCGTCGCGGTGCTCGAGCAACTCAGCAAGGCGGACGTGTGGGAGGCATAGCGCGACGGCGTTGGTGAACGGGCTGTATTCAGCGCCCGACCGAGTCTTGCGACGGCCTGAAGGTTGGTTAGTCTTAAGTGTGCGTGCAGTCCCCAGTTTTCGGCGGCTCCAGGGCCGGAGCCGCGTACTCACTGGTCGCGGGTACTTACCTAGAATCTCCGGGACGCCCATTGCGGGGGGTGTTCAGGCGTCGCAGAATTCATGTGCCTACCTTTTAAATTCACAATGGCGTTGAGGGCAAAGGGGCTGTTGGCCCAATCGGGCAAGTCATCACATGCTGATCGCTGATGAAATCATCACTGCCGTGTGGTTTCCCTTCACCAATCTGCCAAGTCGCGCCAGATCAAGTCGCGCGCGCGGTCTAATATGCCCAAGAGGAAGAAACACCTGGAAGAAGATCCAAACGATGAATACCATTTCTCCATTCCCTTGGCGGATTTTTTAGCTGGGCCTAGTGGGGGACAAATCAATGCTGAGGTGCCTACCGTCGTCGAGCGTACTTCGGCCGATGGCCGACGTGTTTATACGGAGACAATAAACGTAGCTCCTCCTTCCCCAGTTAAGCGTGCGCGAGAGGAACAAGCCGCACGCGAACCACTTGTTCCCATGGATCCGGCTGACGACCCGGCACTACCGACAATCGACATAGATTTTGATTTGGACTCGGACCGGTATCACATGGACTTGGGTGGAATTTATGACAGACCACCCAGCCCGGTGCGGAAGTCCCAAACCAAATCCAAGTTCAAACCATCCGTACGTGTGGTTTCACTGGCTGGCCTTCATAGATTTTGACGTGTTCCTCAACAGGATAAATCTCTATACGAATGGCGCGGTCTTCGCGATGAATTCCTACGCACCATTCTCCGACTAGAGGGCCCCGGCGACGCGGACGAGGAGCTTTGTCCGTCCTGTCACGCCGTGGTTCCGACCATCCGATGCAGGCAGTGCTTTGGGGACCAGCTTTATTGCCCCGGGTGCTGCGTGGAGATGCATGCGACCAACCCGCTGCATATAATCGACGTAAATTTGGTGGTTTTCTTTTTGGCGAGTGTGATGGGCTGATTGATTTAACGTAGGAATGGAACGGACGGTGGTTCAGCCACACATCGCTAAGGGCCATCGGCCTTCGCATCGCACTTCACCACAAGGGTTGTGCGTCCCCCGCTTCCATGGACAATTTCGTTGTTTTGGACCTCGGTTACATTCACGTCGTCGCCGTAGACTTCTGCGGCTGCGAGCGGCGACATTCAACCCATCGACGGACTGAGCTACTTCGGAACCACTGGTACCCTGCAACCCACGATACCCCGCGCACCGCAGCAACGTTCCGCTGCCTAAACTTTTTCCTCATTCAAACCCATCAAGCTAAAACGACCATGTATGATTTCTACATTGCGATGCAGCGCGCGACGTGCGGGAGTGGGGAGAAGCCGCCGAATAGGTACCCTGAATTCTTGCGGATGGTGCGCCAGTGGCGGCACCTTCAGATGTTGAAGCGTGCCGGCCGAGGTCACGATCCAAGCGGCGTGAATGGGACAGCCCCCGGCGCGCTCGCCATCGAGTGTCCTGCGTGCCCTCGTCCTGGTGTGAATTTGCCCGAGGGCTGGGAGGACGCGCCTCCGGAGAATAGGTGAGCTGGTACTCAAGTCGAGAGGCTTGGATCGAATGCTGACTTGCGGCGCAGATTTTTGTATTTCCTCTTCGTCGCGCTGGACGCCTGCTTCCGTCTGAAGCGGCGAATGGTCTCGAGCGAGCTCCGCGACCCAGGACTTGGGACGGGGTGGGCCTATTTCGTCGAGCAAGAGCCATACCGCGAGTACCTGTTGACCAGAACGAACGAGACGGAGGTGAGCGCGATCTAGGACTATCGTAAATTGACGCAACAAACTGATATCTGATCAGATGAGCACCTGTAGCGGATTAGCCGCGTTAGACTATGCAAATACAAAGTTCTCGCGCGGCTACAGTACCACTGGTGTCGGTATGGGGGTCTGCGCGCGGCACGAGTTTGTGCAGCCCACTGGCGTTGGCGACCTGCAAAAGGGAGAAAGGTGCGCGGTATTATTTTATTTGTTTAGTGCACCCGTACTGACAATGGGGATCGTAGATACTCCAACATGGACTGGGTCTTCTGTGCTTTCATGCGCTGGAAGCACGAGCGTTTAACCAAGGTTTGCTCATACGACATAATCTGCCAGTGGTTCCTAAAGCTGTTCGAGCGGCTGCTCAAGATGCCCTCGACCGTCCGCTTCGTTGTGGTGACGACGCTCTTGCGCTTCGTAATCCCGAAAATGCACATTCATTCGCACACGCTCGCGTGTCAAGTGCTTTTCTCACTCAATTTCTTACTCGGCGCGGGACAGACGGACGGCGAGGGGATCGAGCGGCCTTGGGCAAACCTGGGCGGTGTTGCGACGAGCACACGTGAAATGGGCCCTGGCTCACGCCGCGATACCCTCGATTCGCACCTTGGCTATTGGAACTGGTCAAAATTGATAGGGATTGGTATGTAAATGAGTTTTAATAACGTAAATGAGGCTAACGATCTTGATGTAGCGGAGTTGCTACGTACGCGCCTCGACAAGGCAAAGGTTGAGGAGCGTGAGCAGACCGAGGCCTTTGAGGCGTTCACACAGGAGCAGGGGGAGCGAGTTGAGGGTTGGCGCACAATGGTTCACGCGTTCGAGGAGGATCCCAAAAACCCGAATCCCTATGAGATTAAGGTGCGAGGTAAGTATTGCCCAACAGTCGTTGCAACAAATCACTAATGTGCATCAGGAATGACCGAAGCGGAGGTTCGCCTGCGATTGTCTGAGGAGGAGCAAGCGAAGGGGGGCCCCTCGTTGCACGACGTGAGCCCAAGCGGCTTCATTTACGCTGGTTTGGATCTAGAGGAACAGCAGTAAGTGGCCAAGCCGCTTGAATCTGTCGGTTAGATGCTTACATTTCTCTTTCTTGTCCAGGCGGCGGGTGCGCGTGAACATAGAGCTCAAGAAGGCGCAAACGACTGCCCAGAAAATTGACATTGTCGCGATGCAGCGCAGGCTTTCCCGCGGTATCGCACGCTTCCGGAAACTTCAAGCGACGTATACCCCCGGGGCGCTACAAGCCCTTGCGCGGCGCCCGGTCGACCCGGAGGAGACGCCAGAGAAGACGCCCCTCATGCTCCCATCCGCACTGACGGTGGAGGAACGGGAGGGGGGTTGCGTGGGGTTGGTGTCGACTTACGAGGCGGTTGCACGCGACGCTCAATGCGAGGCGGCGCTGCTGCGTCTTCGACACCAGCTCCATATCAAATCTCGCTTCATGACCTACAAGAAGAACCATTCGCGCCACCAAGGCGCGAATACACGTTCACGAATGCTTGTCACCAGGAACGAGAGCAAAATTCGCCTGCATTCGGAGAAGTATCAAACGGCATGGAATGCGATTCGGCAGCTGCAGGGTGGGGATGCGAGGAAGGTGGGGTGGAGGAGGCTGGTGCAATCGGATATTCGGTTGATGGAAGATGCCGAGGACCTCAGGAAGCGCAACGAAGGGCGGAAGAAGGAGGAGGCGAGGCGGCGGGCGCGTATGTGTCAGTTGATCGCCGAGGGTGAGCGCGTGGAGGAGGAGGATGGCGACGACACGTGGGAGGATGTCGACGACAACGACAATGGCGGAGCGACGACAACGGAGAGTCGCCGTATCGTGTCGTGGATATGGACGGTGGCAGGAACCACTGGCTCCGACGCTGAGCTGGAGGAGGCGCTGCGGATCGAATGGGCCAAAGCGTATGCCCGGAGCCGTCGCTGGAAGGAGGAAATCCGACTTTTGGAGGAGGAACAAAGGCGGATACTCGAATCCTTCAAGCACGAGGCGGAAAAGTGGGAGGCGCGGGCTGGGCGTGGCACGATAAGGGTGGGGGAGGTCGAAGAGGGATATGCACAGGGCGCGATCGCTTATGCCTTGCGGCAGGCGGCGATGTATCGGGATATCGCGGTGCGCGCAGCTGTAACGGCCACAGAGCTTCGTCACGGGCGGGGAAAGAAGCGAACGCACGCGGTGGCGGTCGAGGGGGTGCGCGAGGAGGGTGGCGGTGTGGGAAGCAGGGTCGAGGGTTTCAACGGTAACGAAGGTGATGAAGGGAGTGAAGGGGAGGATGAGGACGAAGGGGATGGGGGGTGCGGTTTTTACAGTGACGAGGAACTCATTCTCGGCGGCGAGGACGAGGAATATTGATGGTGACAAGTTTTTCCTGCATATTTCACCATATATTTGATCGGTATTTTGTTACTACCCGTTGTCGTTTTGTCTTTTGGATTTTTGTAGGGTTTCTTTTGTCTTTTTTCGGTTGGTTCCCAATCAGGAGGTATTTGATGCCTGGACCGCGGGACGGCGGGGGCGGGTGGAGAGGCGTTGCGCGTGGTCGACGTACGCATTATCCTTCCTTTACTGTGTTCCCGCTTCTTTTCCTGATTTTTTGGGCGGGCTTTTTGGTTTTTTTTTCAGCATTTTCCCAATCGGGAACCGGTTTGATGGATGCACCGCCAGACGGCAAGGGTGGGTGCAGGGCTTATGGGGAGCATCAGCCGGAGGGCATTTGGCGGTTAAACTATTATTATGGTTGATTTATAGGTGTTTTGGGTGAATTTTCCGAATTGGGAATGTTTTCCATCAGCTCCGTGTGATTCGGAGTCCCGGCACAACGGCAACATTGATCGTGCAGCGGTGAAGGTGATGCCGTGGCGGCCAGATTGATATCAAGATACAGAAGTGATGTATGGATGAGCCGGACATGATCCGCTGAGTAACCAGAGCCTACAGTTACCTTTTTAGAACAGCCAGAAGTTTTTGTAAAAGGGCATGTGGTCAATATCCAGACATTTTACAAAAGGACAGCACTATGAGGTGGAAATCTTCACCAGCGGCGTCCCTCTACTGCGCGAGGCGTTGATGTGCGCAGCCCCTCCATCTTTCCTCGCACTCCCGTGGCAACAGCTCACCAAATTTACGGGAGAGGTGTACACCGTGAGGGAATGCTTGGAGTCATTGCGTGCCATGCCTAATCTTACCGAGTGTGCCTTCGGGGTATCTTCTCTGGAAGATGATACGGAGGTGTTCTCACACCCAAACATTCAGCATTTCAATGTCCTCGGCTGTTCACACCTTGCTGCCGGCGCGGCGAGCGCTGACATCCTTGGCCACGTCACCCTACCTGCTCTCCGTACGCTTAAAATCAAGGATGTTGTGGATTTCAACCATTGGACTCTCGATTTGTTTCTTCTACGTTCGGCAGCCCCATTACGAAAACTCGTTATCTGCCCATACGAGGTTGTGGGGAACGAATTTACAGAGGTTATTCTGTCAGACACTTTCTTCACGCTTCGCCTCACTGAACTGGAGATTTGGGACCCATCCAACCTTTTCCTCCCCCTCCTCTTCGACTCAATCGCTCAGGACGCGAATGCCTTGCCTCGACTGCGAAACCTCTCGTTCCGTGGCTGCGATTTCGGGACTAGTGGGATGACCGTGGGAGCTGTCATAGATGAGGCAGCCCTACCGGTCACTCAAAGAAGGCATCTTGCAGGTTGTGCACAACTCCAGTCGTTTCATCTCGTAGCGGGACGTCGGGATGTGGCTTTAGACACCGTATTTTCCGAAGCGCGTCTCTTGCCGTTCAAAAAATTAAAGGAGTCTGGGATGGACATCTACATTGGAACAGAAAATTCATCGGTCATATGAACCAAAGTTAGTTAATCTCGTAGATTTTTGCTAGGCCCTCTAACTTTCCTTAGGAACAACGTCGCGTTCGCGTGTCCACAAAACAAAACAAAAAATGCATTCCATATCTCTACCGTGGGTGTTGAAATTTTGGTGCACAGATCTCTGGTCCAGCTCATGCTGTTGCCTCTATTGGAATTTTATTTTATTTTCAGCCGAAAATTCAAGTCGTTGTGGAAGTTTAACAACCAGGTTGAAAGATTTTTTTACACGCGACATCGTGCTATACGACTGCAAAATGTGTCTACACCCATATAAACCTAAGGCAATTATGCGACTGTCTGAACAAGGGGTGAGAGCTTCATGTCGAGAAGGTTCGCGGAAGCCCCATCCCGTGCGAGCACCAAGGTGTCCTCAACATCTCGGTCCAAGTCGTCTAAGGCTTGCGCGGCACCCGACATGTGAGCGACACGGACACAGACTGCATGAAGAGCCAACAGACGAGGCTCTGGAAGGGGCAGTTCCAGCAAACCGCCGGCCTGCTTGAATCTGCGCCTTGTTGCGAAATTGGTTAAAGTGATCCGCTTCTTCAAGCCGAAGAATCCAATAGCAGCTTCAGGGTGGGCGAAAACAATGTCGTACGTGTGGGGCTGTCGCAACATTGAGCCAATAGTGATAGACTGGGAAATAATGTCCTATCGTACCTCATCGGTAGGCTCAAAAGCGATCTTGAGGTGATCGAAGGCCGCGTGGATGTCCGTAATGAGTGAAAGGATGTTCAGGAGATCGTGAACTCCCGAAGCCGATGCGACATCGTCTTGCCCGATGGTCATGAGACGGTCGACAATATCCTCAAGGCCAAACATTTTCAGGATTCCTAGCGCCGCGGATGCGTTCTGGCGCTGCAGAACATACAAATTACATTAGTGACTCATATTGATCGGGAAGAGCGTACCAACACCAGCTTGCTGTGGAAACTCATCGTCTGGTTGAGTGTTTTGCAATATTGATTCGTTGAAGATGTGGCAGGTCTGCACAGTACGAACTGCCGCGCCGGTTTCCGCCTGAAGTTGCTTGATGGCCTTATGTTTGTAAAAAGAGTTGGCGTCAATACTATTTGTCACCATGCAGTGATAGCGATCGCGAGCAAGTGCCTTGATAGAGACGATTAAAGATCAGGCCATACATAACGCTCTGGGACTCTGAGGACGTACTCTGGTCCTTGCACTGCGGTGCTCGGTCGCAGAGTCCTGGATGGCGTCATTCAGCATATCGTCCAATTGGTCTATCGAAGGGCGCGATGGGTGACTAGAAGGCGGTTTGAGAGGGGCGGTGGTAGTGCGAACTGCCGTGGCCGTCTCAATGAGTCCCAATAATCGAGGCATAAAACGCACATGAGCAGATAAGATGGTCAATGTATTTCCTCCCTAAATCGTACAATGCGTCGCCTTGAGCAGAGTCAACCTCGGTGGCGAGTCTGGTGACAGGGGTGTCGCCAAGAGTGTGACACATATTTTGGAGGGCAGGGAACAAGAAACCAACGACTCGTGAGGCGAGAATGTTGTTGGCGGCCAGGTCCTTCAACGGCTTGGGCGCGCCTTCAAGTTGGCGCTGGTTGTAGCGCTTGACGGCCTCGGTTTCGGCAGCAAGGACCGTGCGATACGCGATGATTAGGGAGGGCACAGAGAAGGGCGGGCTTTGCGGAAGGATTGTCTTCGTCAAGGGATGCGGAGCATCTAGCTGCGGCAGCAGGTTGATGTCAGCCATTGTGGGGAAAGGCAGAAGTGAAAGTCACACGTGACGCGGAAGTGACGGTTGATCAAGGGGCGATCAGCATCACTTGCGCGGAAATAGACCCTTGCAGTACTAGGGGCCGGCAGATGCCGACTCTAACCTTGCATTGAGAAGCCGGAAACAGTGCCGCTGATGATTGCTACTCACTACTAACATCTAAAAAGGCTTACCCGGTCCAACTGGGCCAAGTCGCGCGACAGCAACCCATCCAGTACGATGTGCTGGTCGGAAAACATGAACCACACGGTAGGCGCGCGGAGGACTAAGATCTGCGAAACCTCAGATTAGGGCCGTACAGCGGAAAGTGTACTGAGGTCAGCGTCTATTTCGTCGTAAGACACAACACGCCCGATGACAACGACCTCAAAGGGATGTCCGTCTGAATCACAAAAGTGCAAAAGCGCGCGACCCGAGTCGTCGTTGTGTTCCACTCCAGCATGGACCTCAGGCCCACTCAGCGAGGCGAGTACAGAGGGCATAAAGCTCGGAGAAAGACGGCGCAACTTCAGATAACAGCACCACTCGTGCGTGAATTAGCTGACGCCTATACTATTCGCCTCTCACTAAGATCCTCTTATTTCTTGCGCGAGTCACTGGATGGGTTACTGTCGCACGGATTGGCCCAGTTGGACCGGGTAAGCCTTTTTTTTCTACTCTCGCTTTTCGAGGCGGGGTCTGCGTCGTCTCGTCTGGTGGCGTTCCAGCTCACCTGTGTTTCTTCTTCTTTGAACACAGTTGGTTGTGGATTTGCATCAAACTTTATCCTCATATCTCGGCGCGCACGCGTTATTGACGCGTTGTTTGTTCCAAGCGATCAATCGAAATTTCGCGGAGGGCGGACATGCTACTATTTATTTATGTTGGGATGGTGTTTGCGTTCAGCAGATTTCGGCAAGGGTATTTCGAGGGAGGGAGACCTTGTAAAGCAAGGTAATGTTCGTGTTTGCCTGGCCGGCTGATGAACGCGGCTGCGGTCCGGCAGCGATCCAGGACGCGTCGAGCGCGTCTGATTAGACACGCGACTCGATAGAAGTCGTGAATTATGATGTAGAAAGTTTAGATAGTTCATTATGGCAAGATGTGGCTCCCCGACATTCTTTTCCCGGCCAAATGCCTCAGCCCTCCAGGGCACGTGCAACAAAATTCCGAAGGCCCTTACGCTCAGATATGGTACATCTCATTCAATGTTTCAACCCTGACCTTTGCAATGAAGAAATAGGCCCTACCAAGACAGCAAACACCTACAGATGGCGAGTTCCATGGCTCATCAATGACATCGCCAAATACGAACATACTGCATACAAACACGAACATACTGCAATAGTGGATTTCGGGCCTATACCGTAGGTACCCGGCTGTACAATCAGGTACAGCCATGTGGTAAATTGTGGTGCAGCGGGCGGTACAGTGGCTGTGTTGAGGTGGTCAGATCGTACGTTCAACAGGTATTTAAATTAAAAAGGGGTCAGATCCAGCAACCCCTACCAATTTTTTGGCAGGTACAGTCGGATCGAACTATCACTGCAGATAATCTCGTAGGTGTGGTCAGATCCAACTGCTTCAACCAATTTTTCAGCAGCTATGGTTGAATTCAACCACGGTACCAATATTTCTGCCGGAACAGTTGAATTCACCCATCGCCACAGGTGTGGTCAGATTCAACCATCAGTGCCAATTTTTCTACTGGGGCAGTTGAATTCAACCAGTAGTGCCATTTTTCTGCCAGAGCAGTTGAATTCAACCATTGCTCTGGGAAATCTCGCAGGTGTGGTCAGATTCAACTACCTCAGCCAATTCTTTCAAAGCTGCGGTTGAATTCAACCATCACTACTAATTTCTTCTGCCGGTGCGGTTGAATTCAACCGCCCTGGCTAATTTCGGCATCCCAATCCTTCTAGAGGGAAACGGCCACAAATGACAAAGAAACGGAGGTCAGGTACCTCAATTGCACTTCTACTGTGAAGGCGGATTTTAGTCTATATACAGCCCAAGCATGTGTGCAACCTTTGGGGTATCCAAAACTGAGATGATCCTTAACAAAGTGAACATCGTCCGGCGGAGGGTAAGCACAAGGTTCTGGTATATGGGGATGAAATTCGAAGGGAAACATTGTTCGGCTTACCTCTCGAGGGTCTTGTCATTTTTTAGTGGCGATTCGGAGAAGGAGAGACAGCGAATATGGTCAAAGTCACACCGTGACCAAGCGCGTTTGATCGATGGAGGAACATCCAAACACGCGTTATTTGCGCTACAAAAACGCGTTTTTGAAGGATATAAAGAGGCAAAAGCCCTCACACACTCACTCCGAACTGTTCCGCGGTCGCTCCGCCTAGTAAGTTCCAAGAGGAAGGAGGAATTGAAGGGAAATGTGTCACATGCATAATAATATGGAGGAGCATGAAGGTTTGCCCTGTTACCATACTTAGGACAACTCTGAGGAGACAGAAATGCATCCATTATGCCTTCACATCCGTCCTGAATGAAAATTCGAACATCCTATGCTTTATTCAACATTCAGTTGTGGACACAAAACTGGAACTTGAGCTCTATATATAGTTAAGTAGCTCGATGAACTTCTGTTTTGGTTGGTTTCAGTTGAAATTTAATTTATGTGTCTGAACATGAAACAGATGAATAATAACCCTTTGAATTCTCACATATGACCAAGGTCAAGATGTTCAAGTGGGCGGGAAGTTGAATTGATGTTTGGGAGGAAGAGGGTACATATATGGCTCCGCAGCAGAGGATTGGAGGCTTCAACAATTCGATTGGTATCTTTCTAGAGTAGTATTCAGTATTTACTATCATAATATATCTTTATTTGAACCCCCACATTGCTCGAATGAGCTAGTTGACCAAACAGATGAATTTCGTGGTTTACCTGAAAACACCTTTTCCGTGGTGTCCAGCAGCCTCCGGGGAATTCTAAAGAGACAGACAGGGTTTCCTCAGTTTTCATTGGCCTTCTATGCAAAATTGTAAAATTCCTTGGGAAATGAATATTTCAATCCAAGTAGCAGTAGGGTCAAGGTTCGGCCTTCCTCCACTAGATCCCTTGCATGGGATAGGGCTGTTTCAAATTGGGAAGGAAAGGGATATGGAGGCATTGTGGAAACATCTCTGTCTCTTCAGAATCTTCCTAAACATGGTGTGCTTTGTTCACGGAAAGAACTATGGTGTTCCTCCACAGATTCTACAGTCACAACCATTTCGTCCGCATTATCGCCTTCTCTTGTGCACTGACTAAAGGAAGTCCGGCCGTAAACAATGTGGAGTCAAAATATCAATAGAATTGCCTCTTCAGATTTAGGAAAACATGTTTTTTTGTGACGAGCGACGCGCTTTTCAATGTTCCTCCATCAGATCAAACGCGCTTGGTCACAGTGTGACTTTCGATCACGGCCACCCATTTCTCTCATTTCCACCCCAAAAATGCGGACTTCCACCCGATATTTTTGTGTTCATATACCAGGTGTTGAGTCTGATCGCAACACATACGGGCAAGTAGCATAACTATGGGCTGGTTGAAAATTGTGTTGTACCAAAGTAGACAAAAAGTAGACATTTGGGAGGCGCTTCGAACGCGCTTCACGAAGCGCTTCAAGAATTAAATTTTCATCAGAAGCGTGGGCGAAGCGAAACTGACCTTTGACCGTTGCTTTTGAAAAGCGCTTCAGAAACACTTCAGAAACACTTCGCGCGCCTGATAAAGCATCACTGGTCTTCATCAGAGCTGAAGCGTTTTCTGAAGCGCATCTGAAGCGCGTGAAGCGCCTCCGGAGGCGCTTCGACGCTTCGAAGACGCTTCAAGATTTCGACGCTTTTCCCACGTTGATTAATCCTTGAAGCACCTTTGAAGTGTTTGCCGAAGCGGGGTCGAAGCGTCTACCTTGACCGCTACTAATGCAGCATAGATTTTCGCCCCACTTGGAACCCAACGGAGGAAGCTTTGAAAACATTCTCTTTCTTCAGATTCATCCCCAGTGGTTTAGATCCCTCGAGCGAACACACTTCTGTGTTCCTCAGTGCCGATCAGTCACATCCGAGTGGTGATTTGGCCGGCGAGGTTTTTGCCCAGGTGGTTGAATATAACCGCCCTTGCAACTCTTTTTACTGAAGCAGTGGATCTAACTGCACCTGCGACCTTCTTCTGTAGCCCAGGTCGTTGAATGCAACCGAGGCTGCAAGAATTGACCAGGTTGGTTGGATCTAACCGCACCTGCACAAAAAATGGGCGAGTTGGTTGGATCCAACCGCGCCTGCCAACTTTTTTACCCAGGCGGTTGGATCCAACCACAACTGCACAAAAAATGGGTGAGTTGGTTGGATTCAACCACGTCTGCACAAAAATCGAGCGAGCTGGTTGGATCCAACCGCGCCTGTGAGGCTTTTTCGCCAGGTGGTTAAATCCAACCACGCCTGTGAAACTTTTCCCTGGGGCGGTTGGATTCAACCGTGCCTGCACAAAAATTGAGCGAGCTGGTTGGATCCAACCACACCTGCACAAAATTTGGCCAAGCCGGTTGAATCCAACTGCCTGCGAGATTTTTTTCGCCCAGGTGGTTGGATTCCACCCGCACAAAATTTGACCGAGCTCGTTGGATCCGACCACGCCTGTGAGGTTTTTTTCCTCAGGTGGTTGAATCCAACCGCGCCCATGAAAATTTTCACTGGGCGGTTAGATTCAACCACGCCTGCACAAAAATTGAGCAAGTTGTTAGATCCAACCGCGCCTGCACAAATTTGGCTAAGCCGGTTGAATCCAACTGCCTGCGAGATTTTTTTCGCCCAGGTGGTTGGATTCAACCGCATCTCGGAGTTTTCTTTCTCAAATGGTTCGATTCAACTGAGATTTTTCACCAAGGCGATTGAACCCAGCGCCACCTGCGAAACATTTAACCAATGTTAGTTCAATCCAACCGTTGGAGCCTCCTTGACCAAGGTGGTTGGATCCAACCACACCCGCCCGTCCCGCGGGCTGGACACAGATTAGGGCCAAGGCTGTACCTGATTGTACCGCCGGTCATCTGCCTGTTATCTGTGGATTTCCGCGGAAGCGACAGTCACGATCACCCCTTGCGGTTGATTGTCCGCCGTGTCGGTGTGTGTTGCTCAACTTGCTATGTTGATAAGGATAAATCTATTTGTCAACCCCCCTTGACACGAACAACGGGGTTGACATATAGACTTTTTCTATTTGGCAACCCCCCGCCGTGCAAGATAAGATAAGATATCAAACTGGTTTAGACGGACTTCCGCTGTTTTTAGAGGTGAAGGAGGTAATTTTCTGTTGCGCGCGAGGGAGAAATCCTAGTCGGGATGTGTGGGTGTGCTCCGTTTTTTCCACAATTTTTCTGAGGCATCTCACATTTTTTCGGTGGTTCAAAGGATCAAATGGCGAACATCCCGGCTGAATTGGACGAGAGCACCCACGAAAAAAATTGAGGGGCCACCTGGACGGTCTCCGGCAGGTGTGGAATTTTCTTAAGCATTCTTGTGCTTGTATTTCATGCCTGGAGAACCCCTGACCACCTCCCGCTCCCTCCCGCCCTTCCCGCCATCAAGCGCCACTCATGTTTGAACTCACAAATCTTGGGGGTTGACAATTAGCATCAACCCCCGTTGTTGCGACAAGGGGGGTTGACAAATAGATTTATCCTGTTGATAATCGTTCCAGAATGACATTGCTGACTCGAAACGGTGTTCGTTCATTCTTACAGCACCAAACGAAAGGTACAGTGAATTATTTCTTCTCTCCCTGGATGTCGACCATGAAATAAACTAAAAGAGTGCTCAGATTGGAGATATGATGTGCCGCCAAGTGGTCCTCGACGCGACGACGTCGGTGACCTCACCAAAACCGAGGGCATCTCCCGCCCATGACTTTCAACACCATTCTCAATATGTGGGAATATTCGGTCTTTGCGGTAACCCGAGTCGGGTTCGAGAGGTATGTTCTCATTGGCGGTATCCTATTCCTCCATCCCTCATTCGTGCCCTGTAGACATGCACATAAAGTCATAATGGTGCTGCTCCCCGTCTCCCTGGACTTGCGCACATGCAGTTAATTTGTCGCTGTTATATATATATACAGATGTGCTAGTAGGGCCCAAACAGGTCCGCTTGACGGACAAAAAGATATCGGCTTGAGGCCTATGCCAACGTACCCTGCTAACAATTTTCAAGACGGTTCGTGGTCATGTCGTTTACATGTAATCTCGTAGATTTTTGCTATGCCCTCTGAGTTCCTTAGGAACAACGTCGCGTTCGCTTGTCCACAAAACAAAATAAAAATGCATTCCATATTGTAACCCTCTCTACCGTGGATGTTGAAATTTTGGTGCACAGATCTTGGCGCACAGATGCCTCCTACTGAAGCACAACGTTATACACGACAGCCTTGGTCACGGGGAGTGAGAGTGGGTGAAGCGCGCTGTGTTCACTGATTCGTGTTTCCAGCGCTGCAATACGGTCCTCGAGGGCTGTAATTTTATCCGATATGGTCAAAAGTGTGAAGAGGAGTTATCACTGCCAGTGCCACACCGGAGGGACGATCGCCCAATCCGGCAACAGTACCGCGTGCTATGAAACTTTGGGCTGAGGTAGATGGAGCAAAGAGAAATCAAACGATAATTTTCGATGGGCTTCCAGTAAATCTTATCCCCTCGCCATAATTAAATAAGTCCGTTTTGGTCATCTAGGGAGTTACAGTGCGGCAGAGGTTTAGCTCCTTCTATACATTATTCAATCCATCCACACCTTCTATTCACAAATCAAGCTCCATAAGCGCCGTCGTCAGCCGCTCCGCCACCGCATCCGGCTCCTGCCTTGCCATCTCAATAATACTCAGCAGCTTCTTGATCCCAATCTGCAGCCTCGACGACGGATCGTCGCGCGACTTCTTGTCAAAGCCGGCGTCGCGCAGCATGCGCACGGCGTCGCGGCGGTCCTCGTCGTGCGGGAAGAGCTCGACCTCCTGGATGACGTACTCGAGTGCGGAGAGGGAGGTGATGGGCGGGACGCGCATGACGGCGTTGAATTCCGCGAAGCCGAGATCTGTGAGGATGGGCCGGTTGGAGGTGGTGGCGATTACGAGGAGGCGGCGGTCCTTGATGATGAAGAATCTAGGTTAAGAGGATTTGGGGGGAAGAAAAGAGGAACGAACTTTCGGCGGCCGACGACCGATGAGCACCAATAGCGCCTGCAGCACAGGGTTCGAGAAGCGCGCGCCCATGGGCGACCATTCTACGCTTCAAGTCAGCAACCCAGGATACACGCGGTCGACAATGAAAATACGTACCAATCAGCCGCTCAATGTTATCGACAACAACGACACTTAGCGGACTCTTGTAGCTGTCCGAGAACACCTTCGTAATAGCGGAGATCTTCTGCGTCTCGCCCATGCCGACCATGTTGTCCGGTGTAATGAGCTTGATGAAGGGGAACTGCGACGCTTGGGCGATGGCCGCAGCAAGCGCAGTCTTTCCTGAACCCGGTGGGCCGTGCAGGAGGACGTTAACCACAGGCGCGCGGGTGGACGTGCGGACCTGCTCGACGATGAGACCACCGGAACGCAAGAGTTCCTAAACGAGAGGGTCAGTTGTGATTCGGTCAAGAAGGAGAAAAGGAATAAGCGTACATCGACGATGCTGTCAAAGCGGATGATCCCGTTCTGGATGACTGATTGCAGCTCCTCCTCGGAGACACCAAAGGCGGGGTGCACCTCGTCGAGCGCGTGCATAAAGTCACTCCGGTTAACCCGCAAGTTCTCCACGTCGTCACTGATACCAGCCATGGTCCCGACCTATTCGTGTCAGCGGCCCCTCTCTTGATTTCGAAATGAGCCATTATACATACCTTAACATGTCGGTTAAACGCAAAACTTGTCGCGCTCTTGATAAGACCGTTGATCTCAGCACCAGAAAAGTTCTTCGTCTTTGCCGCCAGCTCCTCGAGGTCCACGTCCTCGTCCATGACGCGGTTCGTGCGCATCTTGGCGGTGTGGATGTTGAGGATCTGGTGCCGGCCCTTCTCATCGGGCAGCGAGATCTCCATGTGCACCTCGAGACGACCAGGACGCAGAAGCGCCTCGTCGATCATGTCGAGCCGGTTGGTCATACCGATGATGAGGATGTTGTTCAGCGAGTCCACACCGTCCATCTGAGCGACGGCTATTTAGTATTTAGTGGGGACAGGAAGTAGGAGCACAAACCTTGGAGAGCAGCTGATTGACGACGCTGTCGCCGACTCCGGTCCCGCTGTTCGTCGATCCACGCTGTTTGAAGATGGCGTCCAGCTCGTCGAAGATGATGATGTGCAGTTCGCTCTCGTCGCCCTTCTCCTTGTACTAAACTCGCCGTCAGTAATGAAACGAATGAAAGTATTGCTACAAACCTCCTTCTCGGCGTCCTCGAATAGCTTACGGATATTTTCTTCCGAGGCACCGACGAACTTGCTAAGAATTTCAGGACCGTTCACGATCTTGGGCTCCCGCGCCTTGAGCATCTTTCCGATCTGACGAGCGATCAAAGTTTTCCCCGTTCCAGGAGGGCCGTGGAGGAGGAGACCTGCGATCGTCAGAGAAATGATAAAGAAGTACACAAGGGCAAACCTTTGACGTGCTCGATACCGAGCTTCTCAACGAGCCCAGGAGGGAACACCCGCGAGGCGAAAGCACGCCGGAAAATCTCGCTAAACTCGGTGTCGAGACCTCCGATGCCCATGTCTGCGAACTTGAAGTTGGGCGCGAGGATGGCATTCGGGGGGGCCTTCTTCGCGCTCGACTTGATGTTGATCCCGTTCGCCTCCGCCGCCTTCATCATCGTGATGTCCGTCTTGTCCATCATAATCCCAAAGCTGCGCGGGTCGGGGCCGTAATCCGAGCGCCCTCGGGGCCGCCCGCCACCCTGCTGCTCCGAGAGCTCGAGCACCGACAGGCTCTTGACGACGATCTTGAGGTTCTGGCCGTGGTAGTCGAAGATCAGGACCTCGCCGATGGCCATGACGACGCCATTGAACGCCTTGAGGAAGTTGCGGGCGAGCTCGTCAGCAGAATAAGCCTCCTTGCTTTCTGTTTTGCGCAGGAAGCCGACGTCGAGGTCGAGGGATTGGAGGTAGCTGGGCTGCGGACAGGGCTCGATGGAAATGGTGTCTCCCGCCACGGCGAGTCCAATCCATTGGCGCTGCATGGCGGACGCGCCGATGGACCCAGGCTTGATCTTTCCAGTGTTATCGTGACTTTGACTCGATTAAACACCGAACAAACTACGCGCAAGAAACCTACATGACGGTTACGGGAAATTGGCCATTGCACAGAACATGTTGCCCCTGTTGAAAATCGCCAGGGTTGACGACAAGACGGTTGGAGAGTGCCAGAGGGTTCGACGGGGAGCCTTCTACATTGAAACTACGGCCATGATGTTAACTAGCAGCCCAAAAGTTAGCACAATGGTTCCTACCTGCCTCCCACTGCTTGTGATTGTGCTTGGGGCGGCGGCTTGCGGTCATAGCCCCGCTTTTCAAACTGGGAGCTTGGTGGGTCATTATATTGCGTCGGGGGTGCATTATACTGCATAGACTGCGGTGGAAGGGCACTTTCGCGATATTGAGTAGACTGGGGTGGGGGTGGACGTCCTCCTCCACGCGGACCACTTGGAAGAGAACTGTAAGACGCTGGGGGACCTTGACCTTGGTTTCCTCGCAAGAAAGACATTGAATCGTGGCTCTAAGCAGTGTAAGTCGTGGTCAAGGTGAAAGTGATCTGATCGATACCAAAATAGGAAAGGATGCCAAACTAGGCAATGATTAGTAAGCAGCGAGGGCCCCCAATGGACGACTTCGACCTCCCGGGCTCGAATATTTCTTCCAGCGCGTCCTCAAGCCATGTATCGCCCGAGGGAGACCAATCATGTGAACTACTGGGTCCCATCGCGTTGGTGAGGTTTATAGCTCCATTTCCATGTGCCCAACTTACTCGTAATCATGTAGACGGTACAAGGACTCATGGGTGTCCTGGTTATCCTTTCCTTGGTATATAAACGACACCGGGAGAAACCTATGCGTCCGTGGAGAATATGGTGCGACCGCTAGCTCTCTTGTACCTGGCCTTATTGACGTCGGGTTGAGGCTTTTCGATGTCTCCAAACAAATCGTTGGCCAAATGTTCGTCCACGGCGTCAACGTTCTGATATCGGACTTGGTATCCCAACACTCATCAAATAATGCCTGCGTATTATATTTCCTCAATATTCTCATTGACACGACTCTCGGTAAATGAGCCGCGTTTTCCCGTCTCCTTTTCAAAACTCATTCATTTTCCATCTCGCAGGCGTTGGACTCATATATGTCATCCTCCGAGTATTGACTTTTATCATGTCAGAGAAACTCCACCTTCAAGGCTTCGAAAGCGGTATATATGGTATGTTCCACAACCTAATTTCTGCACGGACGCCGAACTAACAGCATTACTTCAGGGAATCCGCCTTCAGTCAAGTATTGGATGCGTCAAGCAGCAATATATGTTCTGGCACTCACGACGATGAAATTTATAGTCATCGGCTTACTTGCCCTGCTCCCCGGGCTTTTCACTCTGGGTGCATGGCTGCTGAGTTGGACGTGGACTGGCGAGGGAGACTGGCTGCAAGTAATATTGTAAGTGCTTTTAATTAACTCGCATCCGCGTCTCTCAGTGGCCACAGCACAATGGGAATATTCCCAATTTGCATGAATATCATCCAATTCTGGCTTATCGACTCTATAGTCAAGGCGTCCGGTGTGGCACTTGATCTAGATAGTCCTGACCCTCTAGACCGCGAACCGCTCTTTGGCGCGCCTGACGATGACGATGATGACGATACTGCCAGGGGCTTCCACGTCGACCACGACGTGGAAAGTCATCCCCGTTCCACCACCCGCTCCCTTTCGCCATCCAGCGGTCGCTCTCGGTCATCCGACAAGCTGCGCACCCCTCTCGAGCCCAAACTCTCCGGCACGAGCAGTCCCGCCCAGCCAATCGAAGTCCATGCGTATCCGCCGAGTATCGCGTCTTCCGCGTCTTCCGCGTCATCATCTTCCTTACCGCCGCAAGCGCCGGTACTGCGCGAAGCGACAAAGTTAAAGCCGAAGCGCCGCTCGCCGCCGTCACCCATTCACATCCGCAATGATAACCCAGCGGCTGTCAATTCTCCACGCCCTGGACCTACGCCGAAGACTGCACCGGTGTCAGCGCCGGTGCCCACGCCTCCGCCGGAGCCTGTGCCGCCACCCGAAGAGGAGGCGTGGGCCGAGTCGTGGGACGACACGGACGACTGGGCAGACAAGGTCGGGGAGGAGGATTGGACGGGCCGCAGACTCGAGGAGAAGAAGAGTGTATTGTCTGGTTGGGATAATGGCAGCCCGATGGTAAACTCAGTGCATACCATCAAAACATAGCATTTGCGGGTTAGTAGAGGTACTGTACACTCGAATAATCTCTCTCTTTGGTTATAGGCGAAAGAACAATCAAGGCACTGTACTCAACGCACTTCTACAGCCATAGAGCGCACGCAAATTCTGCAACTACATCCGTGGACCTCCAACCTTCGAGCGCGGTCGCAAATTCTGCATACGCAAGCAGTTTGCAGTGGGAAGTTCGCCACCAGTTTGCGATTCCCATCCGAATGAAGCCATAAATCAAGGCCCACAGCTCGCGCCTTCATAGAGCCATGTCGAGCCATCCAATCCCGCACGGATACCCGCACGCAGTCGTGGATTCCCCAGATCATATTATCCTCCTTGCCCATCCATATCGTTGCGTGAGGCTCGAAAGTCGGCCGAGCGCGCTTTATATCCCAGTCAACACAGCTATTGAGGCACTGCGGTCAGTAATCAATGTCACGAGAAACATCAAGACACCTTACTAGCTATAAATGCCATCCCGAATTTCCTCGAGTTCCCTACATAGGGTGACGGGTACTGCGACGCAGGTGTCGCCGAATGGCTCTGGGGTAATTTCACCGAAGATGAGGTCGTGCGCAGAGACCTTTCTACACAACTGACGGAGATATTCCGTCAGAGGTACAAGGCCTTCTCCAGAGACTCGCAGGAAAGAAATGATAGAGATGTGGACGGGGGCTGCATGCGAAGAGGAACCGAAAGCTGCGCGTAGTCCATCGAGGAAGTGGCATACTGTACCGTTTCGTTCAATTCGAATCCGGTTGTGACCTGTGACCGCAAGATTCGAACTTCGATGTTCGAATATCGCCCAGATGGAGCGTGACAAGGAAAAAAATTCGAATATTTGTGGCGAGCCGTTGGCCCGAGATGGTGAGAAAACAGGTGGATTCTGGTGCTTGAGAGGTGAATTCAACTCGTTTCAACAAGTTGAACCAGGAATCAATGAAAACCAGCCTTTTGAAGCATTTTTTGGATGAAAATACGCCGGGCGCGGAAAAATTTCACTTTTGAGCCCTTTTCAGGCATTTTGTGACTTGGTTTCGCGTATTCGAAAATCCCCTCGGTGACCTGTGACACGTTCGAAAAAGTTCGAATATTTAGGCCCTTGTGACGCGTGACATTCGAATTGAATGAAATGGTACAGTAATTTATCCTCTTCCCATTTGACTGTAATGGAGTAGGTCATCCAGATGTAGGAGGTCGTGCGTGGTGGGCAGTCGTAGCATCGACCATGTGGTGGAAGGGTGGAAAGGAGGCATGCGTTTCAAAAAAAGCTCGGATTGAGATTAGATGTGGCTGTACGATAACAATCTCATCTCGCTTACATTTTAAGCACTCGGTCCCGTTCATGACACCGTCCTCTAACTATCTCTGCCCAGCACCACCATGGCCCCCAAAGCAAAAGCAGCCCCGAAAAACCTGAACCCGATTATTGCGACCTCGCAGCAATCTCGCTTCCATACCGAGACACTCGATACCACGCTCGAGATCGATCTCAAAGCCGTTACCATTTCTATTGGAGAACGGGAACTAATTTCCTCGAGCCATCTTCGTCTCAAGGAGGGCATTCGCTATGGTTTGGTTGGACGCAACGGCAGCGGGAAATCGACCCTGCTTACAGCGATAAGCGAGAAGCTAATCCCTGGTCTGAGCCCATCTATCCGGATTCTCCTGCTCTCCCAGGTCGAGGATAGCGCGAGAGCGACTGAAGCACAGGGAGAGTCCATAAACGTGCTTCAGCACGTTGTGAAAGGGGACAAGGAGCGCCAGGCCGCGGTGGAGGAGCTCGAAGGCAAGTCACATTCAAAATCATTGCAATATAATATTGAAGCCGCCTAGCTTTGACCAAAGCCACGGAATCCACGTCTCTACGCGAAACACAGCGTATTGTGTACGGCTTACGCCTCAATGTGCGCCGGCGCGAGTTGGTAGAAGCCAAGAAAGTGGCGAGCCGAAGATCCGGTGCGCGGGGCAAGGACGCCCGACTAGAGGAAATCAAGGCTGAAGAGAATGTCAGACAGGCCGAGCTTTTGTAAGGCATCTTGTGGATTGCCTTACCTGTGACTCACACTCTCCAAGACTCGAAGGGGTGGACACCGCCGACATCGTACCCGATATCATGAATCAGGCGCTGGATATGCTTCAAAATATCCAGGTCACGCTCGAACTAGTATGTTATGTCCTATCTGTGTTCTATGGGGTCTAACTTTCGAAGCTCGAGACGTCATCTACGGAAGCGCGGGCTGCAACAATTCTCTCCGGCTTGGGCTTTACACAAGAGATGATCGATGGACCTTATACCAGCCTTTCCGGTGGATGGAGGTCCCGCTGCTCTCTTGCAACATCCCTTCTCGTCCATAGCGACGTCCTGCTTCTCGACGAACCATCAAATTTCCTGGTTTGCGTTCATTCCAGATATTTACGTTAGATGTTCAACCTATGTACCAGGACCTCGAAGCGATAATCTGGCTCGAAGGCTTCCTCAGCGGCCAGTCGCGCACCCTGGTCCTCATCTCCCACGATCAGGACTTTTTGAACAACGTCGTCGAAGAGACCATCATCCTGCGGAATAAAACACTCGAGTATTTCGAGGGCACCCCGGCGGCGTTTGAGGTCAACGAGCGGAAAAAATCGAAGCAGCTCACGAGTGCGCAAGAGGTTCTGGATAAGAAGCGTGAGCATGTGGGTTGATCGTTGGCTGTCTCTCATGTTCAATGTTGAACTGACGCCGCGTAGATCGAAAAGTCGATTCAGCAGGGCATTGCCAGTGCCAAGAAAACCGGAGATGAAAACAGGTATGCGGTATCTGTTTATTGGCGCGTTAGCTTATATTTGTTCAGACAGCGAATGGTAAAATCCCGACAGAAAAAGTCGGTCACGTCTTCAACATATAATTTCACTTCAACTGATTTAGCCCAGACTGGATGAGCGCTGGGGAGCCGAAACGAGCGCGAAAGGCACACGATTTAAGCTCAACCGCGATATGGCGGGATACTTCAACAGCAACCGCGCGGACGTCGACAAGGTCGTAACCGAGCCGCGAATAAAAATCAACATCGAGAGCCCGGAGAAGCTCCGCACTACGGGAGATTTAATTCATTTCGACGCGGTGGAGTATCGGTTCCCGAGGGCGAAGAAGCCCTTCCTGGAGGATATCACTTTTACCATCAATCAAGGCGGGCGGTGCGCGTTTGTTGGCGCAAACGGGCAGGGGAAATCGTTGGTTGATATTTCTTCGATGCATACCATTGCTGATCTTTTACCCAGCACACTGGCAAAACTGATAATGGGATCCCTGAAACCAACTAAAGGCAACATCGTTCGGCATCCGCTTCTCAAGATCGGCTACTTTTCGCAACACTCTGTCGAAGAGCTGTCTATTGCTTCCGCCGTCGGGCCATCAGATAGAGATACACCGGTGACGGCGCTCTCGCATTTCATGGACCACTTTATGGCTCAGGGAGTATCCGTTGTCGAGCAGGACGCGCGCAAGTGTCTGGGATCTTTTGGTCTGCAGGGCAAGATTGCCAGCGATACACCGCTGGCGCAGTTGAGTGGTGGGCAGAAGGTGCGATTGGCTATCGCGCTGATCGTTTTCATCCCCCCGCCGTTGCTGTTGCTCGATGAAGTGACCACGCACGTCGACTTTCCCACCATCCAGGCGCTCGCGCGGGCACTCAAGACGTTTACGGGGGCGATAATAATCATTACGCACGACCGGTGGTTCAGCCGCGTCGTGATAGAGGGCGAGTCGCTCAGGCATGCAACGTTTTCGGACGACGCGGATGATTCGGACGATCCCTCTTCAAGTGACGAGGATGGCGATGAGAGCATTCCACCTGGGAAGACGTATCGTGTTGGTGGGGGGAAGCTAAAGTTGATGGAGAAGGGTATGGCGCAGTACGTTGCGTTTGTAGAGCGCAAGCTAGCGAGGAAGAAGAGGGAGGAGGCGAAAAGTTGACCTGACCTAGATTGATTTCCGGATAATACACCCAGTCTGTTGATTTGCACATAATTTTTCGAGAAAAGTGCGTTCAGCGTTCGCAATTTCAACCTTGCCACTCGGTTTTTTCGTTGAGAAGGATCCACCTCAACAACCATGCTCCCCCGAACCCCCAACGCGTCTTCCTTTCCGTCCCCCCGGCAACAAGCACATTGTTCAACTTTGTTTATTTCTGGGTTGAGAAATAATGATGGAAGTCAACTTTGAGTCAACAACCTGCGGTCCAACTCAAGACCCTGGACCAACGTCGTTATTATATCTGCAACTGATTGATTCTCGGTTACAAAGTGGTAAGGTAAAGAAAAAACATCTTTCAACGATCCAAATCCTAATGCTCTCGAAAAGCGGGGTTTTGTTTCCCACCAAAATAAAATAAAAGAACCCCCGGCGGGACTCGAACCCGCAACCTCCAGATACGGACTAGATTACAAGATTGACAGAGAGCAGCCAAAACAGGGAATGTAGAAGTCTGACGTCATAACCATTAGACAACGGGGGCATTGAGGCATCTTTGGATCGTAAGGATTGCATTGGTTTGCACATTTTTTCTCAAATGGAGTTTTAAGTTGAAGGGAATAACCGTTTTAGGTTCGTCATGACGCCAATCCGAATAATTCGGAGTTCTGTTTCCGGGGGTGATCGTCGGATTGCATAATGAGAATAGGTGAAGGTTATCCCACTCAAGCTCAAGTCGCCTATATATTTATTTTTCAACATCCCAGAGATGCCCGATATTTGGCAAGTTCGAAGACGCACTTTATATGTGTGACTTCGTTGATACAGCGAGTCTCCTCGAGCTACAAAAGCGTGCATATTACAATTAATTACCTTCAAATCCAGTCCGAGAAATAGCAGTCACCTCGTCAGACGTCTCGCCACAAGGGTTCAAAAAGGAGAAGGGAATGGACCGATGTGAGCTATCACTTTGTGATACGCTCAAGCGCGGCGGAAATCAGTAACAAAACGACTCACGGAGGAAATCACGATAAGCCTCAGAGACTACACGGCATGCTACGGCTGTCACGGAGGTTTTTCCCACGGTTGAAAACTGACCTGGCGGACGCTCCCTGCGCGGACGGAAAGGTAACACACTGCAACGGAATACACGCACTACGGAACGCTCGCGGAAAAAGGGTAGCAAAATTGCGAAAGGCCCGACCTCGAATCGAACGAGGGACTCGCAATTACGCAATATTGTGAAGAGAAGTACTACAAATGCGCGCGTTACCAGTTACGCCACCGGGCCTATACTGCAAATAGTCATTCAACACCCACGGAATCACTCACGAATACTTGCGCACGCTCTGTCGAAAAATACACTTACGGAGCGTGGGAAAAAGCGAATAAAGGCCCGACCTCGAATCGAACGAGGGACTCGCAGATAATGCAATATTGCGAGGAACCGACAATGCGCGCGTTACCAGTTACGCCACCGGGCCTATACTGCCAAACCCACGGAATCACTCACGGTCGAATACTTGCGCACGCTCTCTCCGTGACGGAAAAATACACCTACGGAGCGTGGGAAGAAGCGAACACGGCTTGACCTCGAATTGAACGAGGGACTCGCAATTGTAATATCGTGGAGAGTCGACTGCAAATGCGCGCGTTACCGTTACGCCACCAGGCCTATACCTTGAACAACCAGCAAATATCAAGGAGTGCCACACGGACATATTCACGGACGACTTACGGATCGCTACAGGGACATGCGAAGCGACGGGATCGGGCAAACGTAAAGGTTGTGGGGGCAGGTTTCCGTCGAGCCTAACGGAAGGCGCTGTGAGGCTTGTGTTCGCGCTGCACTGCTCACACCGCCTCATGGCTTGTCTGGACGAGACGTGACGGCTCGGAATTCCCACTCACTCAAGATTCGCCCAATTAGGAAACGACCTTGCCTCATTCGGATCTACTTCCAACAACTCGTTACTCGACGATCCCAGTGTTTACGACGACTCGTACGAGCACCGAACCCGGCCAGGATGGCAACCAGGCACGCCAGGCACGCTCGGGCTTCGCGGGGAGACCTGACCACGCGCACCGTTGCGACTTACGAACTTGCGCCATTTCCGAGCCCCCATACAACGTTACAAACGACTCTTGAACGACCCTCGACGGCAGGATAGCCATGTCTGCGACCAAACGACCATTCCCCCACGTCCTATCCACCATTATAACCTATTCCACCACATTCCGACGACTCAGAACATCGCGAATCCCTTACGAACACTCGGAAACGGCGCTATTTCGGAATTTCGACACCTCTGAGTGCTCGTGAAGCTCAACGTCCGCGAATATCGGCAGTCTGGGAGCTCAGAAATGCCACGGAAGGTCGAAAGAGGCTCGAGGAGCATGTGGAACGAGGCTGTGGACGCCGACGGGACGGACAACGTGACTGGCTTGGAAAAGGTATAAAAGGCGTCGGACGAATCGAGGGTAGTCAGTCAATTACTTGTGGACTTTCGGATTCAGTTCCCAGTCAGCTACCACAAGGAGACAGTTCCAGTCGAGGACTCTAGTCCAACGCTGAGTTCTTTCCCTGACCTTGTACCTTTATCCCCCAATTACATCCTCGAGTTGACCACCAACGCGCTTGCTCATCACCACCGCCAAGGGACATCGTCTCAAAGATTTGCCTTTCATTTATACACCCGAGAATACTAACTACAGGTTACCGGACACCACCAACGTCCCTTCCGAGCGCTCGTAAACCGCCTTCAGCCCGTCCCGAGCACTCGGGTCTCGCACACACACACACGCCTTCGACCTTCGACCAACACACACACTCGGATCCAACAAGGCAGACCACCTACAGCCTCACGTTCTATTAGGAACCAACTTTAAAGAGCCCTAGAGGACGAACCAGCCACTTTGTGATCCCACATATTCGCCTAGTGGCACCGCGGTCCTTATCACAGCGCGTGCATCAACTTAACGGAGAACATGGGAGTCGAACTTCGCGGAGGGCATGTGAGGATCCACAGGAAGGGCAATACAACGGAGGCTTCACGGAGAAGTTCACGCGCGGTAATCGGGCGGGAATACGTATAAAAGCCAGATGTATTTACCAAGGAATCATCTTGTTATCCCCCACTGCTCACACCTAAGCTACCCTTCCCCCAGCCTTACGGAGCGGAGTTGTCTCTCTCATATACACATAATAGCTCAGGCTACGCCGTCCTCCGTGGGGCTAGCTAAATAGGTCACTTAGATTGAAGGTTCACCAAGGAACCCTTTCTAAAGGTCCCTTCGACTCCGTAAAAACGGGTCGGGAGGAAATTGTTGAATACAAAGGCGTTGGTCACGGCGCAGTCGATGAAAAGCGCGTACTTCTAAACAGCCAGCAGCCCCTACTTAGCTGCGTGCAACTGTTGTATTGGAGGCTCAAACGCAGATCCGTGCGCAGGGCACCACTCCCCATCTTCACGGAAGGCTTATCTGTGAAGATTATAACCACTCCACCATTTCATTCGAAACACAACTTCGCCACACTCGTCACGGAACCTCATCCGTTGCGCGTTCACACAAGCACAGAAAGAAAACGGGCTACGGAGGAAAAGAGCTATAGCCTGCTCGCGCTGTGTTAAAACCCACGTTTTAAAGACACTGCTTGCCCGAGTAATACGAGGCAGGGAGAAAAGAGAAACCCCCATATCACCCAGGTCTCCCGGCTCGGATCGACGCTCGCATTGCGAAGCTCTACTCCTTCGCGCAAGTGTAGAGCGGCCTCCAACCGCGGCTTTCCTGGAAGGCTAGCCCCCAACAAGGAACTAAAAACCTCGAGGAACCTAGCGCTCACATCCTAATCCTCACGGAAACGGATTGTACCATCTCACCACCACCACCACAATTATATAAACCTTCCGTAGCGTACGAGTAGCTACGTTTCTCCGCGACAGAGTAATTTCCCTCTAGAGGACGAATCACCTTCGTGTACTTGCCTGAAACCAATTCACTGGTCAGACATCTCACGGAACCGCAGTCCGCATCACACCGTGTACAATTGTGAGATCTTTGAACTCCAGGCACTTGGCATTCCAGCTCTTGCGTGCACACGCGAAGCTCTGGCTGACGCGCGCGCGGCTGGTCGTAACATGGCCGCGGAGATCGTGTCGTGCTGCTGGTCTATCGTTTGTGTTGATCCGGAAGGTTGGTCGGCCGTTTTGCTCCCGCCGCCGTTGCACTTTTTGAAAGTCCCGAAGGATCTGCGGAAGAAGCCGGTGCATATGAATTGGCCGAAATCGAATTCAACTTTGTCCATCGTGTGTGGAATATTTCGGGACCTGGAGGAACGACATTGCGAAAGGCCTTGTAGTGTTCTGTGTGAGCACAGAGGAACTTCTTTATCCGCCAAATGGCGGCAATGGATGCTCCATCACCACAAGGCATGAAAATCAAGTTTTCTAACGCCTTTTCATCCAACCCCAACTGGGCAAAAAAATCCAGAACCCGCATCATGCCGTGGGTCTCGGTTGAGTGTTCTGAGTTCGTTCCAAGCGGTTGCATTACGGTGACACGGTCTTTGGGGAGGCGCCGTTTGGTCATGCCGGCCGAACTGAGCAATGCAGCGACCTCGGCGCGCAAGTAGGCGAGTTGGGGGATGAATTTGACCAGGATTCGAACCCAGATGATTGCGGTGAGCTCGTGAACATATTGCCAATCGATATCTGCTCGCAGCGACTGGGCCGTGAGGTTGCGCCGTTCCTGCAGCATCACACGGTCAATATGATCTTGCAAATTGAACGCGCCGGGAGCACAATCCTCCAGGAGTATGGCGGTTGCCGCTGTGCCAATTTTAAGAATGTCCTCGCGCCCCAGTCGGTGATCGCGCTGTCGGCAGTACTCCTGGGTATTATCGAGTACAAGTTGCCAGTACATGGTGCCATTTGCGATTCCCTCAGCGACAGACGCCGTCAATTTTGACATGCTGGAGTCAGTGAGCGAGTCTAAGCAGGCACGTGCCGTGGTGTCGTGTACAGTGAAGCCAAAGCGACTGAAAACCCGTTTTTCATCGACATGGATCCTGCACACAAACTGCCACACAGCCAGCGGAAGCGCGAGATAGCCACTGGCATACCGGTTTCTGGAAAGTGTCAAACAGCTTATGGCCCCGACTTGAACCTGGGTGTGCATCAGACAAAATATTGGCAAGAAGTAAAATGAACTACCGCATTGTGAGGTCGCCGTTTTCTCAGGACCGTTACACCGTTCATCGTAGGAGCACCACAGCACTCCGTAACGTACCACAGACCGCGGGCATGGCGCTTATATATCGAAGCGATACGAGGAATACTCACGCGACCCAAAGTATCCCAAGTTGCCAGCCGGATGCTTTTTGCTCTGCCGTTGGTGCTGGCACGAAGCTGAGTTGTGTCCGTAGGGTCTGAGGCATCGTTTTGAGTGAGTTCCCAGGTCTGGCGGCGAAGCTCTGGGCCGACTATTTGAAGAGCCCAGGTGGAGAGTGCCGGTCGAGCACAATTTATATCACGAGGAGAGGAAATGTCGGGCGGGGAAAAATGCAGCGAGAAATCCGGACTGTCTCTGGATGGCCGGCTCTGGGGATGGTTGTAGAGGAGGTTTATAATGGTAGCCATGGTCACGTTCGTTTCCCCGCCCAGAAATGCGGTTACTGCGCGAACATGGCGAGTCGTGCGCGGATCGGGTACACCGGGAATCCGGTTGTAGAACATAACCTCGAGAAAATGGGCAAAAGAGTCGAATTCCTTCCCAATGGTGAGTAAAATTCCGTCTGCCTTCTCCCATACATTCCTCCTCTTGGATTTGAGTCTGGGTTGTGTTGAAGGGGCGTTGGCGTTGGCAGGAGTAGAGGCCGATGAGTTATTTCTTGGAGTAAATGGAGCTGCAACAGAAGGTGAAGTTGATGGAGGTTTTCTATCCATGTGACTTACCTCGTACTAGAGGGGTGTAAATTTGGCCCGGTATCGGGGAATTGTTCGCAGGGGCCCACGTAAAGGCTCCATTCGTATCGGCGCTCATAGAAGTGGATTGACGTAGTGGGGGCTGTCTCGGAGTGGCGTAGAAGGTCTCGGGGGGGACTAGATCCACTCTGAATGAATTCTGCGACATTTCGTCGCGTCAGATTGCGGGGATACGCGTCGAGTGAGGTGGAGACGCGTGAAAGTAAATTAGTTATTTGGTGGTGTATCTCGGAGATATCACATCATTATCTAATAACATTGGACGCCGCTTATCGGACGCGGTAACTAACAGACTCTATAACGCGAGGTACGAGCGCATTTTTTATAGAGCGTCTGTCTAGAGAGACTAGCACAGCTTCCATGTCCTCCACTGCCCTTCGCACGCAAGTGCAAGACTCATCACATCCATAGCCCGACAGAAACTTCTTTTCGAGGAGATGGAGACACGCCGTCGGGCGCTCCAGACTCGACTGGATTACCCAGTTCTAACTCTGCCACCCGAAATCACCTCCGAGATCTTTCTCCACTGCTTACCGGAAACGCGAGAACTCGACGTCGTGAATCCAAGAGAGGCACCCCTCCTCTTGACGCATGTCTGCAGAGCGTGGCGGCAAATCGCCAGCTCTCTGCCGGCGCTGTGGACCACCTTCCAAGTCATGAACGTTGTGGACTTCCCTCGTCTATTCAGGATTGCGGAGATTTGGTTCACGCATTCCCGACAATGCCCGATTTCCGTGAAGGTCTATGGATCATTGAGACTCGTCAACAACTTTGCGGGTCTTCGGGAGACATTCCGGCAGCATTCGGGCAGGATGCACTCCCTGGACCTCCAGGTGAGCGTGGAGAACCTGGAAAAAATGAACTCGGACGGTCTCGACTTTGGGTTGCTCCAGAAGCTGTCCCTTCGTTTGTTCGACGCCGACGTGGACGACGATGACCCCATCACGATGTTCGGCAATGTCCCTCTGCTTCGGGAACTCTTGATGAGCGAGGCTCCACCCTCTTTTGTCCCACTTCCGTGGCAGCAGCTCACCAAATTCACTGGGGAGATATTTACTCCAGCACAAAGCATGGAGGCGTTGCATCTTATGCCCAATCTCGTTGATTGTGCCTTCTCGGTGTTTCGAGATGATGAGGGTGACTTGAAGGTATTCACCCATACTAAGATACAGCATTTCTCCATCTTCGGTTCTATGGACATGCTCGGCACGAGCGCGGACAGCGCCCAGCTCATAGCCCTCATTACCTTACCAGTTCTTCGAACACTGGAAATCCACGACGTGGACGATTTCGAAGGAACACCTCTAGATTCCATGCTAGCCTCGTTTCTCTCGCGTTCGAAACCTCCGTTGCACAAAATCTCCGTTCGGCGATTTAGTGCTGATAATGGCAGACCACCACTTCCCCTTACGCCTTCCTTTACGAACCTTGGCATCACCCACCTGGAGATCTGGCAGCCCTCGGACTTCTTCCTTCAGCCTTTCTTCAAATCCTTTGCCTCTGACCCTCGGATTTTGCCCAAGCTGCAGAACTTGTCTTTACCGGGTTGCCGCGACGAAAACGGGGAGATGACCGTTTATGAGATTTTGGAGTTGGCAGCCACCCCAATAACTGAGCGAAGGAATCTCACGCAATGCGCGCGGTTGGAGTCCTTCCGCGTCGTAGAGGAAGCGGGTGGAATCGATTGTTCATTCCCACTTCCCCAGTATCTCGAGGAACATCTCCTGTCGTTCAGAAACTTGAAGGCGGCGGGGATGGAAATCTACCTCGGATCGGAAGAGAAATCCTTTGTATGACTCAAGGTAAGACAATTTCGATGATTATGCCCTCTGCGCGAACTGACTTTGGGAGGTCTTAGAATTTTATAAATGTGCATGTAGGAATTCGAGCCTGAATATATTTCAACGTTCAACTGGTTGCCTGAATATTGCCGAAGAATTGATTGTTCAAAACGCAAACAAACTACGCGTAGACAACGTGCGGATGTCATTAACAAGTGAAGTGCTCAGTATATAACCTGCAACCTATTGTACCGTTCACCTTTGGCGAAGAAAGAGCCCGAGAAACCAGAGGATGTTTAGTAGCAAACGCAACAAAGCCCAAACAATGCGCGGAATACTCTCAACAACGGCTACCAGCCCACGCAACAAAGTCAAACAAATGCGCATCATAGACTCAACTGTGTCCGCCAGCCCATAACCCGATGGCTTCGAAGTCGTCGCCAATTTTATGTCTTTACTTGATACAGGGACACGGCACATGCGAGGTCGCGCAAGGAGGTCACCTAGCCGGTTGAAGGTCAGAGGATAGTAGCCACTATTTGGGTGAAACACAGCACACCAAGCAATAGCATCATGCTTTCGATCGGCGGACGAATTGTTTCCCAGTGAATCCTCGCGCTTTGTTCTTTTATATTGTACTTGTTGCACACTGCGAGGAGCGCAATGCCAATCTTGTCCAACGCTAACCCAATAATTTCTTCGTGCGCCCGGGTCCGTGTTTCGTCAACCACCGTAAACGCGACTTTGAGCTCTTCGACGACGTCCTCGAACGCACGCTTCAAATCCTCCGTCATTTCGTCTGCGAAGGTCAGACCCTCGACACTCAGACGCTGCTTGCGTGTTTTGGCCGTTTTTTCCAGGTCATCCTGCAGCGCAGTCACGCTGTGGACAACTGCGCCCAGCAACGCCTTCAGCTCGCTCATATCAATGACTGATTCCTCTGCGACAACGTCCTCGTGGCGTCCTCGACCCCCGTCGTGCAGATCGTGCGGCCGCTGCACCAGATCCTCAGGGTCACCTGCGGGAGACACGAAGTCCTGGGCATCGGCGGAGACGCATTGCGCAAAAAGCGACACAATCAAAGACACTCGCAAACCGGGGCGGCCTAGACGCGCAGTGGTCGTCGCAGGGGAATTCAAGAAGTAGCCGGCGATAAAAGCTAGGAGTAGTGATTTTGGTTGCATGGGGAGGCGGTGGATTGAAGCTGATTGGAGAGACAGAAAGGCTCTTGCCCTTCTTTATAACATGCCGATCACTCGAAGGTATCCGGGAAGATGGCCACCGCTAATTTTGTGAAAGTAGGTATTAGTGCGGTTCTCGCTGCGGTTTTTCACACCACAGGTCGCCGATTCCACCCCATCGAACGGACGAACTCAGCAAGGTTGATCCTATATGGACCGAGATCCTTTATGTACCGGGAGTTGTAACGCACAAGTTGCACAAGCTGACTTAATGCACATCCTATGTTCTTCTTCCACGTACCCTACCGAGCTTGCGGTCGCATCGTTAACTTTGTCAAGGAACCACGCAGGGACTCGACACGAGGATTCGATCTTGACTCGATCCCGAGCATTTTTTCGAGGCCCAGAACGGTCCCGTTAACGCGTTCGAAAGATTTAGAACCGGTATCTAAATCGTATACTTAACCACATACCAGATAGTGGCCAGGTGAACGAAATCGCCTCGCGCGTTGTCGAGGTTTGGGACAGGAGACGAAGAGCCCGAGGAGACCGCTCCGGGCCGGAGCTGTCAAAGCTTCGCTCGCACTCCCATTTTGCGCCTGTTCGACAACGCAGTGCTACGCCGGCCATGTCCAAGACGCGGCGACGCCACCTTCTACTCCAACGATAACCCTTTCCCGCGTCTATCCCGGCAAGCTTCAAGGTCGAATATGGCAATAAGTACCTAACCAGCTCTAGACCCTCGCCGTGCATCCAATTCCCGGCGGACAAACTGAAGCGATGGAGAGAGGTTTTTGAGGGATCGTGGCGGAAGAAAAGAGAGGGTGCAAACGGTGTTTCACGAGGATGGGCAAGAATAGATGACACTTCCAGGGCGTGCTCTCGAGCGCGTGGAGTTTTGCGCTCCAGTTGAGCATTGAACCGCTCTATGTCACGCTCATCACCCTCATGCTCAACGTCGACGCCAGCGACCGCAATGTTCTGCCGTCCCAGCGCGGCCTGTCTCTATCTTCTGAAATGCTACTGCGACGTATGCGAAACAGGCGGCGCTCGAAATATGGCTCTGGTTGCCGTTCCATCCACAACATACTCCACGACGACTTGCTGCTTGCCCACCTCGGCTTCGTGACCCCGCATCCTACTCAGCACTCCCACTGTTCAGCACTCTCCTCTGCTCGGGACCTCAAAATTTGCTGAAGACCGTACCACTATCGTTGTCTTTTGTGTCCGTGCCGGCGACATTCGTGCAACTTTCATTCAAAATCAAAAGCCCCAAAGGAGGACACCCCGGTTGATCAAATGAACTCGGGGAGGACTTGTGCCACTAACGCGCGCTTGGATACCGGTCAAAACCCGATGCTACCTCGGGAAACTCGGGTTGAAGGAACTGCATAAGAAGCTCCGAGTCGCCGAGTTTTTGGGCAGCTCATGTGCGCCATTTACTGCCATTGACATACGCTCTCGCAGCATATTTGAAACGCCAGTTCGCCTCCGAATGTTCCTGCGTCCTTCAAGCACCCTGCCCGCTGGATATCCCGACGAGTCGGCGACGACATAGGCTTCCTCCCCGACTAGAATGCGGAGCTCGTGCACAAGCTCAAGACACTCGAGTGGGGAGATGCAACCGCCGGCCAGGCGCCCAACTCCGTTACCCCACGGCTAGCCGGGGAATATTGCCCGAATTGTGGTGGAAGAAGAGGGAGCGCGACGGGAGGTTCAGGAGAGCGCGGAAGAATGACGTGGCCGATGCGCGCAACCCTGCGTCGATGAGTCCTTCTGAGTGTGCTTTCGCCGTTCTCGACCGCGCGCAGGTTCGTGCTCCAGCTCCACCATCGTTCTCAGTGTTACGCTCATTTGCCTTCGCCCTTCCCCTTACGAATGTCAGCGATCGTAGTGAGCTTCCGTCTCCCAGCACAGCCTGTCTCGATTGTCCGAGGACGTGGATGGGGACGGCTCTCGATCGCAGATGCATGCAAAGCAGGTGGCGCTCGAGCTCTGGCTGCAGTTTAGGATGATGTAATGACACTTTTATGGGCGATGATTGAAGCAGGGGGGGGCGGGATTTTGTGCCGGCGAAGATAACAAGATTCACCATACATCGCCAGGCGCGCACGTAAATATGTGCTAGAATTGTCGTAGATGCAGTAGACGACCCTTGCTGTGGATAAATATGTAACCAGATCCTTTGGAACCCATTTTTATTCTTCAGGCTAAAGCGGCTAAAAAATTACAGCAAATAAATCAGGTGCAGCGAGGGCATGAACGAAATTAACTGACCCCGAGGTCTAGGGCGGATAAGTCGTCCGTTCCGATGTAAATGTCCATCCCTGCCGCCCTCAACTCTCTAAACGGCAGGAGAAGCTCTTCGGAATATATAGGGTATGTGTGGCTGCCGGAGCTACTTTGAAGGACGGCACGGAAGGACTGGAGTTGCGCGCACTGCGTGAGGTCTCGCCGCTCCGTTATTGGTGTAGCTACCAGCTCTAAAATTTCGGAAAGGGTCAGTTCGCCCTGTTCCACTCGGCAGCCCCTCAAAGCAAGGCTCCGCAATTGGGGTAAAAAGGTGTGATCGTAGGCGAGAAAGTCGATGAAGTCCGGGAGGAAGGAGTTCGACGGGTGCCAGATCTCGAGTTCGGTGAGAACGGATGCCATGCCCAGAGACGAAAACTGGAGCTGGGTGCTGCCGTCGAGCGAGCGGACGCAGAGTTTCTGTAATGGAGGGTGCGAGCGTTCTAGGAACGAGTCCAGCTCCTCTTCATCGAAATCTTCTACACGGACTTCCAGTGTCTGGAGAGCGGGAAAGGTGATGAATTCTAGGAGTCTGGCACTGCATGTGGGTTGGTCTGGGGACTCGGATTCGAAAAGGGCGAAGTGCTGGATGCTGGGGTGGGAGTGCACTTCGAGATCGTCATCGTCTTCATCATCCTCAGACACTGAGAAGGCGCATTCGAGAAGATTGGGCATCAGCGTCAATGCCTCGAGACATTGCGCTGCAGTATACACCTCTCCAGTGAATTTAGTGAGCTGCTGCCACGGAAGTGTGATGAGAGAAGGTGGGATCACGCCCACCAACGCTTCTCTCAGCAGAGGGACGTGGCCGAACTCCGCAACGAGGTCATCGTCCACGTCCATGTCGAATAGACGAATCGAGAGCGTCTGGAGCAGCACCAAGTCTAGAGTGCGGAAGTCAACCGCATAGAAGTCCCTTAGGTCCACATTCAGGTCCAGGGAGCGCATCCTCGATGAATGTTGTCGAAGTGTCTTCAATAAACTGTGTAGATCCTGCACGCTCGTCAAAGCTCCATGAATCTTTATGGAAATCTGGAAGTTTTGTGAGCGCTCGAGCCAAGTTTTGGCAATGTTGAATAAGTCCGGCACGTCCGTGGCGCAGACCACATCGAATGTAGTCCATAACCTGGGCAAGGAGATAGCGATTTGCCGCCACGCGCTACAAACATGCGTTAAGAGGAGCGGCGCCTCTCTTGGATTCACGACGTCATATTCCCGCTCGTCCGGCAGACACACGAGAAAGATTTCGGAGGTAATTTCGGGTGGTAGGGTTAAAACTGGATAGGTAATGGAATTCAGCCGCGTTTGGAGCTTCTGCAGACGCGTCTGCATTTCGTCCAGAAGAAGTTTGTGACGCGAGATGGATAAGGTGAGGTCATACACTTCAGCGCGGAGGGAAGCGTTAGACATGGCGAAGGGAGGATGATAGTTGTCGTTGTCGTTAGGGAAAAAAACGCGTACCGTCACATCACATGAAGTGCTGCCAAGAATATTACGGCAGAGGTACGCGCCTTCAACCTGAGGTTTGCTCACAGCGAAGTGCATTCCTTGTATTACACCTGAGCTCCACGTCACGGCGTGGAACTTGAACAAAACATGCTTGCTATGCAAATTGAATGCCACGCATGATTGCTGCTCTTCACCGACACACCGTACACATAAAGTCAAACTCATCTTATAAAATACAGTCAGATCTTGGCCTGTCTACCGACGTCTTTAATTCAAGATTTTATCTTCTACTCAACTTTCAAGATGCAGTACGAGGACGTGTTCGCCTGTGACCTGGGTTGTCAATTGAAATATAAACATGTTTCCGCACTCACACTGCCTCACTATCGATGCGATAATGCTGCCGATACCCGGGCGATTTACTGGAGTATGCGACCAGCATTTGGTAACATATTGGCTGCACCAGTCTGGCATTGTCGTAGGACACTCGGGTCGGCCTCCCTTGATTACCTATAAGAATTATAGTTGTAGTGCGTGCCCATAGGAGACATTAGTGATTACCTTGAGTAAGACTGCTCCCTCTGAAGCGATATTGGAGAATGGGGGTGTTCCGGTATACACCTATTATCAGCAACGTCAGAATAATTCGTCAAGTTGAGCAATATCGAACCTCGAGACAAACGCAGGCGAAGGAGTAGATATCGCTGGCAAAAGTCCTCTGAAACACTTCCAATCCACATGATTCCGGGTCCAGCAACTCGGGTGCCATCCAGCGAGTTGAACCCCCACGTTTAGTCGGAGCTAGCGGTCCATCGGCAAAGGTGGTTAGACCAAAGTCTGCAAGACGTGCGTGTCCTTCGTCGTCGAGAAGGATATTTGCTTGCAAGGAAGTGGTCAGAGAATTCGGGGCAAATTTGAAACGAAACTAAATACCGCCACGGAGATCGCCGTGGACAATATTCTCCGAATGAAGGTATTGCAATCCCACAGCGATTTCATACATCTGGAGCAAGATGGATACTATAAATAATGCGAAGATCAATGCACGAACCAGGATAGGAATAGAGCTGATATTTGGTCCACCGCGGGCCGTCACAATCGCACCCCTACTCATCCAAGGTGATACCATGCAAAGAAATCCCGGGAAGCTATCAGAGTCTACTCCGAGGAACGGGAGAACATATTCGTGGTCGAGGTTCTTCCATATGAGTGCTTCCCTGCAAAATTTCTACCCAGTCTTAAGTTATTTCTTTCCTTGTTACGGGGTCAGCCTACTCGTCTGATTTGCCGGCTCTCTTCACCATCTTCGCCATCCGCATGGAATAAACGGAGACGCTTGAGAGCAACACGATTCCCTTCGTACTTTGCATCATACACATCGCCGAAAGCCCCGCCAAAGAGAGGATCTGTGCTTTTATTGTTGACACCGAGGATCGCCAGAGAAGATGGTAAAATTTCAGCAGCCTCCGAAAGCCTGATAAGGAGACGACGAGCGTCTAACGCGGTAGAAGGCCGGTCGACATTACGAAGAAGTCCTCGTTCTAGGATCTCATTCAAAAATATCTTCTGGCTACCATGTAGACGCGGAGTGCCGCCACGGAGAATATGCACGAAGTCGATATGAGTTCGTATTGCCTGCCCAAAAGGTGGGTTAGAACCTGAAGGAAACATAGGACTGGGCCAATGGACCAACATCTTGCATCAGATCCAGAATAAATTGGGCTTTGTCTCCCCGCAGCTGCATAATGTCGTCTACATCCGTCTTGGAAGTGAAGGTCTCATAAAAAACCAGCATTATTATCACGCTGTCTTTCCAAATAGCGTCTCTGAAGTCTTGAAGGTTGATGGCTCCAACTTCGGAAGCGAACTACCGCCATGATTACATATACGATGAGAAACAGGTGCAGTGAGTTGCATACCTGCCATAGACGTTCACGGCGACTACGACTTTCATCCAGAAAAGATGTGAGGCTGAGGGTTGATCCAACTCGTCGCAGTGCTAGTTCGTTAGTCAATTTGGACAGAATGACCGGCTGCAATTGCTTTCGCGATCGGACGACCAGGACTTGAAGCGAATTCTATGAGCAACTGTGAGCTGTTCCGGCGTGGAAAGTCGAAAACAGTCAGTAGATCATAACATACTTCATACGCCTACGGAGGCGGTCAATAAGAGCATGCTATAACTGAGCACGCTTACATGGAATTTGCCAGTTCGGATCCTAGAGCGCAGTGGCCAGAAAAGCTCCTCCACTAGAGGGCCACATGTCATTTCAAGGGTATTGTGATCGACTTCTTCGTGAAGCACAGTATCTTCAGGCTCGCTAGGGGTTTCGGTGGAGGATTCAGAGAAAGAATCCTCAGTGACCTGCAGATTAGACATGAGTTTCGTTCTGCAATCCGCGACATAGAACTGTATGTACTCACTGGATCTTCGGAGCTTGAGGCAAAATGATCGTGGAAGCCAGCCACCGCTGAGAGGATTGGGTCAATGACATAAGAAATAGTTTCCGAAGAAAAATCACGAACGAATTGGTTCGAACCAGGTGTCTAGATCTGGTTTGGAGGGATCCATGATAAGATCAGCTGGCGTACGGAATGATGGCTCTGGATGATGCTCAAACTTCCGTGATGTTTCAAAAGCTGATAGTGATGTGTAAGGTGAGTAATACTCCGTTGAAGTGTCGGAAAACGATAAGTAAACTGGAGACCATGCTTGTTGCCGCCAACGGTCGTCCACATTTTGAACAGCACGCAAGTGGTAACCAATCTTGTTGGAAAGTCCTGCGGCACTGGGAGTAAATGTGGGTGCGTCGGTAAATTGTGCTTTCGGACGGTGCAAGGGGAACATTTCTGCAGGTGCTCTGGGCAGCGGGATCCCCACCGCCTCAAAATTCCTCTTCCTTGGCTTGATGTCGATGCCCTTGGGTTGCGGTGGTGCACTGTTCGATGAGGATAACAGTATGCCCTGCTTCTGTATGAAGGTCGCAGGCGCGAAGCTGTCTTCAGATGAATCCTCTTTATCACTGTTGAGGACTATGCCGGTGATCTTAGGCTCTGCCTCGACGAAAGGTTTGAATGGCGGCGTAACTGTTTACGGGCAAGCACCGCCCAGTTGATCGACGAGACGAAGGGATGTTCCTTGAGCTCCTCTGTGTCGCGCATTGCACCGAGACGGTGCTTCGGATTCCGGTTGAGAAGCTAGAAAAGACATGGTATTCAGCAACGGGATTAACATAGGAAAACAAGAAGACTGCAGAGTCTCAAAAATTAAACAAAACGGCACTGACACTATTGACGAACTGCTTCCCATCCTCATTGATAACACCCTCTGGGAAGTGAATTTTCCCAAAGCATATATTCTTGTACATCTGCTGCGTGTCGTCCGCATAGAACGGACTCCATCCACAACACATTCTGTAGAGAAGGACGCCGAGTGACCAGAAATCTACTGATTTTGAATAGCCGACTTCGTTGAGAAGGATCTCAGGCGCCAGGTACTCGGTCGTTCCAGAGAACGTGTTGGTTCGTTCTTTGAACCGGATATCGGCTGTCGACAGGCCAAAATGACAAAGCGCGACATGGCCCGTTGCGTCTAAGAGAACATTTTCGGGCTTGAGATTGCTGTTGTGGGTAAAATTAGTTACGGTCAAAGCAGCAGTTCATCACAGCGCACCGGTAGATGATGTCGTGCTTGTGGAGATACTCCAGCGCCAATATGAGTTCCGCGATGTAAAAGCGTGCTCGTCCTTCATTGAAGAGTGTCTCTTGTTGCAAGTGCCAAGAGAGCTCTCCACCACTTCTGAAGTCGGTGACGAGATATATATATATATCGGTTTGGAAGCTGAATTTTAAACCGACGAGGAATGGTGACTGTAGCCGATGCAGGATCTTGTGCTCCTCGCCAAAGGTATGGGTGATTTCGGTCTTTGCGATCACTTCCTTTGACAATACCTTCATCGCGTATATCCGCCTCGTGTCCTTTTTCCGAACCTGGATCACCTCGCCAAGTGTACCATGTCCAATAAGCCTGAGAAACTGAAAGTCGGGCGGGCTTAGGTCGGTTTTGTCTGCGGATGAATGAAATGTGTTTGTTGCGGTAGAACAGTCCGATTACGCACTTTGGGTTGTTCGAATGTTACTTGGACACGCAACTCCCCGCTTACGACCTCATTCTCGAGCGACCGCAGTCTGGGAAAAGGTCAGAGACTCGGGTTGACCATGGTAATTATTGCTTTCGGGGAGTGGACTCACTTGTACCACTGGTCGTCGGTGTGATTGTGTATCAGCAAGGGTTTTATTTGCACGTAACCCAAGAGATCAACGCGATCGTAGACGTTGCAGATGATCAGAGAGGTCTCGCAGGTAACATCACTGTTGATATAAGTGGCACGTTGTGAATAGTGAACGATACACGCACAACGAGACTTCGTGCTCCCACCCGTAAGACCAAGAGACCTCGCCACTGACGAACTCATTCTGCTCGAACTGGACGACGACGTGCGACCACACAAGTGAGCAGGCCTGAAACAGCTTCACATGGATCTGGCCGGACAGCCAGTCGGGGTCGTGAGACGAGAGCTGTGCCAGCTCTGCGAGTGGGGAGTTGTTTACAATTGGTTTTCTGGATTGTAACATACTATCAATCCGAGCTGGAGCCTGCCAGGTGTTCAATAGAAGGATGGTGGCGGTCAAGAGCAGTAAGAAATCGGACAAGTGGATTACTCTCGCTTCCTGTCTGCTGCCCACAAGACGATTGTTGTGCAAATGCTGTAGACAGTTGGCACCGATGCATCGATGTACAGCAATCGCGGCCGCACGGACCGGTATTCGGCAATATTTTTGAACCACACGTGAAGTCGAGAAAACTTCTGCTAGATGAAGTACCTGCATGTCTCACCCTCCCCGAATGAACGCCGGTGTACATTGGCACATTACGCAGAAACGCAACGCCGAGAGGAGAGGTGGCCGTTTCGGATTTAACTGTAATTTGGAGTGAACCAACCGCGAGTCCAACCGAGTCGTCGACGTCATATTCGGCTGAGTCGCGAGTGAGAGAGAGAGAGGGAGGCAGAATGGGCGGTGGAGCGCGCCGAAAGACGGTCGTGCGGTTAGTGTGCGGTGTTCAAGCGCGTTCAAGTAGGCAGGTTCAAGGTTCAACTCAGAAAAGTGAATTTGGAGAACATGACGGACGTAACTTGAATTTCCACGCGGCAATAATAGCAATAATAATATTGAAACTGGCGGATTTCCTGCTGGAATACTGGCGACAGTTTTTCCCATGTGAGAGTGGGGTTGAAAATGGGCTCGAATGTTAGAGAAATAAGATCATTCAAGATGAAACCGAGGTTTGAAGTCAGGGTCGCCTCAAAAGGTTTCCAAAACAAGCCGGAAGTTGCTGGGAACATTAAATAAGCACTCACTCGTCTTCTTGCAATTTCCGTTCCCTGGCGTCTGTGCCACTTCCATCTTCCACGAGCTCGTCAACCTTGGTGGCTCTCGGGAGCGTTGATAATTAGAATTTTCAAGCGGAACTTCGAGAAGTTGAATTTAAAGAAGTCGGATGGGAATGATGGGTCCCTGCGATGTCGGAAGCAGGCTCTTCTTTGGGGTTTGTGTTTTGCCAGACGAGGGATCATCGATCAGGCCCAGGGAATCGAATTCGCGCCTTTATCTAGAGCTCCGCGATACAGTTTCTGCTCGGAGGTTTCGAGTGCATGTACTTTTGGCCAAGCGTTTCTCAGGCTGCCGTTTTTCTGCTGGCCCTGACGTTCTGGCTCTTGAGTAAGAAACTTGCCTTCATTTCTCCTTGGTGAACGAACGACTCGAAGAACGAGGACATGATGAGCCGAAGAAAGGCGAGGTTGATCGGAGATTCAACAAGTTTGATCCGGTTCACCGTTTCTTCTGCTCTGAACCAACTCAATTCTAGGCTAATTTCTGCGTGCCTCCGAGTCCTCGCAATGCAACATGTGTAGAATCCCGCGACAAACCCCAGGGAAGAAGGAAACTCGACAAAACCCATGAAATGAGTATTACTGCCGATCGCGCCCCACCATCTTGAGGTGCACAAAAAGCTGAGAGGAAAAAAATGAAGAGAATAGAAGATCACGAAAGAAATGAAAACGGCTTAGTTGGAAAAAAAAAATGCATGTCAAAGATCGGTCCGAGTGGACGAATGCCTGTAATGGTTGATTGAGCTAGACTCAAAGAGCGAGAGATTTTCCAGCGTACACATTCTTGACATGGAGCTTCAAATCCTTCAATTGAGGGAAACGAGTTATATGCGGACACAGTGCGCATATGCGTACGTTAAGCGCAATGGTCGAGTATATTTGAGGATGGCTGCAGAGGTGCGGGTAAGAAGGCGACGCGGACCGAAGGAAAGCAGACGTGCATCGCCCGCATATGCGCCTGCAGTCCGGCCCAGGTGTATGTTCGCTTCCGTTCTGGCGGGCAGAGTGCACAGCCGATTCTGGCTTTCGGGGTTCGTAGCCACTCGATCTCTGCGAGACAAGTTTCGCTGATAGTGGCCCAGGCTGGACAACATTGAGGAAGTGAGAGAGACCGCAAAAAGGAGGACGCGTACCATGGGGAGTCATACAGGTTAAATCTCGTGCAAAGGTGTTGACATAGTGGACTAGCGTTGGCGAGGTGACGAGCTGGTCAAAGGTAACCTCGTTTTCGCGGGCAATGGCGGCCAGCCTGTATGGGGTAAGGGTGCCGCTGCAAGATGGATTTGCTTCGACATACAAGGATCGGTTTCGTCCCTCGACCAGTTCCTTCTTCGCGCGGTACCGCCGAGTAGCCTCTTGCAGGGTTTCCGCCATCTAAGCAGCTAATCAGATGGGAATAAAGTGGAGAACGGGAAAACATACAGCCATGAAGATTGGCATAGCCGCCGCTCGCTGTCTCCAGATCTAAAACAAGTATTCGATGGCGAGTTAAATGGAAGAACTGCGAGAACGCACGAGTTCGAGACGATCTAAACCACCAGGATCCGCCGCGCCGTGCAACTCCTTGAGTGCATCGTGGATCCACTTGGACGGTACATCGGCGAATCTGGGTATGGATATGAGGTGGAAGGGCCAGTAAAGGATGAGTCGCACCAGCAGTGCCCTCCAGGTATGGCGTGGCTTGTAGCATCAGCATACCCACCTCGTCCAGGTCGTCCGGGCGCCGCGAAAGAATCGCCCAATCCTGGCTAGCGCAATATGAGCAGCGAACAATTACACATGAGAGTTGAACAGCTACGCGATGTACTCGTCAACTTCCCCGGGGCACACGCGAAGGAGGTAGTAAGAACAAGACACCTATTCCCGTTGAGAGACGATAAGGCGAATTGAGGGATGACCTACGGAGCAGATGCGAATACCAAGGGAGTAAGAGTACGGGAGTTCCTGTGTGGGTCGACGACAAACCTGGGAGGACAAAATGAGACGACGAGCATGAATCAGATATATACTGACCGTACACGGGCCGCTGCCGAGGGCGTAACGGACGAACCATTCCTCGCTAGGTGCGGCGATGGGTAGGGGAAATCCGAGCCCAAGGTTCGCGCGGGCGAGACGCCAAACATAGCGGTTGTTGAGGAGCAGAGAGCGCAAGGTCCTGCAAACGTCTTGTACCGCAACAAGGTCGTGGGGACCGCACCAGCCCATTATCTGGAGCAAGCGTCACGGCGCGTAGTGAAGAAGAAGGGCGGTGCGGAGACTCACCTCAAGAAGAAGATCCAGGGACATGTCCGAGAACATCCGGCATTGAGAGTGCGTATGGGCGAGGCTGTGGTCGTCGTAAGGAACGAGGATGGCGAGGAGGGTTGGCGGGTAAGACATACCTTGCAATAGTGAAGATTGGCCCTAGGCGAGTCGTTGATTGAGGTGGAGGGGGCGGGTCGACTTTGAGTTTGTTACTCTGCGATGGAACCAGCCTGGGAGGCGCAGCAGCGACAAAGGAATGGTAAAGGCGCTGCAGAAACATACCGTTGAGGAATATGGATGGAGGGAAGGGGTGGGGGCAAAGGTTCAAAGTCGTAGTGGAGAGCGCCGGAAGAGAGCCAAAGGCGGAGATTAAAAGTCACATGAGGCGCACGATCACAGAGAGGGATTCGGAAGGGGATACATTCAAGTGTCTACTACTAAGGTTTTGTACTCGTATTCTACGTGCACAAGAGGAAGGAAAAAGACCGAACTGCAGTTTGGAGCTTGAAGCTGGAAGGCAAAGAGAGGATCTGAAATGGGAGTCAGTACAACGTCGTCAACGAAGCACCGAGTGGATTAGGTCCATCTCTGATGGGACTTCTAGCAGGGCATTCCTCTACCGAAACAGATGCCACCTGAAACTAAGCAAAGCATAGACCACACCCTCTCGCGAGGTATCGGCGCATCCTAGAATGCTTTCCATTGCGCATGGAAGGGCACGATGCGCCGTGCGTACCCCGAAGGGTTTGGCTACACAGTCGCAACGTATACCGCCCCAGTCGCAATGGCCCAGTGCGTTATCGTTGACACCCAAACCGCCCACAGTTGAAATCAAAAAAAGCAGCTAACCCACCTGGTGTCCATGGTTGAGGCGGCGACGAGGTGCTTGGGGGGTGTGGCACGGGCTTGAGGATGAGTGGAGGATGTAAGAGGAAGGTGGCACGGATGTGGGATGGTGGTGGTCAAGAGGAAAGCGAGGTTGGCTTTGTCAGCCACAGCCACCGCCTTTTATAGACTGAGCGCGTTGTTGTGCCCAGCTTGCCTCACATCAATGATCTGTAGATTCTCGTGACCGTGTTGGCCTGTGCTCTGAAATTGAATCCATCTAATAATCAACTCCATTGCTCCAGAATCTCTCTATGTGAAATAGTGCCGTGCAGGATCCCTCTTCCTCTTCCTGAATCCACAGGCGCGTCGGGCCTCATTCAAATTGACGATTTAACCAGGAACTTGCAAACCGATGAACCTCTCTCAAGTGGGCGGCTAGGATTCAATTGCTCTGCAATGTCTTTTGAGAGTGAGTTGGTGGCCGAAAGGGCAAATTTTGCCTGTGGTCGCGCAGAACGATAAATTCAACCGTGAGAAAAAAACGAGGTTGGTTAAAAAATAGTAGAGCCTGGTCGCTTGTATCATTATGTTCGTCGATTGATAGCCACTGGATTTGTGTGAGTTCCAGGAAGCAACCCCGTATGAAATATGTATTCACCGATGTGCATAATGAAGCTCGTGCACGGAATTTACTCGCTGGGATATTCTGAGTGCGCGCAAATATTAACCAACCAACTTCAAAATATGTGCCGAAGAGATATATGGGTGATCGTATGTGTGAGGACTCGTGAAAGATGAGGGATCCGGAGAGGAGAAGCTCAAGGGCGCTGCGCCTGCTGTAAGACGAGAGAGGGAGAACGGAGACTATTGATTTGCAGGACCTTTGTTCGAGAGGATGAGCGGCCGACCGACGACGATTGGACTGTGTGTTGGGACTTTACAGATGGGCGGGGACCCACTTTTACCTGTTTTGTTCTCACGGTTGGATTTGTTTTAGGATTTCAGAACTGACTTTCGCATGTTGATGTAAATCTTTACCTTGCCCGTCGAACGATAAAGCCTTGCGGCCGGGGACCTTGCAAACCGACGCTGACGCCAGGACTAACCAAGATGGATCCCCATGTCAGAAGCGGACACGTTGACGCGTCGGAGTCTACAACCAGGCTGGGATCATAGCGGCTCAGAGATTGGATACATATTTGTGATTCGTGCTCCAACTGCGGTTTGGGAAAAGCCTCTGCTGGCAGAGAGGTGGTTAAAAGTTTATCGTGGGGAAGAAACACGCATTTCAGAGACCACAATTGGAGTTTTCTTTTTTTCTTTCGTATATACACGATGTCGCAGAATGTGAAGCTTTGTTTTCAAATGGTTAAGATCTGAGGGACTCAGTTAGTTGCATGTAGCGAGGATTCGCGGAATTGACTGTACCTTAAGTTACAGCACCGATATTGGTTTGTCCCGATGTAAACATCCATCCCCGCCGCCTTCAACTCTCTGAACGGCAAGAGAATCGGCTCGGGGTACGCAGCGTATGTCCTTTCCTCAACGACACGGAAGGACTGGAGCTGCACACACTGCGTGAGCTTCCGTCTATTGAAAATCGGTGTAGCCGCCATTTCCAACACCTCAGCTCCGGTCAGCTCTCCGTCTTCCGCCCGGCAGCCTAGCAGAGATAAACTTTGTAGCCGTGGCAAAGCACCACCGGCGAAGAAATCGAAGAAAAGCGGCAGGAAACCCACCGCTGGGTGGTAAATCTCCAGCTCTGTGAGGCCGAGCTCTGTGAGGAGAGGGGAAAGCCGAAGCTTCATGCCGCCCAGCGGGTGAATGGAGATTTTCTGTAGTGGAGGTTCCGAACGTTGTAAGAACGAGTCCAGCACCACTTCGTCGAAGTCGTTTGCACGAATTTTCAATGTTTGGAGAGCCGGAAAGGTAACGAGCCGAAGGAGTTTGGCGCTCCAGCCGAGGGGGGACTGGGACTCGAAAATGGAGAAGTATTGGATGTTGGTGTGGGAGAACATCTGTAGGTCGTCGAATGCATCTTCGTCGATTTCGAAAACCGAGAAGGCACATTCAACGAGGTTGGACATCAACTTCAATGCGTTCAGACATAATGCTGCAGTGTAGTACTCCCCGGTGAATTTGGTAATCTGCTGCCACGGAAGGGTGAACAGAGAAGGCGGGAGCTCTTCCAGCAATGCTTCCCTGAGCAAAGGGGCAGATTTGAAAATCTCGATGAAATCGTCGGCGTGGACTTCGATTTCGGTTTCGGTGTCGAGTAAACGAACCGAGAGCTTCTGGAGCAGCGCAAAGTTGAAAAGGTGTATGTTCATTTTATCCAGGTGCTCTAGGTCCACATGGAACTCTAAGGATCGCATCCTCTGCGAATGCCGCGAGAGCGTGTTCGTCAAACCGGGAAAGTTATTAACTCTCATCAAATTTCCATGAATCTTCACGGAGATCAGAGATGTTCGGGAACGCTTGAACCAGGTTGCGGCAATGGTGGATAGATGAGGGAGGGTTATGGCGTCGATAATTTCGAATGTAGTCCATAGCGCGGGGAGGGAGATGGCGATCTGCCGCCACGCGCTACAAACATGCGTCAAGAGGATCCTAGGAGCGGCGCCTCCCTTGGATCCACGACGTCCTTTCTTCGTTCATCCGGCAGACACCTGATAAAGATTTCGCAGGTTACTTCTGCTGGCAGCGTTAGGACTGGGTAGGTAATGGAATTGAGTCGCGTTTGGATGTTCTGTAGACGCGTCTGCATCTCGTCCAACAGTAACTGCTGGCGTGATATCATAGAGATGAGGGCGCGGGCTTCGTCGCGGAGAGCAGCGTTAGCCATGATGGAAGAAGGAGACTAGGAGGAGATCCAGGAGTAACTAGCGGTGGGCGAGTGAGGATGGATCTTTAGTCTATAGATCTCTATAGATGTTTATTGGGTCACTCGGCGCAGCTTCTGTAACACCCACTGACCTCCGGGTCGCTCTATATATGCGCGTCTTGCAATTGACAAGATTTTACGAGATGAAAATGCGAAAGCGCCAAGATGTGGCTGTGTATGTGAGACGCAGAAAAGAAAGAAGCCATGCAAACTCGGCTTTCTTAGCCAGCAAAAGGTAAAACGCCCGGTAGGCAATAAGTAGTATCTAACTTCCATTATGACCTAATTCAGCGGAATATCAACCGTATCCCCCAACTCCTCCTCTCCCAGCTCGCTCCTCGGCGAGCCCCCCCCACTCATCCCCATCCCCGGCGCGAGCTCCTTCTCCACGGGCGGTGGCGGCGGGACCTCGATGTTGCTCGGTGTGACCACGCGGGGCGTCGGCGCGTGGGCGAGGGAGGAGATATTAGGCAAATTTGGTGTCCTAGAGTCATTGTCAGCTTACCCATAAGGAAGAAGAGGAGGAGGGAGGAGGAAGGAAGAAGCGTACGATTCGACAGTAGGCGACGACACAGGAGTCGGAAACTTGAACTCGCGGTTCATTGTCCCCGTGCGACTCATGCGCTTCTCCATCACGGCGCTGCTCACGGCGCGCTCGAGGGCGACCGCTTCGGCGTCGGCGTCCTCTCCGTCTTGAGCACCCGCGTTTGGAGCGGCAGGGGCGTCTTCGGCCGTCGACGCAAGCGGGGGCGTGGAAGACGACGCGTTGACGAACGATGACGCGGTCCCTTGCGGTCCCTCGGTGCCTCTTGCCAAAGGAGGCATTGACTGTCGCACCCCAAGGCCGGAAGCGGGACTCGCCCGCGGCGCTTGCGAGGCTTGAGACATGGACTGCGGACGCGTAGACGGCGCGGGCGTGGGCGGCGTGGCGCCGAGATTGTAGGCTGCGATGGAGACGAGTCTATTGCGGGTGCGTCAGGATTACAAGGTGGGATGATAGAGGAAGGAGGAAGACACTCACTTGCGCTCGGTATGACACGCAAAGACCCAATGCGGCTGCACGACGGGAATGCTCAGCTGCATCGCGCGCTGGTACTCCACCCCGGGCGCCACCGGTGAGCCTCCCGAGCTCGACGTCAGTGTCGCGTTCGGTGTCGTACACACAAAATGCGTCGTATCAATCTGAATCTTGTCGCTCCACCGCGCTCCCATCTCCCTCAACGCCATCTTCGCATTCTCCAGCATCACCTCGTCCCCGACAGTGCCAAAACACACTGAGATGCCGGAGGTGTCGGCCATGGTGTGGGTGCGCACGCGGATGAGGTTGGAAGGGAAAGTGCCGGCGGTGGTGCGGAGAATGAGCTGGAAGGTGTATTCGGTGTTGAGCTCCAGGCCAGAGAGTTTGGAGGAGGTGTTGGTGAGGGGGGAGGGGATGGGAGCGAGACGCTGGCCATTACGATAGATGTCGAGCGAACGGAGTTTTGCGGTGGCGAGTTGGATGGGCGGCCATTCGAGAGTTATTGAGGTTTGCGTTACATTTCGGAGCTTAAATACCCAATTAACGCGGGTCAGGACTAATGGAATAGAGAGGCTACCTGCAACTGCGGCGGCTCAGGCGAATTGACGCCAAACTCTTGCAATATCTCGTCCTGCAGTGCCCAAAACTCGGCGTCCCTCCGCCTTTCTTCTGCGTGATTTTGGTGGACCGCGATATTAACGATGGAGCCCGTCGTAGCACCCGGTGGTAGCAGAATCGAGGGGAATTCAATAAGATGGGCTCGTTCTCCCAGCAGAATCTAGAAAGTCTAAGACCAGGAACGAAGGGCCACGTATAATCTCACCGCCATTCCTGCATCTGTAGACGCGTCAATTTAGATGAGAATGGGTGCCGTATTTACTACAAAACTCACCGAGCTTGCCCACAGTAAAAGTGAAGCTCTCCTGCAGCTTCTCCATGGTTGCAATGTTTTCCGCGTGGGTGTACGAGGCTATAGAGATTGACTTTGTTTGGCTACGCGCCGCGCGTGCCGGGAGGCTGCCGAAGAATGAAATCGGCATTGACCTCAACTTTCACGTCGAACTGAGGCTCCGAAAGACTGGTGGGCGTGCGGCGTCTTTCACCGTTGCATTTGTAGGCCTTCAAGAAAACCCTGTGCGCGTCAAGGCTCACGCGCTCACATCACTCCGAGTCGTTTTCTCCGACAACGGTTTTTTTTTGGATTTGCTTGGGATCTCCGAGTCCGCCTTTCACCATGTCTACCGCTGCCCTTCGTGACGAAGTTCACACCCTTATTTCGACCATATCGCGCCAGCAACTCCTGTTGGACGAGATGCAGACGCGTTTACGGAGCCTCCAAACGCGACTCGATTCGATTGCCTACCCAGTCTTAACCCTGCCGGTCAAAATCACCTCCGAGATATTCCTCCTGTCTCTGCCGGATGGACGGACGACGGACGTTGTGAATCCAAGAGATGCTCGGCTTCTCCTCACGCATGTTTGTTGTGCGTGGCGGCAAATCACGATCTTACATTCGAAGTCTCCGACGCCATGCCCAACCTCTGAATCGTTGAACAGTGTGCCTTCTCGGTTTTCGATGATGATTACCACAACGACCTACAGATGCTGTTCCACCACAACATCCAGCATTTCTCCTCTTTCGCGTCTGAGTCCGAGCTCAGTCAGTGGGCGCGCAGACAGCGCCAAACTTTTCCAGCTCGTCACCTTGCCAGCTCTCCAAACGTTGAAAATTCGTGCAAACGACTTCGACAAAGTGGTGCTGGACTGGTTCTTTTTTCGCTCGGAACCTCCACTTCAGAAACTCTCCATTCACCCGCTGGATCAGACCGGCGGCATACAGCTTCGGCTTTCCCCTCCCCTCATAGAGCTTGGCCTTGCAGCGCTGGAGATTTACCATCCAGCAGCGGACTTCCTGCCGGCTTTCTTCGCTTTCTTCGCCGGGGGTGCTCTGCCCGGCTGCAGAGCTTGTCCTTGTTAGACTGCTGGGCGGAAGACGACGAGCTGACCGGGGCCGAGGTTTTGGAAATGGCGGCGACGCCGATAATTGAGAGAAGAACTTGAAAGCCTGCGCAATGCGCACAGCTCCAGTCGTTCTGCGTCGTCCCGGAAACGAGTCTAAACATGCACATACTCGTGTATTCCGAGGAGCTTCTCCTGCAGTTCAAAGAGTTGAAAGCGGCGGGGATGGATATTTACATTGGGACGGCCGAGACATCCGTCCTATAATCAAGGTCGGTCAAGTTCGTCAATCCTCGTTGCACGCAGCTACCTGATTGCCGGAGTTCTTAGCCATTTGACACCGAGCTTGAGAAAAAAGAAAAAAAACTCACTGCTCTGCGGCGTATAAGCGCTATTGGATTGTAGGGAATATGGGGGGAAAAAATGTATTGTGGTCTACACAGAATGCGCGCTTCTTCGTTCTCCCAAAAGATCGAAGAACACCTGTTGTCCACCACTCTTCGAAACCCCTCCCAGCACTAGTCTCTGCAAACAGACGCTAAACTGCGCTCGTTATAGAACAGACACCTGCAGCAGTAGCCCGGATCGTAAATAATTGTAGTACAGCCGACATCTAATAACTGGCCAAATTGCGGTTGAAACGTCAAGGGAGAGTCGTAAGCCTGTCACGGTATGGAGATCCAGACACCAACCAGACACACAAAAAAAAAAGCCAGAATCACCGGGTTTCTCGGCTTCTTCATGAGTGACCGGCATTCGGCCCGTCTCGGCATCTTCGCAAACGCGCGGCAACAAAGCACTCAACAACCACCACCTTTCATCATGACTGCAATGCCCATCGACGTGCCTGTACTTCGAATGACTGCAGACGAGATAAATTGTCTCGTCTATGCATTCCTGGTTGATTCTGGTAATCCTCCTTGTGTGCAAACTTCTTGTCTTTTCGTCACGAACCTCCTTTTCGCAGGTTTCAAACATACCGCATTCAGTCTTTGCATGGAGGGCCGCCTCGAAAGCTCACCCAACTTTTCGAAACACATCCCTCGCGGGGAGTTAGTCGAACTCCTCAGCAAATCTCTGCTTTATCGGGAAGTCGAATCGCATTGGAAAGAAGACTACCTCCAAATCAACTGCAAAGCTCCTTTCTCCTTGCTTGAACCTCACGTTTGCTCATTGGAGGCTCCCAAACCGAAATCGGTGCCATTACCGATGACCTATACCCAACGACCCCCGGCTCAAACCACCCGCCTCAATGGCGCGGGAGACGCAAAACGCAAGGCCAGCCCATCTCGTGACGGTCCGGCAGAAAAGCGGCCACGACGAGATCCCGACGATATGGACCCCGATTGTATGGTTTCGAGTTGCGTTGCCCATTTTCTGCTCACTCGGAAGATCCAGTGCCGGATTCTGCCGGCAAGCTGAAACCAAAAGTTCGGCTGCAAGGTGCCGCCGACAATACGACAAACCCCAAAGCAATTCTCATTCTTAACTACCACGACACAGAAGTACTTAATTTCCTGTCGAATTACTTCCAGTGTTCATCTTTTTCAAGGTGTTTGTCTGCGCTTTTAACCCCGTCAAGCAATCATTATTAGTGACGGGGTACATAATTGATTGCCTACTACTCTCGCTGTCTAATACTTTGCAGATCCAAGGACGCTAGGGTTAATCTCTGGGATCTCCCCATGCCACCTCTCGGGATCTCCCCCGACTTTGCGCAGCCTCCTGAGGCGCCCCGTCGACTGGAGTATTTCGGAGGTTCCGATAGCCCTGACTACCAGGGCGACTTGACTTCGTTGCATTGGAACACCGAAGGCACATTAATTGCCATCGGATCTTACGATTCAATCCTCCGGGTATGTACAGCTTCGGGCGAGCTTTATTTCTCGCACACACAGCACAAGGTAATGCTATTTCCCATCATTTATTCATGATGGCGCGTTGATCGCTGGAAAGGATCCTATATTTGCCGTGCGATTCTCTAAGGATGGCAAATGGCTTATAACAGCCAGTCTGGATGGCACCGTCTGTCTGTGGGACGTCGAAGCAAAGGAGTTGAACACGCAATATCGAGCCCACATTGGTAATTACTTGCCGTAACCTGTTTTCTGACGATGCTCAATGATTTGCACCACAGATTGCTGCTTGGACATCGAGTGGATATCCGATACTATGTTTGCCAGCTGTTCTGCTGACAAGCTAGTGCACATAATGCAAGTTGGCAGAACCGAACCGGTGAAAACCTTTGCGTGCGTCGACACTTTTTATTATTATTTCATTTTGTCAAACTTTCTCATTCATTCGCAGCGGGCATACCAACGAGATTAATCAAATTATATCCAATCCATCTGGAACCCGCCTTGCATCGTGCTCGGACGACATGACCACTCGTATCTGGAAGGTCGACGACATCATAGCATCTGAGGATGCCATGCTTGGCGTGGCTGAGCTCTCCACTGAGCAACCGGTCGTACTGAATGGCCACACCCACTCAGTCAACACGATCTGCTGGTGCCCCGACTATCCTGCCGGTACGAACGAGATTGTTGCGACGTAAGTTCGCTCCTCAGTTATTCGAAAAAACCCTACAACTTGCAACTTACTTTGCAATGCAGATCTTCGTTCGATGGAACTGCGCGTTTGTGGGACTCTGTCACTGGAGAGTGTCTAAAAGTCTTCAGTGACCACAAACGCCCAGTCTACGCGCTCAAGTTCCACCCAAGCGGTCGCTTGCTCGCCACGGGCAGCGGCGACGGGTGGGTGCACATCTACGATGTCAAGGTATGCCAGATCCCGGAAAATGTGAATTGTGGCTCCAATTAATATCTTCTTCCAGGCGAGAGACATGGTGTGGTCGTGGTTTGCTGGCTTTGACAAACCCGGCGTGTTCGAGATCGACTGGCAGTTTGGCGAGAATTTGGATCGCATCGCACTGGCGTTGGAGTGTCGGAACGTTGCTGTTATTGATGTTTCGAAGGTTCCAGCGCTTCAGAAGAGCTTGAAGTAGTGGTATTTATCTTGTAGGGCTGCGTCTAAGACTGCAGAGATTATGTCTAACGCTTGGTCAACGTCGTGAGTGCAACACAGCTCTAAATTCAGCACAGTAACCCGGTAAATTGACCTGGCCCGGAGACGTCGGCAATTCAAGTTGGATGCCGACCGGCGACCTATTCACTCTCCTTCTCCTCAACCTCCATGTCGGAAAATTCACCAGACCTCAGGGAAATACTATGTTTTGCCACCGGTTGAAGACTTTCTTGTCTTGCGTCAACGAGCTTCCTTGCAAGAGATCTGGGCGATACTTTGCAAGGACTTTCTCTAATGGTCGGCATCTCAAGAACGAACCTGACTCTAGACATGAAAGATCGTACAGCTCCCAAAAATACTTTACGGTATAAGAACTGTCACACCACAGTCGAACTTTCCTTTACCTTCCTTCTGCCCTCGACACAAGTAAGTACCCATGCCCGTGTTCACACTTGCGTACGGATCCCTCGGCGACATCGTTTCAACTGCCCAGCTGGTTATCAAGATCGTCGAACTCCTCCGCCGCAGCGGCCCCCCCTCCGGCGCGTGGATTGAGACCGAAACCGAGCTCAAGGCTCTGGGCAGCGAGCTCACACATCTAACCCTTCATCAAGCACCCGGTCCCTTTATTTCCCAGCGAATTCAACAAGAGGTCTCTCGCTGCCATTTGGTGATGACACGATTCTTCGCAAAGATCAGCGCCTCCCAAGGGTTGGTGCGGAAGATTATGTGGGCAGTGACAGAGGAAAAGGAGCTCGCTGCGTTCAGAACGCAAGTCATTGAGCGGCGAACTGCGCTCAGCGTCCTCGTTGGTCTGCTGAATTCGTGCGTCTCAATTTTTAACGCAGCACGCCAGCACTTCCGACTGAAAAAATATTAGGGGGGCGTTAAAGGCCGTCCGAGACCGAGTCAACGAGGTAGCTGAGGCGGTTGGGAGTCAGCTCCAAACAGTTGGAGGCCAGGTCGAAGCAGTGGGGGGTCAAGTCGCCACAGCCAACGCCGAAATTGGCCACGGGAATGCGTTGATCCGTCATGTGCATGAGAATCTCGCACAACAGTTCGAAACATACCAGAAGCAGATTTTGGCGGTAATAACACACGTCCCGCACGGTCTCGCAGAGGAAACCTTTATCGTGATTTCTCCCATTGGAGTCCCCATTCCCATCTCGCTGGTTTATTGCACATCGTTCGAGGCGAGTCGCACCTTTATCGTGTCAACCAGTAGGTTTCATTAATTGCATTTCCTCTCGCAGGTCCTGGATCTATTGCTGAAGACGTATTTGTGTGGTAAGAGGGAGGCTGGAAGTCGCTACGTGGATCGAGGCGACTACAGTCTCATTTCCTCCAACGGCGAAGTATCAGCTCCATCGCAACTTATCGGCACCATAAAGGGAAGCATGTGCCTGGAAATGAGTATCGTCAAGCGTGTTTCCGATGCATCCTTGCGGGAGAAGTGCCCGCAATGCGGACATACCTGCCAGAACCTCGAGCCAACTGACGCTGGTTGGATTGCGTGGTGTGTATCCTTTGTACATCGAGTGCTGTTGCTACTGATCTACGCTGAAGTCAGGACTGTTCTGGCAGATTTCAGGCCCTTACCGGTAAGGATTCTAAGCTCGAGGAGACCACACTCCTGTATGTCTTGCTCGCGTTGTTAGATATCGGACAAGCTCTGAGTTGTATCCAGGACCTTGGCTGACGAACGCCCCGCTGGATCAGCGCCATTTCGCCGCATCCAAATAATCACTGTCCAACCCTCTCCTACCAGAAAAGTCCCTTTCCCTACCCCAGTTCGGAGAGGTGGGGGCTGGTGACGCCCTGGATATTGTTGGAAGGACACAAAGAGGTGTCTGATGTTCGACAGTCGACCACTATTAAACGACCGATTAGACTCGAGTAAATCATCCTTTAAACCACCATGAACTGCGACAACTTGAAATCAAGCCATCATGCTCATAACCAACCACTTATTGGCCCGATTAGTCAATTCGATCTCATCAACAGCGACAACAGAGAAGTTCGACAATGTCGAGAACAAGGAAATTCCGCAAGCAGCACAAGCATATCTGATGCGGATCTCTTCCTGATCCTTGGAGAGGCAAAGAGGCCACAGCCGCCTTTAAATGCCGCCCGAAAAAGCTGTAATACAATGCTTTGATGTCGGCACTGCCGACTCTGTCTCCCATCTCTGTGTACATATCGCACACACTCCCAATGCCTGTCTTTGCGCTCGCCTATGGATCCCTCGGCGACTTTGTTACTACAATCGAGCTGATCGTCAGCATCGTCAATTTCATGCGCGCTGGCGGCGCCCCCTCGCACGCGTGGACTGAGACCGAGGACGAGCTCAAGGCGCTTTGCGACCAGCTGACGTATCTTAACCTACGTCTTCCCACCTTGGAGCCTCTAGTCGCCCTTCAGATCACACAAGAGGTCGTACGCTGCCACTCAGTGCTGAAGCGGTTCTCTGACAAGATCAAGTCGGCTGAAGGGTGGATGCACAAATTTATGTGGGCAATCTCAGCAGATAAAGCCCTTGCTGCATTCAGGAGAGAGGTCATTGAGCGGAAGACTGCGCTCGGGGTCCTTATCGGGTTGATGCATTTGTATGTTTCCTCTTTCGTCCATATTTCGGGTCGTTACTAACAAACCCCAGAGGCGGGCTAGCCGCTGTTGGGGACAGAGTTAGAGAAGTCAGTAGCCAGGTGGCAGAAGTTGGCAAGGAACTCGTAGCAGAAGTCGCGGCGGTTAACGATCAAGTCGAAGAAGTTGGAAGCGCAGTGGAGGTGGTCGCGTCCCAGGTCCAGGTGGCTCGTGCCGACGTCGCAGTAGTTGGCGCCCAGGTGACCGCGTTCGGCGTTGAAGTCAGGCACGGGCACGACCTATTCCGCAACGCGCATGAGAGGCTCACGCAGTTGTTCGCGAACCATCAAGCGCAAATGGTCTCCGTTATAACTCACCTCCCACGCGATGTTGCAGCCGAGGTGTTCGTCGTGCTGTCGCCAACAGGCGTCTCCATCCCCATTCCCATAGTATACTGTACTTCCTACGAGGTGAGTCTACGTACGAACTGTCTCCGATTATTTATATTTCATTGTTAGGACCTGGACCGCATCCTCAAAACATATATCTGTGGAGGACGGCAGCCTGGGAGTCGCTACGTGGCGCAAGATAACTACAGGATTATATCTCCTGACGGTAGAGTTGTCCACCCAACCCAGTTCATCACCGCCGCGAGCGGCAATGCATGTTTGGAAATGAGCATCGTGAAGTCACGTCGGATCTGGTTTTCGAAGGCGGAATGTCCCCAATGCCAACGGGCCTGCAGGAAGTCGACCGAAGGATGGAGAGAATGGTAGACTGGTGTAAACTTGGCCGAGAAATGCAGTCAACTGATTCACAAATTTGCCAGTGAAAACTCAGATTGCAGAAGCAGATATCGAATCTTCACAGGGGCATCCGGGCCGTTCGTGCACCTCTCTTCCACCGATTATGGGAACTGAAAGTTCGCAGGATGACAGCCATTAACGAGGATAAGACTGAACTGTTCCGTCGTGTTCACCTTTTCTCGAGCAAGCGCGTCAGCAGTAGCCGTGGTAAGCAGCCTCTTCTCTTCCTGATCAACTCAATTTCTTATGACGTTGAAGGAGGGGGAGGAGGAGAAAAAGCAATATTCCCGCCTTATGAAGGGAGAAGAAGAAGAAGAGGCCAGCGACCTTACCCCGTTTTGAGGGAGAGAAATGGGTCACACCTTCCCTGAGACGGCGAGTACTCATGAGAAGTGGAAATATCCGGACGGAGGACATATGAGGCTTCGTTCGGTGGGGCATAGAAATGTAATTTTATTCGGAAGTTTAAACCACAAAGTAACCCAAAGACCGTCAAATATATCATTGAACCCTGGAGTGTGGGTTAGGTTCATGGGGGAACATGTCGTAGAACGTCCCCATCGCGCGCTGAGAAGTGTCTTCGATTTATCGAGGAAATGCCTAGCTCTCGAGGAGCGCCGGCCCAGCTCAGATCTTTGGGTCACGCCATGTCTATCACCGAGCATTGCAGGAAGACTGAGCGAGAAAGTTGGATAGAATCCGAGGAGGCAGAGATTTCAAGGGCGAAATTTGAATGCAAGATTCGAATTGCGCAAGAGGAGTTTCAGAAGGCGAAATACGATCCAGGAGATACGGCCGGAATGCATACTTGAGCCTGTACGGGAGCAACGGTCATCATGGTCCCGAGCGCCCCGTTTGTGAGTCTATTGGGCTACAGCTACTTTATGGCTCTTGGTTTATTCAGCATCGAGTTGCGACAGCGACAAAACCTCATACCTCGTGATGCCGTATGCAGTGCCATCTTATTATTTGAAACGAGCTTAGTCTTGCTTGTGCTCCTCATGATTGGGAGCACCTTCGGAGGTTTGAATGCTCAATTTCAGACTAGCCGAAGAGCGTTCTTGTTAATAACACTTGAAAATTAGTCGAGTGCATCTAAACTCGCGGTAATTGACGCATCATGTATTTTTTCAACATCCCCGAGATGCCCGAGAATCTCATGGGATTTGAAATATGTGTTTGGAAGGCAACAGCGGGAGAACCCACCGAGTACACCGTGGTCTCTCAGGCTGCAGCTTATGAATTCGGTCCTTTCAGGAAGTAAAGTTCTAAACGGGGCCTTCGGGGACGATCTGGAATCATTCAAATTCCGTGTGGCGCGATGGTTTTTGGTAGCGTGCTGAACGTCTGGATGTGCGACAACGGTATCGCCCTTGCCACAGCTGCATGTGGCCAATTCTCTTGCGTCAATAATTCAAATGCATTCGACCACTCAATACGACTATAGCTTAATGCGGCGTAGAATTAATGCACTTATTGCACCCAATAGTGCCCCCGCAACCAGTGTCCCCCCGAATGAAGCTAGGGCCACATCCGAGATACTGGGCATCAAGACGCCTGTTGTCTGATTTCCCCGCTTTCGTGTAGCTTCTACTACCTCCCTTTCATGCTCGGGACAGCCTTGACTTGGCTTCAACTCTTGCGATGAAGGCAGGCTCATACCAGGCATCGGGTCGACGGGTGTATCATGGTTTACGCGGCTTCGTTGAGATACCTCCTCCGCTTGATTGTCGAGGGAAACCCCACTTTCCCTCGACGGCTTCGACGACTTGTGATGCCAGACGTAACAGGTCATGCACAGGTGAACTGTGTTGGCCCTCACGGAGTGACGACACTCTTTGTGTTTGTTGCCGCGTTCCTCATCTGGCGGAAGACACCTATGGCTGGTTTCCTATTCCTCTGCATTAATTCGCAGCCGGAACACATACAAGGACTGCTGACGATCTGGTTCAAACTGTAAGGGGCATCCGTGTCCTGGATATACGGATCAGCCTGGAGTCCTCGGAGAACCACGAAACTTAACAAACATTTTGCCCGAGTACTGTATCGCCTAGTCTCTCGTAGACAGACGCTACAACAATATGATGCTCGTACCTCGCATGTTGTATGTATCGCCGGCAAGTGAAGCCTCTTCCAGCGAGACGGGAGCAGAGTCCGTTGAAGTGGGTCGAATTGGAACGAACCCCATCGAAGGCCTTCAATCTTATTCGAAAAGTTGGAAATACTTCGATTTCATTCGATTTTGGTCGAATGGCGTCGAACCGCATCGAGCCACGTTGAAATCAATCGAAACATCTCGAATTGAATTGAATGGATTCATGGGCTATTGAATACAGAATGCTAGCTAGCTAATAGCACCCCTCGTGCGCTTCCATCCCACCTCCCGCACCAGGAGCCCTCGATTTGTCGAGCATTGCCTTGGTCCCGTACGATCGACACGATGCGGGAATATTATAACTTGCAAAGCAAAGCATGAGATTAGGGAGATCGGAGAGATCTAGGGACATACCTCGTCGATTACCTCTCTGGACTTGGGTAATCCTAAAACCAAGCCTAAAAGCACAGGTCTATCAGTGCACGACCACCGATCAACGATTAATCAACTCACAGTAGTTCCCAAGATAGGCAAGCCAGAAGCGCGTCCAAGAAAAATAATCAGAACAGGAACGGTTGGAGGGTTATTAACTGATCAAACCCCAGGCGACGAACGGTATAACATCGTACATCGATTGCGTGGGGTCGTGGTCGGCACACCGGCTTGAAACGGAAACGACTCGCGGTGCGATGCTGGGACTTATAAATAAATGAATCAGCATCCAAAAAGAAATACGAGATAAGATCGTACACACTTGGAGGACCATCTGGGCAGAAATTGACAGTTACATCGTCGACGGTGTGCATTTGGTGTGCATTATGACCTATAAAATGTTTTGGTCACGATAAACGAGTGTAACACTAAACGCACTGGAATCGAATGGCGGATTGGTAGGCCCGGCCCAGCTAACAGTCTAGTCCCAAGCATCTGTTGAAGATTCAGAACACGGAGATAAACGCAGGAACGGTATTGAGAAAAAAAACGGCACCTTCGACTCCGTGCAGCTAGACACCGAAAGTGGTACTGCAATGGACGTCAGAGGGCTCCGAAAGACCTTCAGAGAGTACAGATATGAGGTACGCACTTGTGGCTATAGTGAGCAGATATGCACTCCACTCATACTGTATTGGATGTGGTCGGTGCGAGAGGCAAAATCGGCGAGTAAGTACTAAGAACCACACCTAGATCTGAGGTAATCGACATGTGCAAGGGTCTGTGGTACCAGCACACCTTCCGGCAGACGGAACATTCAGGCAAACGGGCTGAAAACCAATCAAGATCGCGCCTAATCAGTGGAACTGCGCGAATGGTTGACGACGATGCGCTAATGAGTTTTAGTATCCGAGTGTCCCAGTGACAAGGCAGACCTCTTTGGGGGCACTCCGGACTTAGAGAGCATGAAAAGATGCCAGAAAGGCCAGAAGACGCGCGAAGAAGGTACATAATGTCGAGGGGTCGAGGGTTGAAATATCGCGTCAGTCCATATAATTCTTCGCCACCCGAATGGGATCGTGGGGAAAGCTGGGAAAGCATGCCTGAGGTAGTATGGGGTGTTCCAAGGCGAGGGGCGGTAGAGGGACGGAGGTAACGCGAATACGCGAACGGAGGTGGAGATTGTCGTGGTAGGAAGCAAGAGGCGATTCAAACTCCGCCGATGGGGATGATTGTCATCTCGTTGGGGCTGAGTCAGCAGCTGCGGCAAGGTCCGCTTTCGGCGCCGCGGAGGCTCGCGCGGAGCTTCGAAAATTTCGATCCTGTTCGACTTTTGTTCGCTGGGACGCTGGGCCTCAATCTGTTCAATTCCCCTCGTCGCACTTCGATCTTGTTGAACGGACTTCTCACTGGGACTCATTCCATACTAGAGTCGAACCCTTCCTGTACACAGCAGTCTTCGTCGGCACGTCGGACCACGCCCCGCCAAGAATCCCAACCTCCGCTCCTCCTTCTACCGCGACACAGTCCGGCACATCTGTCTCCACCCACCCTCCGTCCTCGACCCCTGCACCGTCCTCGCCACCCACGCAATCTTTACCACCTGCACCCGCATCGAGACCCTTGCCGTCAAAAGTGCGCGCAACCATTCCAACGCGTTCCTCCTCCCGCTGATCTCGAAGTTCCCCACGCTCACGCGCCTCCACGCCGACCTCGCGGATCTGCTCTCCGCACTCCCGCGCAACGAGCGCAGCACCGCGTTCGACGCATTCTCAAGCCTTACACACCTCGAGATGCGCGAGCACACCCCCGCGCCGGACGTCTGCGCCAGCCTCGCGCGCCTCCCGCGCCTCACCCACCTCGCGCTGCAGTACAGCTCCCGTGCGCGAGGGATCGTGCCCCTCTGCATGAACGTGCTGAAGGAGTGTCGTGGGCTGCGCGTGCTGGCCGCGCTGTCCGAGAAGCGGCTTGAGCTGGGGGGTGTGCGGGTGGGCACGCCATTTTACCAGGCGGTCGACACGCCGAGGATTGGCAGCGACGACATGCGGTTCGTGCTGGTGCAGCATCCACGGATCGTCACAGAGAATGTAGAGGCGTGGTTGAGTGACGCTCGGAGTGGTCGAATGCCTGGATTTTGGGAATGCGCGGAGGAGACTGTGACGAGGCGCATCGCGGCCAGGTCGGCGACGGAGAGTCAAATGTAATATGCATCGATATCGATTTTATGAGCAATTTATTAACTAGTCGATGACAATTGTGACGATGTTGTCGACTATGTCCATTGTTTCTTAAGCTTCTCGGAGCCTCTCAGCGATCGAAATATGCCTGGATGTCCCAAGTCGAGTATGGTCGAGCGTTTTGGAATGGGGTTGATCTTGTCGACTAAAATGGAAGTTACTCTGTTGATCCTTGTTAGGGACCCCTAAGTTCCTTCTCCTCCTACTACCATGACCACTTCATGCACCATAACCTCTCCTGGAAAGCCGCCGAGGCAGATTCGTATAAATTCCCCTACGATCCGAGCTCTCAATTCTTTCTACTCAAAGGGCGTCTCCCCCGATCTAAGCTGGGACGACGAAATATACGTCAGAATGCGCGAGACAGAGGCGGGGGAGGTTACCGCTGACCGTGATAGGCCGGAAGACCGGCACAAGGCGCTCAAGCAAAAGTGAGTCGACTTCATATCACGATTTACTAGTCGGCTCATTATATTCAGAACAAAATTGCAACAGGACACACTCGAGAAGGTGCTTCGCCGGCTCGACGACCACGAACAGCGGCACGATGAGGAAGAACGACGACACCGCGACACAGAACAAAGACTGCGCGACGAGGAACAAAGACACCGCGAGGAGGAAGAACGACGACACCGCGACGCAGAACAAAGACTGCGCGACGAGGAACAAAGACACCGCGAGGAGGAAAAAAGATGCCGCGAACAACAAGATACGAGAATCCGCGAGCAAGAAAATAGATATGGGAGAGAACGACAACAGCATATCGACACGCTCAAAACCACGATCACTGGGTTTCAAAACGACGTTGTCAAGATGACTCTGGTGGAGAAGTACGAAGTTCTAGATAGTAGCTTACGAGGTGCGTTTCTCACTAAACCATGAGTATCTGACTCAGGCCCATGTAGCCTATAATGATTTTATTTTCAATACCGCGCGTAGTGGAGGACTTACGGTGGAAGAAAAATATATCCTCCGCGCTAATGGGCTGCCCTACAGTGAGTCCATAACACTGTTCCATCCGGCAGCGATTGACACATGACGCATAGTCCTCCAGCTCCTAGATTACGAGCCGCAATTTGATTGGGACGATCCCAATATAACCCCCGTCGAAACCGTCTTCCGTAAGGTGGAAGAGATGCTAACACCAAATGAGTGGAAGTTTTGCTATCTCCTACAAGCGCAACGGACCGAGGTGTCGCACCTATGGAACCCAGCTCAACATCCGCGACCCGATCGCTCCACGGCCGAGCGGTGGCTGCGTGTAACCGCCCCGCAGTACCAAGACGTGTGGATGCGCTTGTTGGATTCCAACCCACTTCGAATCAAAACAATAAATGACGACGACACGACCGACCTGCGGATCCTGGTGGGCGAAGGAGAATACAAGGGCCCGGAGGCGCAGGAGGCGTGGCTGGCGCATCTGCGCTGCAACCTCGAAGAAATGGAGCGCGAGCAGGAACTTTGGCTCGCGAAGAACCGAAAAAGTTGAAGGATTCTCAAGGATCAGCACGATGACGTTGTACCGAATATTATTTCCCGGTGCTAGATGCGAACATTTAGTGTGTCGAAGTCTGTGGCAAATGATGCAACAGTCGAGGAATGGGTGTTGGAAGCGCTACTCCGTTTTTTCCTTGCTTGGGCGCGAAGTCGGAACAGCAGGTGCACAAGCGGACGCCGACGAAGATAAGAGCGGAGCACAGCATGGGAGGAGGGATGCACTCTGTATCATCGTAACGCCTTCAAGAGTACAGCACGACCATGGTGAGATGCTAAACAATGGATGAGTCGTCAAGGTCGCCGAAGATGTGAGAGTCTAGTGGGCGAGGTCGACAGGGAATAAAATGTAGACGTCGCATTCAAGTTCGGTTTTTGCCCCGATAGATGCCTCATGTGAAGCTTGAAATTCACTAGGAGATTGTCGGTGTTGCAAGGAGTCGGGGTGGGCTCGCAGTTAGACGTCGCGATAGAGAAAGAGAGAGAACAACACAGTCGACAACCCAGATACATTCAAGCCAGTAGAAAGCAGATACGACAGTAAGGAGGAAGCACATAATTACACGAAAGCATTTACAGGCTCTTGATGAAGTCCAGCGCAAGTTTGGGGCCGCGAGAAGGAAAGCGATGAGCCCTCCATCCAAGTAACACGCATAGAAACACTTGCCTGTCGCCCGCCTTGACAGGAACCTTCTTGTCGACGAGCTTTCCGCCCTTTTCGAAGATAAAGTGGCTCCGCTTGGTCTTACCGCCGTCGCCAGCACCAAGGGCCGTGATAAGTACGCGCTTGCGGTCTGAGAGCATGGGATACGGGACCTCTTTCTGTGGTCCTGCGTCAGAAAGACGCCGACAAAAAAGGTCGCTGAAAGGTGTCAGATCCATACCTTGGTCTGCCATTTGGTCTGCGCTGCAGGAGTATCCGCGCTAAGACAATAGACATTGTAATCCAAGCTTGCAAAATCGGGATATATATCCCGGAAACCACAGGCCTGAGTCGTGCATCCCGCTGGCAAAAAAACGGCATTAGCGCTCGACATGGAGGCACGAAAGCACGCAAACTGACGCGTATCGGCCTTGGGGACCAGGAAAAGGACGAGACCCTTGTCTGCAGTGAGACTCGAGACCTCCACGTCCTCGTCCTTTTCGTTCTTGAGCGTCAGAGTGGGCAGCGAGTCGCCGATATCAATAGACGCCAGCTTTTCCGCCGGCTCTCCGTCCTCCTCTGCCTCGTCCTCTGCCTTGGCCTGGAAAATAACACAGAGAGCCTATAAAAACCAGAGAACACGACAGAAGAACGGGGTAAAGGGACCTTCTTCTTCGTTTTGGCCGGTTTGTCGCCGTCCGCCGCTGCCTTGCGCTTCTTGCTGGACGAATCGTCTTCGACCTGGGTCTCTGCCGACGACTTTACGGTTGCCACCCTGCTGGACCGCCGGGGGGCGACAGCCTCGTCTGACTCTGCAGCCTTGCGGGGAGCCATACTAATCGATGATTGGTGGCGCGAGGCAAGGGGCGTCAGCCGGAATGTGGTAAAACGCAAGTCAAAAGACACCAAATTTGAATTGGGCTGATAAATAGTATGTCAAGTAGCGGCGCGGCATGTACGGCCGCGCACCCGCCCCCAGCGGCGACGGCGCAAGACTCGACGGTATCCTCGGGCTCCCTTGCTGTACTCCCTCCTGAATCGGACTCTGTCCCGTCGAGGTAAAGGACGCAAGCGTCGGCGAGATCATGCTCATGATGGAATTGGACGACGAGCGCGATCGCGAGATGTATGGCCGCGGCGGGGGCTTGTCGACGGGAGATGTGGGATCCGGTCCGTCCGGCGCCTGCTGCTGCTGCTGAGGCTGCTCCTGCTGAATAATCTCGATGCCGAATTGATCAGTTAGCGGACGTGGGGGAGGCCGTTCCAACATTGCCTCGAGCAGCTATCCGTAAGGGCAAAAACAAAACCCAAGTCAGCATCGTTCGAGTGCTAGCAGAAGCCTCCGGCAGCAGAGACACATACCTCTATTCGGAGGTCTTCCCCAACATACTCGCCCTCCATCTTCTCCGGGCCCAGCAGCACGGTGCCCTTGCGGAACACCTCGCCCTCTTCCTCTACCCAGCTTCTCGATCTGCGGGGACACACATGCATCAGCACCGAACGCACACTCTCAAGATGACGTTTTTATTCACCGATCAGTAGGCGAAGCCCCAATCACCGTCTCCCCGTCGTCCTCTCCCTCCCCCTCCACCGGCGAGAACCGCATCCGCTCATCGTCATCATCCATCAACAGCGTCGGACTCAGCACCTTCTCTGGCTCCTCCGGCTCCGGCACCGCGCGCACCTTGCTCTTATCCACCCGCGTCGTCGGCTGCTCGTCCTCCCCCGTCGCTGCATGCCCATTCGCACCCGCCGCGTTCCCTGCGCCCGCGTCCCCATTTTCTAGCGCGGGCGACGATACCATCGGCCCCGGCGTCCACTTGACCGGCAGCGCTTGCAGCGTGAGCGTCGGCCGCCCCGGCGGTGGCACGCGCGCGATGAGCCCCGTCAGGACGTCATTGACATCGAGCAGCTCCTCCATGCGCGAGGGATCCTCCGTCGCCTGAATGACCGTGCTCAGCTCGCGCGTAAGCGCCTTGGCCTGCTTCAGCGCGTCCGCGGGCGAGGGCGGGGGCGCGCTACCGGGGATGGGTGCCACAGGCGCAACCAGCGGCAGCGCGAGCATCGACTCGAGCACGGCGGCACACGCACGCCCCCGCACGACGACATCAGCGTCGTTCTGTGTGTCCCCATCGTCAGCACAAACGGCTCATTGGATAGCTAAAAAAACGAAAACCCACCTTCTTCTCCTCATCGAGTCGTATGCTCTTCGCCAGCTCGCTCTCCTCGATCATCCCCCACACGCCCTTGCCCTGCCCGCGCCCGCTCCCCAGGCTCGACAGCCCGCCCCCCGCATTCCCATTCACCCCCGTGCTGACCCCCAACATCATGCTCCCGTGCCAATTCCCCACAGGCGCCTGCGCCCCCGAATCCCCGCCCATCTTCTCCCGCTCCCTCTCCCCCTCGACCCGCTCCGCCTCCTCCGTATTCCGCACACACGCATTCAATATGTCGCGGCACATCCGCGCGCACTCCTCGTCGCCCGGCGGGATATTCAGGTCGAGGCACCGCATGACGAAGTTGGCCTTGATGCCCTTGGAAAGGGCGAGCACGCCCGCGACGCCGAGGGCGTTCTTCGTGAGGTCGAGGTGCAGGAGGGAGGCCGACTCGGGGAGGAATTCCGCGAGGGCGATGGCGCCGGGGGAGCCCATGCCGGTTGCGGACAGGAAGAGACGTTTGAGCGCGGTGTTAAGGGTAAAGGCCGTGCGGAGGGATTGAATCTAGGACGTAGCCCATAAATAAGTGTTTTAAAGGAAGGCAGTACACGTACTCCCTCCAATCCCGGCCCCGAACACGGATTCCGCGACAAGTCGAGCGTCTCGAGACTTGAATTGTATTTCTGCGTCAATGTTAACGCCCCGCTTTCAAAGGACGACAGGAAGCAAGACTCACCAACACCTCCGCCAAACTAACGAGACACGCCACGTCCAGCTTGTTCTCCGCCAGATTCAGCACCTTGAGCGTCCGATTCCGCTTCAGCACCTGCGCAATATACGTGATGCCCGTCTGCGAAAACAACTCAGCTTCTTGTGACGAAAAGGAACCGCGCTCCGCACCCTCAAATCATTCCCCTCAAATCCAGCGTCCCCAACGCTCCGACCCTCGGTAACGCATCCAACGCCCGCACCTTATCCAAAAGCGCCGCGCTCGGCCCATCCCTTTCCCTCTCCCTCGCCGCCTCCCTCTCCCTCGCCTCCCTCGCCTCCCGCTCCCTCTCCCCCGCGCCATGGCCATGCACCCCACCATACACCGACGACGCCGGCGACGACGGCACATGCCGTGCCGTCACCCCGCCCAAAACACTGCTCGCCACCACCGCCCTCCCCGGCGGCGCCGCCCCCACCCCCACCCCAGTGCCCGCGTTCGCAGACTGCTGCCGCCGCCGCGGCACGTACGGCGTGTACGTCGTCTGCGCGGCCATGATCGTCTGCGCCGGATGGCGCGGCGGCGGCGGCGGCTTTCCGCCCTGCTGCGCTTGTATCTGCGACTGCGCGTGCGCGAGACTGCTGTTCAGCGCGCCCAGCCCGCCGAGCCCGAGCCCGATGCCCGAGTTGGGGTCGTCGACGGGGAGGAGGTGGAGGAGTAGTCTCGGCTGTCGACGGATGCAGAGTCGGATATTGAGACGAAGGACGCCGCGGAAGAGGTTGTGCTGGGGAAGAATATCAGTATAACGTTCGTAACGAGGGTAAAAGCGGCAACGTCTAACGACAGACGAAGAGTGAATGTAAGAGTGAATCATTCGGCTGGAACGGCGAAAAAAAGACACTCTAGGCTCAGTGTCTTGGAAACGACGGCGAGAGCATCCACGAGCAAAAAAAGAACACAAAACCAAAAAACAAGTCGCCAAACCCAAAACCCAAAAACTCACCGCTGCTCCACCGGCACATATTCCACCAACGCGCCCACTCGATGCGTGGTATCAGAAAAGCGTTGGTATCACGCGAAAAGCGTTGGTATGGTATGAAAAGTGTTATTATTTGAAGAGAGAGAAGTTTTAGGGTCTGTGGGGGAGTCAGCGAGCCGTAATGAGTAAAGCAAAGACTGGAAACTGTTGGTACCGGAATCGTCACCGTCGGATGCCAGATCGCCGCAGTTGGACAGCAGGTCACTGTAGTTCGCGGAGAAGTAGGTCATGGGCACGATCTCGCGAGACAGTTTGCGAGCTGCCAGGCACAGATTCGAGTACTACACCTCGACCGCACACGCTGATGAAACGCGAAGGGAATGGGTAAAATATGCGGCGTTGCTACCACCGAAGTTTCCCACTTCATCGGTAGGTTCGGAGGAAGCCTGCGGCTAGTCTCATAGACCAGACTTTATACCGGGCGACCGAGAATGCACTCGTTCTCGGTAGCTACTTCATCGCACAACTGTGGGTGTATAGCTGAGTGTTCGTGTTTCAAATCGGTGACAGCACAGCACAGTACCACAATGCGTACGAATTAGCACTTGAAGTTGAAACTGTGAGATCTATACCTTTTCTTCTGATTTTATTTCATCTTGTACATTATTTTCTAAGCTGCTTTCAAGCGGTAAGAATTCAGAGTCAGATTGCAATTGTAACAAAATGAAGATAACGGGCTATGTAACCACACGACACGGACACGGACAGAGAGAGAGATAACGTTAACTAGCGTACGCGTAAACTTTAGAGTATAGGTAGCCGTGGCCGTAGCAGGTAGTTGGTAGATGATAGTTGACAAAAGGTAATGTTGTATGGGCGTGGACGTGGATGGACGTGGTTGGTGTATATATGTAGGTATTGAGGAGGACGAGAGACGAGGTACGTATACGTAGGAGTGAGAGTGAGTGAGAGTAAAACAGTCAGTCAAACAGTGCAAGTAAGAAAAGAAACGAGTAGGAGAACAAAAACATTCAACGAGTGCAAAAAAAAAAGAAAGAAAAAACGCCAACCCCTCCCCGCCCCCACGCTCTCCAATCCAAAATCGCAAAAAAAACCCCGACGCGCACCCCACCGCTCACTGATAATAAACCGCCCCATCCCCCGGGCCCGGTGTCGGCGCGCCGTAATACGGATAATAATACGTCGCGCCTCCGCCCCCGCCCCCTCCGCCCGCACCCACACCCGCACCCGCACCGGGGTACCCTCCCCCGCCCCCCTCATACTCATACGCACTCCCCCTCGGCGACTCGTACCCCCCACCGTTCTCGTACCCGCCGCCCGCAAAATACTGCTGCGTCTGGTCCGGGTAGGAGGAGGAGGAAGGGACAGCGAGGGACGGCGCGGGCGTGTGCCCCGGGACGAACGCCGCGGCCGTGGTGCGCAGCTGCTTCGACTTTGTGTGCGCGTGCCCGCCGCTGTGCGCGGGCATGCCGAGCTCGCGCGAGAGCGGTGAGAGCGGGGAGAGCGGGCCCACACTCCCGTTGACGTGGGGCGAGCGCGGCGAAGTGGGCGCGGGGGACTTTGCGCCGTTGGCGTTCACCCCGTTGGCGTTGCCGTTGGTGGTCCCATTGACAGAACCAGGCGCAAGCGCAGGCGGGGACGTCGCCCCCGGCGCCCGTATCTCCACCCTCACCCGCGCAGGCCGCGCAAACGCAAACAGCTGCTCCCCTCCCCCTTGTCCACCCCCCATGCCCTGCCCCAACGCCGACAAGCTCATCGAATGCCCGTGTCCCATGTGCATCTGCGGGTGTCCGCCCATCGCGTACCCCGGGTACGCCATAGGCTGCGGTATGGGCACGGGAGCCTGCAGCACCACCGGCCGCCCACTAACGAGCTCGTACGGCATCCCCCGCGCGTCGAGCCCCACGCCCGGCGGGAGCTGCATGCCAGGGAGTGCGCTGTTGAACCCAGGCGGCGGCGTGCTGAAGCCGGGCGGGGGCGTGGCGAACCCTGGGGGCGGCGGCGTCCCGCTGAAGAGGCTCCCCTCCGGCGAGAACCCGTGGCCAGCCCCGGCGTGCGCGAACGAGGGCGCGGGGGTGTGCGTGTGCGCGGGGGCGAACGCGGGGCCGGGGGGGAAGGCGTGCCCGAAGCCCGGCGGGGGCGCGAAGGGGAAGAACGCGGGGGGCTGCGCGTGTGCGTGCGCGGTGTACGGCGGGGGGTGGGGGTGGATGTGGGGTTGAAGGGAAAGGGGGGAGGAGGCAGGGGGATGGGCGAGGGAAAGGGGGAGGTGGGGCGCCGGCGCGGAGGGCGGGGAGGCGGCTGCGGCGAGTGCGACGGCCGCGGGTGTGGGCTGCACCCACCCGTCCGCGTCGGGTTGCAGCGGGTGTTGTTGTTGTGCCGCTGTCGGCGCGGGCGCGGGCGCAAGCAGGGCGTTGGGGTGCAGGAGCGAGGGTTGGTGCAGATGCGCAGGCGGCAGCTTGACTGTAAACGCTGAATCCACATCCTCCTCCTCCTCTTCCTGCGTCTCCGCCGTCGCCTTGCCCTTACCGCCCCTCCGCGGCGGTGGCAGCCGCACGACGTACTCCACCTCGGAAGCCGGCGCCGGCTTGGACCACGCAACGCGTGCACGGGACGGGCGCGGAATGGCGCGCACAATCGCGGGGGGCTGGCCCGGGAGCCGGACGCGCACGCCGGGGGGCTGGCCCGGGCGCGGCTTGAGGGCGGGGTCAAAGTAGAGGAAGGCGTCGTGCTGCTTGGTCCACATGTACTCGGGCTTCATCGTGTACCAGATGCGCCCCGCCACGCGCGACGGGGGCGGGCCGCGACCGCGGAGGGTGCCGGTGTTGGTGCCGCCACGCAGGGGAGGGGTGCCGCGCAGAGGGGGGGCCGCACCACGAGCATTGTTGGGGGGCGGACGCGCGCGGGTGTCCTCGCGGCGACGCATCTCCTCAAAGCCGTCGTGGGTCCACGTGCGGTCGAGGGGCGAGTCTGGCGCGGGGTCCTCTTGATGTTGCACGGGGGGACCGGAAAAGGCGCCCCGGCCCCGGCCACGAGGGGGAAAGACGGTGGCACCGCGTGCACGGGCGCCCCTGCCCTGCCAACGGCCGCGCCACCAGCCGCTGAGGCTGCGCAGATCCTTGTCGAGCAGACGGTCGTCGTGGCCCCAGAACTCACCGACTACGGGGACGAAAGACGGGTCGCTTTCGAGGCGGTGCTGATAGGCTTGACGAGCGGATTGCGATGCTGGTCGACGGACAAAGGGCGCGGGGGGTGCGGGGGAGTGGCGCGAAGACGAGGCGACTGGCTGCTCCTCCTCGTCGTCCTCGTCTGGTTCTGGTTGCGGTTCTGGCTCGGCCATGCGAACCTTGCGGACGGCATGAGCATCTAGCTCGCCGAAAGTGAGGACGGGGAGACTGGCAGGATCGTCGACCATGTCGGCCCAGGCGGCGGGGGTTGCAGCAAAGAAGGGGGCGGGTTTCTCGTCTGCATCTGGGCTGTGGGATGTGTTTGGGGTGAGGTGGCGGGAGACGGGCTCCGAGTCCGAGTCCGAGTCGTCCGTCTCGCTGCCCGATTCATGCGAGTCGCTGTCTGTCTGTGCTGCCCGCTCCATCTCGTCGTCGTCCGAGTCGTCTGCGTGCGGCGCACGCCCGCGGCGGCGAGTAACTCGTTTCGACGGCATCGTGGAACAGAGGAGAGCCCTTTCAGCCACAATTGGTAAGCACTCCCTTTTCTCCCTCTCCCCTCATCCCACCCTCAAATCGATCGCCTCCAACGGCGGTGAAAAATGCGTCCTTGCGCCCGGAGTCCTTCTCGGGGCCATCGGTGGGTTTACCGCTTTCAACGGAGCTTGGAAACTTTCCCTATGAATATTTTTTTCGGCTGCGAGTCAGATTCAGGGTGGATGGCTTCATCGACACCGGGCTGTTGTAGGAGGGAGTGATATCGACATTTGAGCCTTTGGTGTCAGGAGGAGCAATGGAACTTGAATATATTATGGTGCGGCATTCGCATTTCGTTTATTTCACTCTCGAGCGTTCCTTCACTGAGAACGAGCTTCGCGCTCAACGCTGCACGATCGTCCTGCAGAACGCCGCCGCCGTCGTCGGCGTCATGCACGTTGTACATGTCGCCCGACGTTGATTTCAAGTTGGCACCGCCACAGTAGAACCCTCTGGAAAATTCTCATGTTCCTCTCAGCGGCTCCTGCACTCGATTCCCATTGGATGACTCTGAAGATCTGGAACGACTCGAACGACACTACGATGCGACTCGCTCTCCTCATAAATACTTCAACAACTCGATCCAAAGTTCAATCTCCATTTATGTACATGCGAATATCATTCAAACTGAAACTGTGTGGGTGCAACAAATCAACTTCGAGAATAGGCCCTCTAGTAGTCCGAGCACTCACTCGGGTTACGCCTTCCCTGCGCGGCCTGCGCGGCCGTCTTCCTTTTGTCTATCTTGGCTCTGTCTTTTGTGATGACTCATCAGTAAAATAACAGGTTTGTCTTTGGCGTCTTTGGCCGAAGACGGATTTTTCTCCAAGACGTGCGTCTTTAGCTAACCCAGGTCCTTTATCTTAGATAAGACAAACGTCTTGGGAAAGACGTCAAAGACGTTGCGCGTCCTTGCCAAAGCTCGGTCTCAAGACACTCAAAGACAGCACTCAGGATGCAATAGAGGGGTGTAAACAATTGATTGCGGCGGACAGATAGTACAGATTGTAAATACAACTACAGAGACTAAACGCCGTTCGCTGGCGGGAAATTATAATTCCTGGTCATCTCTGCTCTCACCTTCAAACTGGTTTCGCCCGCACGCGGCGGTGTCGAACCTGGAGAGTGGCGAGTACAGAGAAGGCGGAGGAGGGAGCTCAGGGGCAGGCGCTGGTGGCAAGCGGGGCACTTGATGGTAGACGGAACTCGGGAAGCAGCTTTGAAAATGTACGACGATCTTGAGCACATTGTGAACACCTTGCAACGACACGTCCCGTCGCGGACTCTTGGGGACCTGAGATATGGAATAGTAAACACAAACACAAACTTGACTTGACGACATTGAGGGACTTGACGTCTTGACTCTTGACGGACTTGGATTATGAAACCGCAAATTGTGTAGAGTACGCGAGGGTTGAAGATTGAACCTCAAAGAGAGTGTGGGCTTCGATGGGGTTAGGCCGACGGGGAGGGAAGGCCTAGGGACAGCGTGCACTTGAAGGGGGCCAAAGACTGGGTGGATGTGGTGGGGGAAGGCAACGGACGAAATGATCCCGTCTTTTCTGCGCAGATATATATATCGGTGCGCACGGGCCTCCTCGGGGCAATCATGGCCGATGCCATAACTGATCAACTCCGACTTCGACTCGCCCCCTCAGCGGATTTCGACGTCGGCAAAAAAACACCTCCAACCCAAGTTCAGGTCCAATGCCTGCCCAAGGAAGTGCCCGACTCAGGCCCGAGCAGAACAATTGATTGCAACTTAATTGCAACGATACATACTTACATTCAGACACTCAGAAGTGGATTACTTTGAATGCATCAGTAAAACGACAAGTGGAGCAGTTTTTTCAGGATTGACCCTCGACACTGGCAAGACTGGCACTAAAGACCAAGACTCTCCAAGACGTGGTTTCAAAGACGTATGTGAGACGTGGTTTCAAAGATGTAAGACTCTCTCAAAGGCGCGACTCAAGGACAAAGATTGCCAAATACGTGTTCCAAAGACAAAAGACCCCAAAGACAAATGTGTTGTTTTACTGATTCGGATTGGTAGCCCCTCCTCCCCATCATCGTCTCACCGCAGAGCGGACCCCCTCCCGTCAGAACCATCCTTTCGCCGCAACGAAGGTCATATCCGGCTGTGCGCGAAGCGCGGCAATTATGAGGCCAATGTGGCATAGGCGCGCGACGATATATATGCAAACCAATCCAGCCTGCGTAGCCCGCGAAACTCCTTCTTGCGCATCGAGCTGTTGCTCCGACGATCCGATCTGACGCGTGCCTGGTCTAGACTGTGCCCTCGCATTGTCGCGGGCGTATCGATGAAGTCTGTGCGTTGACACAACAATCCCAATAGGGAGGATGACGGCCAGCAGAGAAGCGGTTCTCCATACGGCCAGCTCTTGTTGGGAAGGGAATTTGGCGTTCCATGCAACGCAATGTATCAAACCAAACACGATTGCTGTGGCGGCGTTTGTGTGTAGCGCGGTCACGTCCTCGATGGACAAATTTGGTTCGGGGAAACTTTCGTCTCGACCACTGTGAGCTGGACGTCGGGAGGTAAGGGTCGTAGGCTGCAGCCATGTAGTTCTGGCCGTATAGCGCTTGGTTCAACCAGCCATCATCCATCGGTTCGCCCCCCAGGACGAGGCCTCTGGGGTTGAGCTTCGTGGGCGTTTCCACCTTGTGGGGTTTAGACCACCACAGAAACCAGAGAACCAAGCTGACAGTACACGAAGCTGCCGTCGCGACCTCCAGTTCGCTCACCGGAAGCTGTTGGACGAGCCGCGAGACAAAGTCGGGGAAGAACCACAAAGTGGTCGTGACGGCCGCCGCCTTGGCGTAGACATCGCTTTTGCCTTTTGAGAGGATTTCTTTATCGCTGACCGCTTGGATCGCTTGGAGGGCCTCTTCATCTTTGAGGTGTTGAGAGTGCATAATTCTTTTCCCGGCAATCTCGAATCCTCCCATGACAAACAAAAACGCCTGAGACGGGCTCAACCTGAATTCTGATGCTCAATTCAGCATGATCCCAAACGGCCATGAGAGTAACTCACTATACTTTACGACATTGCTTCTGACGAAGCGCCATTCTCTGACAGCTTGTGAAACCATCGCCTCAGGAGCCAGCAACATGAGCGCGATGATCTTGATAGTCGGTGTGATTCTTCGCCACTCGGATTTCTTCTTGTTTTCTTCGGCGTCGTTTTGGGGAGGCACACTTGGATGCAAAACCGTCCAGGTGGAAATAATAATCACAGTCAAACAAGAAGTCACAATCCCCCCTAGACTTCGGGTGCCTGGAATGTCAATGAATGTTCCGGGCGGGGATTCTAGGAGAAATTTTGGGGCCATTTGCTGGACAGGAAGATGAGCGGCGAGAATGGGGAGGTTTTGAGATTAGAATTGTCCGGGTTCTTCGTGGGGTGGCCGGAGTGGACGTGGCGAAGACAAGGCGGGCGGGGTGGCGGGAGCGGGAGTGGACGTGGCGAAGACAAGTCGGGTGGGGTGGCGGGAGCGGGAGTGGATGTGGCGCAGACAAGTCGGGCGGGGTGGAGGGAGCGGGAGTGGATGTGGCGAGTAAAAGACGGGCGGGGCGACAGGAGCAGGAGTGGGTGTGGCGGGGCCCTGGTTGAAGAGCAAAAGGGAAGGTGAAAGTTGTCAGCCACCCCCTATTCTTGAAAAGGCAAGTAGTGGTACAAATGATCCGACGGCAAATCAACTGTACTTACGTTATTTCGAAAGTCGACGCTTGCTCACTGCCAGCCACTGCCCCTCATGCGAGTCCTCATCCTTCATGACCCTTCCGCCAAACTGTCTAGTTTCAGCTTCTCCTCTTTTCAACTTTCTGCCCCGCTCCTAAAACTGTGACCCTGAACCAGATCAATATTTGCAATTCATCATTGAATTAAATAACTGGAATGCGATTGTGACGAGCCCTTGATGTCTTTCTTGTCTTCCTTCGTGTCATTCTTTGAGGACTCTCCGGTGACTCCCCCAGACGACGACTACGTATATGAAGGCGTGGAAGTTCCATTTGCCTACTTAAATGTTGACCCGGCGGCCGAAGTGCTGACCACTGGCCTCGTCATTGACGCCGCACTGGACCCTCAAATTCTGGAAGAGACTTGGAAAACACTGGTGGAGCAGAAGTTCCCCAGAGCTGGCGCTCAGCTTTTAGGCGGCTACATAATTGAGGTACGTATTCATCAGAGTGCGCATCCAACTAAACTGACCCTGACTGCGGTCAGTACTTCTTGCATAGCCCAGACACTTTCACCTCGGATAATCCATCTACCGTATTCACTGCGAAGCATTATCACGAACCATACCGCACGTCTGCCCGTCGGAACATCGACGTACTTCTAAACTCGTCGCATTCCGAACCAACTTGCTGTCCCTCTCCGTCGCTGCGGGCATATCTCGTGAGCGAGGAGCGCCTTCAGTATGCGGACAGTTTGCTGTTCCGGGCCGCGGAAAGGTTTCGGTTCTCCGAAAAACATGCCTTCAACATCCACGTCTCCGTCTTTGACGACCTCACTCTCATTGGTATCACATATTTCCACGTCGTATCCGACGTAGGAGGCATTCGGACACTCCTGCACTCGTGGGCGCGCCTCATTTCGGGAGAGAGCATCGCTGCAATCGCGGGAATGGATAGGGATGTTCGCCCCGCTAACTACATTCGACCACCAAATGAGCTCGACACCTTCCTCGAACGCGATGTGAACACGATAAGGGGGTACTGGCACCAGCGTGTGCCTCCCACAGGATCGTTCAAAGAGCTTTTTGCCAGGATTGACGATGATTCCAGCGGCAGAAATAGAAGGATCATGTCCAGACTCTGGCATTGGATGTGCGGGGTGGATGGCGAACGCCGCCTCGTCCGCGTACCCAAGACATTCTTGGACGATCGGCGACGCGAAATACTCGAGAACTTGAAGCTCAACGGGTCCACCGAATCCGTGGATCACTCTGACGTCCTTTTAGGGTGGTGGTTCAAAGTACGCTCGCTCCCCTCCTGTGTAGGCGCTGTTACTAATATCCCGCTAACACTTCCTCCCAGACGACCTACTCTACCCGCTCGGCTTTCGACACGACCCCCATCTCCCTTCACATTTCCGTCGATCTGCGACCCATCATCTTCACTGAGGACTCGGCCATGAGCGGACCCTACATCAACCAGGCCTCCTCGACAATCGTCATCGCGCCGCCGATCCCCGCCAACGCCTTCCGGCGGATGTCACTGGAAGCACTGGCCCTGCTCATACACCGCGCCAGGGTGGATTACCACGCGGACCGCAATGCGCTTGTGCGCGAGCTGTGGTGGCGCGTCGAGCACCAGACTCGCCTGCTTTATCGCTGCCCGCCTGGGGGCGAGGCCGCGTTACAGACGGACTGGAGTGCGGCCCGGCTCGCAGGGATGGACTTTTCCGGGGCACGCGGGATGGGGTCGGAGAGTAAGGGAGCGGGGCGAGTGGTGTTCGTTGTTACGGAAAATTTGGAGGAGGAGAAGGGGTCCGGTGAGATTTTAATGGAGGATGAGAATGCCGTGTGGATGAGCCAAGTGAAGACAAGTGAAGAATGGGAAAAACTTCGTCGGAGTGGGGCATTCAAATTCGTTTAACTTTTTCTTGTGATATATACTTACTCCCACGTCGCCGATACAATCTTTTCCGCTCGTGTCCTACCGATATTCTTTTTCTGTGGTGTGCTTATAAAATTTATAACGTTGAATGAACCGCGTGAAAAGTTCGTATGATATCGCTCGACGTTTTTGGTTCTACTACTGCAAGATGGTCAAATTGGCTCACAAGGATCGGTTCCGTCGCTCAACTAGTTCCTTCCTGGCGCGATACACGTAGTCTCTCTTGACAGACGCTCTATCAATACTTAGCTCGTACCTCGCTTGATAGACCCTCATTAGAAAAAAACGAAGTGGAGAACTGGAGGACATACGGCCATGAAGATTGGCATGGCCGCCGCTCTCTGTCTCCAGGTCTAGAAAACGTGTCGAGTGAGTGCATTGTCGCGACCTGATATTAATTAGTTACCTCGGGCGGCATTCCAGCCCAGCGGGCTGTCGCGCTCGTTGGCCAGTGTATAGATGTCATATGCGATGGAGTACGCGGTTACTGGGTACCCGATGAAGGCGAACGGCGGGAGCGGGGACGAAAGCGGCCATAGAAGCGAAGTCGAGCGTGAATGCCAGGGCTGTGTTGATGTGTGGCCCCTGTTTGGAGCATTCCATTTCCTCCTCGCCATGCCTCCTTCCTCGACGCAGCTCAAAATCGCCCACGACATCGGCCAGGCTGTATTCGAGTGGGAACGTCTCACCGAAGAACACTCAGCAGTCCTGCGCCAGCATCCCAATGAGTTAGCGGCGGCATACGAAGAACTGGAACGCGTCGCGCCCTCCAATGTCCTTCCTCCCCGCGACGATTGGGACCGGTGCATCGAGGATCTCGCGCGCGCCTTGGAGCCAAAGGCAGTTGACATTATGGGGTATGAGATTCCCAGATTCTTTCGCATCTTCCTCACCTCGCCACTACAGTCGGCTTAAGGCCGTGAGCGTGTTATACTTCCTTTGCCGGCTAAGTATGATGAAGGCCGGGGAGGATCCCGTTGTATTGCTGGAAATGATACGGTTTAAGACCTCTCTTCAGTATGTGGCTCACCTTTCTCTTGATCCCTTTGTTCAACCTCTGTTACAGCAACAACTTCACCTATGAGAAGGTCGAGATGCGCTTGCCCGCCCGTGCCGACATGCATCCATATCTCGCCAAACAATTGGACATGGCTCCCGTCGAAACTCCCTCCACTCCATCCTCCCTTTATCCTCTGGTGATGCCTGCCGACCCCTTCACCGCCGCCTCTGTTCGCCATCACATCCGTACGCCCGTGACGGCAGAGGAGATCACCTGCTTTCGGCGAAACCCGGACGCCCTTCTCGCCGGGATCTTCATATCGGCCGAGACCGAGACCTTCCAGGTTGCCTCAATGGTTGTCGTAGCTCGAGGGGATGGGAGGGACCGGCTTTTCTATCTAGCTTTTGCGGACGAGGGGCCCGAAGCGGTCTGCTACTCATCAGAGGATTTCTTCAACCTGCTACAGACCTCCGCAAGCCTAACATTGTGAAATCCCGTCTCAATTTTGTCACGTAGTCGACATTGCCCAGTAAACGCGACGCGGTACTTGAAAGCGTAGAAAATAAATCAGAATTGACAGTACAAATCTCACAATTTCCCCCTCACCTCCGCAACATCCAGTCCTTTGAGCCACGACAGTACTTCACGCCCCACCGCGCCTCCATCACCGGACCGACCTTTCCACGCACCCGCACTCATTTGCTCTCTCCAGCCCCCAAGGGGATCCGCGCCCTCGCCAACAAACGACGGCGACTCCTCGTCCGGCACATCCTCGATCATCACCCAGTGTCCCGCGCCTTTCAGCGGCACTTCCGTGAGGCGGGGCACGAAGCGGCGCTGGGCCTTGAGCGCGGCCGGGGCGATGGTGGCGTCGAGGGTGCCGTAGATGCTGAGCACGGGGAGGGTGGATGGGAGGGTGGAGGGCAGGGAAGCAATCGATTCCTCGACGTAGCGCAGGTGCGCGGTGCGGTAGTAGTTGGTCGCGCCCGTCAGCCCGCGCGCGCGGAAAGAGTTCAGGTACGCGCGGTGAGCGTCGCCTTTGAGGAGACATGGCATGGAGGGGATGGACGCGAGGGGTGAGAGGAGGAGGGACTTCATTACGCCTTTCGGGGTGAAGTCTGTGCGCTGCGAGGGCGGGGAGAAGGTTAAGGTAAGGAAGTAGGGGATCTAGAGGTTTATTTGAGTTGGGCAGTAAGAAGGGTGAGCAGTCAAATGCTCGCACATTCTCCTCGAGCGTTGGCGCGGCCTCTGGCGACGCGAGGAAAAGCTGGTAGCCGAGATTCGGCGCGCGCTCGGCGATGATGTTGAGCGACATCGGGGCCCGCGCAGGCGGGGTGTACGGTACGCTCATCCTGTAGAAAGAATCTGAGCCAACCGGAGGAACAGAAACCTTTGTACGCACAAGACAAGCGCGAGCACACGATCGGGGTGCCACAATGCGACACGGCCAGCGGTGAAGGAGCCCCAGTCGTGGCCAACGACAATAGCGCGACCAACTCCAAGTGCAGTCAGCAGGGCCATGAGATCTCCAGCGAGACGCTTGGTGGTGTATTGCAAGGGGTCAATGGGTGCATCAGACCCGCCATAGCCCTAAGCTCATTGTCTGCATTGATTCTTGCTATCTCGCGAACCCAGAGGCGTACCAGCATATCTGGAACAACGACGCGGAACCCAGCGCGCGCCCATGGACCTATTTGGTGCCTGTATCCATATCCCACTGCAGAAAAACATACTTTCAGAATCGGAAGCGCTGTAACGGAGTATCAAGTCCATTCTTACAGTCAGGAAAGCCATGCAAGCATAGAATTGTCGTTTTGCCCTGGGGGTTCGCGTCGACAAAGGCCCAGGCGTGGCCGCTGGGGAGGGTGAGCTTGGGCATAGGCAAGACGGAAATTCGACCTCACCGGTAATTTGAAAGCCGGGTCGGGGATTGCCGAGACCTCTATCCCACTATCATGGACCAACCAAACATCGACCTCTACCGCCAGCTCCCTGCCGCTAAATCGGCGCCAGTGAAGCTGAAGCTTACTGCAGCGGACCCATTTACACCTCAGTATGTGAAGACGGTGGTCACACAGGCGAAAAACCCCGCCGAAATCTATGCGACCCGCGTGAAGGGGCGTATGCTCATGCTCGATAACGCCGCGAAGGAAAGCCGGCGGAGCAAGGAGCTCGATGTGAAGAAAGCCAAGGTGCGCGCGGCGAAGGAACGCAAGAAGCTTGGTGTACTTGGGAGGCGGCAGGGGACTGCGCGCGAGTTGGGATTGTGGGGTTTTGACGAGAGCCAGGCGAAGTGGGCTGCCAGGTTTCCAGCCGGAACTCATCCTCATTCATGGCTCCCAGATTTGCCCTTTTTCTGCCCCTCCATCGCCTCTGGCTAGGGTACATGTCCGAACTGCTCAATTTGCCGCAACCAAGTTCCGGCCCGCCGCGAGCACCGTCCGGCGCGGCCATGCATCCGAAACTGCTCAAGGCCGATTTTCACGGCTCAATAGTGACTGGTTCTCGCTTCTCCTCTTAGCAAGAACTCCATTTCGCTCAACGACGATGTTTGTTTTCAGTTTATCAAAGTAAAAACACCGCCATCCTCGGAATCTCTGGCATCGTCATCCACGAGACAGAGGGGACGTTCAAGGTCGTCACCAAAGAGAATAAGTTGAAGGGTTTGTTCCGTCCTCTCTCACTCATTGTTTCCCCACCACACTAATTTTTATTTATTTCACTCTAGTCCTGCCGAAGCGAAACTCAATATTCACGTTCGCACTCCCGGTATATTCGATCCTGCCACCGACGCACGATCCAGCGGCACCGCTGCCGTTGCCGATAGCAGAGCCTGGCGAAGGTTTGGAGACCGTGCTCGATGGCCCGCATGTTCAGCTCGAGCTGCATGGGAACCAGTTTTGTTTTCGCTCTGCGGACCGAGCGGGTAGAAAGTTCAAAGCGAAAGAAAGCATTGAGCTGTAGTCTTGAAGACAATGTCCGCTGAAAACTCAGCTCCGCTCTCACGACACGCAACATCGCACACCGACAGCACAGCATATTCCAAAAGTGAGAAAACAGACCAAGAAGGAACGTCTATTGGAGGCCTTGGGGAGTTCGGAAACGGGTTGCGGCGCAGGCTGGAAATATATGTCTCCATACATGGGACTATTGAAGTTGGCGGTCTGTGCACTCGGCACCTAGCTGGGAATATTCAGAGGAACAGATGTCGAACCCTTTGTCATATGCTTGCCATTCTCCTGACCTTGATCGAGAAAAGTGTGTAGGGAGCAGACGAGAGCGGTGTTTCGCTGCTGCCTGGATCTCTAAGTGGGCTGCTTCAGATACGGCCTACCGGATTTAAGTCAAAACCGTGCAACTTGGCGAAACTCACAACTACTACGTTTGCATTTCGGGCCTTGTGACTGTTTTTCAGTTTTGCTTTCAATCGACACCCAAAGCGGTGTCTACCAGAATTTTGCTGTCCTGAACCAACTTTTGGACCACTTCGACGTATCCTGTCGCTGTTTCCAACGGTAAACATCCTTGAACGATAACAAGGGAAGGTTCGACGCACCATTCCCCGTTCGAACGTGCTCTGGGAACTTATTCCTCCATGTCAGAGCCAGGGCTGTCGAAATAAGCCGACTCTCCGCGCTCAGAGGATTGCAGAACGCCGACGCTGTGTCGGGAAATAGATTGACTGGGTAATCCCCCGAGTTGCTATAGAATGTGTCCCAGCGGACAGTCACGCGTAGCATTCGGGGGTCCCGCGGAACACCCTCGAAATCGCTGAGGATCTGAGCACGGTAATTCGAGTTGGGGAGTCGCATAATCTCTTCTCGCATCTGGGCTTCGGTACGCATTCCATTTCGGGCCACCTAAACGTATTCTTGGATGAACCGAGGAATATGTGAAGTTTTACGCACAATAAACTTGGAACGCGTCGGGTGTTTGTCTGATCGACGCTTTTCGATCTCAAGCAAGTAGCTGGGTGTTGATGAGTCTACAAATCACTGATTTCTAGATATCCCACCTATTGTTGAGAAGATAGCCCGGCGCCTGGTTCGCTAAATCCGCAGATAAAATGCCCCATGCGTGCACGGCGTCTTTCCAGTGATCAAGCCACTTGAGGAAGAGCTTCAGGTTATCTTCCAGAGTAGGATCCGGATCGCTCTCTATGATCGCTTTGTGGTCATTGCAACTTAGCTTGTGGAGCTTCCAGTTTTTGCGTTGGCACTCGGGTGAGCCTAGACAGGGTCTGAGCATGGTCAGAGACGCAATATTGAACACATACAGTAACGGGCTACCCTGCAACGGGAGCAGGTACGAAGCTTGGTGTCTGCCGGCCCGGAGTTGTTGCATTCATAGCATCGGTCGTTAGTGCCGGCGCAAAACTGGAGCATCGGCATGCTGAGATAGTTTCTCTTGAAGGATAGTCGCGACGCCTTTGCGATAAGGATGATTGTCGGAAGCAAGTTGGAAGCAAGGAGTTTGGCGAATATTCCCACACCCGGTGATCTCCGGCTTTGCGACCGACCTGCCGATCGATCGGCAGCGGAGAAATCTGTTGCGGTATGCCCTCAAGCAGCCCTCAAGCGCCGGAAAGGGCCGGATTCGCGGGCGATGTGCATCCTCACCGTATTTGCTAATTTCTCCCAAACCACGCAATCGTTCGCATCTCATCCACAGTTCTGCAACACCTGCCACGGCGCAATCGGCTCCCAAGTTGCGTGAAATAAATCAACGTTCAACGGTACTAGGCAATGTATTGGGCCTGCATCACATTCAAGAGAGTACTTTGCGACGACGATAAACGGCAAGAACCCCGACTTTGTAGACAAGTTCACCGACAGGTCCATCAAACCGTAACGACTCTTGCGCCGCACTCCACTGTTGCGTGGAATGCCCGCTGGCACTCCCACCATTCACTGCAACGTCTGACAGCGTCTGACCGAGTCTTGAGGACGTGGCAACTGTGGGAACAGAACTTGAAGCAGATAGAGTTTGATCGATACAGTCATGGACCTTCTAAAGACGCCGCTCGTCCACGCGCGCAGAAAAGGGAATTCGAGAATACGTACCTCCGCTGTGCCGGAGAATACGAGGACGCGTCCGCCTCCGAGCAGTGGGCGTTGTTTGGTTTGTCTCAGGGCACTGCCACCTCCAACGACCATGAAAGGGGTGACAATGGTGGCTGACACAAACTGCTCTTTCCCTACTCCCATCTTCCCTTCGCGTCTGTTGTCCCTTCATTCTTCCTCCCTCCATCTCACATCCTTTCCCATTCACATCCTCCCTGCCTTGGTTTCGCCCCTCGACACCGTGTTGCTCCCCTCCGACTCACTTCTCCGACTCCCCAACTACCTCTTCTTCTCCTACTTGCTTGAGCTTTTCATATGTTTTCCTACCGCCTTTCTACCGCTTCAGACGTCGACGCCTCTCCCTACCACCCAACCCACTTCCCATCCTTTGAACACTCACTTCCTTCACTTCCTGTCACTCGTGTCGTGAAATCGCTATCCATTGCTGCCGCGCTCTTTCCCAACGCCTTTTCCCAGGGTCTGCCCCCTAATCAAATTAATCTTCTCGACTCCTTGTCCAACTCTCCGACTTCCACATCCAATTCCCTTCTTCCTACATGATCCACCCATTCATCTCCGCCATCGACCTCGCCTACAGCACATTCGTCGTCCATTTACTCGCTCTACCGCCTCGTATACTCATCCCATTCATTCCCGCCCTCAACATCTCGCTACCTTTGTTCCCTTCCCCCCACAGTCTCGTATCCATTTCTCCACATCATGGGCTCAGTCTTCTTTCCTACACCCGCACCCCATTTCTCGACGTCTCTCCCCGCTCCCATGTTCTCCTTCATTCCCACCTCGACATTTCGCTTCCTTCACTCACAGCTGACATTGTCCACTGGCCTCGCGTCCCTCATCATCGTCCACCGGATCCTTTCCCTTCCTCACCGTCGACTCGGACTCCTCCCTTTCCCGCCGTCAGCCGTGACTCCCTTCTTCCGTCGGCTTTTCCTATTAATCCCTTTCCTTTTTCCCTTCCCACACCTCCGACACTCGCCATACTGCCTTCCCAATCTCTTTTCGAGTTCTCGTCCCATCTATGTTGTCGACTTCTCGCCCACGCCCATCCACTCTTCCTTCCGAAACACTCACCAGCTCTCCCGTCCAACCGCAGTCTGTTTCGCGACCCCTTTTCTTACCGTTCCCATGATCGACAACTTATGCCCCTTCCTCTTACGCACGTTCTGTTGAAGAACTGCGGTCATGCCCACGCACATTCTCTTCAAAGTAAAGCATATCGAGACGTGCGAAGTCCAATTTGAGTAGCACGAAAAAAGGACGCGGCCAAGAACGGTGTCCGCGTTTTAAATTCGGAACGAGATGCAGGACAGATTGAAACTCGGACATCAAGCACCGAAGGCGCATATCTGGCGAGGGAAATACCGAGAGGATACACACTTGTTATGCCCGGGCCCTGGAAAGTAGGGCTGCTACCTATGTCTTGTTCAACGGCGATAGTTGATCGCAGCGCAAGACACAATCGTGGAACAGCGCAAAAAAGCCATCGAGCTGCAGGATCATGATGAGTCAACATATCTAGCGTTCTGTGAATATGCAGGAAACCCACATCAACCGACTGAGTGACAATACAGTTCTTGGATCCAGGGCCCCAACCGTCCTCGTTGCACGACTGGTAATTCCAAACGTCCACGACAGTCTCGCCGGACGAGTGCGTTCCGGTGAGCTCGACATCGACACGGTAGCGTGTGGATTTAAAGAGCTCAGGCTGAGAAACGTACGCAACTGTCAACGCATCGTGGAGCGGCGGCCCGTCATTGAAGCCAAAGGTGCTTTTGTAGGAATCGGCGAAGAAACTGATCAAAGTGGACAGCGTGTGCCGTAGATTGGTCGCCGCTTTAGGGAGGGGACCGCCAGTATCTTGCAGCTGGCTACCTGGGACAAGGAGTTGCTCATGAATTGCGCGCGTCACGATCGCCGTGTGGGTTACATTTATTGGGATCATCGTTTTCTTCACAGATGCATCGAGAACGATCTGAGCAGCATGGGCTGGGTAGAAAATCAGATATAGCGTGAATTCGGAATCAATACGCACGATCACAAAGGATGTTGTATTCTGGAGGTAACAAGTCAACGGTTATTTTTAAAAAATACATCAAGATACGAACCTGCGACGGCTGACCTGTTTCCCAGACCAACACCACCGCCCATAACTAAAAGCCAGTCAGGCGACGAAGCACTTTTAAAAAAGAAAATATGGTAACGAACACACGAATTCTTCCACCGCATTCAAAAGGTCCGGGTAAACCGCGATAAATAGTGCGATGTTGGTCATAGGCCCACTTGAAATAATAGTTACCTTGTGCCCGTTACCTCTGTTCCAGGCTTGCTTCACGGCGCGGGCCATCCCATCGAGTGCCCTGATATTCTCACCGTCAGCATCCTTCGCCAACCATTGCGTAACCTCGGGGCTTTCAGAAGCAGGGAGGCCTTCAACTCCTCCGAGTCCATCGATGCCGTGGATCTCTGGGTCGTGCTTTGCAGGTCGGAGAAGCGGTTTGGCCGCTCCGGGATAAACGCGAACTTCAGGGTATCGGAAGGAGGCGCCAAAAGCCTGCAAGCATCTGGCCGCATTTTGCATGGTCCAATAACCGCTAGCATTTCCATGCGTCTGAAGGATGAGGAGAGCGGTAACCTAAATGCGAGGGGGGTCTACCGTCGAGATCCCGAGGAGTGTGATATTCGGACAGTGGATGGCAAGCAATATCGCGGTGGCATCGTCGTGGCCCTACCAAAATTTAGGCAAGGGCGCGTGTTCAATGGACGTGCATACAGGGTCGACGTCCATCCATATGAACTTCATCTGTCTTTGCAACTCGAGCTAATCGAATGGTGGGAGCGAGCGCTGATCACACAGCCACACCCGGCTTGGTTCTGACCACGTCCTCCGAAAATCAAGGTCGTTATTTCCAGCGCCACATGCGATGTAAATGGAGGCCGCGATTGAACCCTTGCCTGATATAACCCGTTCCAAGCTTCGGTCGACCCAAATCCTCACTTCGTTGTCCCAAATCGTATCCGAGCTCCTTCAAAACTCTTTGGATGCCGGCGCGCGCCAGATCGACATCGGCGTGGATTGCGAAGAGTGGACTTGCTGGGTCCGCGACGACGGCTTCGGAATGAGCAAGGACGGCATGGACATTCTGGGTACTGGGTTAGAAGCTGGGCGCTATGGTGCGTGCAATTTTGATCCTCTAAACTGCAACATATTCCGATTCCGATTCCGTCCAGGGACATCGAAAGCATATGCGCCTGACTCTCTTGATGACTTGTCGACATTTGGATTCCGTGGGGAAGGTACCTTTCTCTCAAATTTTATTTCGACTACTCTGAGTCGGAGCAGCTTTAGCGTCATGTGCAGACATCTGCTGCCTTGAGATCTCGTCGCGTACGGCACGATCGCGCCAAACCTGGTCAGTAATCGTCAAGGTCAGAGGATCGCATCTGATAAATTGAATGGATGCGTTGACTCAAGAGCACAGGGTTCGAAAACACTCTACAACGGACCAGCCATTCGATGGAGGCGCGAGTCTCCGGGGACCACTGTTTGCATCCGAGATGCCTTCTATAATGCAAGTCCAATCACTGCAGACCCAAATTGTGTTCTTATTTCCGCAGCTTCCTGTCCGCCGTCTTTCCCATCCGACCCCTGCGCGGACGCTGGACGTGATACGCCATCAGATTGAAACCTTTGCGCTTGTATTTCCCAGTGTTTCTTTTACACTGGAAAATACGCATAGTTTTAAAGACGACAAAGATATGCTGTTGAGGATTCCGAAGGTGTGTTCTGATGATGTTGTTTAAACAGGACTTATGCAGCGTATTAGACGACCTCGGTATTGACTGCCTTTCGGCACCTCTATGGACGTGCTTTGGCTCAGGTTGGAGGCCTACACTCATCTTCATTTTCCCCTCTGATGATTGGTAGCATGTTGAAGAGATCGACGTGACCTCTGGAGACTTACGGCTCAAAGGCTTTATCAGCCTCGACGGCGCATACTCAAAAGTGTGTCGCTGTGCTGTTTCTTCCGTATCCCACTGACCAGTATCACAAGGCACATCAATTTATTTGTCGGTCGCCAGCAGTATTCTTCGAAATAACGGGCCTGAGTTATACCTCTCAGACATCAATCGACACCCCATCTCATTTTGCGAGTTACATCACGCTATTGACTCGCGATTTGCATCAAGTTCGTTTGGGAAACATGTAAATTTTGCGTTCATCGGGAGTAGAACACCGGCTAATATGACCTAGGCGTTTGACGATTCCGGCGAGACAAGCGTCAGGAGTAGTACGCAATTTTCTTTCGCGCTGAATTTGTTCTCAACATTTCAGCTGTACGACGTTCTCCTCGGAAAACTGAAAAGAAGCCAGTTTATGTTCTGGATCTAAGTGTTCCTCCTCAACAGATAGATAACTGTCTCGAGCCAGCTAAAGCCGCGGTTCATTTACGAGTGGTTGTTCTTCCTAGTCGCTACACAGCTATCTAACATCCCGAACAGAATAAAGGGACTGTCGTAACTTTACTTGCCTCTACAATACAGGCGTTTCTCGTCCGACACGGTTTCGCGGTCGAGCAGAAGGCCAGGGGAGAACATCTCGGATCGCCGTCGCCGTCGCCGCGAAAGCGACGGAAATACGACTTTGAAGACGATTCGGGGTATGCTGAAGAGCCAACGACATCGCGACACGTATCAAGAGAGGCATCCCCGACACCTCTATATACCCGTGAGGTGGGTGTCTTATCCCATGGCTCGTGGTTGGCAAATAACACTAAATGTATTGCAGGAGACGGAGGAGTTGGTCTGGACAGATCCGCATACCGGTCAGATATACGTCGTCGACGCGCGAACCGGGAATTCGTATCGGCAATCAGAGCCCCCGCCAGCGGCCGCAGACAGTGCCGCGGCCTTCGTTGTTCAGGGCCGCACTCTGTCCCGACAGAAGGCACGGGGGATTGAAGGTCAAGATAAATCCGAAATGCCCGAATGGATACAGAAGGCACTCGAGGCAATTTCTCTTTTTCCCCCCCTGTACAGCCCAATCCAACTGTTATTCTTAGGCAAACGACATTTATGCTGTTGCGGAGGACAAAATCCCATACCTCAGACATTTACCAGCGCCAGACGCCGACGCCCCAAAGCAACACGATTGCCACGAATTTCAAAAGTTTTCGGATTACTTGAGGGCTGGACAGCCGTACGGTGACTCCACGGCAGCCTCCTCCCGGCGATTCGAGAAGGAGGATCTGCGAAATGCGCAAGTCATTGACCAAGTCGACTGCAAGTTCATTGCCTGTCTCATCGCCGATTCCTCCGCGGCAGGCGATGGTACGCGGACGCTTGTGCTCATCGACCAACACGCGGCGGATGAACGTATACGCGTGGAAAGATTCCTCAAGGAGCTCTGCCTCGGGTACCTGTCCAACGTCAATGCGGAGGGAAATAAGAAAGACGCGCTTCGGCTGAGAGAACTGACCCAGCCTGTTCCGATCCTCCTTAGTCGACATGAGGAACGGCAATTGCGGAACCCTTCTACGCGGCGCGTCTTTGAACACTGGGGCTTCCATTTTGTTGATCTTCCAAGCGAGCCGGCGCACGATAACGTCGACGCCGGCACGAGTGGGTATAGCCAGGTATTTGTCCGATGCATGCCAGAACTTGTTGCGGGTAAAGTATGTACGGCTCAGTGCGGCAAGAACGTGGCTAATTCATTTCGCTAGCTTTTATTGGACGACGAATTGCGAGACTTTGTCAAGACGTTTCTCGCCAAGCTGGAGAATGATCTGCCCGCGGCTCAACAGCCTCGGCGTTCCGAGACCGACGTAGCGGAGGATGAATTTCACTGGTTGCGGGCTTTGCGCTGGTGTCCGCAGCAGCTCCTTGATTTGGTCAATTCAAAGGCCTGCCGAGGTACCAATTATATGCAGTTCCGTTGTTGTAAATAACATAATTTTCGCAGGCGCTATTATGTTCAATGATTCCTTGACGACTCCACAATGCAGGAAGCTCGTCGATGACCTGAGCAAGACGGCGTTTCCGTTTCAGTGCGCGCATGGAAGGTCCGTGGGTCCCTCTGGTCTTGCCTTTCGTATCTTAACATTAGTTCTATCAGACCGTCGTTGGTACCGTTGATTGATTTGGGCAAGGATGGTGCTCGACACCGGACTCGGAGGATTTGTAGATGGTCTACTTTAGACAATCCCACAGTGGTGTAATGTGGAAAACAATCGAAATCGAGGAGAGTTCTAGCCCTTTGCAAAGTTGAACTCATTTTGAAGCGGGATTTGGTGAGCGATTTGTTTCTGAAAACAAGTTTGTCAACAGGTGGTGTGGTTATCACCCCAGACATTTATTTAGGCTCAAGCAACCGTTGGATTACGAGGATGAACCCTTGGTAGGTGACGGCGCTGCGACGAACTCGAATATTTCTTCAAGAAGTTGAACATGACGCAAGGGGAATATGCTGCAAAAGGTCCAATCCTTGTGCTGACGGATTTGACCCAAAAAATGGCCAAATGTCTCACTTCGCCCCTTTGGGTCGAATGCCAGATTCAAAGTGGCGACGGAAGTGGCTGGCGGGCCTACATATCGGATGCTTATGCGTACGGATATAACACTCCATCGCGCCTGCCGGGTCAAAGAAAAAAAATTGCCTTCAAATTTTTGATTTCAACCTCCAAAGCATCAATGTTGGGACCTTGCCGGCCGATCAGTTATGGGGATGAAAAGGCTCGAAAATCGGCCGCCTGATCCTCATACTGATGGATTTGGCGCCGAAGACGCTGTACGGAAACGACCAAAATCGGACTTTTTGGACCGGACATCTTGCATTTAGGACCGAACACAGCTTCCAAACATTCCACGATTGTCCCGGGTCTTGAGGCGACGCGTAACGGGCCACGGCCCCATATCTAGCTGGGCTGGTCGCCGAGGTCATGCGGCGATCGAGTCGACAACCGAAGACCGTCGGCGGCGTATACGCCCCTTCACCCTTCGAGTCTACCATTACCTTTGCCTCCGATGGAATCATCCTCAGGCCTGGCGTCAATTAAATTTATCGTGGTAGGAGGAGGCATCTCTGGGCTGGCATGTGGGTATGTCCTTCGACAAGCTGGCCACCAAGTTGTCATCCTCGAGAAGGCAGCTGAAAATTTTGCGGTAATTCTCTTGAAAAATCCCGTGGCCTGACTATTAAAGCAGGTTGCGAACCAGAGTGGAGGTAGTATTCGGTCGCCTCCAAATATGACTCGGATCCTCAAAAAATGGCCCGGGATGGAGGCTCTCTTCGAAAAATGCGCAACGAAATGCTTTGGGTGTGTAAAGTTTATGCTTTGGGAATGTAATAGATGTAATCTGAAGAACCTTCCTCTCAAGTATATCATTTAGACGAGGTGTGTCAGCGAAATTGACTGCGCCCGACTTGGTCTCATTCGCTTAACCAGCCGCCACTTCGGAGCCGGTGGGATTTCTGAAATTCCACAAACAAATTATGTTGGACCTCGAGGCCGATTTTCTTGTTCTTCAGGTGTGTCATTTACGCCGTTCTTCAGGCCATAGATTCAGCTCTGAAATAAGCTCATAGTATGACGCTTTGCATCGACATCTCGCTTCTCTCTGCGTGGCTGCTGGTGTTGCCTTGAAATATGGATGTGCGGCTATTAATGCACAGCGTGCCGATGATGGCTCTGCCATTGTCCATCTAGAAGACGGAAGCCTTGTGGAAGGCGACATTGTACGACGCCAGGCTTTGTTTCAACAGCCTGCTAAACAGTCAATTCAGGTGATAGGCGCTGATGGCCACAACAGTCTTGTGCGCGCAATCGTGGCCGAGGACGAACTGGAGCGCACTCATGTTGTTACTGGGTGAGTCTGACCGAAGAGATCCTGTGAAGTCAACTCACTTGTAGACAGTATGAATATTCGTATTCCGACAAAGGTCGTCAAAGAATATCAGGAGCTGAAACCGCTGTGCAATACCAATGAGGTTTGTTGAGTAGGACTTCTCACAGGCAGAATTTTAACCATTTTAGTTCACGATTTGGATGGGCAATGGTTCAACCGCCATCGGGACCCTTGACGTAATGATTCAACTTCACTTATTGACAGAGTCCTGATGCCATCCTCAGTATGAGTCCGAGTCATTCGACATTGCACTCTGTTCGCCAATGAGCCTTGGGGTAGATGACGGCGATTGGGCCTCAGGTTCTTCTGCAACGATGCCATTCGATTTATCAGGCTATGACCCGAGGTCAGAATCTGTTCTTTCCTTTTTTATAGCCTCTTGATTATAGTCGACGCAGTCTGCGAAAGCTTATCCTCCTCGGATCTACTTGCCGTCCAACGGTTCAGCAAGTACTCCAACAGGAGGATGTTGTCGGTCTGAAGGGAATCGCTGTGTCGGTCGGTGACGCCGCTCATTCTGTGTTGGTAAGTTGTACGTCGACGCACTACGCACTTGTTGACCCTGGAATATAGATTCACGGCATGCATAACTCTGCAATGGGGGTGAGATGTTTGTTCTTTTCCCCGAACCCAAGCTAACTTGTGTGGATGGATAGATCGAAGACGCAGAGACACTCGGGAGATTATTTTCGGGCGTCACAGACCGAACTCGAATCCCGATGTTACTGAATGCATATCAGGAGATCAGACACCCAAGGACAACTGCAGCGCAGGACTCGGAGTATCAGTCCCTTGAGGAAATTTCCCTTCCAACTGGCATCGCTCAAGAGGCCAGAGATACGGCCTTGAGAACAACTTTGATCGAGGCTGTTGATGATTTCGACAAGTGCAGTGATTCCACTCAACTCATGCAAATATGGGAGCAATATCTTGTTTTATTTGCGCACAGCCCGAGCGAAGCGGTGGATAACTGGCGGTCAATGTGGGGTCGTGTGGTTGATGATGTTGGACATGGTAGACCTACATAAACTTAGCGCATTCAAGTTCCAGCATCAATTTAGGGGTGGCTTGCTCTACGAACATGCTGCGAAGTCTCGACTCGCATAGGATTGAGATCAAAAGGGTGAACTTCGCATGACAATCATAGATACATACTGTTTTTTCAGAACACGTCGATGGGATATTGGAGGGGGGAAAACGGCCTGAGTCAAATTCATCACAGAATGAAAACATATTTATTGATATACCACTCGGTAATTCTCTTAATCGACCTCAAACGCAACCTTCGCTAAGACTTGACTTTCCTGGATCAGCTTCTGCAGTACCTCTTTGTGGCCCGTTACTGAGAGCGGATATCAGCCAAGGTTTGGATTCGTCGACATGGAACTCACCATTACCCTTCCTAACATGCTCCGCAAACTGTTCTCTCCATGCGTGTTCCAATGCGGTCGAAAGAAGCCGACTTTCAGAACTAAAGGGGTTGGAGAAGGCGGCCGCCTTGTGGTCGGGGAATATGTTCCAGAGGTCGTCACCCGCGACGCTGTAGAGAGGGTAACAGACGATTACGACGCGTAGTTTGCGCGGTGCAGGCGCGACGCGGTTGAAACTCTCGACAATCTGGGCGCGGTATGCAAGATCGGTCAATCGGTTGAACTCTTGGCGCATCTGGGCATCGGTGCGCATTCCACCGAGAGTCGCCTGCGCTGTGTTAGCACAGATTGGATGGGATTGCCTGTCTACGGACCAGATATTTGGAGCGCGTTGCGTGTTTCGCGGCTTCTGCTGGAGGCAGCCGCTCGACTTCAACAAGGTAGCTGTGCAGTGTGCTCTATTCAACCCATCGTAACCGATAAACAAGCCATCGAGATAATCTGACCTGTGATTGAGCACATAGTCCGCCGGGTGATTCGCCAAGTTTGCGGAGAAGGCCGCCCAGGCAAACAACGCATCGCGCCAGATATCAAGCCATTTCAAGAACCACCGAAGTGTTTCGTCCATGGTGGGGTCCTCATGTCCCTCGAGAATTGCCTTGTGGTCGATCCAGTCAGATTTATGCTTTTTCCAGTCAAGTTTCTGGCACTCGGGTGAGCAGTAGCGAGCGACTTGGCATCGGGAGCAGGTGCGCAGTTTGGGTTCCCCCGGTTCATTAGATGGCAGCGGTCGTTTGAACCTGCGTAGTACGGCATTAGGGGCATCGCGGGTGGTCTTCAGCGTTCGAGAGCAAGCTGACTCGTGAGAACGGCGCTCTGATGATCAGTTTGTTGTGATACTTTGATTCCTCCATTTGGGCAGTCAAAGCGAGAGTTATCACGCCAGAATTCAACGTACAATAAATCGTTTCCAGCCAAAGTTCCCATATTATATTGCATAATTCACGCGAAGAACGTGTTTGAGATCTGTCATCTCGTCGCAATTCCCACACTAACTATTCTTTCACAACTGCGTGAAGCAAGCTGAACATAGTTTCCGCAAGGCTTGGAAGGAAAGAGGAACGTACTATATATCGGTTCACTCATCATATGAGTCACATTAATCCTCATTTGGTCCTAATTTTTTTTAAGAAACCCCAGTCAACCATCGTTCTGCACCTGAGAAACTCAATCAACTCACGGAGCCACCACCAACGCACCGCTGAACGGACGCGTATTCGCCTGCGCTCCCAGCTTCACGCTTGCCTTGGTCGCCGGGTCAAAGAATGTATCAGGGTCGTTCGCTGGGTCCTGCGCCTGCACCAGCCCGTTGAGCTGGGGGTTTCTCGGCGGAGTCTGGCAGAAGACAGAGTTGCGCAGGGTGGGGGGCTTGGTCTTGAAGTCCGGCGGGGTGTTCTTCTCAGTCTGGCGATACTCCTGCGCAATGGCAATCATGGCGGCTTCGGTGGTGCCGTTGAATTGCTTGGCTGTGTCTATTTTGTTTTGAAAATCAAAGTGAGTTCAAGCAAAGTTCAAGAGTTGTAAATTTATGGTTGAAGAATTCAAACCCACCGATGATCTGGTCGGCCATGTCCTGTTGTGAGCATTCTGGCTGCGCTGCGAGGAGGGGCGTGACCGCCGCGCCAGCCAGTTTGGCGCAGACACCTTTGCCGCACGCGGCGCGGAGCTTCGTCAGCACCGCGGGGTGGTTCTGCCCGAACCGACGCGGGTTCAACTCGATTGCGCGGCCGTCACGCTCGAGCCACAGCTCGCGTCCAATGACCGATTGCGACGCGGAAAGGAGTGCCAGTGCGAGGCAACCGAGGCGGGTGAGTGAGAGCATCGTGGATGATTGAGTGGGTTGAACTGAAAAGAATAGTGGTGCAAAGAAGGGAAAGGGCGCCTGGCCGAGACGAAGGAAGAAGAAAACAAGGCAAAGAAGGGGAAATGGAACGGAGAGGATAAAATCGGTTCCCGGGTTTTTGTACCAGCCACGGCCTCCGTGAAACGGTTTGGCGCGCGCACCGCCTTATCGTCGGGCGGCGTATGGCCCGCACGGCCCAGCCCGATTCGGGATGCACGGCGTTCGAGTGTCCGTCACCATCGCGTCCGTCAAGGTTGGGTTCCCCGCCTTGAAACCGTCGCTCGGGCGGCGTTAACGCGTTGTTGATCAAGCTTACAAAAAAAAAGCATAAATCCCCCGAAGGTTGACGACGTTGAATCTGAATCCATTGTTTTTAGACAACACATCTTCTCAGACTCGCAAATATGGAGTAGTGCTTACCGATGCATGTGGTAGGAGGCTTCAGCGTCGATATCGTCGAGGAACATTGTATGGCACTCAGATCAACGGACCTGTTGTGAGCGGTATTAGTATCGATGCAGACCCTGCCTACTGATCTTTGCCTGTCTGGCACTGAATATGTTGTTCAGGATACCTACTGAAGACTGGTCTCACCCGAGAAAGACCGGCTCACGGACGGGCTCGTTGAACTAGTCTCTTATAAACAGACGCTACAACAAAAAAACTCGTACCTCGCAGCAATGTTGTATCAATGAAGGCCTCGTCAGCACGGTTGGATTCACTATCAGTATCATTCAGACGCGTTTGGAAGCACTTAACCCTTTCAGTCGTCCTTGCTAAGGGTTGTGGTGCTCAAGAACAAGAGAGAGTGGCCGCTTTGTCGATACAATCAACTGACGGTGATGCACCTTCTCTCTCGGTGACTCGGCTGGAGTTGACTTATTTCGGAGCAATTTCGGAGCGCCCTATACTTCACCATGGATAGAGATGAAAACCTGGCCTTTTGGGGGCGTCACCTTCGGGAGCTCGATTTTGGTTCTGTTTCATGTTTTCACTCACCCTGGAAATATCTCGTTCAATTTCACCCAGTTTTCGTCTCTACCACGCGAGGTGCGAGCTAAGTTTTTTTCTTTTCTTGATAGTGTGTTTCCTGAACGACTGGTTTTCTTCCCGGTGCTTACTTATTAGTCTATTATATCCTTTCCGGGGGCGGGAACACACAGATGCCGTCAAGATACCGTGCAGCCCGTCGATATTATGTGGGCTATCGTCTCACGGTTGAAATTTGACCAAGTTTGTCACCTCAACTAACAACTCGTCCTCCTGTCGCTGGAGACAGCGGGAAATTCATGGGAGTAAAAAATGCGTTTCGAACATCTGTTCACATAATTGCTCTGATTAGTAGACGAGAATGAGGAATTGGTTGTAAAGAACATATCGTCCGAGTCGCGCTGCACTCGCGACTCTGCCGAGTGCCTCCGCCCTCAGTCAGAGGTCATCAGAGTTCGAGGAGTCGCCATCACTGTTCGACTCTGGCTCGTAGGCCGGTCGGCTCTTGGAAGGATTCGAGGGGGTATGTCTCTCAATGGTGCTGATGTTCTCCCCTAAAAGGAGGTGTGTCCACGCGTGGAGGAGGGTGCCAATCCCTCCTACGTCGGACACGACATGGGGATATGTGCCGATGCGAGACGTGGATGTGAAAGACCACTTTCCCAACCCAACCCAGTCAAAGCCGACGCCATCCTTAAAGTGCTCCTAGCCCGCTCCTAGCCCGCGAGGTACCCCCGAAGCGACGGAAGGGGACACACGACCGGTTTGAGTACGAAGACTTTAGGAGTGCATCAATGTCCGGACGAGCGCAGGAGGAGCGGAATGGTTCGCGGTTGCGGGAATATCCGCGGTGAAAGTGTCGGGCATCCACATCTAATCCAATGCTGGGATTGAGTGAGGAATAATTGAATTGAGCCTGGAAGAGTACGTACTGGGTGACGCTCTCAAGTGGAGCGCCAGCCCTGGGAAACTTGTGCTCCACGACGCTCGAGGATTTGAGGGTCGAGTGGGGTGTTGATAAGGTCAGTACCTCGGCCTGCGTTTGAGTATTCAAGTTGGAGCACCGAATGTCTCGCAGTAACGGAGGGGGGACGCCAAGTGGGGATCAGAGAGCGGGGAAGGGAAACATCGAAAGATCGTCCGTAGCATCGTCGTATCATCACAGCCTCTGCCAGGGGACCCGCGATCTGGGGTTTTTCAGGAGTCGAATGAAGGCCTAGGGGCAAATTTAGTAGCAACCCGGTGGTTGTACAAAACGGTTTCGCTTGGGAGAAGTTCAAGACTAGACTAAACTGTCTTTTGGCGGTGTGACGGGCGAACCAAAAGCTCGAGAGAGTTAGGAATTCACCCAGACCTAGTCCGAGCATTTATCTTGATGATCAAGAGGCGGCACAGAGTGTATCATCCAGGTATCATCATAAATTGAGGACTGCGAGAGACTTTTGCCTGAGACGGGAAGAACAGACTGCGTGGAAGACTGCGATTTTGTCGAGTGGCGTAGTCTTTCGAGCGCCCTCGTACGATTTCCGCTGAATGCACATGGGAGTCCAATAGCAAAAGAGGTCGGTGATTGCACGTGTTTCTTCTTTCTCTTAACCGCCGCAGTCATCTCGAGCTCATGAGGGCGTCTTCGTGGCCCGTGCTCTCCGTCTTCCTCACCCATGCAGCAGCAGCACCCAGGCCCCTCGACGTCGCCCCCACCGCTGTGTCCATAAAGTCGGAGCGGAGCTGGCTCTGGGGCTGGGCATGGGGCGCAGAGAGCACCGTCTCTGTCGTCGACCGCTCCCCCATTCTGTCCTTTGCCTCTCGACCAGGTATCTGCCCTCGACTTGACTTTCTAGCGCCCCTCTGACGCCCACAAAGCTGCCTTTGGCGCCGAAATCAACGATCCCATCTTGGGTTATGTCATCCCTCTCTCCTCGGTACTTAAATATCTCGCATTCAATTCGAATTTGTGTTATATGTTCACAGTTCACGGTCCCCTGCAACGGCTCTTCAGCACTACCAGGATCCAACACTGGCTGCCCCCGTCTCTGCATCTCGGGTCCGCACCAGCCCGACCCGTCCGAGACCTGGATCGCCCTCGTCCAAAGGGGCGGCGGGTGCGAGTTTGTCAAGAAGGTAAGGGAGGCACAGCGGCTCGGCGCGCGCGCCGTCGTCGTCGGCGGCCAGGACCCCGAGATCTCAGGCTACCCCGACGCCCTCGTCAACATGTTCAGCCCCGAAGACGCCTCCGACGTCAAGATCGCCTCCACCTTCATCAGGTACTCGGACTACGTCCACCTATTCGGCCTGATCGCAAACTCCAACACCTCCCACAACGGGCTGCGCACCCTCTCGCTGCTCATCACCGCAGAGTACAGCGCGTGGGAGTGGTACTCGCCCATCATCACGTTTGTGGTGATCCTCCTCCTGCCGTCCGTGCTCACGTTCATCACGCTGATGATCCACCGCGTGCGCGCGGCGCGGGCGGCGCAGCGCGACCGCGCGCCGGAGGACGTGGTGCATGGGCTGCCGTGGCGCGTCTGGACGGGGAGCGGGTGGGAGAAGCACGAGGCGGGGGAGGATCCGTATGCGGAGGAGGGCTCTGCGTCTGCTGCGCCGCTCGTCGACGTCGCTAGCACACCACCCCCCGCCTCCACCTCCACCCCCGCACCAATAACGACGACGGAACCCGCCCCCCTCCCGTGGTTCGACACCCAACTCGAATGCGCCATCTGCCTCTGTGACTTTGAGCGGGGCGACAAGGTGCGCGTGCTGCCGTGCCACCACATCTTCCACTTGGCCGAGGTGGACGAGTGGTTGATCCAGAGGAAGAAGCTGGTGGGTCCTGCTTCTTTCTTCCTTTCTTTACATTCTTTCTTTCTTTTCTTTCCGATGTTCTTTACCCTTCTTTCTCTATTCTTTTCAGTGAGAAATAAAGACGCTAACACCCACACCCACACCCACAGTGCCCCATCTGCAAAGCCGACGTAACGCAGCCGCTCGCCGCCCTCGACGCGCCTCCCCCACCCGATGCCGACGCCGACGCTGATGACGACGACTCTGCGGAACTCGCACCCGGCCAGGATTCGGCTTCAGCCTTGGGCTCGCGCGCCGCCTCGCCCGTAAACCCGCACGCGACGGAGCGCACGCCGCTGCTTGCTGACGCGGACGATTCATGAGTCCTGTGGTTTACCGTTTTCTCGCGTCTGACTCTTGGAGTCTGGTTTTCTCGACGTACACGGTGCATATTTTATTCGAGTTTTGACGATGAGGATGACGGACGGGGATGTACGATTAAGTATATACATGGTACTAATGATGTGAATGCGAATGAATGAATGCGAACCCCTTCTTTCTGTGTTTAACGCTTTGACGCGTCTGTTTGGCTGCACTATGATGCGATAAATTCAAGTTGGCCAGCTACGCGTCGCGTCTCGTCTCGTATATACACTACTCCTACGCACCTCACTTCCCCTGCGCCGCCCTCCTCCTCTTATTCGCCCTCCTAATCTCCACCAAATCATTCTCAATCTCACTCTCCTTGCACCCCGTCAGCGCCGCCAGACTCTTCCCCAGCCCCCCAATCGCCTGGCTCAAATGCGTCCCGCTCCCCTTTGGCCTCCGCCGCCCGTTCGGGCCCCCGCCGCCGCCGCCGCCCATGAGCGCCCCGCCCGCGCCGCCCGCCGCGACCGCGTGCCCGTGCCCGTGCCCGCCCCCCGGGATCGCGGTGGCGGTGAGCGGGAGCGGGAACGGCGAGGGGATCTCGTCGACGGCGAGCGAGTGCGGGTTGAGGAAGGGCCCGGCGGTGATGGGGAGGCTGCTGATCAGCCCGAGGCCCGCGCCCAGCCCCGCCAGGCCGGGGTTGAGCCCCGTGCCGTTGGTGAGGGTGGACCCGGGCGCGCCGAGCGGCGTGGGCGGGGGCGAGGTGCCCATTTTGTTGCGCAGCTTGCGGGTGATGTGCGGGCGGGACTGTTCCATTGAGGCGTCTGTGCGAGAGGGGTGAGACATGATAGAAGGAAAGTAGTGGTAGGAAAGGCAGCGTACCCCCAACAGTCCCCTCGCCCTCCTTCTCCTCCCGTGCGCGCCGCCTGCGCTCCTCGATCCCCTCCAACAGCCGCTCGCGCACGCGATCGCGGCCGCGGCGCCACTCGTCCTCGACGCGCTGGCGCTCCTCCTCATACGCCAGATGCGCGCAGTCCATCGCGTGCTTCTCCTCCGTCTCGAGCTGCACGAGCAGCGCGGAGCGCTCGAGCGAGAGCGGGAGCAGGCGCAGCTCGTACAGCGGGAGCGTCTCGGGCCGCGTCGAGAGCTGCATCGCGGTGCGCTGGAGGGCGGAGACGGTCTCGTTGTAGTGTCGGCCGCTGGGCGTTTCGTTTAGTCTAGTTCCCCACCTCCACAGGAAAGAAAGAAAGGGAAGACGCACTCATCCCGCCTGTCGTTCATCTCCTTCCCGAGCTTGCCAGAGATCTCCTTCCGCTTCTTCGTGTTATCCTTCTTCACCTCGTCCATCCCGCCCCCCATGTCTACGCCGCTCGTCAGAAGACACGCAAACACGCAATGAGAGACAGAAAGGTGCATACTGTGTGCGCGCGAACTGGGTCCAGCGACGGCGTTGTGGTGCTGGTGGGGGATGCCCATGGGGTCCTTGCTGCCGCCGGGTGCGTATGGTGGTATCGGGAACATGCCGGTCTGTGGGGGCATGCCAGGGAGTCGGTGAGGGCTGGGGACGAGGAGGGTGATCGGGGTTTGATCGCTGTCATGTGATCCGTGGCGGGCCGAACAGCCTGCGCCGCGGAGATGACATGTTGAGTTTTCTCGCGTAGAAAATTTCTCGACGTCCGGGACTCGGATATCCTTTGATGTTTTTTTTCAATACAGAAGACTCCAAGTCATATCGCGTCTCCGTTTCCTCAATCACCGAAGTGCTATTTTACACTCTTCTTTTGGTTCACCAAAGCAAAGCCAGGAGCACCACTGGCAGTCAAGCTGAACTGTGAGAAGATAGCATTGCAGGTATCTGGCCGTCCCTTTCTCAAACACGGGGTTTATGTCCAGAAAGGGGGGAATCTTTATCGAGTCCGTATGACGAATTGTTCACAGCAGAGAAAGCAAGTATTATAATTTCGAGGCAAACACATAACTCCGCTGGGTAAACTATGTAAGACCAACTGGGCAGGGCATGGTGCCACCACCTACTACTAGTGGGGGCTCTGATCGAACTCCCAGGTGACGGGGCTGATTGTCTGCTGACTGGCGTTGTCCTGCAACACGCTGAACGGTGCGTCAGTGAGCTCGATGTTCGTCGTGCCGGCCTGAGCGTCGTAGACCCCGCTCAGGATCGCCTGCACGCTTTTGCCGTTGTCTAGCGCAGGTAGTTAGGAGAGGAAGATGTTTCACGGAAGAGCGGCGTACAATTCACGGTGATGGTGTCCTGGCAGCACACCCGCGCGTTGAAGAAGCCCGCGGGGATTGAGATGGCGAAAGGGCCGTTGGAGGAGGGGCATCCGCAGGTCGTAGTTCCACTGAACCCCCGCGTCGCTGGAATGCCGCAAGCACTCAGTATGTATCCGAATCGGGTCTAGAGCTGCAGGGAAACACACCGGTTCCTGTGATCTGCGCACTTACGGCGCCAAAGCACATCATAGCGGACACCGCAGCAAGAAGTGATTTGGAAAACATGAGTGTTGTTGTCTGGCTTGCGGGAGTAAATTGTCTACCCCCCGCATTGCTGCCCTTTATATATGCTTCGGACTCCCGTCGTCCACTAAACCAAACTTGGCGACAAAATGTACGGCCTCCGACGGCGTTGGAATTCAGGCGGCATACTTACTCATCATTTTACTCGGGTCTGTTTATTCAGATGTTAGTACTAGTACAAAGATCTGCCGCCGGCCTTGGCGAATGCATTGTATTCGTTCGTTGGCGAAGAGGAAGAAGAGGGAGGCAAACTACCGATGTAACCACTTCATTGGCCCCAATGAGTACGTACTCCAATGTTGGAAAAAGAGCCTAGAGTAAGTATAAATATGTACACGAGTCGCACCCAATTTCAAGCCAAGCCTCCCGCTGGCTTCGGAGTTTTTGTGCTGTTTCAATCGCTCCCATGGAGCAGATAGACTCTGGTTCACCGTGCTTGTACATAAGGGGTACAAGTCGCTTTTTTCTCATTTCAATTTCAATTTGAGTGCGCGGTGGTGTGCATTACTTGGAGCCCCGACAATTCTCCACTCTGGTGGCGGTTGTCAACTAAGTGAACTTTACCCAATACGGGCCGTCTATGTCGTGGAATAGTAGCCATGTCATTCCCTGAAACTACTGACCTCCATGATGCTCATTGCTCACACACAAAAACAAGGACGGGCATCGGAGGCTTGGTGTGTTTGCACCTCGCAGCTAAATCTGGGGGTGTCGCGGATATGCGGTGGCCCGACCTAATCGTTGACCGCACGCTGATGGAAACGTGATGCACTGGGCTTGGGAGCTTGGGTGCTTTCAATGCCGCCGGTGCCCCATGGAAATTGAACCGTGGGAACAACACTTCGAGTGCACCGGCTCCCAGCTTGGCACCAAGAAATTCCATTCAGATCGGCTGCTCCCGTTGGCAGCGCTCATCATATCCCCCCCCCCCCCCCAGGATTCGTTCTTTGAGCATGAAGGAACTCCGGGCGGACTGCGGTTTGGTTCTCAACCTCGCCACCAATCTTGTTCTCTGCGAGTTCACCGTCTCATCCAACACCCCAAAGTGTGCCAGTGTTGATAACCTGTTTCGCTTCCTCCGCTAACAAGATTACAGTTCTGCGCCTGTCGCGGCGTGTTAAACGCTGGAGACGCTGGTTCTCAGGCCCGCTGGGGATTGGAATCCTCGAGCGTTTTTAGTGCCCTGGCCCCTTGCCCGCCCGGCTCTCAAAGGGTTGCAAGTAGACAAAGCATTCCTCCGGCCTGACCCTATGGCTGCCCTGCGCGGGTTACTCGCTCGTTCACACTGTAGGCCCTAAAAAATATGCATCCTAGACGACAATGAGCACTTCTGGATGTACTGCGAGGCATTTCCATCTGTTGTGCGCTCCCGTGGCCGCCAACATGATGACGGATACAAGGAGGGTTTAGAGGATATTGAAGAGGTACAGGGACCCGAGTGGACGGAGGAGACAGAGTCGAACTCGGATGACCTCCTCCGACTGAGGGAGGAGGCACTGGCGGAGTCGGGAGTGTAGCACGACAATATGTTCTTCGCTACAACCAATTGCAACTCCTTATTCCCGTCTACTAATTTGAGCAATCTATGACCAGATGTTCGAGATGCATTTTTACTTCCATGGATTTCCCGCTGTCTCCGGCGACAGGAGGATAAGCATGCTAGTTGATGACAAAAACTTGCTCAAATTTCAACTGTGAGACCATGAGACGAATAATATCGACAGGCTGCACAGTATCTTGACAGCATCTGTGTATTCCCGCTGAAAGGACATGATAAAGTAATATTACTGCTGCTCAACGCACTACGGAAGAAAATATGTATCAAAAACCTAGCTCGTACCTAGCGTGCTCGAGAAGAGTAGGGAAAGGCGCAAAAGTAAGTCATCAGTCCGAACTCTTTACTTCAAGAGATGACGCTCGTACTTCCCTTGTTCAAGCGGGAGCGCAGTTTTCGTGTACCCTATGATCTCGTCAAACCGTGCGATGATCTCTGCACTGGTTAGAATTTCTTTCGGACCCTCATCTTGGTAACCAATAACTCGGTTAATTTGAAGCCATGCAGAGTCATTGGCAGAATATGTCTATTGATTGAACGAGCAATACGCGTTTGAGAGAATGCCGCCCCGGACTGCTGTTGAACCAATGTTGAAAACCCCAGTGCACCCCGAATTCCATACTCAACGGCACCACAAGTACTAGGGCCACTAATTCATTATCATCACAACTCCAATCGCGAGAAAATCAACGACAGACCACCTCCAACGCTTTTCGTCTTCGACCGGTGAAGACGGTGAATGGGAGACTTGTTCTTCCTTGCCTTTATTATTTCAGCCTGTAGCTGGTGACCCTTCCACCCCATTCTCCACGGGGAAACCCCTGCTAGCTCAGATATTCCCTCCATCATCCAATCGTTGCGCCAATCCTTCGTGACGAGTCGTGTAAGGGATTGAGATCTTTTGAGAGGTGACGGAGCTAGGTGAGGGTAGAGTATGGTGAGCTTTGCACAATTCGCAGCTCCAGAATACCAACAGTCTCGCCAGACACCTGGTGCTTCGGTTCTTAGGGTTTCCCCGAACCGAATCCGAAGCTCTTCGAGTACCGCAAATTGTTCACTGCTCAAAGACCTTGCGTATTTCCGGCGTCCGACGCATCCAATTTCAGAGCGGTCAAGGCCGTAGATGGTTTTAAGCCCTTCAGACATAGGTGTTTCGCCCATTCGATCGAGAGAATAATATTGCCTGCACGGGTGAACATACCCGTCTGCCTCGACTCGAAGATTTTCGAGGAAAAAATAAACGGTATCTGCGGCGTCGTAGCCTGCGAGTGGTTGCCATTTACCCTCTATAGTCGCCGAAAAGTACATTCCGGTGACTGTTTATAAAGGAATTTAGTGTGCAAGAATTATATATCTCGATGCACCTACCGAATCCGACCTGGGTGTTGCCGGCGCAACGCTCCAAACAAAAGGTGCGGAACTCCGGTGAGGCCGTGTTCCAATTCATCAACGCAGAGAGAAATACGCTCCAGTTGTCGACATTACTGCCTTGATCGCCGAAAACTATGGTTGCTGCCCTCGATATCCACCTGTACCCCTTCTGATTCAATGTGAAGCTAAAGACAGATGAGAATACGGTCCGAACACTTCGAAGAAAAAAAAGAACGAACGAACCGTGTCCATCCTGGAATACCGTGATATATCCCTTTCATGCTATCATCGTGCCAGGTCCATTTGTACGATCTCGGCTCAGACGCGCTAGTAATAGGATGGTGGCGAAACTGGACAGTCGATTCCCAAAATGCTCGTGCCGAATTCATCACCACCAAGGCGCCGAGAGCACCATCTGTGTCTGTCAGTCCGCCGGAAACCTGAGAACCGCCACTTGCGACCATGAGGATGCGATACATCGCGAGGGCCAGAGCTTGGATGTTGGATAGAGTCATCTCAGCCGAAGGCTTCTCGACCTCAGATTGGAGCCACAGAGTCTTGGGGCGGGTCACGCACTCCGTATGCGCGGCTAGAGGATGATACAATGGCTGCTCGCCATCTGGAACCTGGTCAGAAAAGAGAGTCAATGGAGTATACTAGTTTGACTGAATGTGGAGCGAGTTACAATGTACATTCGGAGGCTCCCTTCTACGTTCACCAGAGTGAGTAACCTGGAAGTGGGAGGGGACGGGCGAGGGAAGACGCCGTGGCTTCTCAGCCCCGGCCCAAAAAGGTCATGGGCCATTGCGTATGCACCAGCATCCTGCCGGTTGTGAGTTGCCTGGTAGAGCTTGAATTAATTAGAGATCGAAACTGACGAGATAATCTAAGAGCTGTTGAGTTCGATTCAGCGGATGTATTCTGGTAACGGGTGGCACTGAACACCCACGAAGCGATGTTTGACTATGGCTCTTTCCAACGGTGCGAGCGAGTCCCAGTAAAATGTGATATCAGACAGCTCTGAAGGGGAAAATTTTAGTGCTTCTAGAAGAAAAGCTCAACCTACATGCTCACCATTATAAAACACCAGACCCAAGTGAATGTCCGATTTAAACCCTACAAAAATTTGCAACGATTGAACCAAGGGATGGCGCTCCCCTTCGTTCAGAAGCTGCGACTCCAATTAGTTCAGCCTCGTAGAAGAGTAAAGGCCGGTAGATACTACGAGTATCTGCCGTGTGCCGGTTTCATTAATATTGGAGTTTGTGCCGACCGACAGTCTGTCACCTGTGCGACGAAGAGTAATGGCGCGAATTTTCGACATGGTGGAATGAAAGCAAGTCTGGCATCGTCATAACTCGGAACTCCGTCGATATCGTCTGACTCGGAACACCGTTTAATGCTGTGTTGAGCGCCGCTGCCGTCGCGTTGAGTCGCCGTCGACGCGTTGCCTGGAGTCCGGGAGAGCCGAAACTAGCGGTCTGCCGGGCCGCTTAGCACGTGGAAAGTTCCAACTTGTTCCGAACTTCCAATGTTCCATGGGCCCTTGCTGTGTGTAAATCTTGAACCAGCGGTGAAAGTCCAGGTAATTCTATTAGATAAGACATGGCGACGACCTTTCCACCGAGGTTTGGGAACTATCATGGAACCACGCCTACAACAAACGAGGTAGGGTTTTCTGTTGTAGCGTCCAGTGTTTATCGGAGACTAACCGCGCCGCCCCTCGGGATCTTAGCGCACTTTCCAAATCCTGTCGCCTCTTCCGCGACATCTGCCAATCTCCACTGTTTCGGTCCCTCACTTTCGCTTCTCGGCGATCCGCCGGGAGAGAATTTTTCACCACGATGTTGAAACTCTCGGTCAAAAAGTGACTCGGACCCAGAGCCGAGATAGATTACATTCTATCGTCTCCAGCGGTCACATTCCTCCCATGGTTCACTCCTGATCGTTCGATTTCTCCCCCAGTTTTTTGTATTCCTTGTCCAGCGCGCCTCGAATTCCTGGTTCAGAGGAGATCGAGGAGATGACCCACGCCATTCATGCCGAATTCACTTCCACCATCGGCATGTTCCGTAACCTCTCCGAACTGACGATCAGGGGGTACAGCTTCCATCCCGACTTCTGTCGGACCCTCGCTTCTCTGCCCAAATTGGCTGCGATGGTATGTATCGCCCGGGAGAATTTTTCCTTTTCGAATTCGTACTCGGAGCTGGAATGGAATGATGATATAGCGCAGCGTTATCATTTTGTATCCACCTCCAAGCTCGCGCAGCTGGATCTAGTGGATCCAAATGCACGCCCGAGCTTTCCTCACGGTATTCACTGCGAACGGACAACTTCCCCGCCTCGTTTCCCTGCATTTGTGTCTTGACTACGACGCCCAAGACATATTTTACCGGTGCCTTAATTGTTGTCCAGAGCTTAAGTTTATTGAACTGGACGCCCCGGCTGCTTTGGCGACGTAACTCTCCCCGCGACTTCCATTCCGGCTTAGTCCTTCACAGGACCAGTTGAAGTCGCTGGCATATTTGCTGGCGGGAGACGTCCGCCAATTCAACATCCGCGAAATCGACGAAGACGACGAGCAACGGCAAGAAATCGAGAAATACACGCCTGTTAACCTCATGCTCCTGCAGCGATACTCTCGAAGAGCTTACCCTGTCTCTTGTGCCTCTCGACTCCAGCACGTTTCGCCGGATTTCCCAGCTCTTCCCCAAATTAGAGCGACTTATGTTCTTCGTCAAGGGCACTGAAGCACTACCCTTTGCTGACGAACATGCCTGGAGAGACCGGAGAGACTGGGAGACGGTCGCCGATGGCGCAAGCGAAGCAGGATCCGGCGATGAAATCACTAACATCGAAGAGGACGAAGGAACGGAGGATTTTGGTGATGGTGATGAAGATGACTTCAGCGAACTCCAAAAAATCTTCGACCTCTCCCCCCAAGATGTGGAACAAACTAAGTCTAACTCTGAAGGCGGCAACGGTTGTGGTCACGAACAACATTGATATCGGGATGACTACGATTCCGATGGCGAGGCTTCTGATGCAGTGTCCGTTCACTCGCCCGAAGACGAGACCGTAGGGCAATCATACGAAGATCTGGAGCTAGGTTCATTCAAGGTAAAAATTATGAATACCGGGCTATGGAGGAATTAACCACAATCTTTAAGGATTTCGTCTTCTATTTGGCGAACAACTGCATACCCCTGCCACACAATATACGTGACCTCACGATTTGCCAGATACCCAGAGCACCAAACGATGAGTCCACAGTGTCCGATCCCGAAATTCTCTCTGTGGTTAAAAAGCTGGGGGCTCGTTATCCAGGGCTAAACAAGGTAAGGAGGCATGATGGTCAGCCTGAGTACATTTTGTGTTGAATTTTTCAAGGTACTCATCGGGCTAAATCGGTGTGCCTGGGAGCGTACAAATGGCGTCTGGAAACGGTCTGGCAAGAAGGCGGCGTACTCTGCATCTTCTTCACTTGAGATCTTGCTTGGGATTCCGAATTCTCTATGGTAGAAAGAATTGTGTCAAACCTCCGCTCTCTTACTCTCCACTCGTTTGCTTGTACTCGCCACCTCGTTCTAGATATCTCGACTCTGATTAGTGATGCGCTTGTTTCCTCCTGACAAAAATGTAGATACATGTACATGTCTTGAAAGAAATTTGAAGGCCACAGAATTTTGGTATAGTTGCCTTTCGGGCCGATTGATTACCGTCGGAATGCCGGGCCGGAACTGAACGCTCCTCCGTCTCCGCTTCCACTTCCAGAATCCACTTTGCGTGCCCGGCTGTACTTCCTCTTTCCTCTGGTCATGTCAGAGCGCTTGTCTGGGAAAACTGTCGCGCAGCACAACAGTCGGGAGAGCTGTTGGATAATAGTTCACGGTTGGTGGAAGGTGGCGTGCAAAATGCCTCGTGGTTAAATTTCTCCTTAGGCAAAGTCTACGACGT